>CM055076.1:22262703-22664650 GCA_029204045.2 Tillandsia leiboldiana | reverse complement strand
AAACTCTTGAGAACTAAATAGAACAAAAACTTAAAAACCTCGTCAAAGAAAGATTAGAGAAAAGAAGACAAACTTATGCAGAGTCGTCGGGAGCTGATAAACCCAAGCTTCTGAACATTTTCTTGATCCGTTTGTTTATAGAAGCTTGTTTCTTCTTAACTTCTTTGATATCCTCTTCATTTCAGCGACATCAGTAGCCATGCGCTCTTGCTCGTTGAGAGTCGCTGTGTTCTCTTAAAGATTGAACTCCGCGTCATCATCAGAAGTGGATTGAGGTGCTGCTGGCTGGTGGAACAGAGGAGTTTCTGCCGGTGCAGAGGTTGTCGCTCGTTGTTGTTGTGCTCGTTGCGGTGAGGAGGTATTAAGGGTTCATCTTGTTTAGTCGATAAGGACTTCACAATTGTTGTCTCATAATGGTGCCCAAACTGTACATGTATGAGCTCGCGCTGTATCGACTTTAAACTTTCTAAGGATGCGCATGATAATCATTGGTAGGGTAGTCTCTCTGTGGGTGAGAGTGTCCACATACCGCGCCATCCTTGACCAATGAGATAAGGAATATTCAAGTTTGCTCCCACAATGCGGCCGGGTTTCCAAGAAGATAAAGGTATAACATTCTGTCCCATCGAAGAACCTTCGTATTCATGTTGGGAAGAATGTTGTAGCAGACAATGAAGTTTATATACCGATACTCTGGTCGAAGCTCTTTAGAGAAAACAGAATTTCGGTCGACCGAGTATTTGGAAGACAATTCCATTAACTACAGCTCTCCAGGAGTTGTCGTTGAAGCTTTGAGTTTTTAGGTAATGGAGTCCATCAGCTCTGGCTGTCATACCTAGCACAACTCCAATCAGCTGGGTGTGACTTTGATTTTGATTATTTTTAACCAAAGTGTGAAATTCTCGACGTCCATCCTCGTGATCAATCAGACTTGCAGCGTTCTGATAAAACATTCGAACTGAGTGTGGACAGTACCCAGTAGTCTCAGGGAAGTTGCAAATTTGAGCAAGACCAACTTGGTCAAACAAAGTCCCAAAAGCTACAGATCGTTCTTCATTGGTTTGACATTGACATGTCTCTCGCCAATGCATTCCCTCTTCTCAAAATCCTTGATTCTTTCGAGCTGATGAAGTCTTGTGGAGGAGGCTGCCTAGCAACTGGTTCCTCAATGGTAATTCCCTGAGCACTGCCCTTTTTCTTGCCGGTTTTTTCTTTTTGTTCCAATGGACTTGGTTCCATAGGGGCTTTCCTTTGGAGACAATGGAGCAGCTTGCTCGATTTCGTGTTATCCCAGTCGATCGATTCTGTCTCTGATTCAGTGTCGGAATCAACCTTAGTCTTCTTGCTTCTTAGCCTTCTTAGGTGGCAGTATCCTTGACATGTACCATGGCAGCAAGTAGGAAAATATCCAAGTGATCACCATTTTGATTGCTAGTGAAAAATGTATCCTGTGAAGACCAACTCAAGAACACATGAAAAATTGTTAATTTTCAAAAATTTGAAAATTGTACCCAAACAATCATAATCATGTAGAGAGACTAAGAATCAAATTAGTTTTGCAAAAGGACTTTTAAAAATAGATCAATTGCATGATTTTCGAAAATCCTTATTATATGCCCTAAAACCGAAATTTTAGAAATCGAAGCCTAAAAATCCGTTAATCAGGAGAATACCTAACATATAATCAAAACTAATCTACCCAGAGTTCTTATTTCAAAGAAATTTGATCAAAAACCATCCACAAACAAAGTTGATCCAAGAAATTTATCACGTTTGAGGAGGAAAAGAGAAAAACGGTGAAAAACCGAGATTTTGATCAATAAAACTTACTTGGAGTTGAAGAACTTGAGTTTGAAAGCTTCCAGGAAGGATGAAATCTAGAGAGAGAGGCTCTGGAAACTTTGGAACAAAAGATTGGAGTAAAAGAAATCAAAACCCTTTTGTTCTTTATAAAACCCTAGCCGCGATCCGGATCAGTTCATGATTGCGATCCGGATCGGCTGCCCGCAGTGAGAAACTGCGTTCGGGATCCGGATCGGCAGGTCCAATCCGGATCGTCAGCCCGCAGAAGAAAACCTGCGTTCGGGATCCGGATCATCTTGCCCGATCCGGATCGGCTCCAACTTTTTCTTTAGAAAATTTCAGAGAAATTCAAGAAAAACCAGAAAAAAAATTGTAAGCACAAATGTGTATCAACCTTAAACAAAAATCATCGTTTCATACAACAAGAATTAGATTATGCCAAATCTATCAATAATATCCAAAATTGAAACGAGAATTTACAAGAATTAAATCCCTTAAAGTTGAACACCTTCAATTACATCTAACTTGATCTTATGAGTAATGCCTTTATCAAATCATCAATTCAGTAAAGAAAATGAAATACAAAGATCAATAGATGTTTGAAATCCCAAATATAGTAGATAATGTATCTAGACAATCTGTTGAAGAGAGTGGCTCTTTGAGCATCTTTCTTTAAAAACCCACCTTATACCAACCTTGAAATTTGACGAAGTCAAGTATTTCAACATGCATTTTACTTAATCAAAATTTGAACAACCATGCTTGGTATACATGTGGTAGCTGCACACAATACTCGGACGACCGAGGTGGTAGCTCTTTCCTCCATGTGGTGGTAGTTTTCACACTCCTCATTGGGATGTAACTCTTTCCACATCTTTTGAGCATTTTACTTTTCCTATGACTCCCCCTCAATTGGCTATCAATTATTTAAGATATAAAGTATTCAACCAAAAATTGATCTCGATTTCATACTCGACTAAGCAGTCAAATAAGATAATGACTATACCAAGAGATCATTGAGAGAGAAATTGACTTTGATCACTCAGAAGATGATTTAATTAACATAAATGATCATTGCAACAGTGAAATATTATGATGGCAAAAGCATAATAAATTTCTAAATGTGCGAAAAGATGCAATTAAAGTCAATTATGATCTATGCTCAATTAATGTCCTATGTACAAACATAGATAATGAACAAAACAAAACAAAAACAAAACCTATCCTAAGCAAAGGTTTCAAAAAGAAGTTTATTTCAAGGAAAGCATTCCAATTGCTTTTCGCAAATGAATAAAACGTTTTTGATCCAAAGGTTTTGTTAGAATGTCAGCTAATTGATCCTCAGTTGAAATATATGAAAGTTGAAGAGTATTTGATTCAACTAGCTCTCTAAGAAAATGATATCTAAGTTCAATATGTTTTGTTCTAGAGTGCAACACAGGGTTTTTAGAAATGTTAATTGCACTTGTGTTGTCACAAAGTATTGTTACCGAAGATGCTGAAATCCGGAAGTCGCTCAGTACGCTTTTCATCCAAATGAGTTGAGTTGAACAACTTCCAGCTGAAATGTATTCCGCTTCGGCAGTCGAGAGTGCTATGCAATTCTGCTTTTTACTGTGCCATGCAACAAGGCAATGGCCAAGATAGAAGCATGCACCACTCGTGCTTTTCCGATCATCCACTGATCCTGCCCAATCGGCATCTGAGTATCCAACAATATCCAAACTTGTTCCCATAGGATACCAAATTCCGAAATTAATTAATCCTTTGATATACCGGATGATCCTTTTCACCGCTTTCAGGTGAACCTCCTTTGGTGCAGATTGATATCTCGCGCAGATCCCAACACCAAAAGATATATCCGGGCGACTAGCCGTGAGGTAAAGTAGACTTCCAATCATGCTTCTATACAGTTTCTCGTCTACATTCTCACTATGTGATTCACTTCCAAGTCCCTTGTGGCTAGTTCCCATTGGAGTTGGAAAATCTTTACAATTTTCTAGATCAAACTTTTTGACCAACTCCATTGCATACTTGGATTGACTCAAGTGAATACCTTCATCATTTTGTTTAATTTGCAATCCAAGAAAATAAGTCAATTCGCCCAACATGGACATCTCAAATTCGCTTTCCATGGTCTCCGCGAATTTAGAAGCATCATTATCTCTTGTTGCGCCAAATACAATGTCATCGACATAGATTTGTGCTACAATGAAATTGCTTTGATAATGCTTCACAAAGAGAGTCCTATCAGCTCCCCCTCGAGTATAGCCCTTCTCCAAAAGGTGCTTTGTTAACCTTTCGTACCATGCTCGCGGTGCTTGTTTCAGACCGTAAAGAGCCTTTTTCAAACGAAAAACATGGTTAGGTTGTTTATGATCTACAAAACCTTTCGGTTGAGCCACATAAACTTCCTCATTTAAAAAACCATTTAGAAATGCGCTCTTAACGTCCATTTGAAATAATTTGATTTTAAAATGACAAGCAATAGCAAATAGTATACGAATGGACTCGAGTCTAGCTACAGGGGCGAATGTTTCGTCAAAGTCTATACCTTCTACTTGAGAATAACCTTGAGCAACTAATCGTGCCTTGTTCCTGATGATAGTACCATCCTCATTTTTCTTGTTCTTGAAGATCCATTTGGTACCTATCACATTATGTTGCTTTGGAGGCTTCGTTAATTCCCAGACTTTGTTTCGCTCAAATTGATGGAGCTCTTCCTGCATTGCTTTAATCCAGTAGTCATCCTGAAGAGCTTCATCTATGTTCTTTGGTTCGATTAAAGATACGTAGCAAGCGAATCCACAAACCAACTGCTTCCGAGTTCTAACTCCTTCTTGTGGATCTCCAATGATGTTCGATTCCGGATGATCCTTGGAGATTCGTAACGTTTGTTGAAACGGAGTACTCGGAGATACATGAGATGATTCCTGCACATCAGATAAACTAGAAGAGCCATTAGATGCATCATTAATATTGGAAGTATTATCATGAGAAGATGCACTAACAGGAGAATCATCATCTAGAGAGATATCGAGGGTAGATTTTTCAGATCCAAAGTGAAAAGCTTCATCTACTTTAACATTTATAGATTCTACGATCGTCTTAGATTCAATGTTAAATACTCGATATGCTCTGCTATTCGTAGAATAACCCAAAAAGATCCCTTCATCACTTCGAGAGTCGAACTTTCCAAGATTTTCACGGTCATGTAAAATGTAACATCGACTCCCGAAGATACGAAAGTATTTGATATCCGGTTTTCTACTAAACCACAGCTCATATGGTGTATTTAAAGTTCCTGGGCGCAAGTAAACTCTATTAATGACATAGACAGCGGTGTTCACGGCTTCAGCCCAAAAATGTAGCGGTAAATTTCGGCTATGAAGCATCACACGCGCCATCTCTTGTACAACCCTGTTTTTTGCGCTCAACAACACCATTCTGCTGAGGTGTATAGGGTGCCGAGAATTCATGTTTAATGCCATTTGAAGTGCAAAAATTAATGAATTTTGAATTTATGAATTCTCCGCCTCTATCACTTCTAACACGAATGATCTTTTCATTCATAATACGATGGCAAATCTCATGAAAAGAGTCAAACGTATCAGCTTTCTCTTTTAAAAATGCTACCCAAGAAAACCTAGAGAAATCATCAACCAATAAGAAAATGTACCATTTACCTCCCAAGGATGGTTGACGGGTCGGCCCCATTAAATCCATGTGCAAAAGTTCCAAGGGCCGTTTTGTACCAACGTGGTTCAAGTTCTTGTGTGCAGTCCTAGACTGTTTACCCTTTTGGCAACCACCACACACAACGTTTTGTTTAAATAAAAGTTTTGGAACCCCCTTGACCACGTCCTTGTTTGAGATTCTAGTAAGTTCCTTAAAATTTAAGTGACCTAGCCTTTCATGCCAAAGAGTTTCATTATTCAAAGCGGCTAAGTTACAATTTTCAGAAAATTTATTAGGAACAACATAACAATTGTTTTCAGATCTAACCCCTTTTAAAAAGAAGACATGGTCCTTATCAGTTACAACGCATTCAACAGATGAAAAGTTAACTGAAAAACCATTGTCGCAAAGTTGACTTATGCTTATGAGGTTAGTCTAAAGGCCATCAACAAATAAGACGTTTTTCAAAATCGGGCCATCTGGAATAGCTACCGTCCCTTTTCCAACAATTTTGGAAGATCGACCGTCTCCGAAAACAACGTGTCCTCCGGAGATTTTCTCAAGATTTTGAAAACTATTTTTGTCACCGGTCATATGACGGGAACACCCGCTATCCAGATACCAAGACGAACTATCATATGCATGCAAGGAAACATTGGAAACAAGACAAGGGAAAATTTCACCTTTGCGCACCCAAACCTTTTTGGAGTGCGTCGGTAATGGTCATGAAGTTATATGCCTCGGTGAAGGCGTCTTGTTATAGCGATTGTTGCTCCTTGATGAAATCGTCTTGCGCGATGAACTACCAAGTCTCTTTTCATTTGAAAAGTTTTGCTTTGATTTCCGGGGAGGAGCCTTTTTGGTAGTTGTTGCAAGAGGTGTTTGAGATGAGCGTTCGACTCCCGTCTTGCAATATCTTCTTATGTGCCCTGAAACACCACAACGAAAACATACCTTAGATCTTGACGATCCCAAAGAGGATGAAGTAGGTTTGTTGTCGTTGTTTGTCTTGAATTCCGGTGTCGGAGGAGGAGATACCGACTGAGGCACAAAAACTGTCCCACTCGAACTTGGACTGTTTCCAGTTTGAGTGTATCCGAGGCCGAACCGATTTGATTGACCAAGACCAAGAAGTCTATCCAACTTACTCCTTCCTGAAGAGAATCGCTGTAAGTCATTCTTGAGTTGGAAAATGGTCTTTGTCATTTCCAGGTTATCCTGTCGAGCCTCGTTGTAGAGCTTTGAGAAGTGATTGGCGTTATCCACCAGATTTGTATGTTCCTTCTGAAGTTGCTCATTGGACTCTTGAAGGGAAATATTTGCTTTTATCAGGTTTTTCCTTTCCACTTCAAGAGCGTTTGAGAGAGAAGTCGCTCTTTTTGCTTCTTCTTCGAGATCATGCACTCTCCCTCTCAAACTCTTGTTTTGCTTAGCCACTTTCTTTGAATCCCTCAAAAGTATGTGGTAGGCTAGAGCAAAATCTTCACCTTCCGAATCATCCGATTCATTGTCCGTTGCATTCTTTTCAACAGTGGAGTTGGGCAACGACTCGGATGTACTTGCCATAAAGCACATGAAGGGTGAAGATACGGACGCGTGGAATGCGGTGGAGCTCTTTTCTTCATCACTCGAAGACGACTCATTTGACGTTGAGTTGTCATCCCAAGTGACGACTTGCATCGCCTTCTTCTTTGCCGGATACTTGTTAGGACACTCCGTTGCAATGTGGCCGTAGCCTCGACATTTGAAGCATTGTAGTTGTCCTTCTGAACTTTTCTTATCCTTTGAGAAGTTCTCTTGCTTTCTTGACTTGTAACTTGAAGTACCCTTGCCTTTGTTCGACTTTCCGAAGGATGGAGATTTGCTTGAATTACCCCTTCGAAAGTTGCGGCGAAACTTCCTTGTCAAGAGAGCGAGCTGCTTCTCAAATTCCTCCATAGAAAGGTTCTCGTCATCGTCTGAGGAGGATGTATCCGCGTCTTCTTCCTTAGTTGTTTTCAACGCATAACCTGAAGACTTAGAAGTGGATGCCTTTCCAGAAGAATTGTTAGTAGTAAATGTCATTTCATAAGTTTGTAATGAACCAACTAATTCTTCTACACGTATTTCGTCTGGGTGTTTAATAGTTTCAATGGCAGTAACCTTTGGGCGAAATCGTTCAGGAAGAGTTCTTAAGATCTTTCTTACAATCTTAAATTCTGGAATCTTCTCTCCCAGGTTAGCACATGAGTTTACGATATCTTGCAATCGTGTATAGTAGTCCGTGAAAGATTCATTTTCTGCCATCAAGATAGAGTCAAACTTGCTCGTAAGCATTTGCAGTTTCTGAATCTTCACGAGGTTAGTTCCCTCATGTGTAACCTGAAGAACATCCCAGATTTCTTTCGCAGTCTCACATGCCGAGACGCGAGAGAATTCAGTTTGAGATAAGGCATTAAAAATAGCATTAATTCCCTTGCCATTGTAAGAAGATGAATCTAACTCTTCCTTGGTCCATTTCGACCTAGGTTTTAAGGTGCGAACATCACCAATAAATTCAGTTGGATTAGACCATCCTAATTCAATTGATTGCCACACCCGTTCGTCGATGGAAATTAAAAAGGCTTTCATCCGCACTTTCCAGTACGCATAATTTGTTCCATCGAAGAACGGGGGTCGGTTGATGTTTCCACCTTCAACCATTGTTTACAACCCTATTCCCGCTCTGATACCACTTGTTGGGTTATATGTAATAAGGATCTAAATAGGGGAAAAAACACCTAGAGGGGGGTGAATAGGTGTAAACGTATAAACACTCAAAAATCGTTGCGATAAAAACCCAATGCGGAAATAAAAATAATACGCAAGATTTTTACGTGGAAAACTCCATCACCGGAGTAAAAAAACCACGGGACCGATAACACGGCAGAAATCCACTAGAATTAAAACACGTACAAGGTAATTTACCGTACACACTTACGACTCAACCTTTTCCATACGCTCCTAGAGGATCTTCTCCGCTCGCTCCACGACGCTTCTCGAATCCACGATCTGCGCCCAACGCCGAATCCACGGCGTCCAACGTCGAATCCACGACGTCCGACCGAGTCCACGGTCTTCACCCAATAGCACCCTTCGAATCCACGAACGTGCCTCGCTCCGAATCCACGAGAGCGGTTGAACCTTGAATCCACAAGGACACGCGAATCCACGCGCCGATTTTTGGGGTAAATCGTTGTTTTTGGTGGTGATGATCCGCCGAATACTTAGATCAAAGATAGATCGGAAATACCATCTAAGTATTCATTAGTTTGATTCAACTCAAGATGTGAGTATGAAAACCTAGAATCAAACTAATCAATATAGATGAAGAAACATAGAGTATTCTCTAATGATTTCCTTTCTTCTATATATGTGGATCTAGAGCCGTATAAAATGATATAAGAATATGACGGCTATTTCGATTCTTTTTGGATCCAGCCTAGAAAAAGAGTCATAGGGTCTATTTATAGGTTAGAAACCCTAGGAAGGAGATAAGAATCAAAAACCTAACATTTCTGAAAATTTGACGGACGGCGATCCGGATCGGATTTGGACGATCCGAATTGCAGTAGCAATAAAGATGGTTTCCAGAAAATCACACGTTCGGGATCCGGATCAGATTGTCTGATCCGGATCGTTCATACAATTCAGAAAACTCAACGTTCGGGATCCGGATCGTGAGATGCTGCGATCCGGATTGAAGTGATGTATGAAACAACAACCTTCGGGATCCGGATCGCTGGCTCTGATCCGGATCCTGAACATGTCCGAACACCAGTTTTTGATGTTTATTCAATGAAAGATTCTTCCAAGTGTTTCTACACTACAAGAAGTATTCGGATCACACAAAATCTTTAGTTAAACATACCTGATCCTTTTGAATTCTTCTTTCTTGAGATTGAGTTAAATGATCCAACTTCCTTCACCTTCAATCTTCAAGACTTGAGACTTTCACGAAACTATGCCAACTTAAATTCCGTAACACTCCACGTCAAACTTAGATAATGAGACATTTGACATATCTACTGTAGCGTGAATCTTATTCTCTGATATCACTTATTGAGAACTGGATGGATCATCCGTTATGCGCTACCAACACAAATGCATAAAAAATAAAAAAAATCGAACGGTAAAAGAAATCAAGATTTACGTAGTTCGACAATTGTCTACGTCTACGTCTACGGAGAGATCGATAAAAATATATAAAAGGAAATAAAAGTATAAACTTCCACCTTATATCTTCTCCAGATAGCTTTATGATAAACCCCACTTTTCTTTTGTTTTAATAAAAAACTTCAAGAAATAACCGAAAAGAGTTTTTCATAAATCTATAGTTAAGAAGACCAAATTTTAAAAATATAAAAAATTTCTAACCAAATCCTTTATACTATTGCCTCCAAAACTTCGAGCCAATCAGACAACAAGTCGAGAACCTCATCTTCAATGCCAACTTCAATATAATGCATGCAAGTCCGCTGTGCACCTTTGCTTTGTTGCTGTTGTATGTCCTCATGGTCGGCCCTAAATTAGCTTGAGCATATGCTAATTAATTGAGTCGCAACAATGTCAATTAGACTCAAACTGGACTAGATTCTGCGCCTAGTTCTCTTTTTTTTTTCTCTTTTTTTTTTTTTTTTTTGGACCCGGCTGCTCTACTGCAGAAATCGGCTGCCCAGTTGCTAAGTTCATCTCCGTCATGAATGAAGTGGCAGCATGCTGTCTTTCTCTTAAAAAAAATAAAAAAAACAATGTCAATTAGACTCGACCTTGTTTAAATAGGTACAAATAGATACATATCTTGCACAAATAAAAATCATCTTCAAAATTAATTAATATATTTCATACATCTTGTCCATGCCAATTTTTTATGAGCCAACTTGATGGGTTAATTACTTTAACTCAATTAAAATTCAAAAAGGAAAATGCTATGTGTACACCCACAAGGAGTGTACATCTCACACCCCCACCCATCTAAGGGTGGGGGTGTGATAATGGGTCACTTGATGTGACCCGTAAAAAATATCGCCACCATTAAAATGATGGAGATGTATGATATACACCCCTTCGGAGTGTACATGTAGCATTGCTCATTCAAAAAATATATATATATATTTTTAATATGCAACCCATTAAAGGTTATAGAGCTAACACTCTTTTTAAAAAAATACTTATAAAATTGGTAACAACATACGATTATACACGAATATCTACGTCAAATGATTAATTAGAAATAAAGAACAATACTATTCATGAATTTTATACATAAATATAAAATTTATGCTTTTTTTTTTTTTTTTTTTTGAACTTAGCATCATAGTTAGTTAATTTGCGTATTATTCGCGAATTATTTGCGAATTATTGAGAATTCGAATTAAACGAACCGTTTCCGAATTTTTTCAAAAATTTAGATTAATTCGATTTTTTTTTCTAAAAATTATTAATCGCGAATTATTCGTGAATCCTGAATTTTTTTCCCAAAAATTTGACTCTACTTTTTTTTTGAATTTTAAAAATTAACCCAAACCAATGGTCAAAGTCTCCAAAATAGTCATGAGTGTTTCTCCTTCACATTGTTCACAGCACACTAAGTACAACACCAAACCACCCACCGTACTTCTCTTTTCCACTTCGCCGGCCGGCGTCGCTGCTCACCATCGGAACCCTCCCGGCCCGCGCGCCGCTCGCCATCGGAACCCCTCCCGGCCCGCGTGCTGCTCGTCATCGGAACCCTCTGGGCCGCGCGCCGAAGACGCTCGCCATCGAAACCCTCCGGGCCGCGTGCCGCTCGTCTTTTTCCTTGCCGGTCGCCACCACCAGCTTATGAGTTGTGAGTATGTGATTTTTGAGTTGTGATTTTGTAAATTTATATTTTAAAAATTTACATATTAATTCATAGTTTCGGTGACTTGCGAATAAAATTAATATTTGCTCTCAATTAATATAATTTTTTTTTTTATCTACTAACTAGTTTCTTTCTAATATATATAGTTTTCATAATTTTTTTTTTAAGTATTTTTTTTTATTTTTAAAATAAGTTGATTAAATTATCCTCTCTCTATATAATACTTTGTGGTTCTTACTTAAAAATATTTCTGTCACTATTAAATAAAATAAAAATGTATGAAAGTATATAAATCTATGAAAGCATATAAAGCTCATAGTAAAAATATAGAAAAAAAAATTAATTTAATAAGTCGAATTTTTTATTCCGAATTTTTAATTGGTGAACGTATAATTTTCGTATAAATCACGTAGTCGAATAATTGTCGAGTCCGTTTTTTTACTAAATTTTTTAATAAATTTTAAAATTATAATACAAATTTTATTTGTATTATATGCTAATTAAATTTTTGCCCAATCCGAATGCTTAGGGTGCGTTTGGAACGGGGTTAAGCTGGAATTGGCTAAACCGGGGATAAGTATAAAGTACGGAACTATAGCTTAAACTCGTTTGGAATGGTTTCAGGGATAAGAGAATTTGTGTTTGGTTTAATACTGAGGAATAGGAGGGATAAAGAGGATAAGATGGGTAAATTACTTTTTTGCCCTCAAAACTTAATATGTGATAAAAATTGTTAAAAACGAATTAGTTCGTTTTAATTAATGGATTAATGATTTAAAAAAATAAAATTAAAATTATAATCATAATTAAAATGTATTATTTAAAAATAATACATTTAATTTAATAATTAATTTTTTCAACTTAAAATTTAAATTTAAAATATAAAATTTCAACATTTTAATTTTAAGATTTACAATTATATAATATTAATTTTAAATAATTAATTTTTAACATAAAATTTTTTTAAAATTCGTAAAATTCGTATATTTGCTAAATATTTATAAATTTTTGCCCACGAGTTTTATTATGTCATTAAAATTTTCTAAACTCGTTTTTCTCATTTTAATTAATGAATTATTGATTTAAAAAAATAAAAATAAATTTATAATCATAATTAAAATGTATTATTTAAAAATTTTATATTTAATTTAATGTTAACTTTTTTCAAATTAAAATTAATGGATTAATGGTTTAAAAAAATGTGATAAAAGTTGTTAAAATCTAATTATTTCGTTTTAATTAATGGATTAATGGTTTAAAAAAATAAAAATAAAATTATAATCATAATTAAATTATATTATTTAAAAATAATATTTAATTTAATATTTTATTTTTTCAAATTAAAATTTAAATTTAAAATATAAAATTTCAACATTTTAATTTTAAGATTTAAAATTTTATAATATTTATTTTAAATAATAAATTTTATAATATTTATTTTAAGTAATAAATTTAAAATTTTATAATATTAATTTGTGATGATGAGAGTGTATTGGGAAGAGAGAAAGGAGGTGGGATGAAGGAAAAGAGAGAGAGGAGAGAGGGATTTGTGATGATGAGAGTGTATTGGGAAGAGAGAAAGGAGGGAAGAGGAGAGAGAGTGAGGAGAGAGTTTTTATTAAAATAATATGTTGGGATGAGATAAAGTAGATAAGAAGGGTAATATAGTAAAAATTTTTATAGTAAAATAATAGGATATGATTTGTTATACCAGCTATTCTCCTTGTTCTGGGTTAATCAATACCAGATGATTCCTGAAGCGTTTGGAAGAATAAGAGAGATAAACCCGTTATTTTCGATTCCGTTCCATTACCAAACGGGACCTTAATGTCCTGCTTATCTTATTATTATTTTATTTTCAACTAAAATTCTGACGAAATTGTATCAACCGTTTCATCAAGGAGTTTGGTTTTCCACTTATGCCCCCTCCTAAGAGAGGCGTACGCATAGCCGTTTCCTTCCATTAGTAGACTTTTTTTCCATCCCGGTACCCATCCTCGGAAAACAGGAATGACGTGTCCCCGGTTTCCCAAGGCAAAACCTTACGTGGCGACGTGGCGACAACAGATCTGGTGAAATTGTTTCTGGTATCGTCGGTTACTAGTTAAAGACCGTACTTTACAGCGGACGAATATATTTATAATAAATTAATATTAATAATTAATAATTATTAAGTAATAAATAATAAATTATTTATAAAAATAGAAATATTTTATATATTATAAAGTTTTTAAATTTATAAGTTAGAAAAAAAAAAAGTATAAAAGTATAATTAATACATATACCAATTGATCATTAATAAATAACATCTCTTCAATTTTAAATCTAAGACGATACATGATTAATAAGCTCCGTAACTTATGTGCCAGGTATTAATAAAGAAATAAAAACTCCTGGAACTTATATCCAAGAACTATAACCTACTTTTGAAAAGTATCAACAAAAAAAAAAAGAGAAACAAATTGAAAGTAACAATAGCTATTGCAATGCTATCTCCACACACAAGCGAGATGACTATTCTGAAAGGAAGCCAGAGAATACATCTGTTAAAATAAACTCTATAATGTAAACTTTTTTGAAAAATGATATTGAATCCATTACAAATGGTTATAAAATACAGTAGCATAATGAGTGGTTTAGAGAATCCTACTTAAGCACTGAGAGGTATATATTACCTTCATGCTGAATCGAAAGGTTGTGGTAATAATACAAAAATATAGAACGAAACTATTTAAAGAGTGAACAGTTTACCCAGGTACAGCAAAAGAATTGTAGTTCCCAGAAGGTTGTGCCTGTCTAATATTTTCTAACTCACAACACAAACAGAGGGACCACAAATGAAAAAGGAAATCATAGAATTCTGATATAATCATATAAACTACAACTTATTGAGATTTAAGAAGGCTACCTGACCAAAGGCACTGAAGCCATTTTGTCGAGCTACCCCTGTCATTCCTGGAAATTGATGACCGGGATTACTTCAATTCTGAGCTGGGAAGTTTCCATTAGATACATGGGACCCATTAGCCATCGGTTGATTGGTTTGTGGAAATGTTGGGGATGCATTAACACCTGATTTTGCTGCAGCCGTTAAGAGAGCTTGTTGCTGGGAAAGGAATGCGAGCTGCTGTTGATGAAGGGAGTACGGCGAAACCATGTTGGACTGCAAAAGCACAATCAAGAAAACTAACATTAGATATACTGCACTTCTTTTAAACAAAAGATTATGGAACTTACTGTATTATAATCATTACTGCACTATTTATTGAATCACAAGGCTGGAATGAGTATCGCAAAGTTTTCTTCAGCCAAAAACAGAAACAATCTTTTACAATAACATAGTGGTTGCTGTTTTGGTTAAAACTTTCGCCCTCTACCTCATCCACACTATGTACTCACACTGATGGTCCGAAAGTACATCTTGTTTTTGATATTCCTATACAACAAAATTGGAGAATGAACAAAAATAGTGATTACAAACAGCACTGAGTACACAGACTCTAAACCTAATTTCCCTCATGCTCTAACCAAACAGGGCGAAGTCCTTTAAAACAGTAGGGAATGATCAATAGCAGCATTCTTTTTGAAACAAGAATATAAATGAGTTAAAAAGTGGACCTTTTCAAAGAGGGACTCATGATTTCATTCTTCACGTTCATTTGGGTTTTCATTGGAACTGAAGCAATAGTCACTAATTTTTAAGAGTACCTAAATCTAAATCTACAAATAGTTGAAGCAATAGTACCTAAATCTACAAATAATCTAACTGCAATTCGGAAAAATTAAAAGGAAAAGAGAAAAAGAACATGAAACAACAATTGGAATGAGAAAAGGGAAAAACCTAAGAAGCATCTAAGAATGAATCACCACAACTACAATAAAAGATGAGAGCACCAAACCTCTGCCTTCTAAATAAATGTAGGCCACCAGAAGGAACAAAAGAAAAACCGAGGAAGCCCTTGTATGCAGCAATAGAAGGAAGAAGAACTTACAAGATACAAAGCAAGTGGGCAAAGGAACTAAAATCCATTCCAACAGTATATATAGCCGAATAAAGTAATAGAGAGAGAGAGAGAGAGAGAGAGAGAGAAAGAGAGAGAGAGAGTGGGTATGGGATCAACCCAAGAATAGATAGGGAGAATACTATTTTACCATCTCTGCTCACCAACTCCGGCAATCCGGCAGGCTCGGGATAGAAAAGCGGCGATGCGAGAGGAGTGGTATGGCGCGCATCAGCCAGCATCAGCAGAGATGGTACGTATGGGGGGAGAGGAGGGGAGTGGCGAGGAAGGGAGCGCCGTCACCGAAAAGACTATTCCATGGCGGTGTGGGGGGAGAGGAGGGGAGAGGGGGAGGAGGGAGCGCCATCACCGAGCGGCGAAAAGACTACTCCATGGCGGCATTAAATGCAAGGATCTGTAGTAGGTATGCAAAGAGGGAATGAGAGATGCAAGGATCTGTAGTAGGTATGCAAAGAGGGAATGAGAGAAAAAAGGAGAGAGGTGAATGGGAAAAAAAAAGAGAAAAGGTGAGAACCCCACGGAGGAAGAAAAGAAAAAAAGGTGAGAGGCCCACATCCCTAAACTGTAGTAGGTATGGACGGTGCAGATCAAATGCAAAGAGGGAATGAGAGAAAAAAAAAGAAAGGTGAAGGGAAAAAAAAAGAAAAAAACTGAGAGGCCCACAAAGGAAGAAAAGAAAAAAAAGAGAAAAAAAGAGAGAGGTGAAGGGAAAAAAAAAAAAAGAAAAAAGCTAGAGGCCCACAAAGGAAGAAAAGAAAATAAATAAAGGACCAGGGACCCACACCCCGAAATTAAGGAAAGGCCGTTGAGAATTTTCCCTTTATTTGTATTGATGTAGCTAGGAATGTTAATGGGTACTAATGGTACAATATGCTATGTATAGGGATATTAATGGATACGGGTATCTAAAATTTTATTTGAATTCGAATTTAATAGGAATGAATTTATTCGATATTAAACGGATATGAATTCGAATATTGATATAAAAATTAAAAATTCTACGAATTTGAATTTGATATGAATTTTGATTGTACCAGACTCGAACCTGAACCCGAATTAATTTTACGTTATATAATATATGTGTATATAAATATTTAATATTATATTTAAATTTATATTTTAAACAATTAAATTTAATATAATTTTGAAATATTGTAAAGAAAAAAAAATAATTATTTTGGGTTTGAAATTTCGCGTTCAAGTTCGGATTCGGGTTTTGAATTTTTAATCGGATTCGGATTTAGATATGAATTTTTAAAATTCGTCGGATTCAAGTTCGGATTCGGATTTGATAGTCGGGTTTGGATTCGGGTTCGAATTTTTAAAAATCTGTTCCGAATCCGATCCGTTGACATCCCTAATTACGTAGCTAGAGATGTTAATGGATACTAATGGTACAATAGTACGATATATGAAATTTTATGAATTAAATTTGAATACAAAAAATTATTTAAATGAATATTATTTTAATTATAAATATAAAAAATAAAAATTTAATAAATTTAAATTTGGATATGAATTTTGATTATACTCTATCTGAATTCGAATCCGATCAGAATTCGAATTAATTTTATATTATATAATATATGCAAATATTTGTTATTATATTTAAATTTATATTTTAAAAATTTAGATTTGATATAATAAGTTTTGAAATATTGTAAAGAGAAATAAATAAATAATTGTTTTGATTTGAATATAAATTTTTAAAATTCGTCAGATTCAGATTTGAATTTTGGTTTCGGATTCGATAATTAGTTCGAATTCGAATTTTTAAATATCCACCCCGTTTACATCCTTATATGTAGCAACTACACCCGGTTATCTATAATTAGCTAATTATATTTTTTTATTTTGAAAACAAAGTTATATACAATAAAATTATTTTTAAAAAAATTATGATTAAATGGATGAATCCAAAAAAAAAATAATTTAATTGGTTGGAAATATCAGATCAGTAATATAACTGTTGTATTCTAAAAATTTTTCTTATAATAGAAGCTCCAAATTAAAATCTAATTTATGTTACATATTTATAAATTAAATAATATTTTTATTATACAATTGTTGATTCTGCATAGAAACTAAATTTCAAACATTGTGACTTTTATACATAGTACTTTCACATCTTTAATTTCAAACATAATTACTTATTTATTCCTTCAAACTTTAAAATATAATATCTAATTTATAATCATCTATCCCTAATGCAAAGTGACAAAAGATTTGATGGTTGATATTCGAGACCTGAGTTCGAAGTCTAGTTATTTCATATTTTTAGCTAAATTTATTTTAAAAATAAAAAAAACGAATAACATACTATTTTCCTCTAAAAAAAAAATAAAAAAAAAATCTAATTTATATAAACTTTAAAAGCTTGCAAATATATCTCTAAACCGGTCAAAGTCTACTTTACTTTAGTATAATGACTAATGACTGTTTTGCTCTTATTGACACCAGTAATATATCAGAATGTCAAGATCAAGATTTATTGCTTTTCATAACTGAGTTTGGAGATTTATTGCTTTTCATAACTGAGTTTGGAGGGTTTAAAAATGCTAGTTGTACACCGTTTGTGGGTGTACATCTCATACTTCATCCATCCAATAGGTGGGGTGGAGTGAATGTCACTTCACAACATAAATGACCCTCCCATCATTAGATGGTGGGTATAGAATGTAAACTCTCTTTTGGATGTACATGTAGTTTTATTCTCCTTTATTTTTTTTTGTTTTTTACAATACTGTAAATCACTGATTTAATGTGAGTGGCTACTAGGTAAGAAATAATGGTTATTTTAAGTAAAATAATAAGGCCTTTGACTTGTTCAGAGAAAAATTCGTAATTTTCAAACTTCACCAAACTATTTATAATATTTTAAAATTGAAAACGAGTAAATATCAATAAAGATTATAAATTTTCAGTTCTTTTATGCCCGCATGACGCCTTCCCAAACTTTCTGTGCTGATGTGTCGTGCTCTCATCTCTTTTCTCTCTTTCGCCCTCTACACATGGGCTTCTCCCACAGCCGTCCCCCTCCCTTCCCTCTCTACGTGTCCTCTTCTCGAAACCCCAAGTCGGTTCCCCCCCTCATTCAACACACAAAATATTTGTAATCCCCCCTCTCTCTCTTTTTCTCTATCTCTCTTTCTCTCCCCCTTTCCCCTTCATCTCTCTCATCCTCGTCGTTGCCGTCGCCGTCGAAGCCGAAGGGTGAAGAGACTGGACATTTTCCCTTCAGATCTGGGCGTCTGTAGTCGCCTGTGCCGCGACCACGCTCGCATCTGGCCAGGCCCGCACCCGACCGCGCGCAGGCTGGGCTGCTACAACAGCGCACAGGCAGCAGCAGGCGCGACTTGCTGCTGGCGCTAGGGCTGCAAGCCCGTGGGACTCACGGGCAGCGCGCAAGGCGTGCAGGCGCGTGGCCGAAGCAGGGACGCAGGGCGCGTGGCTGCAGGCGCGCGGCCAGGCAGGGCGCAGTTCGCGCAGGCAGAGCAGGGCGTGCGGGCGCGGGCTAGGGCTGCAGGCGCACGAGCGCGGCTTAGGCCGAGGCAGAGCGCGGCCCAGCAGGCGCGGGTGCACGCAGTAGCAAGCGCGGGCGCAAGCAGTGAGCGGCTCCTTCTCGCGCACGTGCACTCGAGTGTGCGGCGGTGACAGCAGCAGCAGGAGAGAGAGGACGCCTGGATCTGGAGGTCGGAGCCCGGGTGCCTGCCTCCACGGCTCCGACGATGGCGGTGACGACGACTACGAGGAAGAAGATGAGATTTAGTTTAAGGGAGAGATAATTAGGAAAAAAATAGGTTTTCTCTTTTGGGTAAAAAAAATATCTAATCCTCCTTTTAAAATCTTTTGCAAAATCGAAAACGTCCCAAATCCTCTTTTTACTTATCCAAAATTTTAAATTTTAAAATTTCAAACTCCTATATATTTTTTCCTGAACTGACATTTCTAGATTTTTACCTTTTCAGGGAAGTGCTTTATAATGAAATTTACAAATAAATATTAATTTTTTTTCAATATTATTATAGATAATTATAAAAAATATCCGTAATGTAGCGCAGGTACTTCACTAGTATAACTAATTTCAAGGTTTGTAAAATTCAGAAAATATTTGTATATTTTTATATTTAGAATGATAAGTTTAGATTGGAAAGTTGTTGAGAACTAGCATATTATTATTAATGATTCACATCAAGCGTGTGTGTGTGTATATATATATATATATATATATATATATAAAGAGTAAATCTCATATGCTTTCGAAGATACATACCTCTCAGTGTTTGTAAGTTATTTTCGATGATGGGATATCCGATTCGACGATCAGCTTCGTTAAGTATGATCTACGTTATTAGAATTATTTAGAAACCAAATTTTATAAATTTTTGATATTATTTATCAAGTGATCAAAGAGTCTCAAAAATTACTATTTTAATAGCTGATGCAGGATATTTGTAAGTTCAATGGTATAGAATAATTCAAATTAGGCAAAATTTTAAGAAAAAATTATACTTACATTAAAAATAAGATCCATACTTTCGATTTAAAATTTAAGTCTTTTATCGCTATTTTTTATAATATTTTTATTTTCAACCTTTTATTTTGGGATTATTCGTTCATTAAGCAAATAAAGTCAAAAAATTATGAAATTTAGTTTCTAGATAGTTCTAATATTGTAAATCAAGTCTAATAGAACTGATCGTCGAATCGGATGTCCCATCATTCAAAACAACTTACAAGTATGATAACTTCCGTACTTTCGAAAGCATAGAAGTCTAACTCTATATTCTAATACCCATGATAATGTAGTATTCCTATCATGTATAGATCTACAATAATTTCACTACTTCACTAATACCTTTTACAACTATCTGAATTGAGTTGAATGATAATAATTCAAATATTTTTAATAAAAACTATGAAAAAGTATCGAAATACTACAAACCTTGAAAACCAAACCAGAATTTTAGTTATAGAAGGACCAAAAATATGTTATGCAAAATATATTAATCTTTAAAATATATTAATCAAAAAATTATATATAAATAAAATTTTGTTCATTAGCTTTTGAATTTTTAATATTTTTTCTTTTAAAACAAGAATAGAGTGCAGTTGCCTTTAAAATTAAAATAATAATGATCTACATATCTACAAAAAATTATGCCAAACAATTAAGTATTAAGATCTAGTATAATTTACAAATCAAATATTATGATATATCTTAAAAATTAAGTAATAAGATCTAATATAATTTGCAAATCAAATATTATGATATGTTGAAGTCAATTATATAAGTATTTCGTAGTTTATAAGGTAACATTATTTTTTTAAAAAAATTATTTTGGCCGCTAAAGTTTACATTATTTTTTTTTTAATAACTTAATAATAAATTTTTATATAAATTTAAAAATATTGGGGGCCTATGGCCACCTTGGGCCTCCACTCCACGTAACTCCGTCCTTGTCTTAAACTAAACGACCCTTATAGGCTATATTTGGTACGAAAATAAATATGAGAGAACAAATTTTATTCTTACTATTTCGTCAAATGCTCTAAAAAAATATATAAAAGAAATATTCCAGTCAAAACGAATTATTCTAGCCTTAGAATATATAACACCAAAATAGCATTTCCACCTTTTTAGTGCAACAAGTCTATTGTCATGCAAATAGCTAATTAAAAATAATTGATATACGAGAAAAGTATAATCATGCTTATACTTACTTAAATAAGAATAAATATAAATATAAAAGTAATATAATAGATAATAATAATTTTTATTTTATTTTTTATATTATACTAATAATAATAATATTAATTATTTTTTTTTTAGTAGCAGTATTACTACTATTATTATTATAAATAATATACCATATATTATAATATATTATTTTATTTATTTACTAATTTCACTACAACCGGTATTTTTGCCAGCAATATTTGGTTTAGATTTTAGAAACACTTAAAAGTTATAGCATAATTTTATTGTAGTGTTTTGCATTTTCGCAAAAATAGATGACGATTTTAGATTTTGCACATTAAACTTTTTTCAATAAACTTATCAAAATATGCTTATTTCTTTTTTTTTCTCTTTTTTCTCTCTCTTCGTCCCCTGCTCGCCAATTCTTCCTCTCTTTCTTCTCTTCTTTTCTCTCATTTGTTTCTTTTCTCTCTTTCTCTTTCTGCTTTCTCTCCCTTCTACTTCTATTCCATTGTTCTCATGTCGACGTTGTATTATTCTTTCCTACCTTGCCCACAAATCCGTCGACACTGGTGGCAACACGATCTTAGATATAGTATAGATTGCGAAGGTGATGTTGCAGCGGAGAGTATGACTGTGAACGACGATGATTGTGAAATACAATGACGACGATTAGAGTGCCATAGGTTTTGAGGATAATGGAAAGGAAAAGCGTGTTGGGTTGGAGGCGGTAACTAGGATAGAGGGTGAGGGAGATGTGCAATAGTGGAAAAGAATGTAGACGGTGAAAGAAGAAGAAGAAAGAAGAAAAAAAGAAATATATATATATATATATATATATATATATATATATATATATATATATATATATATATATATATATATATAGTTTTCTTTTCTTTGAAAGGCCATCATATGCAGTTGTCACTAGAGAAAAGACTAAGAAGTAAAGAATAAAGAAGAAAAAGAAGTTGTACTGTTTGAGATGAAATTGTATTATTTGAGATTAAATTATACTATTTAAAATTATTAGAGATTGAGATTAAATTGCACCATAAAAAATAAAAGTTATACTGTTTGAAACTTAAATTGCACTATTCAAAACTATTTAAGTCTATTTAAAATTATTTGAGATAAAGTTGCAACTTCTCAAATATTACAACTTAAGTTTCAAACAGTATAATTTAGTCTCAAATAATATAATTTCTAATTTTTTGAATGCAATTTAGTCACAAATAGTTTTAAATGATACAACTTAGCCTCAGATAGTGCAACTTAATCTTAAATAGTACGATTTTTATTTCTTCTTCTTTTTTCTCTATTTTTTTGTTTTTACTATAACGATCACGACATCTGATAACCTTTTTAGAAGAAAATAATTTTTTTCCTTATTATTATTATTATTATTTTTTTATTCTTTCTTCTTCCCTTTCTTTCATCGTTTGTATTTTATTTTACTACTATATTTTCTCTCTTGCCCTTTGCTGCAATAGTCGCCCCTAATCCGATACGCTCTTTCTTTTTGTCATTCTCAAATTTTACGACACTCTCGTTTCCATCGCTGTTACTGTTCACGACCACGCCTCCTGTTGTAGTCTTATCTTCGAAATTTGTGTCATATTTGAGCTTACATCGTTAGTATCGACGTTGGTGGAGGTATGGGTGAAGTAAAAAAGAGGAGCACACCGTCGATGTGAGGGAGGTGGAGGTGGAGGAGAGAGAAGAAGTGGGAAAGAAAGAAAAAAAATGACAAGAAGGAAGAAGAAGTGGGAGGAGAAAGAAAGAGAAAAAAATGGCAAGAAAGAAGACAAAGAGGGAGGAAAAAAAATGAATGAGAGAGAAAGGATGGATTGAGAAAGATAAATAATATTTTGGTAAGTTTACTAAAAATTCAGAACAAATCTAAAAAATTTAAAAAATACCCTATTTTTTACAAAAATGCAAAACCTATAATATTTTTTTATGCAAATTTAGCTTTTATATATATATATATATATATATATTATTATTATTATTCTTGAGATAGTTACCAAATATATTTTTAATTATTCTTAGAAATACAAGAATCTTTAACCAAATATAATTTTTAACTTATTTTTATATATTTTAAAATAACTAGCTATTTTAGAAATAAAAAAATCTATTTCTAAAATGTTAACTCCCAAATAATTAATTAGTAAACACATAACTGTGCATCGGCGTTTCGATACACCGGGTGCAAGGAGTATTTATCACGATTTATTCCCGAGTTTTTGTCCTCCGCGATTGGTTGATCCCGAGATACCGACCACTCGCTGCCCGATTAATCTGGACCAGCCACGTGTCCACGCGGTCCGCATCACGCGTACGTGGCGTCGCATATTCGCCTCCACCGCGAGTCAATCCAGAAGTCCACAAGCCGACCAATGGCAGGGACGGAAGGAAAATTCCGAATCTACCCCCAACAATTTCATCAATTCCATTAATGTCCCCTTCGTCCTCCTCCCTCCTCCCATTCCCTCCCCTGTCTATAAATACCTCCTTAGACCCTGGTTACGACCTTTCGCTTTCCCTTTCTAATTCTATATCTCCTTCGCTGTTCTCCTTTGTTTTCTATTGACTAATTAGGGTTAGGGTTAGGGTTAGGGTTTTCTTCCCTTTGATCCTCTAATCTATAGGGTTTCGATTCTTTCCTTGAGCAAATCTCCGGTTCCTTGGGGCTTTGGAATTACGGTTTCCCCTTCGGTTTAGGGCATCTCGACATGCTGGGAACAAGCGCGCAGTTTGCTCGCAGGCACGGGGACGATCGGTTCTACGACGCCGCAAAGGCTCGCCGGAGCTCCGCCGCCGCTGCCGCCGCCGCAGCTGCCGCGAAGGAGAAGATCGCCGCCGTGGAGAACCGGGCGGGGGCCGGGGATCCGCCCGGTCCGAGCAATCTCGACCGTTTCCTGGAGTCGATCACGCCCGTCGTGCCCGCTCATTATGCGTCGAAGGTTATTGATTTCAATCTCGTCTTCCTCTTTTGTTCCTTAAAAGTCTTAATTTTTCTCTCTCTATGATGCTGTATGCTTCGTGGTTTGATTGGTGATATGATGTAGCAGACGAGGACGAGGGGGTGGAGGGCATGTGATGAGGAACAGAGCCCTTTCTTTGCTCTAGGGGACTTGTGGGAGTCCTTCAAGGAGTGGAGCGCTTACGGGGCCGGCGTTCCTTTGATTCTAAATGGCTGCGATAGCGTCGTCCAGTATTACGTCCCCTACTTGTCCGGCATTCAGCTGTATGGCCAAGCAAGTAGACAGGCTGATAACCCTAGGTATCCCACATTTTTGCTCACTTCTCCTGTCTCTGCTTTTGTTTTATGTCTAATTAAGGTGTGATTACATGTTATAATTTGGGAGTTTTTATTTTCAAGCTCTATTTGTCATATTCGGAAAACTTAGTGGCGAACTGAGTTGGATGCAATTTATCATGAACGAGAAAATGCAGGTTATTAATTTGCTAGTTGTTTTGGTAGTGAATTTTGAGTATTGAGGGTTTATAATGCATAGGATTTGTTGAAATTCTAAATGAAGAAACAGATGAGATAGTGGGCACCAAATATTCTGGTATAAATCATGCCAATTCTTTGAAAAAAATCTGATTAGTCTGGGAAAATGTACAATTATTGTTAATGGGACTGTTCAGAGATACTGCTTTAATTTGGCTGAAGTTGGTATCGTTGTTGAGTGGACTACACAGTAACCTTACTTGAAATGAAAAAAGGAATTTAAACAAGTAAGATGAGAGTCAACTTTGTTGAGTGCACATTTAGATACATAACTAGTTGTTCAGATCTTTACTGTGTAAATTCCTGTATCATTTTGTAAAAAAACTAGAAGTTCCTTCTAGAACAAGTATTATGAATATTTTATGTGAGCTAGACTAACAATAACAATTTCATGTCTCAAAGTTTTGGGATTAGTTGTATGCAAGGGTTTAAGTGCCGTGGCACGGAGTCGTGCCGAAAACTTGCCGGCACGGTGTGTGCCGAACCGTGCCGATGAGTGCCGGTCACAAAAAATACTTACGTGCCGACACATAATGGCATGAAATATTTATTTTCTTTAGCAACAAATTTTTTTAATTGCTTATTATGTATTTTTATCAAATATTTTGAACTTTATTGAGAAAATTATTTAGTAAATTTAAGAAAAAAGGATTTTGAACTGTTCCATCAGCACGGGAGCTGTATCGTGCCGGTATCTTGTTGGCACGGTACGGCACGGTACGGCACGGTGGATACGGCCCGTGCCGATGGATACTTAAATCCTAGGTTGTATGACACCAATGCTTTCATTCAGCTAAGTTTCGGTTGGCAAGTTTTGTAAACCAGGTCATATCAATTCTTTTTCCCTGCCTTCCATTACTTTGGTTCGGTGTATCCCTTATTGTAGAGCGTTTTCTATTACATTAAAATTACTCTTGTTGTCCAATACTAATGTCTTAATTAGCCTTCTAATCTTTCATAGATGTAGTGGTTGTGTAGAATTAAATGAAGAAGCAGCAATAGCTTCTATTAAAATCTCCTGAAATTGTTTTTTTTTTTTTTTACTGCGATAAAAGCAGAAGCTTCAAATTTCGCTAAACAATGGTCAAGAAACCACCATCTCTACGCTGTAACCAGATAATTGTTCAACAGTGTCATTTTCTCTAAACCAGAGATGAATAACGTGGGCGTGGTTTTAAGAATTCATCTGCTGCTGTTATCATGTAGTTTTCATAATTTTGGATCAGTAATTCTCTTTGATTCTATTTGTTTAGTCACCTGATTATCTGAACTTATAGCCAATACATCTAATGGAGTTTTGAATTTTAAACCAAGGCTGAGATTGGTTGGTTTTCTAGCCTACTTTGTACGATAAGCTTATTCTGTAGACAGTGCATTATGTATTAATTAGAGACCACTGGAATTTACTGAGTTAGAAAATGGATGGAATGCAGAAATAGTTTTATAACAAATTGGCACCTTATGTAAAACCAAATGCCTGGATGCAAATGCTTATTATCTTGTAGTGATCAGCTAAACAGATTAATAGCCAAAAATGGCCAAATGAATTGCCCTTAACAGTCTAAAACCCATTGAACGAGGACTAGTGTCATGTTCAGATAAAGCATTTTCCCCTGGAAATAAATAGCAGCAACTATGGGCAGATAGTGATCGGGGTATGTCAAAAATCATCATTGGTAACAAAACATCATTGAATGCGAGTATTTTGTATATTCATGGTAATTCTTTTCTTTTGCAAATTTGTAGATCTATCACAGGACTTATTGTGAAGTGTGCTAGATGATATGTTGAAAATGACTCACAAGCTTTTAATGTATTTGCTGTAATTACAATTGTTTAAGGGGCCCCTTTAGTGATGAACTTCGCAATGTTTGCAGGCTGCGTGGTAATTGATAAATATTTGTGCTCGTACAGCTTGCTTGATGTGTACTATAGACATATATGCTTGCTAATTGACCAAGTTAGTAGCAAACTTATTAATGTAATAGGTACTTTAGCTGTACTGATTGCTAGCTAGGGTCCAGAAAGAGCATATTTGAGGGGATCGTAACATGTTTAGTTTAGAGTGTTTTGATACACATACAAGTTGAACTGATAAGTTTAAAAATTTCAGCTGATGTTAGACATTACTTCTTAGTTTTACAGAATAGTATTTTGTAAATTTCAAGGCGGCTTCGTTGACTAGGAATCCGTTAATGTGGTTGAGATCTAGTCCTGGACATACCTTTTCTTTTTTCTAAGGCATTTTATGAGAGTTAGGTGCTTGCAAACTTTCAATTATAATGCATAAAATTTTAACGTGTACCTGCAAACGGATCAACTCGTATGTAAGTTCTCATCCCTAACTTGTTATAAGCTATTTCCTATGTGAGCTGTTCTCGCAAAACATCCATTCTTGTAGAATCTTCATTTTTTCTTTGATGATCTCCATTTGCAGTTTTTTCCATCAATTTTATTTTAATTTTTAGTGCCATTGGCATTTTGCACTTGCAAATCATTTTATGCTGTCTGGAATCCAGTAAACTGTATCTAATGAGACATGTACAACAGACGTGCCGGGGAGGACAGCGATGACTCTTGCTGTCATGATTCTAGTAGTGATGGAAGCAGTGATTCTGAGCTTATTGCTTCCGAGCTTGAAAATAGATTGAAGTTTCCTACAGATTGGAGCCAGAGTCATCTCTCAAATGGGATGAATAGACTATCTATAAGAGAGCAATATGGATCCTCTCAAGAAGGATTTTCAAGTGATGATAGCGAATCTGGGAATTCTCAAGGTTGCTTGCTCTTCGAGTACCTTGAATCGGATTCTCCTTATTGCCGAGAACCTTTGGCTGATAAGGCAAGTGTAACAATGAAACTAGCTTAGTCTTTGAATTTTCTTCTGAAAACTTTGCCTGTAGTTTTGTGATGTTCTGACGTAACCTGGTTACAACCAGATCTCGAAACTCGCTAGTCACTTCCCTGACTTAAAGACTCTTCGAAGTTGTGACTTGTTACCATCAAGCTGGATTTCTGTTGCATGGTATGTGCTGAACTCAATAACTTCTATACCACTTGAAAGATAATTGTAGACTTACTCTTGCGCATGAACATTTTGCAGGTATCCCATTTACCGTATACCAACTGGACCAACACTAAAGGATTTGGATGCATGTTTCCTCACATTTCATTTTCTCTCAACACCGTCGAGAGGTACTTACGTCTTTTCTTTCATCATTATCTCTTACTAAAGAGGGCCTCAGTGCAAAGCTGTAGGCTGATAACTATTAGCTTGAATAATTTTTTTCTCAAGTTCTTAGATAGATAGTGTTGTTTAGAGATGAATCCTTTTCTCCTTTAGGCTGTTTGAAGGATCAATAATGCTCGCTTCATTACATGTTTTCAACAGCTCTCATATTTCGAAGATTAATGAAATAAATTTGGTCAAAATGATGATATCATCTTGTATAAGAAAAGTTGAGCAACGAGTTGTTTTAGCTTGTGTATTTATTATAGGACTGATGTCTTTTTATTTTTTCTCCTACATACCCTTCATTCCGCACCCTAGATATATGCTATCACCCCCTCCACGCTCTATTCTCAGAGAATTTTCAGTGCTTCTTTTCTAGTCTATGTAATATATGTTTACATGCACAGATATGAATGACAAAGTACGGAGGATGTTGGGTGATCGGTGTCTGAGAAACACAAAATTGCTAATTTTATGAAAATCTGATATACTTGTTTAATCATGCCAAAGCATGTCAATATATGCAAGTTCATACTGGAATGAAGGATAAGAAACCTGATGAACATCTGATGCAAACTTGTCTTGATATAAGTTTAGTAGGAACATCGCCCATATAACTAGTACTGCATCATATCCTCTGACTTCTCTCTTTCTCTTTAAACTTGTTTTCACTTGTGTTGTTGAGTCATTGATTGAATAACAATTGGTCTGAGGGCCTTTTCGGCCATGATGAGACTTGAAGCGGTTATCAGAAGTGCTATGCGTGTAATTCGTTCCAAGTGAATTGCCAATTTGGTGCTTTCTCTGAAGGCGGCATTTGGTGCCTAACGGTTTCTTCTTAACATTCAGGTGTGGCTAAGGCTGGTCCAGTCATTACCTACCCGCATGGTGTCGACGGCGTTCCAAAGATGCTTCTTCCTGCATTCGGCCTGGCCACTTACAAGTTCAAGAACGCAATGTGGTCTTCGAGCGTGGGCTGCGACAAGAAACTTGCTAGCATCTTACTCCAAGCTGCTGATGACTGGCTCCAGCTACTACAAGTCAACCATCGCGACTACCAGTTCTTTGTCTCGCATGGTGCATTCCGCAGATAGATGAAAACTTTGAAAGCAATGTTCGCACCGAGACGCATTCTGTGTTTTGTTCGCCCCCCACCCCAATCTGAACCCCTCCAGGCGCAACAATGATGGCTGGTCATGCACCGGGAGACGGGGGCGTCTCATTCAGGATCTGGCATTTTGCCAGAGTACCAAACACAAAAAAAAAAAAGAACTAGAAAAAGAAATTGAAAAAAAGAAAGTGGCATTAGGAAAATTACTTACAATAAGTATGAATGATCAAAAGAAGAAAAGAAACATGAGGTATATAAGTAGTAGCCATTCCTTAAATGCAAGAATTGTAAAAGGGACTTGATGAGTTTATCGCTCCCGGAACATGAGATTAGGGAGTATACTAATGGTATATTTTTAGCTTTTTGTACGGCACATGGCCTGATGCAGGTGAAAGGGGGCAGTAAAAGTATAATCACACCACCCCCCCCCCCCCCCCCCCCTTTTTTTTTTATGCGCATTAGCTTACCAAAGCAAGTTGACAGTGGCTCTAGGTATCATGAACATCCTATGTTTTTTTTATTATGGGATGGAATTACTGATATTAGGTGCATAGTTGCCTCTTTTAAGATTTCTGAAATCCTGTTTTCAGTCTCCTACCTTGTGCTGTCTATTGAGTTTTTTTTTTTTAGTTATGGTGGCTGTCTTATATCTTGCTCTTGTTTAAATACGTTCTGGGTAGGTTGGAAAGCAAGAAATCAAGTATGCAGCGTATTAAGGATTGTACTGAGCGTGTTGTACTGTGCTGATGGCTTCTGGGCATGTCTACGATCTTTTTACTTTGCCTTGATTCATTCGGGCATATCGAGTGAGACATCTTAACATGCTTGGTGTGCTGAGGTATGTGTTGAGCATGTGTTGCCGTACTCTTGTTTTTTTATCTTTGTTTTCTCCCAACTTCTTTTCTCTCTCTACTTTATGTTTCCAAAACTTTGTTGCAAAAAAATTTATTGTTTTTCCGTTAGTTTATAAATAAAAAAGGAAATTTAAGGAATATGTAGATTCACTTGATCTATTCATCACATTCTGCTATATATTTTTTTGGGGCAATTTCCTATATATCCCTAAAAATTTTTCTGTTTTTAAATTTACCCCTCTTAGAAGGCTAATATTAAAACTATTCTTCTTACGTTCCAACTTTTTTCTAAAATATCTCTGAAGTTAAACTCTGTTAGTGTATCGTTTGGAGCTGCCTTTATCTGTGTGAAATTATTATTTTGCCCTAGTCCTTTCAAATATACCCTTCTACCATAACCAACTTTTCTTATGTATCCTTAAAATTTTCAATAGTTTTGGTAGATAGAGACAAAATAGGTATATCTGATAGTTTTCAACTCCGATTATTATTTAACTCTAGTTTAATCCTAGTTAACTTAACGAAGAAAAATGGTAGAGGTATTTTTAATAACGGTGGAACGTATGAAGGGTATATTGGAAAGAAAAAAATAAGAGAGGTAAATCAGATATTTTTTCAGATTTCAGGTTACACAGGCAATTATCTCTATTTTTTTTACAGAGTAGTCATCCGTTTTTGTCGGAATCTTATTACAAGAAAAATCTAGGAATGGTATTTAGTATACTTTTTTTTTTTTGTAAAATAACAATGGCGAATGGATAGAATTTTTTGTCCCCTTAAGACATCACAACAATATAATTCAAGATGATACATCCCGCAACTAAATTCATACAAGAATTGCGAAAGAAAAGTATAATATATATATATAAATTACTAGCTATTATAAGCATTTGTCTTAAACATATAACACATTTATAATTTTCTTTTCTATTTTTTTTTTTTTACAATCCAAAATATTATTATATTTTGTCCTTTTACATTCTATACCTATAGCTACAAGTTGACGAAGGGTATTTCTATATGGGTTTCAATATGGTAGGGCGCAATCTACTTAGTTACGCTCTTGCCATGCTGGAATATAAATTTATATTATATGCATCATGATCACATGCTATGCCTCATACAAATGCGATAATAAAATCTATGCAAGTAGGAACTACACCTCTATTTCTATTTCACTATTCATTTCTATTCCATGACTAGCATAAGGTTTTTTTACCTTAGTCATATTCACCCTTCGGTCTTGAGTCAATCTATACACACACTCCTGGCTCACGGTCACAGAGCGGCGAAACGTCACACACGCCCTTAGTAGTGGCGAAAAGTCGCACACACTATATGTAGCAGCGAAATATCACACACACCACTTGTAGTAGCGAAACATCACACACACCACTTGTAGTAGCGAAACATCCCACACACTACGATTGACGGTGAAACGTAGTACACGCCAATAATTAATTTAATTATTTAATGTGCATATTATTTTTATTATTAAGTCAACCTTTCTAGGTTTCATGATTTTTCAATTCACGTGGTCTTCCTACCACTTATATTTTATAATCTATGTCTCATAACACTAGATTCAATGTCTTTCCCTACCTAGATTCTCATGACTCTAGGTTCACTTGTTTTCCGACCTATATTTAATAACACTAGGTTCAATGACTTATCGAGTGGTCCTCCCACCACTATGTTTTCCAACCTATGTCTCATAACACTAGGTTCAATGTTCACCTATCCAAGCGGCCAACATACCTCTATGCTTTTCAGCCTATATTCACATGATACTATGATTACTAGTTTAATGTTGAGTTCTCTAATCTCTAGAGTATGTCAACCTATTTTGCTAGTCCATGATATAGGCTTACATCTGTCTCTACCTAGGCATAAATATATGTCCCTATAAGTTTTTTCATGCCTATGTTTCATGACTACCGGTAGTTAATTTATCCAAAGTAGCATACAACCTATGCCTACTTATTTTACCAATTAACCTACCATGAGATGCATCAAAAAAAAAAAAAATTAATTACTCTCTAGACATGAGAGGTGATCTTATCTCTTTGGTAGAGCACAACCCACCTAGCTACGTTCCCTATTGCTTATAGAAACTTACAATCGGGCTATCACGGCGAAACGCCCACTTCGAAGCATATACGACCGTTTCCGCCCGGCTTGGCCCATTTAGCGAAATTACTTGCTGACGCTTGCCACTTTTCAAATCAAAATTGCCTAAGGCTCTAACCTTAAATTAGAGAATAATTCGGTCAATATAGATCAAAACCTCAAAAACCTAAAAAATCCTAAACGTGCCCTAAGTTCCTCCTTTTTTCAAAATTATTTTGAAATATACGGAGAATCAATGATTAAACTTGCATAGAATAATCTAGGGGAAGCTAAGATACAAAGAATTTACCAAAATCTGAACTCGAAACTCGAAAACCATATCGTTGTCGCGAAGCTCACTGAGCTCCCACGCGCGCCGAAAGCTCGATCCGAAGCTCCCACGTGACACCCGAGCTCGAGCTCCACCTTGGTGTCGAGTTTTAGAGAGAGAGAGAGAGAGAAACGATAGTGGGAGAAGGAGAGGACTCTACTCTCCTCCTCTCTCTGTGCGTGCGTGTGTGGGGTGTGGGGTTCACAGAGGAAAAGAAAAGGGAGATGGGTCATTTTCTTAAAAGAAAAGCCCTCACTCGAATTTACAGTTTTGCCGCCCTTACTAGGTTCCCCAGGTGCTGACTGACCGGTCCGTGCCTTACGCAGAGGTCCCCGAACTTCCTTAGGGACCTAGCGCCGACGGACCGGTCCGTGATCCCGTGGTCCGGTTCCCGAACCCCACCCTTCATGGTTCCCAGGGAAGATCCGGACTTCCCCCTCAGGGTCTGGTCTTCCATGGTCAAGATTCAGTCCTTCCCACCAAGGTCCAGACCTTGAACCCCTCTCAGCTTTGATTTGCTTCGTAAGAAAATTTTAAATTTTGCTCCTTAGAGTTTCAACTTTCTTCTAATTATTCTGAAACCCTCATAACCCAATTTGGACATGTCCACAGTCGTCTCTTGACTATTTCTTGCTCAATTGGTCAAAGTCTAATATTCTTTTAATTCTATTTTCGCGCCGAATCTGTGCCGAAAATACTCTAATTAGCTTGAAACTTTACCAGAATCGTAGGAATGGTCCTCCAATCTATTTTTCACCAGAACTCCGCCATTTGCGGAAGTTCGAATCATTACATTCTTCCCTCCTTAAAAGAGTTTCGTTTGCGAAACTCAAATCACACCCTATTTCGATTTCTTGAATCCTTAAGGGCAAAACCTCCACACCGAACTTCCAACTTGGCAGGTAACTCACGATCCACGTGATTACCCCCCGTTGAACCTTGATTTACAGAGTCTTACAACTTTCGCAGTTTTTTTCCATAATAAGGCTTCATCCTAAGCATACCTTGCATGCTAACCACATTCTCTCGTCACTCTAATTGCTCAATGCGGAGGGCAAGGGTTAACCCACGCACATATTCATAGAGTGCAGATACTGAAGTCACATCGTGGACTCCGTGACCTTACGTGCTTCACGGCCTCACACAGCTTACGGTCTCTGGGACTTGGCCTGCCTTGAACCCCAAATTCACTTTGCCCACCTAGTGTACTCACTAGCATGGTTCAAAGGTAATCACCCCATCAGTATCTTCCTTCCATCACATGTGTGTCATCCCACAAGAGAACTCCAAGCTTAATTTAAAGATGGCCCATTTCGGCACACTCTCCAGCAGTTACTAATTCCAGAGCAGTCCTCAATTTACTTGTGGTTTGTGCTAACTCAACGTCTCGTAGAGATCACGTTGCCCGGCTTCCACATGCCACAAGCTAGCACCACGTCGTTCTTACGACGAGTCTACGCGAACACCCAGTTCGTGAACTCATTTCGCCCTCGTGATCATAACAAGTTCCACAGCATATATAAGTATAGTAGGGCATATGTATAGGCAATAATAAAAGTAGCCAGAGGCAGAATTAGAAGAGGAGTGGTAGGAGGAGGGCATAAGAGTAATGTAGGTAATTACTACATGTATACTCTAAAGTAGGTGCACATCTTGAAGGGGGACCGGCCGTGGGGTTATCGAGCACATCTCAACCCACACAGCACACGAGCGCAGCGGAAACAGAATCTTCCGTAGATGAAAGTAGGCGAAAACGATTGTAGAAAACAAGCACGAGAATAACTAAAGAAATAAAACAAATAAGGGAATGCAAGGACACAAGAATTACGTGGTTCGGCCAACAATGTGTCAACCTACGTCCACGGGCAAGACCACCTCAATGCGTTATTCGATTAATCCACGACACAAAAGTACAAGGAGTAAAATTAGATTACAAGAAACTCTCTCACGGAGGCTCTCCACGTTTTTCCTCTCAATTAGGATTTTTCAATGAAGCCCCAATGAAATAAAAGATGAATCGCAATAGTTAATATAACTCTAAAAACCTAATTCTAATAGAAAACGATCTCCACCGTCCATCCGAGTTTTTAAATCACTTCTAGTCGTCGTCCGTATCCTCTTAAGAATTATCTTTAAGATATTTCTAAATCATCCCTAATCTTTAGGAACAAGATTGGATCAAATCCATATGGACTCGAAACATAATTTTACATAATCCAACACATCTTACTCCCCATCCATTCAAGGATGGAGAGCTGTCCACTAGTCATATAATATGATTAGCAAAAAGAATCTCATCCTTCGATGGGTCAGTTACTGTAGGATTTATACCTACTTTTGGGTGTATTCCTAGCATTATTCAATAATTTAAGAGTGACAGCTCAAAGAATGGGAGTTTGCCATGTGGATTGGGAGGAGGGCAATCCGCCACATTGGATTCGTATAAAGATGTATAGATTTCTTGTTATTTATAATGATGAGCTTTTCTCCATAGTGTTGATTCTTCGTAGCACTTTGTAGAATTCCTTTCAATGTTTACTTTCTACCTTGTAAAATCTTTTTACTCCTTACTAACCAGATTTTTCAACATATGTCTAACATATCTCAATCTTTATTAGCTGAATAGTACTCTCTTCTTAGGTTCAGCCATTTCTTTGGCATGGAGGCTTTGATCCACGTGACACTGCTACGGAATACGAGATATGACATGACTTGAACACGACGATTCGATAGCTTTCAAAAAAAATTAGAACACGGACTTAATATAAACACCGCTAATAAAATATAATAATATTAATATAATAATATATTTATTATATATAAAATATTAATTTTGGTAAAATATTGCTATATTTTTCGTAAAAATAAAAGTTAATTAAAATCTTATTGATAATTCATATTTTTAAGAATAAAATTCTCCACTATACATAATTTATTTATATCGTCTAAAAAAATTTATATGCATTCATAAAAAAAACTAAAATATTTATCATCTTACATTATATATGCATTATAAAATAAATTTAAAATATGTATGTCACGTCCCGGGTTGTAGCGAAAATTCGATCTCGCCAACAGATCCACCACACACATAGGAAGCCCCGTGCATACAAAGCGTCCAAAACATGCAAAATCTGCTAAAAACATCTACTGCTAACATATATCAAAGTTGGTAATAAATAAACAACTAAAACCTGTAGTTATACTGTACATACATTACAACGAAAATACAACTGCACCTCCGAAAACTGATAAAAAAATATATAAACGCTGGCCTAGCCAGTCCCAAGTATGTACAATATGCTAACAAAAAACCATCAACTATGTGGTACTTCTCTATCACCGTCAGCTCAAATAGGAGACGCTAACTAATCTGCAATCTCTTTACCTCGGTCTGAAGCAGCAACAAGTACAGAGAGCTCTAAAACAGAAAAGAGCAACAACAGAGGCCGTGGGAACTACTAAACCAATAGTCCTAATGAGGTCAGTCACTGACGATGACGATCTACCCACTAGATTTACTAAAAGTATAAAGTAAAGATGATTTACCGTACAACAAGATAAGTAAAAGATAGAATGAAACTCTATAACTACCATGTCTCTATACTAGAGATGCTCGAGAGGAAATTGTTTTTTTTTTTTGCCCGCTTCGTTTATTTTTGAAATAAACTTTTAGCTGGAAATGTGAAGCAACTAGGCTTCGAACTCGGGTCACGAGTATCAACCACCAATCCCTTTGCCACTTGCACTAGGAACGGTTGATTCGAGAGGAAATTGTTGAATGTATATATATGTATCAACTAACTATCGGGTGCTCACAATCATAACCCAATCTCACTGGCTGACTCAAGGGTCCGGTCAAGCCTGTGCCTACCTACCGCCACGACACCACTTTTGCAGGTGGCCGGTTAATATGTAGGTCGCCCACCAGGGCTGCTACAACATCAACGTGCTAAAGCCATACTCCAGAGCGGCACTCGAGGGCGCGATCCCACTGAGTAAATGATGTATCTCTATCAAGTTTAAATACGACACATATATGCTATAGTCAATACAGATGATCAACATGATCATGACAATACTATCCACGTGCTCTAAGCACAATCTGGGACATAAACAGTCCAATCGGAATCGCCGTATCAACCCACGGCACATACATTGCTAATCAGTCTACCAATTAATACACTAAAAGTTACCGCCGCATAGCCCGGACATAAAATCATCGTACACTATGTCAACTGATCACTACATGCTAATCATGGTATAATAAGGAAAGACAATGTCAATCCACCTGACATAAAAAATGCATATTGTAGGTGATATGTGAATATGAAACAATGTTAAATACCATAATCTCTACTCACATGCTGGTTACTATTATTGTGTTATATTTAGATGAACTCACATTCATAGGTCCATTGTTTTACTACCAAATGCTGATATCTAGAAGCATGATAACATGAATAGAACCTCAATTAAATCTGGATGATTAACACTGGCAACCATCATGCTAGATATATAGACATAGGAGGGATTTCGTTTTATTCGATAAATTAAACCAACCTCAATTCACAATTCCAACAACGGAACGAATCGAAACTCCTGAGGCACCTCCTCACTACTCTAAACCAGCAGGAAAGATCACTAAAACCTCCAAAAATCCAACAACAACACTGCTTGAAAAATCGGAATTTAAAAAAATCTAACGAAAATTCGATTCGACTCTGAAAATTCAAACAACTCAAAATTCGATCAACCTACCTCATAATCCAGCTGAGAGTAGCTCCAAATCAACAGGGATTGAAAGAAAATCCAGCATAATCCACCAATGGCTCAGCTAGAAGAATCAGAAGAAGAAATTTAACAAAAATCCAACGAAATTCCGATTTCAGCTCATAAATTCAAAATACTTCAATTCCGCCCAAACTAACCTGAAATTCTGCTATAAGAAATGATCTACAAACCCTCCTCCTTCAGCTAAACCTCGAGCAAGACCCAATTGAGCAATTAGAAGCTTCAATTCAGCTCGATTTCCACCTCACTACTGCTGCTGCCTGCTGTTGCTACCAGATGCTGCTGCTGTGGCTGCTGCTGTTGCTGTAGCTGCTGCTGTTATTGCTGCTCCCCAGACCGCAGGGAGAAGAAGAAGAGGAAGAAGAAGAGATGCTGCTGCTGTTGCTGTTGCTGTTGCTCACTGCTACTGTTGCTGCTGCCTGCAGCTCCCAGCCCGCAGGGAGAAGAAGAAAAAGAGAGGAGGAGAGAAGAAGAGAAGGAGAAGTGAAGTGGAGAAGGACAAGTCTCAGGTGATGTGAATAAGGCAAAACCAATTAGAGGTTAGGTGGGTACAATGAGCCCTCAGCACAAAAATCCTATCCTGCTCCAGCAGGAAATCATCGCTAATGGCTCCCCTATCGTTTTTTGGCGTCCATTTCGTGCCAAAACGATTCCGACTTGTCCCGGCACTCAACAAAAGTGTCCACCAGATGCTAAGACAGTAGCCATTCCGACAGTTAAATTTCAGAACATCACGAAGTATATATATATATTTCAGTTGTATGTGCTATGGATCCGCATTGAATATGTGTTCAAAGTTTGTCCACATCGGACGCAAGTCCGACACGGACATGCACATGCCCGAAACGGACACACAAGGTTTATAGAAATGTCCGTCATACATAGTCTTTGATCATTAAGATCTTTTTGCTGTATATTTGTTTGTGAATTGGTCATAGTAATCGCATAATTCTCTCTTTATCAAGTTGTCTCAAATTACTTACAAACTATATGGCTAAATAATAATGGCTTGTTGGAATCCCTATTATGGAGAATTCGTGGCTTGTACTATGACTAGTACAGTTTTGGCAGTCCTTACGTAAAGGAAATGCCTTGGGAAGATCTTATTTTGCATACAATTCGGTAGAAATTCTGCTCCAAATGTCTCTTAAATTATGATTCTTCTCCAATCCTATTGAAATTTTGTAGGATGTATCAGTTGTTGAAAGTAACAAAATAATCCAAAGCATAGTACTTTACTCTTATATTTTAGGCTAAAATTGAGAGAAACCATCCATTATTCAGCCTTTGCCTCAAAAATACATTGTGTACAAAATTAGTGCATTTTGGCTTATGGAATTAGAGCAATTTTCATCCTATGATCTTGCACAAAATCCATCGGAGCGAGTGGTTTTGTTTGATCCTCTTTTGATTGCGTTCTTCAAATTGCAAGTGAGATAAATCTAAATTCAATTCCAGATTTCACTTAAATAGTTAAATTTTAAATTTAAGAAATGGACATAAGCTCTAGAAAAGCACTTCTCTATTTTCTACTCTGCTTGGTCTATCTCTACTGGTTAATTGTACTCTCCGGAGGAAAGAAGAGAAAATGCCCATTGCTTTTTCAATACAAGTTTTCTAAGTTTCTTCTTCAATAAGGTATTACATTGTAGGCATGAAACACAAGGATTTAAATATGCTAAATCAACAAATTAGGATAAGTTAGGAGTTGTACAAAAAGATTTGAATATGCTAAAACAACAAACCATTTAAACAAATGAGCTAGAAGAGCTACATGATAGTTCAACTATTTTCCACAGTCAAAACAACTTAGGGCATGGCGGCATTTGCAAACATTCTATACTTCCTTCGAGCATCTCCACAACTCGAGTCATTGACGGCCGATCGGCAGGTACTATCTGTACACACCAAAGCCCTACTAATATCAATTTTTTTGCGATTTCTTCGGCTTCCAGGGTCACCCCAATAGCTCCTAAATTATCATAGTTAGTTAGATGATTGTATATACAACACGCTAAACAATTTTCACAACTATTCTCGACTCCTGCACAGATGTTATTCCTTCCCTTAACCATTTGAAGTACCATCATTCCATAGCTATAGACATCGGCCTTACTGGAGATAGCTCCAATGTTTGGGAAGCAGAATTCTGGGGCTATATATCCGGGAGTTCCTCTTGTACCTTGCACCGAAAGAGCACTCTTTTTTGTGGAACATAATTTAGCCAATCCAAAATCAGCGATTTTGGGACGAAATTGTTTGTCTAGTAAGATGTTATGAGGTTTTATATCAAAGTGCACTATGCGAGTATTACATCCGCGATGCAGATACTCTAGCCCTCGAGCTATGCCAACTGCTATGTCGTGTAATTTTTCCCAACGAACTGAAGCTTCCATATTAGATTTGTCTTTGTAGATAAAATCAGCTAAGGTTCCATTTGGCATGAATTCATAGATAAGAGCTCTATTGGACCCCTCGAAACAGAAGCCGAGCAACATAACAACATTAACATGGGAAGTACTGCTAATGCTGAGAATTTCAGTGACAAAGTCTTCACCTTCTCCTTTAGATTCATATAAGACCTTCACAGCTACTTCTTGGCCGTCAGATAGCTTTCCCTTGAAGACGGCACCGAATCCGCCTTTTCCAACAGTACTTTTGAAGTTTTTTGTTATTTTCTTTACCTCCGAATAGTTGTACCTTTTTGGGGCCCAATGCTCATAATTTTGTAAAATGGCCTCCACTCTTTGTTCATTTTCTGATCTCTTCTTTGAAAAGTGCCTTTTGCGCAAAAGGTACATGAAAATGAATAGGGCTAATAATAAAAAGCTTGAAATGCCAGCAATGACACCTGCAAAGGGGCCAAAAAAAAAGGCCAGCAACTATAGATTAAGCAAAATATTGGAATTGCTCACTACAAGAAATCCAGCACTCCTATAAGTAGAGACATTGTTTTTTTTGAGAAAAGGTTGCATGCTACTAATTTGATAAGTAGAGAAAATTTGGAGTGCATATCTCATTATTCATTATCAAAGTTGTAGAATAGTATATATTCTGCAGCTGACATCATGTTCTGTCTAAATTTCACCCTAAATAAATACTTTTAGGACCTATTTGTGGCACAAATAAACTATATAATGATATGTGTCAAGTAAATTGCATTCCAGGTCAACTTCTTTCACTTTTGTTTGTGTTTTTATGCAATTGGATTTGATTTATCTCAAATTTGTACCAAATTAATATTTGCCTCTAATTTTAGACCATCGGTTTTTTTCTTCTTAGAAGTAGATGGAGTGTCAATATTCCGACCAAAAACTTTAATAAAAACTCCTTTTTATTTGAGAGATTAAATCCCTACAGGTAGCAATTTTAGTGAGAATTGAAATCTTGAAAAATCTAAGGTTTTTAGTTCGGCTTGCGCAATGGATTCGACTAATTTTATTCCCTTCTTCCTTCTCTTTTCCATCTTCTGCTGTAAACTTTTTCCCCTAATTATCAGTCTCCAGCAAATGACAATTTTCAGGTAAACCAGAGGTCTCCCGAACTTGAACAATAAGTAGGAAGATCATTCTCAGGATAGTTTTGTGAATTTTGGGGAAGGAAGAGTGTGCAATTCTTGCATGAAACATGACCCATAGAGTCGCCGAAAATATTTTGATTGTAGTCGCTCTCTATCTTTTAGCAATTGAACGAAGTTAATGTCTTCTTTGTACTCAATGTAAGTTGGGTAAGATTAATAGCAAGGATGGGGTGCGTAAAATTGTAAAGGAAGATACAATCGGATCCCGAAGAATAGGAGTTTAGGAAGAGATCATGAACTACAATTGTTCTATTATGGGGTGGACAATCTCTAACAACATACGCAAATCTTGTGTTATAAAATTGGACCACAGGTGACTCATTCTGACAATAGAGGTAATGAATTTTAGAGCATCCTGGAATAATGGTGGAGTTTGTGAAAAAAGGAAAGCTAATATTCTAGGTGATATTTCCACACAAGAATTGGATTGGAGGGCACGATAAAGGATGAGCTGAGTTTGCACGAAGACAGCCAAGCAAGAGGAGTAAGTGTTAGTACAATGCATTAAGGGGAACCGGTTGTGGGGTTATCGATCACACCTCAAACCCACGCAGCACACAAGCACAGTGAAAATAGAATCTTTCATAGATGAAAATAGACGAGGACGATTGTTAAAAACAAGCACGAGAATAACAAAATAATAAAACGAACAAGAGAACACGAGAACACGAGATTTACGTGGTTCGGCCAACGATGTGTCGACCTACGTCCACGAGTAAGACCACCTCAATGTGTTATTCGATTAATCCACGACACCAAAGTATAAGAAGTAAGATTGTATTACAAGAAACATTTTTTTAGAAGCTCTCCACGTTTTTCTTTCAATTAGGGTGTCTACAATAAAGCTCTTATATCGAAAAGATAATCGCAAGAGTTAATATAACGCTAAAAACCTAATTCTAATAGAAAATGATCTTTCCCGTCCATATGAGTCTCCGATTGACTTCTAGTCGTCGATCTCCTCTTAAGAATCCTTTTTAATGTGTTCCTAAACAATCCCTAATATCTAAGAACAAGATTAGATCAAATTAGGGTCAAATCCAATATATTCAACCCGTTGCAAAGTTGAGTACCGGTATTCAGCTTTGAGTACCGGTACATAGTACAAAAAAAGAGTTGCGTACTGGTACTCAGATTTGAGTACCGATACACAGTACAAAAAATAGTTTTTCACATCTCCGGGTTTTGAGGAACTCCTGAAAAACTCCTGAGGTAGTCTATAGTACCGGTACTCAAACTTAAAGTTTTGCTACCCAACATTCAGAAACCTCAAATCTTCGACGTTTTCACCATGATATCGACTCGAAACATGGATTTACATAATCCAACAATTCTCCCACTTCAAAAAAAAAAAAAAAAAAAAAAAACAATTCTCCCACTTAAAGACATGCATCGAACTCCATAAAACACCAAATTGGAAGTTTTGCCAAACTCCTACTCTCCTCACGTATCTCCAAGACCGAGAGAAGTCATGCTCTAATTGAACTTCTCTCGAGTCACCGGCTTAGTCAAAATATTCGCTGGATTCACATCTGTATGGACTTTAAACAATGAGATAAAACCCTCATCCACCACATCTCTCATGAAGTGATAGTGAATATCAATGTGTTTTGTCCGAGAGTGAAACGCCGGATTCTTTGCCAAGTGTATTGCACTTTGATTATCACAATTCACTCCTACCACATCATATTTCACTTTTAATTCTCTTAGAAGCCTTTTTAGCCCGATAGCCTCATTACAAGCATGTGCCACCGCCATGTACTCTGCCACCATCGTCGACAAAACGACTACCGACTGAAGCTTCGACTCCCAGCTAATAGAACCCGGCTCATGGAGAAAACATAACCCGTGGTGGACTTTCTCTTGTCTTTATCTCTTACAAAATCTGCATCCACATATCTGACGCACTCGAAACCCGCAAAACCATAACAGAGTGAGAAATCTGCAGTGCCCCTCAAATACCTGAGGATCCACTTCATTACATTCCAATGTTCACAACCTGGATTCGCTATATATCGACTTAGTGCTCCCACTGCTTGAGCAATGTCGGGTCTCGTGCTATGATAACTGTGAAATTCAAATTTGAATTTTTAAATTTGAAATTTTAATTTCGGAGGGATTCTTGCAAAGAAACGACTAACTTAATGAAATGAGATCCGATCCTGGAGAAACAAAATCGCTACCTGAACGGTCGGATCGCGCTAAACGTCGTGGTGAAGTCTGATTTCGATTTCGGCAAAGTGAAACTATGGAAAAACATGAAATAAGGCATTTATCAACAATTTTTATGAAAAAAGCACAATATTTTACGCGTTGTTTGCGTGAAATTCGACGGAGAGATATTTATGTGCAAAATGCGCGTGCTGTCAAGGACTTGGATCAAAATATCAAAGTATGAGGGACTAAATTGTATATCGTCACATCAAACATCTATATATGTAAGAGTTTTGCGAGAAACCCTAGCTTCCCCTTCTTCTTTCCCTCTTATACAGCGGCTACCACCAAAGGACCCCTATGGCACAACCCTTAGCCTCCGGCGATCTCATTCGATTGTCGGAGCCCTGGTCTCTCTCTCTCTCTCTATCTCTCTCTCTCTCTCTCTCTCTCTCTCTCTCTCTCTCTCGGGTTATCATGAACCCGAGGCAATAGATGCTGGCCGTTGCACCCCCTGGCCACCGCAGTCGTCTCTTGGGCCTCTGGCGTCGACGTCTCGACCAACCTCGGCGATGCCAAGGTCCTTCGATGCCCCTCGGCGGGGTAGATCTTGCCGTAACTCCAAGATCTGCACCGCCACAACCTGCCACCGCCGCTCACCTCCGACGCCTCTATGCAAGCCCCTGACGCCGCTATCGCATCCTTGACCGCCGCCATAGCTTGGCTTACCCCGAGCCCGGGGACATGCCCTAGTTGGCCGCAACCCTGGAAATCAGAGCGACCGTGGACGTCGCCACCCTCGGTCATTGCCGTCGGCCTCTTGGGGCTGTGGGCACCCCACCGGAGCCCCCCAAACCTTCCCTCGCCATCGGCATGGCTCGGGCTCAAGCTGAGCTTGAGTGTGCCCTAGCTTTGGCCACGGGCTCCCAGCACCGCCGCCGCAGCCTCCAACCGCCGGTGACCATTTCCTGCGACACCTAGCTGCCGTCTTAGACCTCTCCTGGTCGGCACTCATCATCCCTAGCCACCTCCTGGGCTCGGGCTCAACATGAGCCCAAGGATGCCCTAGGCAGGCTGTAGACATGGCACCGCTGCCGCCGCAGCCTAAAAATTCAAATTTGAATTCTATACTTATCACATCAGTCACTACTTATAAGAAATTTTGTCCTCAAAACTTAATTTCAAATCCAAATTTGGATAGTTCTTACACGTGCACACTATGGCAAACATAGGTTCTTTACTACTGATGAACATAGTACATGAGCTATGTCGGCCTTTTCTGCTTCCGTACTCGGTGATTTCCCGGGCGACAATTTTAAATGAATACGAAATAAGGTAGAAATTGGCTTTACATTCTGCATATAGAAGTGCCGCAGAACCTTCTCCACATAGCCCTTTTATGAAAGTCAAACTTTTCTATTCTTTCTCTCTCGTAGTACCTTCATCCTAAATATTTGATTCATGGTTTCTAATGTCCTTCATATCGAACTCACTAGCTAACTGAGTCTTCAGGGTAGATATCTGACCCTTTCTATTTCTGGCAACTACCATGTCGTCGACATGCTGAAATATGCACAATGATCCAGTTCAAGCCTATCAAAATACAAACTCATAATGAAGGAATAAAATCAGTTGTACTAGCACCTTGGCGTCTGTTTCAAGCCGTACAATGCTTTGTTCAACCGACAAACCAAATGCTCCATTCATTTTTCGATAAAGCCTTCTGGTTGCGACATATATATCTCCTCATTTAGGTCACCATGCAAGAAAGCAATTTTTACATCCATCTTCTCGAGCTCCAAATCCATACCCACCGATCGCTAAAACAACTCAAATAGTGGTAAGACGAACCACCGGTGAGAAGATCTCATCGAAATCGATTCCCGTCTTCTGAGCATCCCTCTTCACTACCAATCTTGCCTTGAACCTCTCCACATTCCCATCTGCATCCTTCTTCAACTTAAACACCTACCGACATCCAATCATGTTACTTTCCTTCGGCAAATCAACAAGTTCCCATGTCATGTTCTTCTGAAGTAACTCCATCTTCTCCTCCATCGCGCATTGCCACTTCACAACATCAGTTGACTCACAAGCCTCCTTATATGAAGTCGGCTCATCTTCCTCCGTCAAAGCAACATAAGCACAAACATGATTAGCAGAAAGAATAAATGAAGTGATATAGTCATTATACATCGCAGGAGCTCTAATGACCCTCCTTGGACGCCTAAAATTCACTAACGGCTCTACCGGTGAATTTGTATCTTCGGATGATTGCATAGACTCCAAGTCCGGTTCATCATCAACCACCTCATCGTCCTACTATGCTTGCTCAACTTGCACCTCATCGCGTGCTTCAAAGAGCTCAATTGGAACCATAGTATCATCATCTTTCTTTTCCTTGGCGCCTTGAAAGGACCCTTTATTGAAAACAATGTCATGACTTATGACTATCTTGTGGGTAGTAGGGTCCCACAATTGATACCCATAACATTTTTCGCGTAGCCTAAAAATTTGCACCTCTGAGAGTTCTTATCCAATTTTGACATCTTCTTCGGTATCTACGCATAAGTGTCATATCCAAAGACACAAAGATAGGAGTAGTCAATGGGCTTGCCGCTCTAGACTTCTTAAGGAATTTTCAAACTAAGTGATTTTGTCAGTGCTCGATTAATCAAATAACAAGTTATGCCCACGGCTTCTGCCCAAAATCTATTGTCAAGTTTTGAGATACTCAACATACTCCGAGCTCTCTCCATAAGTGTTATATTTAACCTCTCCGCTACACCGTTTTGTTGCGATGTACCGGGTACCGTGAGGTGCAGCTTAATTCCATGCTCATTACAAAACTCGTCAAATTCTCTTGAACAATACTCCCCTCCGTTATCAGAACGTAGGCACTTAATTTTTAAACCCTTTTTATTCTCCACAAGAGTTTTGAACTACTTAAAAGTCTCAAACACGTCAGACTTTCACTTTAGGATATGCACCCAAGCCTTCCGAGAGTAATCATCAATGAATGAAACGAATTAAGAACATCCGCCTAACGAAGTATCGGGCGACTCCCAAGTATCCGAATGAATCAACTTGAGATGCTTCTAACTTCTTTGATGTGATAGTGAAAATGACAACCTTCGTTGCTTCCCATAGATGCAATCTTCGCAAAAATTCAATGGCGTGGACTTGTAACCTGGAAGAAGTTCACGGTTAGATAATAACTACAATCCGTGCTCGCTTATGTGCTCCAAACGGTGATGCCACACCATCGGAGACTCTACCTTTGCGCTTACAACAACTACTTCTTCCACTTGAGTCTCGCCCACCAATCTATAAAGACCACCTACTTGCTCTCATTTCATCAACACCAACCATCCTTGACATACCTTCAAGTGATCTTTCTCGCTCACAAACTTAAGCCCTTATTTGCAAAATATTTCAAGTGATAGAAGACATTTCCAAAGTGCAGGAACATGCCAAACATTAGAAACCGTCCGAATAACACCATCAAACATCTCCCACGCCAATCACTGGACATGCAGTGTTGTCACCCAAGTAAATAACTCCACCATCCCATGACTTATAAGTATAAAACCACTCCCTATAAGGAGTCATGTGGAATGACGCCCCCGAATCCAAGATCCAATGATAAATAAACTCGGATCTATTCAATGCGACTAACGCATCTCCGTCCTTTGAACTAGCTGACTTAGTATCCGCTTCAGCTATATTACTTTGAAAATTGCTTGGATCGGATTTACCATTAACTTTTTTAACCCGACAATCTTTCTTCATATGGCCCAACTTTTCACAATTCCAACACTTTACTTTCTTTTTGCCCTTAGACTTTGATCTCGACCTTCTCAATCACCATGCTCCCTCTATAAAGGTTTTTTCCGTGCTATCATAGCCTTCCTCGAAGAGCTTCCTTGGCTAGACTTTCACCTCATCTCCTCGGTAAGTTACGATGCAACAACTGACTCCATCTTAAGGGTTTCAATATGACTCAAGTTCATAATCAAATTATCCCTAGATTTTGGCATCGAGCAAAGTAAAATACTTGCCTTTTCTTCTTCATCGATTCTCACGTCAAGGGCCGCGAGCATGCTCACGATAGAGTTGAATGTACTTAGATGTTATTATACTGGTGCCCCGTCCTTCATCTTTAGATTGTACAATTATCGCATTAAGAAAATTTTATTCACCAATGACTTTCCTTCATAGAGATTTCTCAATTAATCCCAATTTTTTTTTGCGATAGTCTCGGTCTCCACATTGAATAGCACCAAATCTTCTAGTGTCAAATATAGGTTTGGCAAAGCCATCTTGTATTTCTCTTCAAATTGCTTTTCCGTCATCCCTTTCGGCCTTTTCTCCTTTTCTTGCAGAGCAATCTCACAAGCTTGTTTAATCAAGACTGCTTGTATCTTCAGTTCCACAATGCAAAATTCGCTCCATCAAATCGAGAAATCTCTTACTTCGTCGCTGTAACTTTCCCCGCCATCGTTTCACCGTCAACGAACTACGAAGAACCAAACGCTCCAATGCCAATTGAAGGGGAACCAGCTGTGGGGTTACCGAGCACACCTCAAACCCACACAACATACGAGCGCAGCAAAACCAAGATCTTTCGTAGATGAAAATAGACGAGGACGATCGTAGAAAACAAGCACGAGGATAACAAAGTAATAAAACGAACAAGAGGATTTCACAAGAATACAAGATTTACGTGGTTCGACCAATGATGTGTCGACCTACGTCCATGGGCAAGGCCACCTCAATGCGTTATTCGATTAATCCACGACACAAAAGTATAAGGAGTAAGATTAATTGGATTACAAAAAACTCTCTCTTAGGAGCTCCTCTCAATTAGGGTATCCATAGTAAAGCTCTTATATCAAAAAGATGAATCACAAGAGTTAGTATAACTCTAAAAACCTAATTCTAATAGGAAACGATCTCTACCGTTCATCCGAATTTTCGATTCACTTCTAGTTGTCGATCTCCTCTTAAGAATCCTCATTAAAGTGTTCCTGGACTATCCATAATCTCTAGGAATAAGATTATATCAAATTAGAGTAAAATCCAACATATTCAACCTGTTACAGAGTTAAGTACCGGTACTCAGCTTTGAGTACCGGTATACAGTACAAAAACAAGATTGCGTACTGGTACCTAGATTTGAGTTCCGGTACATAGTACAAAAAATCTTCGGGTTTTGAGAAATTCCTGAGTAACTCCTAAGGTACTCTATAATATCGGTACTCAAACTTCAAGTTCCGGTAACCAATATTTAAAATTCTCAAATTTTTGACGTTTTCACCGTGCATGATATCGACTCGAAATATGACTTTACATACATAATTCAACACTGCAAAAATCTTCCAAAAGCATATTGATACAACCATTCCTATTACGAATAACCTAATTTATGATGTAGCAATTAAAATTAAATCCAATTCTTTTTCTTTTTAATTTTTTTGGAGAAAACCCTATTTATATTTGAGTATATGTTTTACTAGCAAGACTTGGCAGTTGACTTTTGTCCTAGACTGAGTTATTCCAAGGGCCTGGAAAAAACTGGGTCTGACCCTTCCTACTAAAATCATGTTCTACTACTACTAGACCAGATAAGAAATTATTATTGCTTGAACCGCATTATCAGTACTACTCATGCAACACACTCAATATTTGATGATAATTTGAAATATAAATTATAATAATATCTAAATAGCTCATGCGTGAAAAATCATTAAGTTTTGATTGAAAACCTATTATACAGACATTATTAAGTCTACAAAATTAATACTATAAAAAGAGATATCTTTCCATATTGCTTGTCTAAAAACGATTTTAATTTAAAAATTTAAAATTTGAAAAATAATTTGAAATTAAGTTCTAAAGCTAAAAATTTATTTTAATTTTTTTTATAATTTTCTGAATATATATTAAATTTTTTTAAGCTAAGCTAAGTATTGAATAGAGCTCCAAATTACTTGGGGATGGAACTCCAAGTTACCTATTTGAAACTGAAAGATCTGTAGCCACGTAGGCGTGAAATTCCACGTATCGAGACAAAATTTCTGAACTCAATGTTAATTAATTTTCAAATTCTTAATTTTAATATTTTATAGATAAAATATTTTATTTTTAATACTACCAGCCCACTAGGGGTTGTCTATACCTTTGGTGGGTTTATCTAAAAATATTTTTAATTTAAAAATTAAAAATTTGAAAAATAATTTGAAATTAAGTTGTGAAACTAAAAATTTATCAAAAATAATATTTTAATTTATTTCTTGTAGTTTTCTTAATATATATTATATTTTTTTATTAACAGATTTGAAAAAAAAATTTATGAAGAGAGTCTACGCATTCTAATTAAGTAAGGTGTCTCCGGATATGAGACCTATAAAGCCCACGTGGCGACGGATCCCATAGTCTCACTTGAACCCAAGTAATTTTTGTCCTCTTATTCATATTCCCTTTTATGGTTTCCTTTTCTTATTCCCCAACTAAAATTATTATTTATTTAAGCTGTAACCTTTTCTTATTCCCCAACTAAAATTATTATTTAAGCTGTAAAATATTACGAAATACTATTAATTAATGTATCGTATAATAATTTCTTTATTAATTAGATAACTAATTAATCACTTAACTTATTAATTTGATAAATATTTGATTAACTAGTTGGGAAATTAATTTGTTTAATCATAATTAACTAGCTAATTAGTAATTAATTAATCAATAATTAACTAGTTTTTAGTTAATTAACTAATTAATGTGATTCTCTATTATCTTATACAATATTGGTAATTAATTAATTAACTTACCAAATTATGATTTTATTAGTATTTTGATGGTCATTAATTTGATAAAATATTTTTATTTTAAAATTGTATTATTCTTAATTCCACTATTCAAATCTAGTCATCCAAATTCTATTTTTCTTAATTTTGGGAATAATCAAGTTCAGTTTTAAATACAAAATTAATATTTTTTTTTTTTTCTGTGAATATTACTGAGTATAACAGGATGATCATATCAATTCTAGAAAAGAAAACATATCATATATAAGAGTAGAGTTTGAGAAATAATTACCTATTACAATCCATTTTTCCAACTTCTTCCTCCCTGCAACCGCATACAACAAAACCCATTAAATTATGCATAGAACATGATACTAATTGACCACCTTCAGAAAAAGGTTACATTCGCATGAAGTTCCCAACATGCATAATTCGGGAGCTATTTGATTCACACCAAGCAATTAACTTTTTAAAAGGTGATAGAAAAGCTTAGAAGATCAATCGAAAGTGCATAAATAAATGAGAGACATAAGAGAACCTTTTACATGGCATTGCTTGGTGCATCCGCACGAGGGAGTTGGATCGCGACCACCTGCACTCGTAGTACAGCTGTTATCAGCACTAACATGGCAACTGAAGCAATCTGGGAGAAGATCCCAGTTGCGAGAGAAACCGCCCGATAGTACGGAGATGCCATCACCGTTGTTCTTATCTTTGTGATCTCCACCAAATGACAACTTCCAGTTAAACCAACGATCCAAAGTGTGCCAACAATATGCAGGAAGATGACTCTGCTGGTGTTGATCTTCTGGCATTTGGTAAATGAAGAGGGTGTAATTCTTACAAGAAAGAGGACCGAGGAAATTGCCAAAAGTGTTCTGGTAATAGCCATTCTCTAGCCTACTGCAGCTGAATGAAGAGAGGGTGGCATTTATATGTGAAGTAAGTTGGCTAAGATTATTAATATGGCTAGGATTTTTGAAACTGTAGAGGAAAGTACAGTTAAAATTCCAAGTGCTAGAGTAAAGGTTGGGATCGTCGACTAGAATTGTCCTATCAAAATATGAAATATTTCTAATAATATAGAGGAATCCTGTGCCATTGAATTGGACCAATGGTGTCTGATACAAACACTGGATGAGGTGGAGGTTTTGACACTGCGGATCTGAAGTGGTGGTGTTTGTGAAGAAAGGATACTCAATAGTCCAAGTGAAACCTCCACATGAGAATTGGGTTGTAGGGCATGGAGGAGAATGATTGGCATGAGCATGAGAATTGAAGAAGAGGAAGAGGAAGAGGAGGAAGTAGAATGGAGTAGACATGGAATGGAAGCACACCGGTAACAATAATTTGTCCTAATGCTTAAATTAAGGAGGAAAGAGCGACATTATGTAGTATATGATCTGTGATGTAACAGTTTAACTTGCAAGACTTGTCAGTTGACCTTCACTAAAAGGATTCTAATTAAAGGCTCATGGAAAAAGCTGGGCTTAGACCCAAAAATGTAATTCTCATCTTCTATTGAAGATAATGGAGGAGACTTCAACTTAAATGCCTTGACTTAGAAGGAGTGAACGGCTGATGCACAACAAGGCAAAAATTTGAGTCCTTCTCCTTCTTTCTCTTTTTTTTTTTTGTTTATTTCTTTTTTTTTCCTGACGCTTCCATAATTTCCATTTATCTTTTATTTGTGTTGTTTCATTCAATTGAACTGAAAATTTTATTAAATTAATTAGAGAGTTTGTCAAATTTTATGACTCTAATTATTTTTTTTTGCTGAAGAAAGTGTTTTACTTCAATTAAAAACAAAAAAAATAAAATGCATAGTAGTTTGTAAACATGTGATCAATTTTCCACTCCGTCCTTCAAACTTTTAAGTTGACATTTAATGTTCTGAACTTTTTGTTGGGAATCTAGTACTCGGTATCAATTATTGGGATTACGCAATAAAAATATCAAATTAGATTTTTACCATAAATCCGTCTCCTCAATAATAATTGAAATCGACATTACCACAAAAAAGGAGAAAAAAATAAAAAATAAAAATACGGATGAAATAAGATTAATTAATCAAGAAAAGAATTACACCTGACTCATATTCTACACAGAGTAGCTTCAACTCGAGCTCTCTTCGTAAATCTCTCTCAACTTTCTCTCGTCTTTTATAAACCAAAAAGAAGACTTCTTTTGTATGCACCCGTGAGTATGTCAGGAATCAATAAGTCCAATAACAGGATCTCTCTAATATTCCTAGTGAGTATGTCAGAAATAGAGGGATGCAGCAACCACCCACCTCGATCGCGAAGCACGGATCCACATGCACCCATACACCAGGTAAACATGGCACGCCGCAAACACGGCAAAGATAACCCAAACGGCGTACAATTAATCCAAGAAATGCACAATAAGCCGCTGTCCATACAACCAGCCCCGAAAATGGATAATTTTCACCTGCGAGATAAACTCGGAAAATTCCAAAAAAATAACCATTGCGATCCTCGCGGCGAGACAATCGAAACGAGTACTATCACGTCCAAATCCGATACCTGTAGGTCAAGAAACAATTAGAACATCGCCGTATGCCAAAACCTTCACAAACACAAGCCTGTTGAAACTCAATCCCAAAGAAGCTTAATTATTACCTTCGAAGAGTCCTCCAAAAATTCCGATAAAATTACGGGTGCGTTCCTCACGAAGCGTAGATGTCGATCGAGTCCTCATACGTCTCATTCCGATGCCCGTAGACCGAGAAATCACAACAATACTCCTCCGCTGTCCAAATCCTCACAGCGGTACAAAGGGTCAAAATATACCTCGAGAACCGTGCCAAAAACCCAAAATAAGGCAAAGTGATCAACACGGAAATCGATGGCTTACCTCTTAGGAACACACTATCGTAGAAATCGCCCAAAAATTCCTCCTGGTTTGCGCACAAGAAATTTCCGACTGAACTGCTACGGAAACAGGCCGAAAAAGGGAAACGTCGGGGCGCACTGCAAAACCAAGATCGCCGCTGCGGAGCCTCCAAAAATCCAAGGGATCGACTACAAGATCAAAAATATCAAGAGGAACAAGTTTCCTAAAGATCTCTCCCTCTCAATCTCTCTCTAAAACTCGAAAAGAGCAGAAAAAGAGAGAGATGAGGGGTTTAAATAGGCCCAGCCCAGCCCACATGGACTTCCGGATTCGGGCGCCAGATTCTAGCTGAACCGGATAGAATTCTGGAATGCCGGCTGGCCAAGAGGGGGGAAAAAGCCACAACAGAGGTTCTTATCAAATGGAGTAACCTTCCCGAGGATCAGGCTACATGGGAAGAGTACTGGTTCCTGAAGCGACAATTTCCCGCCTTCGATCCTTGAGGACAAGGGTCGTCTCAAGCAGGGGGAGTTGTAACCACTGGAAATAAAGAGGGGAGCTTAGAGTAAGCAAGATACATATAAACTTAGTACATAAAGGCGGAATATGGAGGAGCTTAGCCTGGTCCGGCGTTCGATGGGGGTGGAAGGGAGAGGAGGCAGCGGCAAAGGAGATGGGGAAAGCCACGGTCGGAGGAGAGAGAGCTAGCAGCGGGATTCTTCAGGAGGAAGAGAAGGAGGACACGTCTCGCCTTGACCTACCTGTAGGCAGCAGCGGGGAGAGAGAGAGAGAGAGAGAGAGAGAGAGAGAGAGAGAGAGAGAGACAGAGAGCCATGGAAGAAGGGAGGAAGGTAGCAGACTCGACAGGCAGAGATGAGGAACTGCAGCCCTGGGGTCCAGCTCATGGGAAACTAAAGTAGAAGAAGAGGGGTAGGTAGAGGTCCCATCATTGGGAAGAATCCAGCAGAGAGAGCAAAAAACGCAATAGCCTCCACTGGAGGAAGCCAACCGAGCCCAAGCACACTACAACCAACAGGACTCCTTGAGCAGGCCTAGGCCTACTTGCACTTTTACAGTATTACGATGTAGCCCAGCAAATTAGTGTAATTGTGATCCATAGCTAGAGATAGTTTACAAATATCAGCAATAGAGTGTACTAGAAAAAGCGAAGAAAATACAGTACTTTCTTTCCAAGTTTCTCCTCTTCTCATCTATCTCTACTCTATCTCCTTCTCTATCTCTTTCTCAATCTCTTTCTCCCCTCAATATCCCCCTTTTTCGACTCAAATTCCCCCCACGAATCACCCATCATCCTTCCTCCTAGCCGTCCTCAGAGAATTATCATCACCGGAGGCTGCGGGTCGTCCGGTTCATTACAATATCCACGATTGAAAAAGGAGATTCTCTGCAAGGGAGCTAGCACCCCGGTGAGAATTTCGATCAGATCGACAACCTCGTGTGGATACCCGTAGAGGTAGGACGCGTGTGCGGTTTCAAGAGAACCAAATTCCACGATCGTCAAATTACGGTGTAGATCTCCCCACGCAAAGGTGAAGATTAGATCTTCGTTCTTCATTTAATCTTAAATACATGCTGGATCCTATTTTGCGTGGTTTTTTAGATCGGATTTGAAGTTTTTCAAATATTTATTTATTTGATTTTTTTTTCCGCTGCGTTTACTTATGCGCAAATCCTAACACATTGCTAATAAAATATAATATTATTAATATAATAATATATTTATTATATATAAAATATTAATTTTGGTAAAATATTATTATATTTCTCGTAAAAAATGAAAATTAGTAAAATTTTCATTGATAATTCATATTTTTAAGAAAAAAATTCTTCACTATATATAATTTATTTATATTGTCCAAAAATATATATACATATACATTCATCAAAAAATTAAAATATTTATCATCTTATATTATATATGCATTATAAAATAAATTAAAAATTTGTATGTCACGTCGCGGGTCGTAGCGAAAATTCGATCTCGCCAACAGATCCACCGTACATATAGGGAGCCCCGTGCATACGAAGCGTCAAAACCTGCAAAATCTGCTAGAAACATCTACCGCTAACAAATATCAAAGTTGGTAATAAATAAGCAACTAAAACCTGTAGTTATACTGTACATACATTACAACCAAAATACAACTACTCCTCCCAAAACTGATAAAAAAATATATAAACGTTGGCCTAGCTAGTCCCAAGTATGTACAATATGCTAACAAAAAACCATCAACTATGTGGTCCTTCTTTATCACCGTCAGCTCTGCGATCCCTTTAGCTCGGCAAGAAGCAGCAGCAAGTACAGAGAGCTCTAAAATAGAAAAGAGCAACAACACACGGCGTGAGAACTACTAAACAAGTAGTCCTCGGTGAGTTCCGTCACCGACGACGATGATTTACTCACTAGATCTACTAGAGGCATAAAGTAAAGATAATTTACTGTACAACAGGATAAGTAAAAGATATAATGAAATTCTATAACTACTATGCCTCTATACTACAGATGCTTGAGGGGAAATTGTTGAATGTATATATATGTATCAACTAACTATCGGGTGCTCACAATCATAACCCAATCTCACTGGCTGCCTCAAGGGTCCGGTCAAGCCTGCGCCTACCTACCGCCATGACACCACTTTTGCAGGTGGCCCGTTAATATGTAGGTCGCCCACCAGGGCTGTTGCAATATCAACATGCTAAAGCCAAACTCTTGAGCGGCACTTGAGGGGCGCGATCCCACTGAGTAAATGATGTATCTCTATCCAGCTTAAATACGACAAATGTAGGCTGTAGTCAATACAGATGATCAACCATATCATGATAATACTATCCACATGCTCTAAGCAGGACATAAACAGTGCAACTGGAGTCGCCGTATCAACCTACGGCACATACATCGCTAGTCAGTCTACCAATTAATATACTAAAAGTTACCGCCCCATAGCCTGGACGTAAAATCATCGTACACTATGTCAACTGATCACTACATGCTAATCATGGTATAATAAGGAAAGATTGTCAATCCACCTGACATAAAAAATGCATATTGTAGGTGATATATGAATACGAAACAATGTTAAATACCATAATTGCTACTCACATGCTGGTTACTATTATTGTGTTATATTTAGATGAACTTACATTCATAGTTCCATTGTTTTACTACCAAATGCTGATATCTAGAAGCATGATAACATGAATAGAACCTCAATTAAATCTGGATGATTAACATTACGAACCATCATGCTAGATATATAGACATAGGAGGGATTTTGTTTTATTCGGTCAATTAAACCTACCTCAATTCGCAATTCCAACAACGGAACGAATCGAAACTCCTGAGACACCTCCTCACTACTCTAAACCAGCAGGAAAGATCACTAAAACCTCCAAAAATCCAGCACCAGCACTGCTTGAAAAATCGGAATTAAAAAAAATCTAACAAAAATTAGATTCGACTCCGAAAATTCAAATAACTCAAAATTCGATCAACCTACCTCATAATCCAGCTGAGAGTAGCTCCAAATCAACAGGAATTGAAAGAAAATCCAGCATAATCGACCAATGGCTCGGCTAGAAGAATCAGAAGAAGAAATTTAACAAAAATTCAACGAAGCGGGTAGCATTCTACCTTTCTCTCAAAAAAAAAAAAAAAAAAAAAACCAAAAACCCCAACGAAATTCCGATTTCAGCTCACAAATTCAAAATACTTCAATTCCGCCCAAACTAACCTAAAATTTAGCTATAAGAAATGATCCACAAACTCTCCTGCTGCAGCTAAACCTCGAGCAAGACCCAATTGAGCAATTAGAAGCTTCAATTCAGCTAGATTTCCACCTCACTGCTGTTGCTGCCTGCTGCTGCTGTGGTGGCTGCTGCTGCTGCTGTTGCTGTAGCTGCTGCTGTTATTGTTGCTCCCCAGACCGCAGGGAGAAGAAGAAGAGGAAGAAGAAGAGATGCTGCTGCTGTTGCTGTTGCTCAATGCTTCTGCTGGCTGCAGCTCCCAGCCCGCAGGGAGAAGAAGAAAATGAGAGGAGGAGAGAAGAAGAGAAGGAGAAGTAAAGTGGAGAAGAACAAGTCTCAGGTGATGTGAATAAGGCAAAACCAATTAGAGGTTAGGTGGGTACATCCTATCCTGCTCCAGCAGGAAATCATCACTAATGGCTCCGCTATCATTTTTTGGCGTCCATTTTGTGCCAAAATGATTTCGACTCGTCTCGACACTCTACAAAAGTGTCGACCAGCTGCTAAGACGGTAGCCATTCCGATAGTTAAATTTTGAAACATCATAATGCATATATATAATTTTCAGTTGTATATGCCATGGATCCGCATTGAACGTGCATCCAAAGTTTGTCTACATCAGACACAAGTCCGACAAAGACACGTATGTGTCCGATACGGATTCGTGAGATTTATAAAAGTGTCCGTGATACATAGGCTTTGATCATTGAGATCTTTTTACTGTACATTTGTTTGTGAATTGGTCCTGATATCAGATGTGAAGTTGCATTTGCAGAATAAGTAATCGCACAATTCTCTCTTTATCAAGTTGTCTCAAATTACTTACAAACTATAAGGCTAAATAATATTGGCTTGTTGGAATCCCTATTATGGAGAATTCGTGGCTTGCACTATGACTTGTACAGTTTTGCCAGTCCTTGCATAAAGGAAATGTCTTGGGAAGATCCTATTTTGTATACAATTGGGTGGAGATTCTGCTCCAAATGTCTCTTAAATTATGATCCTTCTCCAATCCTATTGAAATTTTGTAGGATGTATCACTTGTTGAAAGTAACAAAATAATTCAAAGCATAGTACTTTACTCTTATATTTTAGGCTAAAATTGAGAGAAACCACCCATTATTCAGCCTTTGCCTCAAAAATACATTGTGTACAAAATTAGTGTATTTTGGCTGATGGAAATTAGAGCAATTTTCATCCTATGATCTTGCACAAAATCCATCGGAGCGAGTGGTTTTGTTTGATCCTCTTTTGATTGCGTTCTTCAAATTGCAAGTGAGATAAATCTAAATTCAATTCCAGATTTCACTTAAATAGTTAAATTTTAAATTTAAGAAATGGACATAAGGGTGTTTAGCCCGGGATCATCTGGTCCGCAACTGCCGGGAGCCGGTGCGTTGCGTGCTCTGCCTCATTTCCGGTCATCGCTCTCGATCGTGTCCCCAGCGCCGGCGCCGAACAACCATGCATAGCGGCTTCCGTCCTGACACCCAGAAGGTCTTCATCCCGCTTTCGGAGGAGTTCCGTCGACGACAGATTCAATGCCGGAACGCGGTTCTGGCGGATGTGATCGGTCCCTCTCAGCTGAGCCACTTCCCCCAGGACTCCATCGCCGAAGACCTAGCCACCAGATTCGGTGGGTTTCCCACTGACTTCATCGTCGCTACCCACCATGAACGAGAGTACATTATTTTTCTGCCGGATTGGGTCCCGCCCGCCAACCTCGTCGGCGGCTGGCTTATCCACCTCCAACACTGTAAGTTGCAATGCCATGAGTGGGATCCTTACCGCACCGCCGAGCCCGCCAGGCTGAACTACAAAGCATGGTTGAAGATCAAGCAACTGCCGTTTGAATGCTGGTCCGCCAGCTGTGTGATCAACTTGGTGGGTTCCTTCGGCCGCTTCATCCGCGCCGATGACAGCAGCGCCAACATCACCGACATGACTGGATTCCGCTGCGAGGTGGCCGTGGATGACCTCGCCGACATCCCCTTCTCGCTCTCCATCTCTATGGGGAGCGTGGTGGTTTCGGCTTCTATCAGAATCGAGAGTACGGCCCCCTTCGGGGGAGATGACAGAGGCATTCCCTTCGTGGGGGGGGGCCAAGCGAGGGGGGCGACCAAACTGATCCGCAAGGGAGGCGGCTTGCTAGGCGGATCGCAGTCGTCGACCTCAGCGATGACGGTGGCGGGTCCCGGGATGGCCACCGTTCCGGTCGCACCGACTCCTGGCACTCTTCGGAGATTCGGGACAGGCGGCGGCGCCCCGCGGAACCGGAAACGGCGATGGGCTCTGCGACCGCTGCCCGGGAGAGGGGCCGGGTGCCGATCGACGGCCTGAGCCCCTGCCTCGGCCCGCTGGTCGGAAACCTTGTGGAGTCCCCGCGTTGCCCAGGGGTCAGGCCTCGTGCCACAGCCGCTCATCCCTCCGGACTGCCAGGCGCGGGGCGCGAGGTCCCTCGCCCGTTCGAGCTTCCCCTTGGATCGCGTGCTCTTCCCGTTTCGGGGTATTTTTCAAAATCCTTTCCTCTTTCGGAAGGAGGAGTGCTTACCTGTCTCGGTTTCTTGGGCGTTGGCCCTGTCTCTGTGATCGCTTTCTCGCTGCGCCAGCATCGCCTTGGCCCCCCTCTCAGCGCTCTGCTCTTCAATGTGTCTGCCTCACCCGGCTCTGGGCCCACCCCTGCAGCAATCTCTGGGATCGCTTGCGGGCCAGCATCTACTGGTGCTATCGGACCTTCAACCAACTGCCAGGCCCACTACGGGGGGCCCTCGGTTCTCTGCACCGGTTTGGACTCTGCTCCCCCTTTCGCTGCGGCTTGGCCCAGCCCGCGGGGCCTTCTGCCTGCCCGCGGGCCTGCTGCGGGCGGCCCGTCGCACTTGGTTCCTTCGGGCTCTCCTTGGCCCACCGACTCCTGCTTGGCCCCTTCGGGGGGGCCCTCAGACATCGACCCTCGCCCGCCCACGCCTGGGGCCTCCATGCCTGTCTCGTCGCTGGAGGCCCAGGGTGACGGGCCACTGAGGGATGTGCCCCTGTTGCTGGCCCCTTCGTTCGCCGCCGCTCTGATGCCCGGGTGGGTTCCGGAGGCCGAAACACTGCAGCTCCAGCGGCTGGCTCACCGGGTGGAGCAGAGCCTCCACGCCCCGTCGCCGCCGGGCTACCGCCCCGACCCTGGCTGCTTCCCGGCCCCGGTGGTTGGGCTTTCCCACCTGGACCTGTCGGGGGGGCGACTTGGCAGCGGCGAAGCCATCCCGGTCTGCCTTGGTTCTGCTCCACCGCTCGCCGCCTGCGTCACCTTGCCGGATGCGCTGCCGCGTCTGGGCGGCCTGGGCCCGCCTAGGAGGAGCCCGCGGCTAGCGCAGTGCGCCGGTAAGCCTGCGTTGGCGCAAGCTATGGCCCGGAAATCGGTGCTCCTCGACCACCACCTTGCCAGCTCGGGCGTCGCGGGCGCTGCGGGGGGGGAGCTGAGGAGAGTCATCCGCAAGTGTGCCAAGCTTGGCGTCCATTTGACTGAGGGGGACGCCGCTTCACTGCTGGAGCTTGGCGGAGTCGTGCTGTAGGAGTTGGTGGCTCGCCCGGGTGCCCAGCTGTTGGTGTTTTTCTTTTTTTATGGTTAAGGTCTTCTCTTGGAACGTTAGGGGTCTAAATAATGGGACCAAGCGTAGTCTGGTCAAATCGGTCGTCAAGAGTCTTTGTGTGTCTGTACTTTGCTTGCAAGAAACGAAGCTGGGACTTATCTCTCGCTCCTTCCTGCGCTCTTTTGTGGGGCCGAGCTTTGATCGCTGTCATTTTCTCCCCTCGTCAGGGGCCTCTGGAGGCCTGGCGATCTGTTGGAACTCCAGATTCTTCACCTGCTCGGAGGTTTTGGAGCGCATCCACTCTCTCACGGTGCGGCTCAGGTGTGAGCGTAGCGGCATCTCCTTCTTCCTCACGAACGTCTATGGGCCTCCCTCCTGGGGCGGGAAGACCGCCTTCTGTCAAGAATTGTCGGCTCTCAGATCCTCTTGCCCTGGTCCGTGGTGTGTGTGCGGGGATTTCAACCTCACTCGGGCCCCCTCCGAGCGGTTGGGAAACAGCTCTTGCAATCGCCTCACGTCCCTATTCTCAAAGACGATCAACGATCTCGAATTGATTGATTTACCGCTAAACAACCAGAGCTTCACCTGGTCAAACATGCAGCAAAGCCCTGTGCTGGCGAAGCTTGACCGGTTTCTGATATCGACCGACTGGGACGCCGCCTTTCCTTTTTCATCGGCATCGGCGTTACCGCGCGTCACCTCGGATCACTGTCCCATTATTCTCGATACGCAAAAATCTCACAAGCCTCGCGCCTTCAGATTTGAAAAGGTTTGGCTGACGCGGAGTGACTTCATCGGGCTGGTACCGGTCTGGTGGAACGAAGTCGCACCTAAGCTTGGCAGACAAGGAAGCATCCTAACCTTCAATGCGAAGCTTCGACACTGCCGCAAGCGAATCAAAGAGTGGTGTTCCGTTAGCTACCACAACATCACCAAGACTTCTCGTGTCTTAGCGGAGGACATCCAGAGACTGGACGTCCAGGAAGAGAGCCGTTGTTTGACAAGCAACGAATCTGACCTGAGGAGGGAACTCAGGGACCGGCTAAGGGCAACCATACTCGAGGAAGAGATTCTTTGGAAGGCCAGAGCAAAGCAGCACTGGCTCAAAGAGGGGGACGGCAACTCCAAGTTCTTCCATGCTGTGGCCAATGGGAGGCAAAGAGCTAACCGGGTCGGAACCATCCAAGATGAGGGCCGCTGCCTAGTTACTGAAGAAGAGAAGGGCGACTATTTCTTTAGTAAATTCAAGGGTCGATTTGCGCCTGACACCCCCGCCCGCACTGCTATCGGAGACTGGCATGACCTCTTCCCCGACAACACTGCACTGAGCTCGGATCAGCTCACTGCGCCGTTCTCACTGGAGGAGATTAAGCTAGCTACCTTCCAGATGAGTGGGGACAAAGCACCGGGCCCCGACGGCTTCAGCATGGCGTTCTACCAAAGGTTCTGGGAGGTGATCAAGGGGGACCTAGCTAAAATCTTCGATGACCTCTACAGCGGGTCCCTAAACACTGGTCCTATCGACTACTGCCATATCTGCCTTATCCCTAAGGCAGAGGGCGCAAGCACTGCCAACGACTTCCGCCCCATCAGCCTTATCAACTGTATACAGAAGATCATCTCTAAGGTCCTGACCAACAGACTTGTCAAAGTGCTCGATAGGATCATTTCCCCCAACCAGTCTGCTTTCATCAAAGGGAGGTACATCCTTGACTCGTTCGTCACCGCGAGCGAGTTGATCAGCTGGGGAAAACGCAAAAATGCCAATTGCGTCGGCGTTAAAGCGGACTTCGAGAAAGCCTTCGACCACGTCAGCTGGGCCTTCCTCAATCATATCCTGCAATGTCTGGGCGCTAACCAGAGGTGGTGTGGCTGGATCGAGCAATGCACTACTAACGGCAAAGTCGCCGTCCTGGTCAACGGCACAACAACCAAGTGGTTTAAAATGAAGAGGGGTCTCCGCCAGGGGGACCCGTTATCACCTTTCCTCTATCTACTGGTTGCTGAGGGGCTAGCCCGGATGACCAAGCGTGCTGTTCAAAACTGTCTGCTCCATGGGGTTGGGCCCAGTGGCCAAGCGAAAACCGCGCTCATCCAATTCGCAGACGATACCATCTTCTTCTGCGAGGCGGAACCCAGGCAAATCCGGAACCTGCGTTTCCTCTGGCAAACCTTCGAGTGGGCTTCCGGATTGAGAATCAACAAGGACAAATCGGAACTGCTGCTTCTGGGCGGTGCTTCTAATAATGGAGAAAGACTCGCGGCAATCCTGGATTGCAAGTTGGGTACGCTCCCTTTAAAGTACCTCGGCCTACCTCTTAAGCTAGGCCCCGTACCAAAGGACGACTGGCACCTAATCATTAATAGAATCGAGCGTAAAATAGCTGGGTGGCAATCTAAGTTACTTTCGCAAGGAGGACGGCTAATCTTGGTCAACTCTGTAATCTCGAACCTACCCCTTTATTTCTTCTCTGTCTTCAGAGCGCCGACCTGGGCCATCAAGCGTATCGACTCGTTGCGCAGAGCGTTCTTCTGGAAAGGGCAAAGCTCCACATCTGGGGGGAGCTGTCTTGTCGACTGGAAAACTGTCTGCAGAAGCAAAAGGGACGGGGGACTTGGGGTCCTGGACCTCGTGAGCATGAACACGGCGCTGCTGGCGAAGTGGTGGTGGAGGTTCTTCACCGTCGATTGGGCACCGTGGGCGCCTCTTGTGAAGAGCCTCTATTACCGCCGCAGATTACCGCTGAACGAAGGCCCCTCATTCAAGGCGCACTCGCTCTGGTGGAAAAGCGTTGTCGGAACGAGGGACCCCTTCAAATGCGGGACAACCCGGACGGTATGTGACGGCGAGTCGACGGCTTTCTGGTCTGACATCTGGGTTGGGAACTCTAGCCTGGCGACCCAGTTTCACGGGCTTTACCTTCTGACTCTCAACAAGAATCTGCGGGTGAAAGAATGCCTAGGGCACAATGGTTGGAACTGGGCATTGATTCTAGAGGGTATTCCGCCCGGTCCGCCAGGGTTGGTTGGCGAACTGGATCAGCTCAAATCGGCCTTGCCCGACATCCGCCGGAACAGTAGCAGGGACTTATTCCACTGGCGCTGGGCTACGTCTGGGGACTACACTGTCAAGTCGATGTATCGCTTCCTTCAAGATACTGGCATACCTGACCGCCGCTTCACCAAGCTCTGGAAAACCAAGGCACCTCTGAAAGTCAAAATCTTCATTTGGCTTGTCCTTAGAAAGAAGGTTCTGACGCGGGACACCCTTCTTCGCCGAAATTGGACCGGACCGTCCGCCTGCGTTATGTGCTTTGGAGGTGAGGAATCTGCGGACCACCTTTTTGCCACTTGCGCCACCGCTCAAGCCCTGCTCGGGGCACTGCTGCCAAACAAACTGGAGGTCCGCAGCTTGGGTGGTGTTGATGCTATGTGGGAAACGCATGCCCGGAAGATCGGTGGCTTCGGCAAAAGAGCTCTTATCACGATCGCAGCCACTTGGTGGTTCTGCTGGTTGGAGAGGAACAGAAGGATCTTTGACAACCAGAGCCGCCCCCTCAGCCACACTCTACGCGACATCAGGCTCTTCCGATCGTACTGGGCCAGATTTTGCACTTGATCTTTTTTTTTTTTTTTTTTTTTTTTTTTTTTTTTTTTTTTTTTTTTTTTTTTTTTTTTTTTCGGTCGGGCCCTCTACCTCGCGGTAGCTGGTCGACCCCCCCCCCCGTGCTAAATTCATCCCCACGTTGAATGAAGCGGCAGCATGCTGCCTTTCCCTCAAAAAAAAAAAAAGAAATGGACATAAGCTCTAGAAAAGCACTTCTCTATTTTCTACTCTGCTTGGTCTATCTCTACTGGTTAATTGTACTCTCCGGAGGAAAGAAGAGAAAATGCCCATTGCTTTTTCAATACAAGTTTTCAAAGTTTCTACTTCAATAAGGTATTACATTGTAGGCATGAAACACAAGGATTCAAATTAGGATAAGTTAGGAGTTGTACAAAAAGATTTGAATATGCTAAAACAACAAACCATTTAAACAAATGAGCTAGAAGAGCTACATGATAGTTCAACTATTTTCCACAGTCAAAACAACTTAGGGCATGGCGGCATTTGCAAACATTCTATACTTCCTTCGAGCATCTCCACAACTCGAGTCATTGACGGCCGATCGGCAGGTACTATCTGTACACACCAAAGCCCTACTAATATCAATTTTTTTGCGATTTCTTCGGCTTCCAGGGTCACCCCAATAGCTCCTAAATTATCATAGTTAGTTAGATGATTGTATATACAATAAGCTGAACAATTTTCACAACTATTCTCGACTCCTGCACAGATGTTATTCCTTCCCTTAACCATTTGAAGTACCATCATTCCATAGCTATAGACATCAGCCTTGCTAGAGATAGTTCCATAGTTTGGGAAGCAGAATTCTGGGGCTATATATCCAGGAGTTCCTCTTGTACCTTGCACCGAAAGAGCGCTCTTTTTTGTGGAACATATTTTAGCCAATCCAAAATCAGCGATTTTGGGACGAAATTGTTTGTCTAGTAAGATGTTATGAGGTTTTATATCAAAGTGCACTATGCGAGTATTACATCCGCGATGCAGATACTCTAGCCCTCGACCTATACCAACTGCTATGTCGTGTAATCTTTCCCAACGAACTGGAGCTTCCATATTAGATTTGTCTTCGTAGATAAAATCGGCTAAGGTTCCATTTGGCATGAATTCATAGATAAGAGCTCTATTGGACCCCTCGAAACAGAAGCCGAGCAACATAACAACATTAACATGGGAAGTACTGCTAATGCTGAGAATTTCAGTGACAAAGTCTTCACCTTCTCCTTTAGATTCATATAAGACCTTCACAGCTACTTCTTGGCCGTCAGATAGCTTTCCCTTGAAGACGGCACCGAATCCGCCTTTTCCAATAGTACTTTTGAAGTTTTTTGTTATTTTCTTTACCTCCGAATAGTTGTACCTTTTTGGGGGCCTATGCTCATAATTTTGTAAAATGGCCTCCACTCTTTGTTCATTTTCTGATCGCTTCTTTGAAAAGTGCAGCAGGTCATTGCGCCTTTTGCGTAAAAGGTACATGACAAAGATTAGGGCTAATAATAAAAAGCTTGTAAGGCCAACAATGACACCTGCAAAAGGGCCAAAAAAAAAAGACAGCAATAGTAGATTAAGTAAAATATTGGAAGTGCTCACTACAATAAATTCAATACTCTTATAAGTAGAGAAAATTCCAAGTGCATATCTCACTAACAAAGTTGTAGAATACGCTTATTCTGCAGCTGACATCATGTTCTGTCTAAATTTCACCATGAATAAATACGTTTCAAATCTATTACTTTCCAGGCCAACTTCTTTCACCCTTTTTTTTTTTTTTTTTTTTTGTGTGTTTTTATGCAATTGGATTTGATTTATATCAAATTTGTATCAAATTAGTATGTACGTCTAAATTTAGACCATCGGTTTTTATCTTCTTGGAAGTAGACAGAGAGTCAATATTCTAACAAAAACTCAAATAAAAACTCTTTTTTCTGGGAGAGAGATTAAATCCCTACCGGCAGCAATTTCAGTGAGAATTGAAATCTTGAAAAATCTAAGGCTTTTTTATTTCTGCTCTAGATGATTTCTACTGCTGTGTCATAGGTAGGTAATACACATCAGATATCGATACTTTTTGCTACTTGTTGCATATTTCGTATGGGTGTTCAAAATTTTTAAAATTTAGAACAAAATTTAAATATGCAAAGGATACCTGAAAGATTTGTGATTGGTAAATGGCAGATATATCAGGACTTGGAATCATCTTTTTCTGGGTCTCAATTACGCAATTGGGCAAATTCGTATTATGGAAAATCGAGGTTAACAAAACTCAATATATTATTATATTATAGAGAAACATATCGGAAATGAAAATACAAGAAAAAAAGAAAAGCATATAAGGTAATGGTAATTGCAACAAATACCTATTATGGCTCTTCTGTTTCTTAGAAATTGGGCACCTGCAGCGACACAGTAGAATGTTTCATCAATAACTTTATTTAGTAAAACAATTTTCTAAAAGCCGGAATTGTGAAAATATGTACTCAATTCAAAACTCAGATTAGTTGCACATCAATTCTACATCACACAATTTTATTTCTAAGGAAAAAATAACCATTTTTTATTTTTTTTACTGTAATCATGGCCATTTCTCTTAATTTTTGGCTCTTGGACCAGCATTAGTTTCTTTAATTCTTGTTAGAATTTGGTTAGATTTATAATTAAATTTTAATTAGATTAAAATTAATATTTAAATTTTTTAGAGATAAATTAATTTAAATTTAAATATTAATTAAAGTATAATATTAATTTAAATAGATTTGAATATATTTTTGATAGAGCTTTATAATAGCTCCAGTATAGAGAGCTTTTAGGTTGAGTACGTTTTAAACCCATGTGACCGTACTTGACATGATTGTATGCATTTAGTGCACGGGTGCACACACAAGAGAAATCATTTTTTTGGGTTTATAGAAGACGAGATTCAGGAATATAACTCGAGTTGAAATTATTCTATTCTAAAAGAAAAGTTAGTGTAAATTTTTTTTTGGTTAATGAATTCAGTTTTCGTTGAGGGGACAGGTTTATGGTAAAACCAGCCGTTTTCATTGCGAAATGCCAACAGGTAACTTGTACTAGAACGGATTACAGATTTATAAAATCTGATGCCGGGACAAGTAAGATTCCGAGCAATTCCGAGCAATTCTCAAAAAATTAGAAACTGACGGCAAGTTGCAAAGAAAAGAGAAAAGATGTCAAATTTGCAAAATAATAGAGAACTATTGTTTTCTCTTTCCAAGTAAATTAAGGGGTTGTTTGGCCTAGTGTTTGAAAAGTAACTTTGGGTCAAAAAAATCTTATTTCATAAAAGATGAGCCGTGTTTTTAGAAAAGAAGCAGAAATGTTGGAAGAGTGAGAATGCTGCTGCAGCCATCTTCTAAAAGCAGATTGATCCATCTATATATTTCTATTACTTTAGTCATCTTCTTAACTTTAATATTTTGGGTTTATCTAAAAAAACATTTTAATTTTAAAAATTAAAAGTTCGAAAAATAATTTGAATTTAAGTTTCAAAATTTAAAATTTATTAAATTTTTTTATTTTCTTAATATATATATATATTAGATTTTTTTATCAACAGTCCAGAAAAAAAAAAAAAAAAAAAAAAAAAAAAGGAACTGCTAAAAGTATTGAAGGCTCCGACATCAATGTCCGTTCTAATTAATTAAGGTGTCGTTTTCCATATATGAGACCTAAAGCCCACGTGGCGATGGATTCCACAGTCTCAATTGAACAAATTGGAATTATGTCCCCATGCAATTTTTGTTCTCTCCTTCATCATTCATCGAAATATTACTATTAGTATTTTTTGTTTCAGGTTCTCATAAGATAATCAATTTAGAGGGGATTTTTTAAAAATAACCCTCCCAAACTTCATTATTTGCCAAATGACCCTATATAAACAAAATTTGTAAAACTAACCCTCCTTTTGCCACCTCGGCGCCACGTTGGGTGGGCAGCGTGAAGGCGCTGAAGCGGTCAGCGTCTTCACAATAATCCTATGAAGGCGCTGAACGCCTCAGCGTCTTCATACCATCCGTTGAAGGCGCTGAAGGGTTCAGCGCCTTCACAAGAAAACATGTGAAGGCGCTGATCTGTTCAGCGCCTTCATGATATATGGTGAAGGCGCTGTTTCATTCAGCGCCTTCAGCATATACTACAACCGCGTCGAGGACTTAGTCATTTTTCGGCGAAAAATGGCTTAAGTCCTCAGTGTAAGGCAAAGATGGCTTCTCTGTAAAGGCGCTGAGTGGCTCAGCGTTTTTAGTGTTTTACACTAAAGGCGCTGATTTGCTCAGCGCCTTTAACTAAATAGTAAAGGCGCTGAATGGATCAGCGCCTTTAACTTAATGTTAAAGGCGCTGCCCGCGTCAGCGCCTTCTTCACCACCATAACCACCGCACGGGCAACAGTGCGCCCTCATTCATCTTCTCCAATCCCGCACCACCTTCTTCCCACACGAGCCCCGCACAGAGAGAGCTTGCTCCGAGCACAGATCGCCGTCGCCTTCGCCGTCGCAGTGCCTCGAGCACAGTGAGATCACCGTCGCAGTGTCGATCTCCTCTCGCGCATTGTGCCTATCTCCTCTCGCCGTTGCCGTCGCCGTCGCCGTCTCTCTCGCGCTCTCAAAATCACTGTAAGCTCACTCCCTCTCTCTTCTCTCTCTTTCTCTTTCTCTCTCTCACTGTGAGAGAGTGATCTCTCACAGTGAAGACTTCACTGTGAGAGATCTCTCTCACAGTGAAGAGTCTTCACTGAGAGAGACTCTCTCACAGTGAAGAGTCTTCACTGTGAGAGCTCACAGTGAAGAGACTTCACTGTGAGAGATCTCTCTCACAGTGAAGTCTTCACTGTGAGAGACTCTCTCACAGTGAAGAGTCTTCACTGTGAGAGATCTCTCTCACAGTGAAGAGACTGTGAGAGATCTCTCTCACAGTGAAGTCTTCACTGTGAGAGACTCTCTCACAGTGAAGAGTCTTCACTGTGAGAGAGCTCTCACAGTGAAGACTCTTCACTGTGAGACTACTTGTGCACTACTTGATCCTAGCCATAAACACTAAATGATTGCAACACAATAACAACACTCTGATCTCACTGTGAGAGATCAGAGTGATCTCTCACAATGAAGCTCATTGTGAGAGATCACTCTCTCAGAGAGATCCCTTCACAGTGAGGGATTCTCTGTTCTCATAGTGAGGGATCCCTCATTGTGAGGGATCCCTCATTGTGAGGGATCCCTCTGTTCTCATAGTTAAAATGGCTAATCGTCGCATGTAAAGTGAGAGGTTTCACTGTCGGTCTCCGACTGTAAAGTTAAAAGTAGTATTTTGAAGTGGTTAAGTTTTGTTTTGTAGTTGAAATGGCTAATCCTCGCATGCCCATAAGTATTCATTGGGATGGACAGTTAGTTATCGATGGGAATGGTCCACGATATATCGGCAGTCAAAAAAAGCTAATCGCGATACCTTCTGATTGTACATATAGTAGGTTTGAGACGAGAATGTATCGTTTAGTAAATTGTACAAGCGAACAATTTCGTCTAAAATTTACTATTGGTTGTCCCACGATCGGTGGTGGATTTTTAGCTCACGAAGTACTAGATGATGAATCATTGGAGGGAATGATAGGATTATGTCAACATCATGGTGTTGTGACGGTATACATTGAGAAAGAGTTACAACCGTCGGATAATTTTGAACCGCAAGGTTATTACACCCAAATGCTCCACAATTATATTGATTTGGGTCCTCCCGCCAATGTAATGAGTGATCAACATATTCCACACGAAGGTGGTGTCAGAATGACAAGGTTAGAACAACAACCTAATAATTTTGTCATTTAGCATAATATTTAAATGGACTTAAATATTGTATACATTGCAGAGAAAGTGAGTATGACCCGATTGAGAGTGTTGTACCTTGCTCGTTTAGTAGTGTGCCACCAACGACCACATGTGTGGCACCTACGACCAGACACACGCAAGCCACGACCTCACGCGGACACACGCAAGCCACGACCTCACGCGGACACACGCAAGCCACGACCTCACGCGGACACCGCACGCATGCCACGACATCACGCGAACAATGCACGACCTCTCGTATTGAACCAAGGATGTCTCATTTACAACTAGAACCTTCTGATTGGGGGTAAGTACAAATATAAATTAAATGTTAAGTTTTGAAATTAATGGCAATGTTGGAAGTTTAGGTTTACCAAATTTGCAGGTTATCTAATTCCTATGAACATTGGAATCCACCTGCTATTAATGAATTTGATACGAATGTTGAGGAAGGAGGTGATAATGTTGACAGGGGTGGTGATAGTGATATTAATCATGAGGATTCACCAATCCATGATGATCAGAATAGTAGTGAGGATGACGAACCGGATGTTCCATTTCCAGATATAGATGAAAATCATGATGGAGGGTTAAATGATCTTGCAAATGCAATTTACACTCAAGTGGACAACCCACAAATCAGCAATGATTACGTAGACAATCCTGACGAGGAAAATGAATTTATTGATCATCCGGATCGTTTTATTTCCGATACTAATTGGATTAATCAGTATTCTGTAGATCATACAGATCTTAATATTCGACAAATCAATACTGGTCGACCTAGCATCGACGAGAGTTGGGCTGGACGTGTCTTTCAAGATAAGCCATCTTTATTGGATGCACTAGACCGGTGGCATATTGAGCATAATGTACAAATGAAAGTATTGAAATCTACAAAAACGACGTACACTGTCAAATGCTTAGTAGAGGAATGTTCCTGGAGATTACATGCTTCAGTACTCAAAAATACGACATATTTTAGGGTAAAAACATATGCTGGTCCACACACATGTGTAATTCCAATACTGAATGCGGCGAACCGTAACTGTAATTCCACCCTTATATGTCAATTGATCCTTCCGGTGTTAAAAGTTAGACTTAATTTAAGGCCAAAAGAAATTCGAGATATGGTGCAAGCAGAGTTCCATACTGACATAACATATTGGAAGGCTTGGTAATCAAAGATTAAAGCATTACAAATTATTTACGGGAGCTGGGAGCAATCGTACACTGACTTACCTCGTTACCTTTCAATGGTAAAGAATTATAATCCTGGTACTCAATGGCATCTGGATCATAGGTGGCCGCAAGATGGCATTTTTACCTTTCATCGTGTTTTTTGGTCATTTGGACCTTCGATCCATGGATTCGCAAATTGTCGGCCGTTGGTTAGTATTGATGCCACACATTTATACGGCAAATACGAAGGTCATGCTTTGATAGCGACGGCTGTAGATGCAAATGATGGATTATATCCTTTGGCATTTACAATTTGTGAGGGAGAGAATGCCGGGAGTTGGCAATGGTTTTTGCATAACTTGCGTCGCTATGTTACCCGTGATAGAGAGATTTGTTTAATATCTGATCGATTTCCTGGATTGAAGGAAATAGTTGCTGATATCTATCGTCCAGCACGAGGGCACGCGCATCGTTGGTGTCTTCGACATATGAAAGCAACCATGAAAAAGCGCTTCAAGACCGACATATTGTTAAATAAATTCTGGGATATCGGAAAGGCTGCAACACCGACGGAATATAATCAGCTGAAGGAAGAATTAAAGGTGTTGGATAACGATGCATGGGAGTGGGTCCATAATCTAGACAGATATAAAGAGTACTGGGCAAGAGCATTTGATGGAGGCAGACGGTTTGGAATGTTGACTACAAATCTTTCTGAATCCTTAAATGGGGTTCTTAAGGACACCCGTGGTTTGCCTATCACAGCTTTTGTTGCGTCTACTTTTTATAAGCTTAATACCTATTTCTACAAGCGCCGTGAGGACGGTGAACTTTGGACTGACGCTTTTGTCAGTAAAGTAAAAAATCAGATTACTGAAAATTTAGATACGGCGCGGGCACATAATATTGTAAGATTTGGACTCACCGAATTTGAAGTTCAAACTGAAGATTTCGACTACAAAGTGATCGTCAATGGTTCAAATGTCGAATGCTCATGTTGTGAATTATATCTAACAGGAATACCTTGCTCGCATGTCTTAGCAGTTTGTAGTACATCACATATGAGATTACCATACGAGAATTTTACTTCACACTGGTATAGTACAGACTGCTATCGTGCGACGTACGCACCACAATTTCATCCTGTTCCTGATAGACGGCACTGGCCACGACCCCCAGGTCCCCCAATTGTACCGCCCCCTTTACGAAGGAAGAAAGGTCGTCCACGATCTACACGTATTCGTAATGTAATGGACGAGGGGGGTGACCGACGAGGGAAATGCTCCATTTGTAAGCAGGCAGGCCATTATAGGAGCACTTGTCCACAAAATACAGATATAGCGCAACGAGGACGCCGGCGTATGATTTACACAATTATATTTATCTTGTCTTAATATTTAATTATTTCTATCTATCATGTTACTAATATGTAGATTGCTAATTGCAGATGGCAGATCACGAGGACGCGGGGCCAGTTGATGGGTCTGTACTGGTAGACCAGCATCGCCATAGGTCGGCCTTTATCACGACTGAGGTAAGAGATATAATTTTTTATTTTTTCAAATATTATAAATAAGCTGACTATATTTTATATGTAAGAGCTAACTATATTTTTTTTTGCATTACAGGATTATCGTCCCGTCCCGTTCGCAGAGCACGGCCGCAAGATGAACCAGTGGGAGCTTGATCATCCAGGGGTGCTCGACCTGCTTCGCCAGTCGGGATTCTACGGGTTATCCCGACTGCGACGGTTGGTACTGGATCAAGCTCTACTGGGCGCTCTTGCCGAGAGGTGGAGACCGGAGACCCAGACCTTCCATTTCCGCCACGGTGAGATGACCGTCACACTCCAGGATGTGGCGGTCATCTCGGGTCTCCGTGTGCATGGTGCACCGGTCTCTGGTTCCACCCTCCACGACTGGAGGGCTCTGTGTATGGACTTATTGGGGGCGCTACCCGATAACATCCAGAGGTATCAGGTTTCACTTGATTGGTTATATCAACATTTTCATAATATACCTCTGGATGCCCCCGCCGGATTAGTCGCAGCTACCGCCCGTGCTTATATGCTATATCAGATCGGCGGTAGTCTGATGCCAAACCCCAGCGGATACAAAGTTCATCTAAAGTGGCTACCACTTTTAGCTGACTTTGATATCTGCGGCGCTTATACGTGGGGCGCTGCGACACTGGCATTTCTATATCGGGCACTAGCAGATGCCGCGGTGAACGGGAAGGCCGAATGCTGTTGTTTTGCTACCCTATTGCAGGTATAAAATCTGATTTTTGGATTTCAGATTTATCTTTATATTGGTAATATATATTAGTTTAATTAATTTAACCTGGTGGCGTGAATTTACAGATCTGGGCTTGGGACCATGTTCACATCGGCCGACCTACGCGCATCCTAGATCAGCCCGAGATAGTCGATCGACCCCTGGGTTGCCGGTAAGATATTTTTTTTCATAAAGTAGATTTTTGTATTTCAATTATAAATGCAACTAATATATGTTTTTTATAATCTAGATGGGGCAACACTGGAGGGCTGCGTTACGGAACCAATGTCAAGACGTGTGACATTGAGTTCTACAGAGACGAGCTGGATCAGCAGCGAGAGGCGCAGGTATGTAGATCTTTTATTAAATACTTTGAGTATGTAGATGTTTTATTCAACACTTCTATATTAACTAATCATTTTGTCGATTAACAGGTTATATGGATGCCCTACACAGATCAGGTTATAGAGACATTACCTGATTTCTGTGTGCATGGCTCAGCGGTCTGGCGTGCACGGACAGTCCTGATATGCTTTCATATCGTGGAGATGCACGTGCCAGACCGAGTCATGCGGCAGTTCGGTCTTCTGCAGCATATACCTGTCAATGTGCAGTCCATCCCACGCATCACAGGACGTGGGCGTGCGGATGAGGACTGGATGGCATTTCATGCTGCCCACATTGAGAGCTGGTCCGAGAGGCTTGATCACATTTTTGATCAAGCCCCGGCTGCTGGTGAGGACCCACTGCAAGCGGCATCCATGTACATGCAGTGGTACTGGAGCATTACACGACGATGGATTTCCCATCCAGTACAGCGTCCTCCGCTGACTTTCCACCCTCGTGGGCATGTCGAGAGATCACTGGTATTAAAATTTATATATATAAATTTACTATATTCAACTTTCCTCATATAAATTTAATTTTAATTTCTAATTTATAATGCAGGCCGACACACTACAACATGTTCAAACCATTGCCGACCAGATAGTGCATGACCCACCGCCGACTGATACTATTCTTCAGACTTTGAGAGAAATGAGCGGCAATATTCAGATGGTACTACAGCATGTACCATCTGAACCTACGGCCAGAGAGGCAGCCCGACCTTCAGATGAGGGAGCGACCTCGAGTCATCAGGTACTATTTAGCATAGAATTCAAATTAAGTTTTCAAATTCATATTAACAAACTATTTACACTCTTTCAGGTGCCACGATCTCCATCTCCTACCATTCAGGCACCGATAACATTTCCTTCGACGTCAGCATCGCTCCCGCCGCCAGTCTCACGGACATCTTTTGCATCGACATATTCACGCCGTCGTCCAAGGTCATCATCGTCACAGGAGCATATTGCGGAGCAGGATGAGGGTGGTATCATCGAGGAGCTCGATCAGTCGGCAGCAGTCGAGCATCTCGATGATATACCTATCATCGACCTTGCTGTTCCCCGTGGGCGAGGGCGAGGGCGAGGGCGAGGGCGTGGACGTGGGCGTGGGCGAGGACGTCGAGGTCGAGGACGTGCTCAAAATTGAGCTTTTGAGTTCAATTTTTGTAAATTTTATTTTTTGATGTTACTCAAGCCTCATTTATGAATGAAATGATTGTTGGTTGATCATTTGGTGTTTGTGAATGTAGTTTTTACTTTTTCAATGTTATTTGTCAATGTTTGAACTTGTTGTACAAATTTGGGATTTTTTTAAGGTGATCTTAAGTAGTGTTTGTGGGTGCAGGTAAAGGCGCTGAGCCAGTCAGCGCCTTTAGTGTTCTGCACTAAAGGCGCTGATCCGCTCAGCGCCTTTAGTGTTTTACACTAAAGGCGCCGAGCCAGTCAGCGCCTTTAGTGTTTTACACTAAAGGCGCTGAGCTACTCAGCGCCTTCAGTGCAGAACACTAAAGACGCTGACTGGCTCAGCGCCTCTACAGGGAATTTTCGCTTGCACTGCGGACTTAGTCAATTTTCGCGGCGAAAAATGCCCAAGTCCTCGACGCCTTATGTGTACGCTGAAGGCGCTGATTGGTTCAGCGCCTTCGCAAGAAATCCTATGAAGGCGCTGAACCCTTCAGCGCCTTCAACACATGGCGTGAAGGCGCTGAGGGGTTCAGCGCCTTCCTAGGAATATTGTGAAGGCGCTGACCGCTTCAGCGCCTTCACGCTGTCTACCCTACATGGCGCCCAGGTGGCAAAAGGAGGGTTAGTTTTACAAAAAAAATTTTCATAGGGTTATTTTGCAAAATAGAGATTTTGGGAGGGTTATTTTTAAAAAATCCCCCAATTTAGAAGGCGGAATAGTAGCTCTTCCATATAGATGAAATTACACTTTTCTTTTTTTATTCCCCAACTAAAATTATTATTTAAGCTCTAAAATATTATGAAATATTGTTAATTAATGTATCCTATATATAATAATTTATTTATTAATTAGATAACTAATTAATCACTTAACTTATTAATTTGATAAATATTTAATTAACTAGTTAGGCAATTAATTTTTTTAATTATAATTAACTAGCTAATTAATTAATATATTAACTTACTTCTTATAGTTTTAATTAACAAATTAATGTGATCTCTATTATCTTATACAATATTAGTAATTAATTAACTTACCAAATTATTATTTTATATCAGTACATTGATGTTCATTAATTAGATAAAACATTTTTATTTTTAAATTATATTATTCTTATTTTCAGTATTCAAATCTAGTCATCCAAACTTTATTTTTCTAAATTCTGGAAATAATCAAGTTCTTTTTTCTTTTTTTTTGTGAATATTACTGAGTATAATAGGATGATCATATCAATTACAGAAAAGAAGATATAGGAGTAGAGTTGGAGAAACAATTTATCTATTATAATTTATTTTTTTCTACTTCTGACTCCCTGCAACCACACACAACAAAACCCATTAAATTATGCATAGAACATAATACTAACCACCCTCAGAAAAAAGGTTACATTCGCATGAAGTTCCCAACATGCATGATTCAGGAGCTAGCTATTTGATTCATATCAAGCAATCAACTCTTTAAAAGGTGATAGAAAGCTTAGAAGATCAATCAATCGAAGTGCGTAAATAAATGAAAGACATAAGAGAACCTTTTACGGGGCATTGCTTGGTGCATCCGCACGAGGGATTTGGATCGCGCCCACCAGCACTTGTAGTACAGCTACTATCAGCATTAACTTGGCAACTGAAGCAATCTGGGTGAAGATCCCAGTTGTAAGAGAAACCGCCGGATAGCACAGAGATGCGATCACCGTTGTTTTTATCTTCGTGATCTCCACCAAATGACAACTTCCAGTTAAACCGACGGTCCCAAGTGTGTGGACAATATGCAGGAAGATGACTCCGCTGGTGTTGATCTTCTGGTATTTGGGAAAAGAAGAGGGTGTAATTCTTGCAAGAAAGAGGACCAAGGAAATTGCCGAAAATGTTCTGGTAATATTCATTCTCTAGCATACTGCAGCTGAACGAAGAGAGGGTGGCATTTACATGCGAAGCAAGTTGGCTAAGACTATTAATAAGCCTGGGATTTTTGAAACTGTAGAGGAACATACAATTAAAATTCCAAGTGCTAGAGTAAAGGTTGGGATCGTCGACTAGAATTGTCCTATCAAAATATGAAATATTTCGAACAAAATAGAGGAATCCTGTGCCATTGAATTGGACCATTGGTCTCTGATACAAACACTGGATGAGGTGGAGGTTTTGACACTGCGGATCTGAAGTGGTGGTGTTTGTGAAGAAAGGATACTCAATAGTCCCAGTGAAACTTCCACATGAGAATTGGGTTGTAGGGCATGGAGGAGAAGGATTGGCAGCATGAAAGTTGAAGAAGAGGAAGAGGAAGAGGAAGAGGAGGAAGTAGAATGGAATAGACATGGAATGGAAGCACACTGATAACAATTTGTACTTTGTTTAAATTTAGGACGAATGAGCGACATTATGTATGCACTATGCACCGCGTTGTAACAGTTTAACTCGCACGACTAGTCAGTTGACCTTGACTAAAACGATTCTAATTAAAGGCTACCCACCAAAGTAATTCTCATGTTCTACTAAAAAGAGAACGGAGGAGACGTCCACGTGACTTGGAAGGAGCAAAACAACTTGAGTCCTTCTTCTTCTTTCTTTCTCTCTCTCTTTTTTTTTTTTTTTTTTTTTTCCTGACATTCCCGTAATTTACATTTATTTCCATTTGTGGTGTCTCATAATTTCATTCAATTGAACTGAAAATTTTATTAGATTAATTAGAGAGTTTGACAAATTTTATGACTAATAATTATTTTTTTGCTGAAAAAAGTGTTTACTTTAATTAAAAATAAAAAGATAAAATGCACTAGGAGTTCCCTTGCAAATATGTGATCAATTTTCTTTTTGACATTCAATGTCCCTCTCTTTCGAAAAGTGCTTTATTTTTGTACTTAACCTCTTCAGCTATTAAAAAATAATTATTATTCAACCTATGTACATCCGTACATCACGTACCCATCATCTTTCAATCTTATATTTTCTGTCTCTTTCACCTTTCAATTTTAACTAGTGATAAATCCGCGGATATAAAATAATTAATTAAATTATTTAAAAAAAATTTATATAATACTTTTTTATAAAAATTTTAAAAAATCTTATATAGATAACCATGCGAAAAAAATCATGCATTTTATGTAGGCGAATATTAACATTTACACAATCATATAAATAAATTCTACAGCAAACAATTCAGGCCAAATTTAGCGAATAACGCGTCAAAAATTATCTAAAGGAGAATGGGTACCTAAATAAAATAATACTAAAAATAAATTATATATATTCAACTAATTTGTCCGTACTATTTAACAATTCCAAACAAAAATTAATGTTCATTTCCAATTGAATTGATTTATTCTGACAGGAAATCATACTTATTATCATAGTTCTCAAACTAAAAAACAATGCAAAACACATGAATTTTAGAGTGAAATCTGTATTAGGTTCCTCAAAATTTGCATTAGGTTCTCACATGCATGAAAAATCTGTATTATCATATTTGTCTTCTTCTTTAGATGAGTACTGGATTGGGATGAAATCTACATTAGGTACTCACATAGACCTTAGAGCGAAAGCATTGCGTGGTTCCTCAAAATTTCGCCGAGCATTAGGTTTTCACATGAACCCCAAGCGAAAGCATTGCGTGATTCGTCAAACAAAAAAATAATGCAATACACATGAACCTCAAGATCTACATTAGGTTCTCACATGATCCTCAGAGTGAAATCTGCATTAGGATTTTTGTCCTGAAAATATGCATTATCACATTTGTCTTCTTCTTTAGATGAGTACTGGATTAGGATGAAGTCTGCATTAGGCTCTCACATAAACCTTAGAGCGAAAGCATTGTGTGGTTCCTCAAAATTTCACTGAGTAGGGTGCATTAGGTTCTTACATGAACCTCAGAGCGAAAGTATTGTGTGGTTCCTCAAAATTTCGCCCAGCATTAGGTTCTCACATGAACCTCAAAGCGAAATTCGCATTTAGATTTTTGTCATCAAAATCTGCATTATCACATTTGTCGTCTTCTTTAGATGAGCACTGGATTGGGATGAAATATACATTAGGTTCTCACATGAATCTCAGTTGCATAGTTTAATTGTTCATGCCACAGCTTGAGGTGATGACTACGTACATGCCACTACAAAGAATGCATTTAGTTCTTTATCATAACTAAGATGAAATCCGAAGTGACAGTATGTGATCATGTTAGTGAAGCATAAAGAAATTATGTTAGTCGAGTTGTGATCATCTTAGTTCTTTATGTTTCACCTCATTCTGATATAGAAATTAATCCATTTACCTCATTAGGCGCGATCAGTTGCACAATTTAATTGTACATGCCACTGTTTGAGCCCAATACTTTAGCCTTGCCTTCACTTCCTCCGGATCATCACCTGGGCATTACAAAGAATAAACATGCCGATTCATATAGGCGGAAAAATGCTGATTCATATAGGCAAAAAAAAAAAAAAAAAACAAAGCATACATGAACCTAAGAGCGAAATCATTGCGTGGTTCCTCAAAATCTACATTTGGTTCTCGCATGAACCTTAGAGTGAAAGTATTGCGTGGTCCCTCAAAGTAAAAAATAATGCAATACACATGAACCTCAGAGCGAAAGCATTGCGTGATTCCTCAAAATCTGCATTAGGTTCTCACATGAACCTCAGAGCGAAATCTACATTGAAATTTTTGTCCTCAAAATCTGCATTATCACATTTGTCCTCTTCTTTAGATGAGGACTAGATTGATATGAAATCTGCATTAGGTTCTCACATAAACATTAGAGAGAAAGCATTGTGTGGTTCCTCAAAATTTCGCCGAGCAGGGTGCATTAGGTTCTCACATGAACCTCAGAGTGAAATCTGCATTAGGATTTTTGTCCTCAAAATCTGCATTATCACATTTGTCGTCTTCTTTAGATGAGCACTGGACTGGGATGAAATCTACATTAGGTTCTCACATGAATCTCAGTTGCATAGTTTAATTGTACATGCCACTGCTTGAGTTGATGAGTATGTACATGCCACTGCAAAGAATGCATTTAGTTGTTTATCATAACTAAGATGAAATATGAAGTGACAGTATGTGATCATGTTAGTGAAACATAAAGAAATTATTTTAGTTGAGTTGTGATCATCTTAGTTCTTTCTGTTTTACCTTATTCTGATATAGAAATTGTTGGAAAATTCGATACTCGCCCCGGTACCAGATTCTGTGAATCCACAATCCGCTTCGATACTGCAATCCGCTCCGGTCCGCCTAGAGTTGGGATTCCGTAGCGGAACGTTAAATCGGGTTTTTACCATAAACCCGTCATCTCAACATAACTGGATCTAGCACAACCACAAAGAGAAGAAAACCAATACAAGGAAATATGTGAATGAAATAAGATTTATTAACGAGGAAAAAAATTACACCGACTCCTCTTTTCTTCTACAATAGAGTAGTTTCAACCTGAGCCCTCCTCCTGAATCTATCTCACCCTTCTATCGTCTTCTATAAACCTAGAAGACTTATCCTTTATATTGGAATGAGTCAATAGTCAAATGTTTTTGCAATTCCTCATGGCCGGATGAAGCAATATAATTTTGAATCAGACCTTTTGATCTTTCGTTATCCTTCGCAGTAATAATATCTCGGGGTTTGCAACGATAACTTGGTATATCTCTTTTCTCTCTTTTTGTATCGTACAATCGTCCTCAAAATCATACGTACTTATATATATATATATATATATATATATATATATATATATATATATATATATATATATATATATATATATATATATATATATATATATATATATATATATATATATATATATATGCTCTCTACATTGGAGATATATATAAACTCCGTCCAAAATAAACTCAAATATACTTAAATTAGAATTATACTCTAATTAATATTTAAATCTAAATTAATTTATCTCTAATAGATTTAAATATTAATCCTAATCCAATTAAGATTTAATTACAAAACTAACCAAATCCTAACAATCTCCACCTTGGTTTGATTTGTAATCTTTAACTACTACGTCGAGCTCACCATGCAAGCTCCACCTTGAGCTTGTCTCCGTCGCTCGATGTTGTCGCATCTTCCGCTCCATCTTGAGCGATTGCGCCTCCGCGAACTTTTAGAACTCAAATTGCTTTTGCTTCGGTTCTGATTGTTCTCCCGTTCATAACATACAAGTTCCCGCACTTGTTCGCTATGCACACGACTCGATCTCGTTTTTGCACCCTCATAGCTCCGCCCGAAGTTAAAATTTTGCAACCTTTCGAGTCCAACTCACCTAACGAGATCAAATTCCGCTTCAAACCAGGAACGTGTCGTGCACCTGTCAGCGTCCTCACGATCCCATCGTGCATTCGGATCTTCACCGTGCTGACTCCTAAAACTTTGCACGCCGTCCCGTTCCCCATAAGAGCTTTTCTATCTTTTATCGCCTTATAGGTAGCAAAGGACTCTTTTTCCGGGCAGACGTGAAAGGAACATGCCGAATCGAGCACCCATACATCATCCAAAATTTTAGTATCACCGGTCATCGCATATAGCACATCAGAATCGATCATCTCCGATTCTGCTACCTGCGCCATCACTAACGTCTCCTTGTCCTGATTCGCAACAATTTTTTCTTTTTGTCGCTTTAGCTCCTCCAGATAATCTTTAAGCTTATGACAGTTGCGCTTAATGTGACCTTTCCTGTGACAATAGAAGCACTCTATCTCGGATAACGGCTTCTTTTGTCTACTTCCGGTAGCCAACATTTTTACATCCTTCTTCGCTTTTACTATCAAAGCCATGTCATGACTCTACATGTCGGACTCCTGAGTTATCTTTCGCATCTCATTCGAGAGAAGCGCCGCCGTGACTGCCTCCACGCTTATGGTCTCCTTACCATAAAGCAACGTGGTCACAAGATGCTCATATGTCGCCGGTAACGAAGAAAGTAAAATAAGCGCCTTATTTTCATCATCCAAATTGACTCCGATACTGGTCAACTGGGTCACCACCTTGTTGAACTCGTTCAGATGCTCATGTAGGCTAGCCGCTTCTTGCATCCGCAGCGTGAACAATCGCTGCTTCAGATACAATCTATTCATCAAGGACTTGGTCATGTACAGATCTTCTAATTTCTTCTACAACTTCGCCGGTGTTGACTCGTTAGCTATGTTGTAAAAAACATCATCTGCTAATAATAGATGAAGCGCACTCAACGCTTTCCGCTCCATCTTCTCCCATGCCGCATCCGTAATCTCCGCCGGCTTTGCCTCTTTACCGTTCAACGTTTGGTCCAAATCTTGTTGTACCAAAACGACTCGAATTTTAATTTGCCACAAGCCAAAATTGTTCTTGCCGTGTCGAACTTCTCGATTTCGAACTTTGTGGCCATCTCCGTCGATCTTTTCCGAAGATCGATAACCTTTGGCTCTGACACCAATTATTGGGAAATTCAGTACTCGCACCGGTACCAGATTATGTGACTATGCAACCCGTTTTGATACTGCAATCCGCTTCGGTGCCGCCTAGAGTTGGGATTCCGCAGCGGAAACGTTAAATCGGGTTTTTACCATAAACCCGTCCTCTCAACATAACTGGATCTAGCACAACTACAAAGAGAAGAAAACCAATACAAGGATATATACGGGTAAAATAAGATTCATTAACCAAGAAAAGAATTACACCGACTCATCTTTTCTTCTGCAATAGAGTAGCTTCAACCCCCTCCTCTTGAATCTCTCTCACCCTTCTATCGTCTTATATAAACCTAGAAGACTTCTCTCTTTTGTCTCTTTTTGTATTGTACAATCATCCTCAAGATCATACGTACTAATATATATATGCTCTCTACATTGGAGATATATATAAACTCCATCCAAGATAAACTCAAATCTACTTAAATTAGAATTATACTCTAATTAATATTTAAATCTAAATTAATTTATCTCTAATAGATTTAAATGTTAATCCTAATCCAATTAAGATTTAATTACAAAACTAACCAAATCCTAACAAAAATTAATGCATTCACCTCATTAGGTGATCAGTTGCACAGTTTAATTGTACATGCCACTGTTTCAGCTCAATACTTCAGCCTTGTCTTCACTTTCTCTGAATCATCACTTGGGCATTGCAAAGATAAACATGGCGATTCATATAGGCGGAAAAATGCTTATTCATATAGACGAAAAAAAACAAAGAAGCATACATGAACCTCAGAGCAAAAGCATTGCGTGGTTCCTCAAACTAAAAAACAATGTAATACACATAAACCTCAGAGTGAAAGTATTGCGTGTTTACATCTAGCTATTATACTTGGACTCTTGCCATGCCTGTTTGGTCATTAGCTAATTGTGATTGTAATTTAGTTTACTTCAGTATACTCCTGTTTAGTGATTACAGTATCTCCCTATTCTTATGTTGCATGATAGTATAGGGATCAGTTGTTATTATATAGCATGATATAGTTATACAGTTATTAGCATCCCGTTGGGAGTTTCTGGCTTGTTGCCGATTACTCGGTCTGTAGACCGTGAGCATTGAGCATCAGTAGTATGATCACCATGCACTTGGTGTACACCTCGCGTACACCGACAGTTTGGCCACCGTTATGATGTTCTTTACCGGTAGAGTTGTCTACTTGACTTGCGAGCCCCTTTAGCTGTACCAAGGGGTACGGAGGGTTGTTGTTAATTTAGCTGGGTGTTCTGTTATGGCATTAGCTCGAGGTTCCCGTGACCCATGACGACAGTGATTGGGTACTTGGTTTCAATTGTTGACGCATTATTCTTACTATTAGATATTGATATTATCATGCCATCTGCTCAGTACACATTAGCTCTTGATGTTCAGTACCCATTTATGATCAGCACTGAAATTCACTATGAATTATACTTGCCATTACCTGCTTTATTATTCTAGCTATGTGATTAGCCTAACTTGTACATGATTATCAGTATCCTTTACTCCAGCGCTGTGATGTTATATATCTATTATATATCTGTCTTTACCTACTGCATTCTTACTATCCGCTGTATATTGTATACTAGTAGGTACGACTTGCTGTTTCTCAGCTCGTTGTACCCACTAGGATACATTCAGTTGTATCTCACACCCTTTGGTGACCAATTTTCCTGGCTCGTCAGGGTGGTGAAATGTCGGGGCGGTGATGTGAGATGTTTTGATAGAGCCATCCCCATGATACTTGATTGGTTGCTGGATGCACTACGTTCATTTCAGTTTATTACTCTCGATCATGACTTAGTTATCATTATTATGATGATCGTGTTGGTTTCATTAGTAGTTGTTGAATACTGGTATTCAGATCATGTATTGAATTATTGTTGTTTTAGTTAGTTATGTTAGTTAGTAACTCTAATTGCAATTGATTGTTCATTTGTACTTGCCTAGCCGTGCGTGTATAGAAGAGACTCTGTCCGAGTGGACGAAAATTTTTCTATATGCGTGGCGATCTGTTCGCGTCCTAGGAACCCAGTTTTAAACTCTGATTTTTTTTAAAAAAAATTAGACCGCTTTTTAACTAACTCCGGGGCGTGACATCCGTTGGACACAAACTCGTAGACGAGGAGAAGCTCGCAGTAGTGGCGGGAGGTGCAGCCATAGAGGTAGACGAGGTTTTGGTGGCGGAGACGGGAGAGGATGCCGATCTCGTTCATGAACTGCTCCACTCTCTTGTAGTTGTTCTCGTACAGGCGTTTTACAACAATTATCTGATCGTCTTGTAGCTTTCCTGAATTGTTAGATGTGGCTCCGAAATTAGAAATCACTTTGATTTTATGTTTCCAGTTCGCCGACGACTTCGCGGTGCGACGATAATTTTGGTAAATTTTGGAAAAAGAAAATTAGATGTCTGTAGTGGAAGCGGAGGGCTCTGGACAATAGGAAAAAACCGCTAAGAATTTTTTATTCTCTTTTCTTTTGCCCTAGAGAGATCGAGCGATTGAATCATCAAGAACATTTTTTTTGTATTCCCTTTTTCATATAGTTAAACTTTCCTCCTTCGCCCGTGATTTTTTTTTCTACAAAATTTTTTTTACGTAAATCTGTGTGTTCATTATTTTATCATGCATTTGAGATCTGCTTTTGTGTGGTGATCGCTTTTGATTACGTTAAGTTTATGCGCTCATTGCTAACATGAATCAATAGAACCTAATAGGTTTTTGTTTGGTCTGGCTAATAAAATAGTTTTTTTTATTACATCAAGCAATTGTGACCGTGTTTGACAAACAAAAACAACAGATTTCTTACGGTGACTACAGCTGGAAATGAACTTTTAAGTCTGAAAAGCAGTTCCAATTGATACCTTATGCTTCAGCTCAATGAAAAGTTGTAGTTGGCCTTGCATCAAAGATAAGAAAGAATCTTTTTGAATAATTCTAGTCACAGAGGAAGTTTACTAAGCTCTGGCCAAAAAAAAAAGAAAGAAGGCCTTAAATGGATGGAAGAAATCAGAAGTTGCAGTATAATTGAAAGGAAGAATGCTAATACCTATGAATTCTGAAGAACTTTAAATCAGAGGCCTTACAATTTAGCCCTTTAATTCAAGTATTTAGTATTTTTTCAAGTACCTTTGTAAACGGTGCCAAAGCCGCCGTCGCCGAGCTCTTGGGAGGGAGAGCATCCATCGGTGGCGTCATTGAGCTCAGAATATGACAAGATGTGGGTCTTATAATTTGCACTATATAATTGAGGGTCAACATAGCGTGTTTGAAAGCAAGGACGAGGCCATATATAGATCTACAGTGATCATGACCTTCCCTAAAAATTTTAAAATTATAAAAAAATTTATTATAAATTATTATAAAAATTAAAATATTATAAATTATAAAGATTAAAATGTAATTATATTTAAAAAACTATGTTGTTTTGTTGGCTAAGTCACCCGAAATGCTATGATGGTCCCCCCTCTCCTTACTACTGCACCGCCTCCCAGCCCTCCCGCAAGGCATGTAACAGTATAACACGTAGCTTGCTAGGTAGGCGGTAGTCTAAACATCGAAGACTATTCTAACTTTTGAATTATAAGCAATTTTTTTTTCAATTTTCTTTCGTATTTTTATATTTTAAATTTTTTATATATAATTTATTTTATTAATAATTTTTAAAAATTAATATATTTTGTATAATATATTTTTGGCTTAAACTTCTGCCTTCGTCTCTGTTTCAAAGTGATAGTCTATGATGAAGTGAGTGGAGGAGTGAGAGTGATTTTTTGTTCTTCTTCGCTTGCAGAGCAAAATGCATAGATAGAAAAATTTAGTTATACCGTGTATAAAAAAAATTGTGTTTCATAAGTTAAAGAATAATAAGAAAAATAAAGAGGACTAAAATTTTAATTTATGATTAAAATTTTACTGATATGATTTTAAATATTTAATTCAAAATATTTATTAAAAAAATTACTAAAATTTATATTTTACTTATATATATAAAAAAATTATTAAAAAAATTTATCATATAATTTATTAAAATTATATGATAAATTTATTAAAAATTAAAGTTAAAAATTTTAAAAGCTATAAAATTTAAAATTTAAAATTTAAAAATTTATAAATGTTAAAAATTTTAATTTTAATTGTCTTAAATAATTAGTTAATTATCTAAATACTTAAATAATTAGTTAATAAAATAATTAAATTAATTAAAATATTGGATTAATTAAAGAGTTAAAATAATAATTAAAATTATATTAATTTAATTAAGCTTATTCTCAAATGGAAACAAATCTTGTTCCAGGAAAAGACTGGAATAGTAATTCCAGTCTTATACCAGCTTATTCCAGAAAGACGAGAACAGCTGTTCCCATCCCTACTTAATTATGTTTGGGTATAACTAGGAGGGATAAGCCCTTATCCCCCCTAATTCTCGTTACCAAACGAAACCTTAACAAGCCAGCTGCTGCACCCCCTGAAACACCTGTTTGATTTGGAAGCAGCATGTGAGTAGAAAACGCGAAAAATATGAAACAGAGTGTGAGTATTGCTACTAGTTTATAGTTGTTGGTTTAGAAGCTTTTCTGCGTATAATTTTTCACTGAAACTATTTGATATAAGCAGATCTTGCTACTTGCTGGGTTTGATAAGCTACCTGAGGCTGAATTATTTGCTTGTCTTGATTGATCTACTTGCATAATTGGAACAAATAAGCTCTAGGAAGAAATAAAAGAAGAATAATATAGGAAGCGTAATCCGAAGACACAACTATAAACTAGCTTACTTGATTGATCTACATGCATAATCTGTTATATTTGCTGACATGAACAAATAAACTCTTAAGAAAAAATTAAGAAATAAGCGGGGAAAATGTACAAGGACACCCACCCTCAACTATAGCACTTTTATAAACAGGCATCATAATTTTCAATTTTGATAATTAGACCTCCGAAGTTTTATCAAATAATTTCATACCCCTATTCTCAGGGACGAAGCCAGGAGTTTAATTATGGGAGGCACAAAAAATATATTATACAAAATATATTAATTTTTAAAAATTATTAATAAAATAAATTATATATAAAAAATTTAAAATATAAAAATACGAAAGAAAATTGAAAAAAATTTGCTTATCATTCAAAAGTTAGAGTAGTGCTCGACGTTTAGGCTACCGCCTACCTGGCAAGCTACGTGTTGTACTGTTGCGGGCCTTGCGGCCTTGCGGGAGGGCTAGGAGGCGGCGCAGCAAGGAGCGGGGGGCCATCATAGCATTTCTGGTGACTTGACCAACAAGGCAACATAGTTTTTTAAATACAATTACATTTTAATCCTTATAATTTATAATATTTTAAGTTTTATAATAATTTATAATGAACTTTTTTATAATTTTAAAATTTTTGGAGAGGCCATGGCCACTGTAGGCCTATATATGGCCTCGTCCCTGCCTATCCTCTCCTCAATTAAAGTTACTAATTACAGAACCATTTTAATCACCTTTCGTCTACATACTTTTGAGACTACAAAATATAAAAAAAAAATCTATTTTTTTGCCTACAAATTTAAAAGTTTTTTTGATTAAACAGGTTAAACCCTATTTGAAATTAGTACAAGGCGAGTTTCATGGATGGGAAAAACCCAGTACAAAAAAATGGCTTAGTGCCCAAAAGGCAACAGGGAACACAACACAACAACAGCAACAAGAACAACAACTACCATAACTCCAACAATTACAACAACAACAGAGGGCATACATCCCACCCCATATAAAAACCAGATATACCCAAGAGCAACACCTAAGACTAGCGAAGTCGATGTAGGCAGATGAAGGAGGAGAGGAGCCTCCTCCACCAGAAAAAGAAAAACATCCGAACCAGATTATCCATGATTGGCGAAGAAGTAAGAAATCAACGAATCAAACCGAAAACCCAATACACATAGCTCCAAAGGTTGACAGTGATGATATCGGTGCAATGCAGTTAAGAGTCATGTAGTGAACTTCCCCTTTCACTTGATGTCACACCCCGGGGTTTCATTCAGCGGAAACAATCAACGAAGAAGGGATTTGTTTGGCGTATAATTTTTTTTTTGAAATTTCCTTCTTCCCCGGCGCGTGCCCAGACCCGCCGCATACACAGATTCACTCTGCAAACGGGCAAAGTCTCCTCTGTATATGCACGGCGTCGCGGCTAATACAATATCCAATCACAGTCGTTTATTTAATCACAACAGTTTCTAAACAAACATGCACATACAGAACAGAACAATTCTCAAGGCCGATCAACTAAAAAGGATAAATCCACAGTATTTTTAAAACAGTGCCCACACGACACTCAGGTTTTGAAATCCGTTTGAGAAATCCATAAATCCACAAGGTTTTGAAAACGGTGCCCACACGACACCCAGACTTTGAAAACGATTTTCGCAATTCTTTTTCTTGTTTTAAATGGCCGACCAGAGATAGAAATCAAAACTCAACATCCCCATATCCAGAAGGTAGAGCACCGACATCCACACCGACCCCACGAGGGTATCGAGAACCACACAACAGCCTACTAATAGCAAATGAAATGCGAAGTAAAGGAGTAAATACAGTCTAGGGCCTCCATGGACCCAAAAGCTCCTGTCCCGGCCTCACCATCGCCTAGCCCTGACCCCTGAAGGAACCTGTCACGGAGTGGGAAGTCAGCGACACGATAATAATAAGGAAAGCAGGAAAAGTAATAAAGTCCAACCGTAAAACCATCCGGAGCAACCACCCTCCCAAGAGGGAACAATAAAACACGGACCCCTGCATAACCAAATCCAGGCACCTGCCCCGGCACACCAACCGAGTACCTACCTCGGTAACCTGCATAACCAAATCCGGGCACCTGCCCCGGCACACCAACCGAGTACCTACCTCGGTAACCTGCATAACCAAATCCGGGCACCTGCCCCGGCACACCAACCGAGCACCTACCTCGGTAAACCTGCATAACCAAATCCGGGCACCTGCCCCGGCACACCAACCGAGCACCTACCTCGGTAAACCACGTCGACCACCTACCCCGACGGATCGCACCGCTCGCACCTTGGCGCCTCAGACCCCCCACCTACGGGGGCCCCCACTACGTCACCTCGTGGGTTTACACGGGTCATAGACCACTTTTCCGGAAAAGCGCACCCTTTGCGGTGGCCAAACCGCGGGTGCGCGTGCTGCAGCCTCGAGCATAGTAACCAAGTACACCAGATAAAACCGATAGTGATGAACCATAAGGATTACCAAATATAGAAAGTATAACTCAATAGCAAGGACCATAAAGACTATCCACATTAGCACAGTTAAACGTAAAATCAGAAGTAGTTGCAACCGTCGGAAGCCCGACGCTAAGTCTCAAAATAAAAATCCACCTCGAAGTCCGTCGAACAAGCCCCCCGAATGTAGGCTGATCCCGAACTCCCGCCAGACTAGACTGGTGCTGAATCGCTGGGCCCTGAACAGAAACTGTGATCAGAAATAGACTCACTCATACCCATCCCGACAACACTATAATTGTCACTAGTACGGGGAACTTAGCCGAGACTAGGCTTAAACCGAAATTCCCGAAAATCCACTGACCCTCCAACGGTCGAACAAAAATATCCAAATATCGTCCAACTACACCTGCTGTCCCTAAACATCATAATTTTGATGTTCGGGCAGACGGGGACCAAAACATGATTTCCTCTATCGAAATATTGCTATAAATACCCCTTTTTAACCGCTGTTTTCACTCGTTCTCCCAAACCAGGAAGCCAAGGACAGCGCCGTAAGTTTCGGCGCGTCCGAAACGACGAGACGAAGCTCGTGCTCACGGGCTTGGGCCAGCACGAGGCCCAAGAACAAAGTGGGCCCATGAACAATAAAGTCCATAATTACTACTATGCCACATCTAATAAACTACACATGCAACAGTGGAAATCAAGAGAGTACCATGCTCAGTAGGGTCAGAGAAGTGGAGGGCTCACCTCATGCGCGTCGGAGACCGGCCGGAGAGATGGCCGGAGCAAGGTGGTGGCAACCACCAAACAAGACCAAACTCGGATTGGCCAACTCCTGATCAGACCAGGCTCAAACCTGAGGCAACAGCAAGCATTAGTTATCGGACCCTTCCAGAAGAAGTTTGGTCACGGCCAGGCTTGGCGCCGGCGGCCGGAGGCGGTGGATGACCGGACAAACCGAAGCTCGAACACCTTGAGTGCAAAATTAGAGAGCTCGGTTTACAAGGACTCTGGGGTTCAAACAACTTGATGGAGACCTTTAATAAAGTGTAAGCGACTCACCTGGGTAGGTGGCCGGAGTCCAAAAGCGGCGGCGGCGGCCGGAGCTCGGGCTCGGGTTGCACAAATGGTGAAACCACCAAGGATAGAGAACCTATGTAAAATGATTCATATAGATGCATGCTAGGCTTCTAACAGACCGCACCAACTCACCTGGGTCACTTTCCGGCGGCGCGGAGCGGCGACGATCGCCGGCGACGAAACTCGGTGGAGCTCGGGCAAACCTTGGGTGCAACCATGGATAAAAGAAGACTTACGTTACATCTCACATGCAAATGCATGGGGAGCGTCTAAACAACCCTACTAACATACCTGGGCCATTCTCCCACCGCGCGGAGCCCCGGCGATCGTCGGCGGCGGAGCTCGGCCAAGCTCGAGCGAGCTCTAATGGCGGATTTTGATCCGGTGCACGAGGGGTCCTCCAACTTGGACCAGATGAGTCCCCTCGGCTTCCCGATGCTTCCTGTGGTGATGGCCGGCGGCGCGGGTGCACGGCGGCGCCGGACGGAGAAGATCGGCGGAGGTGCAAAATTGCCCGGTTCTAGGGCAATCTCGTGCGACTCGGATCTTCACCCGATCAACATCAAACTTGGTGGACGTCTTGCAGTCGACCAGAAGATCAAATCCAACGGTCTTGATCTTCGCTTGAACGGTCGGAACCTTCCCACAACCGAAGCTCAGTTTTTCGGCGATAGGTTGCTCCCGCCGGCAACCTAGGGCACGGCGGCGGCTCGGACTACACAGGGAGGATGCACTCGATGTCAGAAACACCATACAAAGGTCCAAAGTCCATTTAAGAGAAATCCTTTCCATAAACTCGCCTCGCCGAAAACTTCGAGGAAGAAGGTGTTGGTCCGCGGTGGTGCACGGCGGCGGCGGGCGTCGGCTTCACCTTGGCTCGGTCGCGGCCACACAGAGGACTACCCAGAGGGGGTTTGGTACAAGCAGTGCTCTGCTCGATGCTCCCAACACCCACCAACCCGAGAAGAATAATATCTTCTTGTTTCTTCTTCTCCTCCGGCGACGGGACGGCGGCGGCCGGTACGCTACCTCCGAGGAGTGCGGCAGAGGGGGTGGAGTCGTTGGAGCTGGCGGCTGGGCTGAGAGCTACAGGGTTAGGGTTTAAAAGAAACCCTAGCCCGAATAGGTTCTAAATAGTGCATTTTTGCACAATTGCACTTTAGTCCCTCCAACACCGCTATTTTGAGCCCAGTCCTTCACAGCACACTAGTCTCGTACTTAGGTCCCTCACCAGGGAGCGGCACGCAAAACGGAGCATAAAAATATAGGGTGCATTGCTCAAAATGTCGCATTTTCACTGTATTTCACGCTTTTCGAGGTGTTTCGCTAGTCGAAACGAAAAACGGATTTCGCCACGACGTCCGGCACGTCGAAATCTATAAGGTAGCGATTTTCGTTTTTTCGACATGAGGTCCGGATAAAATCTCGGTCCATGGACACTGTACAATTATACAGTATGGCACGCTTCTCGAGGCTCTAGGATCGTCAAACGAAAATTCCGTCAGCGCCATTGTGCTCAGAACGTCAAAATTAGCTAGAATCGTCTACTCATACTGCTAGGTTTGGATTTTGGGACAGTGAAATGGCCAACGACCGATCGAGAAGGGACCGAAATCAGGGGTTACTATTCATTTTACTATTCACTTAAGTCGTGGGTCCCACTAGTTTTCTTACTGATTTCCGGACGATCCGACCGTCGGATCAGCAAACGGTATATACCATTTCCACTCGATTCGATGAGACGGTCGCACTGGCGACCTCAGATTTCCGAGATCAGACTCGGATCGGAAAGGCGGAATTTGTGCTTCGGCAATTGTGCCATCCGTACACCGGTACACACCACTAAGGTTAACTTTGTTTCCTCGCACACATTCGCACCTGAAAAACACTCTTTACACTAACACAATTTTCCCGAGTATTACACTTGATGTAAGGCCACCTTTACTTTAATTAGCACCATGCTACTGTTAACAAAACTGCCTAAGCAGTGATACCCTCCCAAGAAGAACCAGAGTAAGACAAGAGAAGACAAGAAGTTACCGCCGGAGAAGAAAGGTACTTCTGCCCAGTCGCCTACTTAATTGCCGATTGCAAAAAACCCATACATCGCAGTGCTGCCCACACTTCTTCCGCAGACGCCACTCGAGGTTGAGGTGTTGTCGAAAAGTCTTCTGTTCCTTACAATTCATAACTCCCAACACGCCGCTGAAAACCAAATAACGAAAGTGCCACAGCAAGGGGAGGACATACGACCAAACCCAATCCCCATCCGCAAAAGAAAGAAACCTCTCTCAAACTATATCTGATCCTATACTTAAACACACCAGACCATAACCCAAGCACCAGCTTGCCTGCCCTCTCAGAACAGTATTCCACAAAATAATTGTACTAACAATTCTCCTACCACACTCTCCAGTACAAGTAAGGCGATTGTCGAAAATACTGTGATTCCGCTCCATCCGGAGTTCCCAGCATGTGGCAGCGGTGCAGGCATCGAGGTAATCTTGAGCTCGCCCTTCTAATGTCAATCTAGTCCGTCTCCATCTGGTCGCTAAGTCCCCTGATTCGTTAAGAAGTATCGTGAGCAAATGCTGGTTGCCATGTAGTACCTGACTCCAAACTGAACGGGCATAAGAGCATCGGAAAAGGAGGTGCTCCAGGCATTCTTCGTCGCTACTACATAAGAAGCAGATTGACAGTCCATACCAGCCCCGTTTGGTCAACAAATCCGCATTGAGAACCCTGTTTCTTGCTGCCATCCATAAGAAAATTTTAATATGAAGAGGTATCTTGATGTTCCAGAGGTGAAAAATTCTGCGGTCATCCACGCCGTCGAAAACGAGAAAGTTGTACACGCTCCGAGCACTGAACCTCCCATTACTGTTTCATCTCCAAACAATGGCATCCGAAATAAAATCCAATGAGGTGTTCCGGACCACATTGTTTAATTGAGAAAGTTCGCGCTGACCCTCGTGATCGAGTAGGTTGCTGAAGCCTAGATTTCGACTAGAGGCGAAGCAGTGCAGCCAGCATTTCACCGAAATATGTTTATGTGAGGTAGAAGCAAACAGGGATGGGAAGCGATTGCGCAACAGCATATCCCCAGCCCATCTCGCATGCCAAAAGGGTACTGTCGCTCCATCTCCGAGAGTGAATCTGGCTGAGGTGTGGAATGGTCCCGTGGTACTGAGAACACCCTTCCAGAGTGGCGAACACCTCATGGGGGGTGCTCCGCCCGCACAAGGAGATCTGCGTTTGTAGTGTTTATGATGCAGAATTCGCACCCAAGGTAGCACTTTCGCGTTGTAAAAATTCCAAAAACTCTTCATAAGAAGCGCAGAATTTGTCGCTCTAAAGCTTCGAATTCCTAGTCCACCTACGCACTTGGGGCGGCACACCTGTTCCCAGTTTACCAGGCAGTGAAAACCGCTAGTAGGGACCTTGCCTTTCCAGAAAAAGCCTCGGCGAATCCTGTTGACTGCTTTAAAAACCCAAATTGGAATCCTGAAAGCGGAACTAAAAAAAGTTGGGACGCTAGAGAGCACCGAATTTAGCAACACCAGACAACCGACTCTTGACAGCATCAGACCCTTCCATCCCGCCAAGCGCTTGTCTATCTTTTCGATGAGCGGCAAATAGTCTGTTTTGCGCAGTGCCTTCGGGGAGAGGGGGAGGCCTAGATAGGTGAACGGGAACCCGGCGGTGGAGCACCCGAAGAACCTTGCAAGTCTAATGGCCTGAGAGCTCTCCATGTTGATAGGAATAATGCAACTCTTAGAATAGTTGATCTTTAGGCCTGAAGCCGCCGAGAAAGCGTCGAGAACGACCTTGATGACCTCGCCCGATCTCGAATTACCATCGAAGAAAAAGAGGAGATCATCAGCGAATTGAAGAGTATGGATAATGACGTCGCCGACACCCACCGGCGGCAACAGCGAATGAGAAACTGCCAGTTGGAGCACCCTGTAAAGGGCATCGATGCATAGTATAAAAAGCAAAGGAGATAGTGGATCCCCCTGCCGGAACCCCCATTTACATTGGAAAAAAACTCCCGAAATTCCGTTGAGCAGCACCGCATTTGAGGAGGATTGTAGAATGGCTTTAATCCAACTAATCCACTTGCTGCAAAATCCTCTCGTCTACAGTAGATCAAACAAGAAGTGCCAATTAATGTGATCAAAAGCGCGCTCAAAATCAATCTTAAACAGAGTCGCTTGCTACCTAGAGGAGTGGAGGTGATGCGTCAGAATGTGCGCCGTGAAGAAGTTGTCGAGAATCAAACGACCTTTGATGAAAGCAGTTTGGAAAGGGTTTATAAGCACCTCAAGGAACCTTTACAATCGAGACACCAATACCTTCGAGATAATTTTAGACAACCCGTTAACCAGACAGATCGGCCGGAAGTCCCGCACATCTGCTACCACGGCTTTTTTCGGGATAAGGCAAATCCATCCGCGGTTGAGCTCTTGAAGATCCAGCCGCCCGCAATGCAGGTTGTGGAAGACCTCCAAGAGATCATCCTAAAGTATCCCCCAAAAACGCTGATAGAAGAGTAATGGAAAGCCGTCGGGTCCCGGTGCCTTACCCGGAGCACAAGAGAAAACGGCACATCTGATTTCATGTGCCGAAAAAGGTTCCTGCAAACTTAGAAGATCGGTGCACTCATTAGCATAGAGCAAAGGTAAGTTTACAATCGATGAGCTGCAGGAATTAGTTCCCAATTGATTCTTAAAGAAAGAGAACAGAAGATTAGCCATGGAAGCGTGGTCGGTGTGGAAGATGGGCCCGTCTGCCAACCTAGTAATGAAATTCTTGCTCCTGCGGGCGTTAGCATAGTAGTGAAAAAACTTGGTGTTCGCATCCCCAACCTTCAGCCAATGTACTCTCGATCTTTGCTTCCATTTCAACCCCTCTTGCAAACACAGCTCCTCGAATCTCTCCTTGAGCCTAGGTCTCAGCAAGCTCTCCCTCGTCGATAGCGATCTAATCTCTTCCGCGCTATCGATCCAGCTGATCCAGAAGAGACAAAGGTTGGCTTGTGTCTTTATTGCTGACGACAGGCCAGCACTCCATTCTTTTAAGGCCCTCGTTACTCTCAGAATTTTAGAAGCGAAGCTGGAGGCTTGCTCGTCAGTCGTGGTAGTGGCGAACCAAGATTTAGAGATAACATTAGCGATCACCGGGTATCTTAGCCAAAATGTCTCGAACCTGAAGAGGTTAGGAGCAGGAATAAACGAGAAAGCTGATAACACAAGAGGTGTATGATCGGACCTAGGCCGCGGTGGAGCCCGGAGGATGGATCGGGGAAAGAGGGACTGCCAATCCCGAGAGATAAGCGCCCGATTAAGTCGCTCCAAAGTAGGGGTAGGTCTCCCGTTCGTCTAGGTAAAAGATTTGTTGACAATAGGGAGATCAATAAGTCCAAGGTTGCTGACGACGTTCCAGAAAGCCAGCATGTCGGCAACGTGAGAGGGTGGGCCGTTCTTGTCTTGAATAGATAACAGAATGTTAAAATCCCCGATCAAGGCCCATACCCCCACAGCTCTCTGTCCAATGGCTCGAAGTTCCTGGAAAAAACCCCCTTTAAGTGTTGCGCAGGTGGGACCGTAAATGTTGGAGATCGTGAAGGTAGTCCCGTCGACTTTTCTTTTCAACACGGTGTTAAGCGAGAACTCCCCAGCCCAATCTTGGATGCATTCGAAAAGAGAAGGGTTCCATGCGGTAAGCAAACCACCCCTCGTACCCACGGGATCGAGCGTGCGAAAATCGCGAATATGATATCCACAAAAGGAAAGAAATTTGGAGAAAGAGGTGGACGCCAGTTTAGTTTCCTGAAAACAGACCACTCAACACTTGCAATTTCTAACAAAAGCTCGCACTACTGTGCATTTATCCCGCCCGTTGAGACCTCTCACGTTCCAAGACAGGAACCTAAAGGTTCTGTTTCTAGTCATCTGGAGGAAGGCAACACCCAGGTGACCGCCAGGGGCAGGCCGATTAGTTACCCCCCTCCCCCCCCCAGCTCAACGGGCGTGGGTGACACAGTACCAGGCGGGGCGGGGAGAGCGCCGGAACCCCCCCCCCCCCCCTCGTCAACGATCCCGCGGGTGGCCTTGATGTGGCGGACCTCATCCAGCGAGAGCGGCGACCGATGATCTCGGCTAGTCGGGAGTATATCGGTAATCCCCGAATCCGGCTGATGGGAGGACAGCAATGCCGAGGCCCGGGGGTGTTGTAGGAGTGCCTGGGGCGCGTCCGAAGGGGGAGCCAGCAAGGCGGCGGTTGAAGAGCGGGCAGCCTTGGAGGCACACCGCCCCAGCTTTAGCTTCCTACACATAAGATCCTGAGCCCGAAAGAGGGAGGATTTTTGGACCCCCTTGTGTTTCGCGGCTAAACGCGTGCTGCGTCTACTCGGGAGAGACTTCCCGGGGGTCGGAAGGCCCTTGCAGGGAGGCGAAGACTAGGCCGGGCTGCTCTCGTCCAAGGCCTAGAAGTTCTGAACAAATCCAGGTCCGAACAATCGAGGGGCCCCCGGTTCGACGCCACAATGGGGCCCGAGGATGTAAGAGGTTGATTAAGGTGGCCCGAGACAGAACCTGGCTGACCCGAGCCCACTTGAAGTCCCGCTTCCAAAAATAAATGGTCCACCAAATCCACTATCGCTGGCGCGGGAGCCTTAGATGCTAGCGGGGGAAAAGAGGTCGCCAAAGGGGGAAAAAAAGACTCCAACTCTCCCCCCGCCTGGAGTGCAGAGAGACACGAAAGAGGAAGCCCCAGCTGTCCATCAGAAGCAGGGCCAGAGCCTGCCCTGCTAGTGTGGGCAGGGCGGTTCAAGGTCATACAAGCGTACAACAGGGGCGGCGGGTGGACCGGCAGGAGGGGATTTGAAATCGAGCCGGAATGGGCCCGCCGTGCAGCGCAATCGCGGCCGCTCCCCTGAGCTCCCCGGATACCGCCAGCGGCGCGCCGCGAAACGTTGGCCCGGGCAAGACCCGCCGATTTGGACACCGGAATTGACGAGAACCCCGTTGTGTTGATGGACTCGTTCTGGGCCTCTATAGAGGAGAAACCAAGACGATGATCTAGAGCTTCTCCCAGCAGGATTGGCTCCGTTTCCTCCCACTCCTCGACCTCGATGGAGATGCAGAAGCGGCGATCCTCCACCATGAGAACAAGAGTCTCGGGGATGAGAAGAGCATCCTGACAGCGAACGAGGGCCCTGAAATAGGAAATGTTAGCCGCTCCGATGCTGAGTTCGTCGACTTCCCAAAGCTCCCCGAAGCCGTTGACAACCGCCTTCACATCCTCCTCACTCCAACACAACAGAGGCCAGTTGAGGAGGCGAATCCACGCCTTGTGGCGGAGATGTCCCCGTTCCTCTTCTCCCGCCTCCACCCAGTTGGAGAACGAGTATGGGACGCCTTCCAACAACAGCGGGCTGCGCCCAATAGCCGACTCCCTGGTCACCCAGCTCGGGAAGAAGACCGCCAGAGTGTCCACCTGGAAGGACGAAACCTTATAATCTCGCACAGCGCGTCCAAAGAAGCCAGCAAGCTTCGAAGGAAGGGACTCCATTAAGACACCAATATCAAAGCCAGCAACATCTACCCTTGCCACACAACCAGAGAGGGAATGCTGGCCGTGTGGAGGAGGCGACGGGGATGGAAGAAAAGACGCCACCGAAGGCGGACGGCCAGTCGCTCTAGCCTCCAAGCGTTGAGGACCAGCCGCTCTAGCCTCCATAGGTTGAGGGGGACGGGGGAGACCGCAGCGTGAAGCCTGATGGCCAATCCTCATGCATATGAGGCAACGTCTCGGCTCCCTGCATTGCGCAGCACGATGCCCTCTCGCGAAACACCGAAAACACATCCCGCGAAGCGAAGGGTTAAGCAGGTACTTCGGGGGTGAAGCGGGCAATGCAGGGTGGGAGAGAAAGGCCGGTGGTCGCTGAGTGGGGCGATTGGAATGGTGGTAGGTGGATGGGCCCGGAGGAGGCGAGAGTACCGCGTCCTTGTAAGAGACCCGAGGGCGGACCCTACTACTCCTAGGGAGTTGAGGAAGCCGGGAGGGGCGAGAGAGAGGAGCACCCAGGTGAGCAGGATTGGGCAGTCTACAACAAGTGCAAGGCCTGAGGTGGGCCAAGCAGGGACAGGGGAGGCGGGAAGGCAGCAGGCGAAATCGGCGACGAGGCGGCCCGATGGCGGCGCTATCGTGAGCAAAGAGACAAATTTGTTACAAATTTAAAAGTTATTTATGAGAATTATAGAAATGGATGAACCTATGTTATATATTTTTTAAATGTAAGAATAAAAAAGTAAATTCTTTATATTTTGAACTATATAAGATTACATGCAACATATACAATCAAAATAGCTGTATAATTAGTAACTAGTTTAATACCTATGCTTCGTGGCGGGCGAATAAATTAACAATAAATTAATGTTAATAATTAATAATTAATAAATAATTAATTATTTATAAAAATAAAAATATTTTATATATTATAAGATTTTTTAATGTTATTTATGCGGCGAAGTTGGTGAGAAAATACTGTAAATTGCGCAAAACGCGGAGAGGAGTTGGTGAGAAAGTACAGTAAATTCGCAAAACGCGGAGAGCTCGTTGAGGCGAACAGTTTCCCAGAAATTAAAAAAATGAGTGTTTGGCGGACGCATATATTCACAGTAAATTAATATTAATAATTAATAATTATTAAGCAATGAATAATAAATTAATTATAAAGATAGAAATATTATATATATTATAAAGCTTTCAACTTTATAAGTCAGGGAAAAAAAGTAGCACAAAAGAACAATTAATACATATACCACTCATTCATTAACAAAAAGCATCATTTTAACTTTAGATCCAAAAAGATGCATGATTAATACGTAAAGAAGTCCGATTATTTGTTATTAGTAGAAAATGGCTAATTATTTGTTGCTGGTGGATGCCCCCTCATCTCCTGCGAGCCTGCAATGGCAACAGATGGAAAGTTAAGAAAAAGTTAAAAAATTTCTTGATGAAAAGCTCACTCAAAGGGAGGTTCGTTCAACAAAATTACCTAAAACGTTTTCTGCTTGGTTCTTTAATATCTGAAGCTAATTCAGCAACATCTTTAGACAATCTGATAAAAGCCAACGCAATACATTAGTAACCGAAACATAATATTTCATACATGCAAGACCATGTAGAGGAAAAAAGAAATTAACTATACCTAGAATGTGTTACTGTTGACGGAGATATTTCTCCAAATATGTCATCATAAGTATGCCCGGAAGGAGTTAAAAGCACCGAGTAAGTTGATATTAATTCCTGCTAGGGTGTGTAGGTTTTTAGATATTAAGGATCCACACGGATCTAAATAGGTACTATCAAACAACTAGAGGGGGGGGTGAATAGGTGTAATACTTATAAAACCAATCTCAGTGCAAAATAAAAACCAATGCGGAAATAAAAAAACAGCACACCGAGATATACGTGGAAACTCCAATCCAGGAGAAACCACGGGACCAACACGCAATAACAATCCACTAAGAATAGAAGAATAACAAGGTGATTACCGACTCCACGGACTCCAACCCCTCCTTCAACTTCTTCGGATCTTGCGCTCACCGAACACGCAATAACAGTCCACTAAGAAAAGAAGAATAACAAGGTGATTACCGAATCCACGGACTCAACCCCTCCTTCAACTTCTTCGGACCTTGAGCTCCACCGATTGCACGTCCACTGCACACGTCCGAATCCACGAACGCCACTCGAATCCACGAAACGCCTTCAACACATCGAATCCACGATGCCACGTCGAATCCACGACGCAAATAGCCGATATAGAATATAGGCTTCGATGGTGATCCTTTGCTTAGATTATCATTGAAGAACCATAGAAGGAATCTCTAAGCAAAGACTAGATCAATTCGACAAAAGATAGATCTTGGAAGATCCGTCAAATTGACCTAAAAGAGGCTATAAAGAAGAACGATAAAAACCTAACTTCTAGGGTTGCTCTCAAGTGTTTTATAAAATAATCGGTAGTTTTTGAGAAACCCTAAATGTCTATTTATAGTTTAGAAATCTTTGGAAAGAGATAAGTATCAAAAACTAACCTTTTCTGGAATTTTTCAGGACGGCGATCCGGATCGGATTTAGGCGATCCGGATTGCAGTAACGAGACAGACAGTTTCCAGAAAAACAAAGGTTCGGGATCCGGATCGAAGTGCCTGATCCGGATTGTTCATACAATTCACCAAACACCACTGTTCGGGATCCGGATTGCAATGCCTGATCCGGATCGTTCATATATTACGATAAGAACCAGTGTTCGGGATCCGGATCAAAGGAGGCTAGGATCCGGATTGAATTTGCATATGAACTAACACCCTTCGGGATCCGGATCGAAGTGTCTGATCCGGATCCTGAACATGTCCCATGTCCAGTTTTTGATTTTTAAGCAATGAAAACTTATCCAAGTGTTTCTAAACTACTCAAATGAATTCGGATCACCAAAATTATTTAGTTAAACGTACCTGATCAATCCGAATCCTTTTTCCTTGAGATTGATGTATATGATCCACAATTCTTCTACTTCAATCTTCAAGACTCAAAACACTGAGTGTCAACTTGAGATCTTGTTGAATCTTCTCTGAGTCTTCAATTGTTGATTGACAATTTGATCACTTCAAGACTCCGACTCAACTCACGAAATATGCCAACACAAAAAGCCGTAACAATCTCCCCCTTTGGCAATTTCGTGACAAAACCCAAAAATACATAAAACGCTCAAGACACTCATCTTAAACCAAAAAATCGAAACTCAATGTCATCACCAAAATATTGATTTTCTTTGCGTGAAAGATCCAATAAACAAAAATTACATTTGAACCAGTCTTAGAACAAACTCTATGACTTAGGACTTGGAGTCTTAAAGTGATGTATATCCTGCAAAACAAAAACTCCAAACAAAATCAAACGTTTAGTCGTTAGAAATGGAATCCTACATTTGATTCGTCCTTTTGGTTCTTTTTGTTTTTCGGCTCCTTTTTCATCATCTCTTTTCCTTTATCTCCCCCTTTCTTGAGCATCTCTGTTCTCCCCCTATCTCTGTTCTCCCCCCCTATTTCTGTTCTCCCCCTTTTTGTCACAAATTGTCAAACAGTGAATATAGGCAAAAAGAAATCACTAACAACATTAGTTCATAGAGAAAGAGAGATAAAAGCTCAGTTCCGGTATATAACAAAAACACAGATTGCGTACCGGTACTCGAAAGCAAAAATCAAATAATTTCTTGAAACAAATCCAGATTTTGAAATATTTGAATTACCGATTTGTATTCCATCAAGAAAACAATTTAAGTGCTTGAAAATAATATGAGATCATATAGATGTCATTCAATCCAATTAATTTTACAAAAATTAAAAAAATTTACTCCGAAATCATGAAAAACAAAGATAAAACATTATAAACCGTTTTTCATATTATATACGTCAAACACAAGTCATCAAAAATAATCTAGAGATCCAAACTCTATCAAGATGTAACGGATTTACACAGATGACTTACAGAGATTTCCAAATGACATCAATTTGATTTCTACCCTTTCAAATTTGAGATAAGCACGAAAATACCTAAGGGTGGCTCTTTGAGCATCTTTTAACTATCCCACCTTATACCAACCAGGAGATTGTTCAAAATATGAACTTTGAATATGAATCTCCGAATGCTTCAACTAAAAATTTAAAAAAAAATTCAAGCATCAAAACATGTGGTAGCCTCACACACAGACCGGACGACCGGGGTGGCAGCTCTTTCCAACATGTGGTGGTAGTTTTCACACTCCTTTCGGATGTAACTCTTTCCACATCTTTTGCAATTCATTTCATTACCCTTGTACGAAAATACAATCTCTTATGTGAAAGAATTAAATTCCAAATTTTAGTCAATCGGTTGTCTCATGTTTATCACAAAGAACTCACACAACCGAGATAGAATAATCATCTAAAGATCACACATGATTACTAAAATTTGATGAATATAATTATCAAAAACTCTTATAATGAAGTATCTTCAAGAATTATGATTATAGAGTAAAGTTGAAAATTCATATAAAATTAAATTGGAGTGATTGACAGTGAAATCTTTTTTATTCAATGCACTTGTTCGTTAAAACCCTTTTGTTCAAAAACAAAACATAAAAACGAAGAGCATTGAAAACATGTAATGCAGAGATTCAGAAAAATATGAAAGGAAAACCAATCAAAGCATTACATACAGTCATAAGCTATTTAGAACTTAAGACAAGGAAAGATATCACCTTTCCGAATCCAAAATCGTCGAATTTTGGGTTGTCTTGATTCACTGTGGTCGGGAGTTGATAGCTTTGACTGTTGATCCACCTTAGGTCTTTGCCTCGCAGTGATCCACTTGAATGATTGATGTTGTGGCTCGGACCTTTGGTGGGTTGAGTGAACTCCTTTGACTTGATGACTCTTTTGATTCCGTTGAGTTCGCTCCGTAGATGAAGTTGTCGAAGAATTCCTCTTTCTCTTTTTCGGGCACGACTTCATCAAGTGTCCTTCAAGTCCACATTGGTGACAAGTTCTTCCTTTCAATTTAGTTGTGGAACTTGAAGCCTTCACAGTTTGGTTCTTTTTAAATCCCAAACCAACCTTGCTTGTTTGACCTAATCCGGATATACAATCAAATTTCTTGGAACCGGTTGAAAGCCTTTGTATGTCGGATTTAAGTTGATGAACTTGCTTGGTCAAGGCTTGGTTGGTGACATGAATTTCCTCAAACTGTTTTTCTAGAAAATCAATCTTGTTAATATGGGAATTAACGATCGTTTCCGATTGATTTATCTTTTCTTGGAGGATTTTATTATTATCCAATAAAAGCTCTCGTTCCTCCTCGAGATCATGAAGTTTGATCTTTAAAGCATGATTCTCGTCTTGAATCTCAAGTCGTTGCTTCCTCAACTTCTTAATATGTTTGGCCATCTTCTTTGATTCCGTAAGAAGTTGTTGATATGCCTCAACGAGTTCTTCTTCGTCCGACTCCCCCTCACTTGATGACTCTCCGCCGGATGTTGATGTTTCATGCAAAATCAAAGGAATAGAGTCAGTGATTAAAGATGATAAACAAATATTAGAAGAGGGAATATGAGAGGCATGTAAGGCAACGACTTTTTCCTCTTTACTTGAGGTCGATTCATTAGAAGTAGAATCGGCCCAAGTTTTCGCTTGCAAAGCCTTCTTTTTATATGATTTCGGAGAAGGACAATCCGTTGAAATATGGCCGTAGCCTTTGCATCTATAACATCGGATTTCCCCTTCGAATTCATCTTTTTCCTTAGAAGGTTTTGCAAAGCTTTTGAGGTTAGAGGATTTAGAACCCGATGATCCGCTAGATGGTTTCGTGGATGAAGATCCATCGGTTCGATTCTTCCAAAATTTCCGACGAAATTTCTTTACGATCCGCGCCAATTGTTCTTCAAAATCTGCAAAAGAGATTTCATCGTCGGAACTTGATTCGCTATCTTCTTCCTTTGTTGATTTGAATGCAATACCTGTAAGCTTAGAAGAAGACTTGGAAGAAACTTGATTAGTGGGAAAAATCATCTCATAAGTTTGTAAAGCACCTACTAATTCCTCTACTCTCATCTCATCCGGATGACTAACGGTTTCAATGGCGGTAACCTTTGCCCTAAACCGTTCCGGAAGAGTCCGAAGTATCTTTCTTACAATTCTCGACTCCGGGATCTTTTCTCCTAAATTAGCACAAGTATTGATCACATCTTGAAGTCTAGTGTAATAATCTGTAAACAATTCATGCTCATCCATATGAATAGAGTCAAATTGACTTGTAAGCATCTGGAGCTTTTGAATTTTTACTAGATTAGTACCCTCATGTGTAATTTTGAGAATATCCCAAATTTCCTTCGCGGTTTCACACGCGAAAATTCTTGTGAACTCAGTCGAGGAAAGAGAATTAAATAAAGCGTTCATACCCTTCCCATTGTAAGAAGAACTTTCGAATTCCTCTTTGGACCATCTAGAGCGAGGTTTTGGGGTAGTAGAATTTCCTACTTCCTCAACAGGATGCACCCAACCGTATTCTACGGATTGCCATACCCGCTCATCAATTGCGATGAGAAAAGCTCTCATCCGCACTTTCCAATAAGCATAATTAGTCCCATCAAAAAGAGGAGGTCTATAAATATTACCACTTTCACCCGACATGATAGATAAACCTAAAACCCGCTCTGATACCACTTGTAGGTTTTTATATATTAAGGATCCACACGGATCTAAATAGGTACTATCAAACAACTAGAGGGGGGGGTGAATAGGTGTAATACTTATAAAACCAATCTCAGTGCAAAATAAAAACCAATGCGGAAATAAAAAAACAGCACACCGAGATATACGTGGAAACTCCAATCCAGGAGAAAAACTATGGGACCAACACGCAATAACAATCCACTAAGAATAGAAGAATAAAAGGTGATTACCGACTCCACGGACTCCAACCCGTCCTTCAACTTCTTCGGATCTTGCGCTCACCGAACACGCAATAACAGTCCACTAAGAAAAGAAGAATAACAAGGTGATTACCGAATCCACGGACTCAACCCCTCCTTCAACTTCTTCGGACCTTGCGCTCCACCGATTGCACGTCCACTGCACACGTCCGAATCCACGAACGCCACTCGAATCCACGAGCACACGTTTCGAATCCACGAAACGCCTTCAACACATCGAATCCACGATGCCACGTCGAATCCACGATGCCACGTCGAATCCACGACGCAAATAGCCGATATAGAATATAGGCTTCGATGGTGATCCTTTGCTTAGATTATCATTGAAGAACCGTAGAAGGAATCTCTAAGCAAAGACTAGATCAATTCGACAAAAGATAGATCTTGGAAGAACCGTCGAATTGACCTAAAAGAGGCTATAAAGAAGAACGATAAAAACCTAGCCTCTAGGGTTGCTCTCAAGTGTTTTATAAAATAATCGGTAGTTTTTGAGAAACCCTAAATGTCTATTTATAGTTTAGAAACCTTTGGAAAGAGATAAGTATCAAAAACTAACCTTTTCTGGAATTTTTCAGGACGGCGATCCGGATCGGATTTAGGCGATCCGGATTGCAGTAACGAGACAGACAGTTTCCAGAAAAACAAAGGTTCGGGATCCGGATCGAAGTGCCTGATCCGGATTGTTCATACAATTCACCAAACACCACTGTTCGGGATCCGGATTGCAATGCCTGATCCAGATCGTTCATATATTACGATAAGAACCAGTGTTCGGGATCCGGATCAAAGGAGGCTAGGATCCGGATTGAATTTGCATATGACTTCGGGATCCGGATCGAAGTGTCTGATCCGGATCCTGAACATGTGCCATGTCCAGTTTTTGATTTTTAAGCAATGAAAACTTATCCAAGTGTTTCTAAACTACTCAAATGAATTCGGATCACCAAAATTATTTAGTTAAACGTACCTGATCAATCCGAATCCATTTTCCTTGAGATTGATGTATATGATCCACAATTCTTCTACTTCAATCTTCAAGACTCAAAACACTGAGTGTCAACTTGAGATCTTGTTGAATCTTCTCTGAGTCTTCAATTGCTGATTGACAATTTGATCACTTCAAGACTCCGACTCAACTCACGAAATATGCCAACACAAAAAGCCGTAACAGGGTGTGTAATCAAGAGATCTCATGCATTTCCTCTCTACCATCTTTTAGTAATTGGTAGTTTGTCCTTCGTTAGATTGAAGTTCTATTAGAGTAGAATGATAAAAAGTATCACCATTTCATTGGAAAGCGCTATGAGAAGTACTATAATCCAACATCCATATTGGGGCTGATTTATGAAAAGACAATGACATCCTTCTGATGATCAATTCCTCGCCTGACCTACATATGTAGGGTTTTCTTAGTAGTATGTCTATGGCAATACCTTATCATAAATCAACCCCAACATGAATACATGTTGGGAGAAGTACTCCAATACAAAGCTAACAAAGGAATCTGATATATATCGGCAATATTAAATCTACTCCATAGTTTGCACATTCAGGAAGTGCCTCACAAGAAGCGCTTTTAACAACAGCCGGGGAGATCTAGCAATAATTTTTTTGGGCTCCCACAACACTCTTTACACACCGCTTTTAGCAATGCTCTGTAAGTATCCCTTCAGTGTTTGCTGATCTGATAAATTGTAGTGGCCAGAGAAAATTCATATCCAGGAAAAGAAGAAAAAGGGGGAGGGGGGGGGGGGGGGGGGGGGGGGGGGAAGAAGAGGACAGTTAATTCCAACCATTTGTAGGGTTCACAGATCCTCTACCCAGTTTTGGATGCTGAAACAACGAAAAGAAGCAAATAATCGCACCTGTGATTCCAAAGTTTGTTCCTTCAGTAAGTTTGATCCATTCGGAAAACAAACTGTGAACAAATTCAGCTGAAAAGAAGTAAATGGCAGCAACCCAAAAGGGCACAAAAAGCAATCTAAAATTTGAGACCACAATCAATACAAAAACTGTAAAAAAAAATCAGAGAAGTAAAAAACTGAAAAAAAAAACCCAAAATTAAATGTTGGATATACCGACTATGTGAAAAATAATGGATAGCATAGCAAAGCCTAACATCAATACAACTACATTAAAGAAAAGAAAGAAGCCTAAGAAGCCTAAGAAGCATCTTTTCTCATCAATACAACCACAGTTTAAATATGAAGCATCTTTTCTCATATGCTATGATATTACATAGCCTATGAGAAAAAAAAAGAAGCCTAAGAAGCATCTAAGAATCAATCACCACAACCACAGTAAAAAGCGAGAGCACCAAACCTCTGCCTTCAAAATAAATGTAGGCCACCAGAAGGAATAAAAGAAAAGCCGACCAAGCCCTTGGCAGCAATAGACGGATGAAGAAGTTGCAAGCTACAAAGTGAGTGGGCAAAGAACTCACCGTTTCCAACAGTATATATAGCCGAATAAAGCCAGGGAGAATACCATTTAATTAAGTCACCATTTAATGCCGGAGATAGACCAGATCCACCCGTACGCAACTTCCCGTCAGCAGAAGGAGGAGAGATAGAGAAAGTAGCATGGAGGAGGAGGCCAATCTTCTTACCGATGAGAGAGAAGAGGCCACCAACTCCATGCTGGCGGTATGGCGCGCGGTTGGAAGAAACCGTGGGAAGGCAAGAGTCGGTGGGGAGAGGGGAGAGGAGGGGAGTGGCGAGGGAGGGAGCGGCGTCATCGAGCGGCGAAAAGACCCCCCCACGGCCGCATTAAATGCCTCAGCACGAAGGCAAGAGCCGGTGAGGAGATGGGAGAGAAGGGGAGTGGCGGGCAAGGGAGCCGCGTCACCGAGCGGCGAAAAGACCCGCCCACGGCCGCATTAAATGCAACGATCTGCATATGCTGCAGATCAAATGCAAAGAGAGGCAAAGAGAGAGGTGAAGAGAAAAAAAAAAGAGAAAAGGTGAGAGGCACAAAAAAAGAGAGAGATGAAGAGAAAAAAAAAAAAAAAAGAGAAAAGGTGAGAGGCCCCGGGAAAAAAGAGAGGTGAAGAGAAAAAAAAATAAAGAAAAAGTGATAAGCTCGTGGGGCCCACATCTCCAAATGCAGAGAGAGACAAAGAGAGAGGTGAAGAGAAAAAAAAAAAAAAGAGGTGAGAGGCCCTGAGAAAAAGAAAAGAGTTGAAGGAAAAAAAAAAAATAGAAAAAAAGTGAGAAAGCCCGGGGACCACATCCCCAAAATAAGGAGAGCCCTTTGAGGCTTCTTTAATGTAGTTGTATTGATTGTAATTGAAAAGACAAGTCTATTGAAGTACTTGATTGTCAAAATTAAAAAAAAGCTAAAGTTCAAAAGGTCCTATGCTTTTTTCCCCACAAAAAAGAAAGAAAACAAAAAGTAAAGCAAAAAAGCAGACAGCAGAGTGGGGGTAAATATGTTACCTTTTATAACCCATTTTTCTAACTTCTTCCCTCCTGCAACAACATATAACAAAACCAATTAATAATGCTTATGTTGATTTTTATCACTTTAGTCAAGAACAGCATAATAATTTGATTCATACCAAGCATATTAGTTTAATAGGTAAAGAAAAAGCTTAGAGAATCAGCAAAATAGGCAAAGAACTGAAAGGTAGAAATAAATTCAGTTATTTCTCCTTTTCCATCATGTTGGCACTGCTATGTGCATTTGCATGCCGCCAAGAGTTTTTGTAAAGGAATTTGAATGATGATGGCCGTATTTAATGTGAAATAATTAAATAAGATAAAATGGCACGACTAATCGTAGCCGTTGGTTGAATCATTAAATGCAAAATGATAGGAAGAAGCGGCAAATCGCGGCCATTGATTAAACACCGATAGTCATCCGAACATCCGTTCGAAAGACTATTCGGGAAGCATTGTTGGCGTAAGAAAATGCGCGTCAGGTGGTAGACGGCCCGGCCCACATGCTTAGCCTATATGGGTGAAGAAGACAAGAACACGTGGTGGACTAGGAGCCGAAAAAAGAGCGCCCGAAGATGAAGAGACTTTAGACGGAACCGTTGGAAACGTGGGATATGATTTTCACGATCATAATTGTAGCACTCTCCCACTATGCGAGATGACCGATAATGCAAACTGACAGAGGAATACTACAAATAACATTTTTGGAGCCTGTAATAAGGGTCTTACACACTCAAACATAACCACATTTACTAATTCTCTACAATTTACAGCTTTTCCTAGGAATAGTCTAACGTGTAGCTTTTCTTTCCTGCATTTACAGTAATTTTTAGAAGTAATTTAACTCGTAACCCAAGCGTCCTCTTAATATAATCAATTCGACTCATTCAGCCAAGTCATCATTCAACCGTCTTCTCTTCGGCTTTCGTTGAGATAGAACCCGGTTGAGCCGATTCCTCTTCGATCGAATTGCTTGATTGTAACATGGTGCATTCGAGGATCAATCTAGAGACCGATCCACATTCAAAAGACACTTGATCCAATCAACGACTTGATCTGGTCAAGATTCCCTTTAGTTTGGTTTCTATCCGGACAATAGTATTATTAATTTAAATGACCTGTTATTATAAAATAAGTGAAAGTGAGAAAGACTGCACTTCCAAATGATGCCTAAGTGCAGGAGTCTAGGCAAAAAAGTAAAACGAAGAACCATGCCACAAAGAAAATAATTTATATTTTTACTTTTCTTTATTTTTTTTAATGGCCACATCAGGAGAGATAATGCTTTGCTGTACAGCACAGAGAGATAGACCAGTTGGTGGCATTTGTGGTGGCATTTGCAAACATTTTTTCCTCACTTTAAGCAACTAAACAACTCAACAGATTGATAGTTATTGGGAAGATATTTTTGTATTTATCAAAGCCCAAACTAGCATCATCTTTTAATAACTTCTTTAGACTACATAGTCAAGTTCATAAGCTTTTTAAATTTATTAAATCATCATATTTATTTAGAATGTGTTTGTTTCACTAAAAGAGGAGAAGGGTGAAGTAGTTTTCGACCATAAATACTCACTTAATGTGTTTGTTTTACTATAACTTTACTTTAAGTTGATATTCAAACTCTCCAAAATTCGGCTCACTCCAAACTAAAATCAATTATGGAAAAAAAAGTTAAGAAGAAAAATAAAATATTAATCCATCTTTCACGCCTCTAGCTTTTACGCTATTCACTTTCTATCAAACAAACAACAGAATTGAAAAAACTTCAGTTCTATATCTGTACAAATATAATTTTTATTTGAACTCCAGTTCTTCCAAAAATCTACTTCGCGACTATATTTTAAGAGCGCAGAATAGCTTTCACTAATATCCCACATTGATGAATTCCTTTCCCTTAACTATTTGAAGTACCATTCCATAGCTATAAACATCATTCTTTCTGGAATTTGGAAGTAATTCCAAAGTTGGAGAAGTAGAATTCTGGGCCGTGTATCCATGAGTTCTTCTTTTGCCTTGCATTGAAAGAGCACTCTCTCTCGTAGATCATTATTCAGCCGATTCAAAATCAGCAATTTTGGACCGAATCCTTTGTCAAGTTAAGGAATTAGGAGGTTTGATCTCAAATTACAACACGTGGTATTACATATGCGAGTTAGGTACTCTAGCCCTCGAGCTACGGCAACTGCGCGCTTTACTAGATATGTTTTCATAGTTAAAATCATCTAAGATTCCATTTGAGATAAATTCATAGATAAGAGCTTGGTTGGAACCCCCGGAAGAGATGCCCAGCAACATTATGATGATGACATGTGCAGTTCTGCTAATTAATGCTAAGAAGTTTAGTAAATGCATCCTCGTCTTTTTTGTTGGATTCGTTTAAGAACTTTACAACGACTCCACCGAGAGCTTACTGTTGAAGACGCTATGGAACCTACCTTTTCCCATGAGTATATTGGAAGTTTTCTGCTAGTTCTTGTCAAAACCACTTTGGGTTTGGTGGCATCTGCAAATCTTCTGTGCGACCTTCGAGCATCTCTACAACTTGACTCATTGATGGCCGTTCGGCGGGCAACTTTTGAATACACGATAGCCCAACTAATATCATCTTTTTCGCAACTTCTTCGGTCTCCTCAGTAACTCCAAAAGCGTCTAAGTCGCCACACTGGTTCAGATGATCATATACCCAATAAGTGAAACAGCATTCACTACTAGAATCTTTTTCGCTGTCGAAAATTTTCCTCCCTCCAACCATTTCAAGTAAGATCTTTCCGTAGCTATAGACATCAGCTTTACTAGAGATGGGTCCAAAGTTGTCAAACCATAATTCTGGGGCAATATATCCCGGAGTTCCTCCTTTGCCTTGTATCGAAAGAATACTCTTTCGAGTGGAGCATAATTTAGCCAGCCCAAAATCAGCGATTTTCGGACGAAATTTTTTGTCTAGTAAGATGTTATGAGGTTTGATGTCGAAGTGCACTATCTGGGTGCTGCATCCACGATGCAGATATTCTAGTCCTCGAGCTATGCCGACTGCTATGTCATGTAATCTTCCCCAAAGAATTGAAGCTTCCATATCAGATTTGTCTTTGTCAATAAAATCAGATAATGTTCCATTCGGCACGAATTCGTAGATAAGAGCCCGATTGCACCCCTCAAAACAGAAGCCTAGCAACATTACGACATTGAGGTGGGATGTTTTGCTAATGCTGAGAATTTCGTTAACAAAGTCCTCACCTTTTCCATTGGACTCGTGTAAGACTTTCACAGCAACTTCTCGACCATCAACGAGCTTACCCCGGAACACAGTACCGAATCCACCTTTTCCGATTTCATTGTTTAATCTTTGTGTTATTTTCTTTATCTCTGAATACTTGTATCTTTTTGGGGCCTTAAGCTCATAATTTTGTAGAATGGCCTCAACCCTTTGTTCGTCCTCCGATATCCTCCTGGAAAATAGTATCAAGTGGCAACGCTTTTGGCAAAGAAAGAACAGGGCTAATAACAATAATAAGCTTGAAGAACCAGCAGTGACACCTGGAAATGGGAAAAAGAAAAGCTAATAGCTATAGATGAAATAGAATATTTATATTGTATACAAGAAATTCAACACTATTAGTAGAGAGAGTTCAGGAGCTTCTATGTTTGTAAAAGTATCAAGTTATTTGTGTTAGCTTGTAAGTTTTTTATCTTTCGATGTAGGAATGTGCGGTTAGGATGATGGTGGGCCCCTTAGGTTTAGTGGGTGGTTGGTAAAATAGTATGATCTAAGGGATAGAATTAATCAAAGTGTTAGATTTAACGGTAGAAAACTTATAAGCACCAATTATTTGGTGCTTGTACAAGCACAGTAGCCGGACTATATATATATATATATATATATATATATATATATATATATATATATAACTAGGCTGGAATTATATCGATAGCACCAGGTCATTAGTGCTACCAATTTTTTAGGCCTTGGATTAAGGGATGTGCAATTAGGATAATAGTGGTCCCCTAGGGTTTAGTGTGTGGTTGGTTGAATAGTAAAAATCCTAGGGGACCACTATAATTCCAACCGCACATCCTTTCATCCAAGGGCTAAAAACTTGGTAGCACCAATTGCTTGGTGCTATCGATAATATTCCAGCCTGACTATATATATATAGGGATAATTGCCTGTGTACCCCTGAAATATGAAGAAATATCTGATTTACCCCTCTTATTTTTTTCTTTCCAATATACCCCTCATACGTTCCACCGTTATTAAAAATACCCTTACCGTTTCCCTTTGTTAAGTTAACTAGGGTTAAACTAGAGTTAAATAATAATCGGAGTTAAAAACTATTGAAAATACCTATTTTGCCCCTATCTACTAAAACATTTTCCTTCAGCTGTCCCCCCTCTTTAAGGGTACATAAGAAAAGTTGGTTATGGTAGAAGGGTATATTTGAAAGGGCAAAATGATAATTTCACACAGATAACGGCAGCTACAAACAGTACACTAACAGAGTTTAACTTCAGAGGTATTTTGGAAAGAAGTTGGAACGTAAGAAGGGTAGTTTTAATATTAGCCTTCTAAGAGGGGTAAATCTGAAAACAGGGAAATTTTTAGGGGTATGTAGGAAATTGCCCCATATATATATATATATATATATATATATATATATATATATATATATATATATATATATATATATATATATATATATATATATATATATATATATATATATATATATAGAGAGAGAGAGAGAGAGAGAGAGAGAGAGACCGACTACGGCGAATTTAAAAGCACCAAGCACTTGGTGTAGTGTCCATGGCTTTTCCTCGATGTCACTTTCGGTGTGTGTGTATTTTTCCTCATTATAATTGAGTGTTAATTTTATTGGTGTTGGTTTTCAGGTTGTAGAGCTCATTAAACGGAGAACGGAGGTGCGATAGGCTCGAAAATCCGATGAACGGATCTCCCGGTGCGATTTTTCAAAGGTAATGAATTTAAAAGATTTTTAAAATACCCATTAATGGCTATTGGTGCTTTAAAATCCGTGCCGATGCATGAAGGGCGTTTTGATAAAATTGGTACGCAAATCGAGAAGGAAACGATTACAAAAGATAAAAAAGGGTTAAAGTTGTTAGAAGTTCTCTTATAAATAGAGAGGAATCGGGAATCAGTTTTACTTTACACATTAGAGATAAGAAACAAGAAAACCCTCGTTTCCCGTTTTTGAAAGAGCGATTCGTCTTCTTCCTCGAGGTGCGCGCCAAAAATCGGAATTGGAACCACCATCATCGTCGGAGATCGGAGCAGGGGCACCATCACCGTTGGAGGCCGAGGATTGGAAAACGAGTCCGGGCATCACATCGTCTTCTCCGTCGGTAAAAAGGTCGGTTCTTGGATTTTCGTTAACATCGTTTCAGTTTTCATGGGTCTTTCGGTGCTTTCGTTTGGGTTTCTTGGATTTTTCGTCGAAGCGGGGGATTTAAGCAGAGTCGTTGCCGCCGCCGTCGATCAAGACGGGAGGCCGCCGCCACCGTCGTGTAAGACAGGAGGCCGCCGCCGCCGTCGTTATAGTCGGGAGGTCGCGGCCGCCGTTGCCGTAGTTGAGGGGCCGCCGCCGCCGACCTCGTAAGCCTAGTTTTGGCTTTGACGGGGCCGCCACGAGCACCGCCGCACGAGCATCGCCGCACGGGGCACCGTCGCACGGGACACCGCCGTGCGGGGCACCGCCCGCACGGGGCGCCGCACGCGCAGGGGACGGCCCATGCAGGGGGCCGCACGCGCGGGGCACGGCCCATGCGGGGGGCCGCACGCGCGGGGCACCGCCGCGCGTGGCGCTGCTGTGCGGGGCGCTGCCCACGCAGGGTGCCACGCGTGGGGGGCCGCCCGCACGGGGAGTCGTCCGCGCGGGGCTTCCGCATGAGCCGCCGCCGCTGCTTGTGCACGCCGACGCCGCCGCCAATGGTGCAAGCCGCCACCGCCGCTTGAACCTTTGCGCCGCCATCGCTCTGCACCTTGACGAAATCGCCGCAATGTTCCGGCAAGCGGTTTTTCTCTCCATTATCGCCATCAGAATCCCGGTTTGACCCACGATTTACGGAATTGCTATTCGATTGTGTTTTAATGACGGTTTTTGGTGTATTTTACTGTCAGGAGGTGTTTTTGCTTGTTTTTCGTTGCGGGTCCGCCGTTTACATCCGAACTAGGTTGAGGAGGTTTTAAAGAGTTTTTGAGATTCGTTTGCATCGCCGATTGAGGTGGGTAACCGAACCGAGGTAGGGGACGTTGTTGGACAATGGTGTTCGACCCTCCTCTCCCTTTTGTTGTTTCTTTTGGCATCGTTATTTTAAATTGCAAGGGACAATGTCACGGCTATTGTGACGAAATGGTACATACAAAAAGGATATGGATGGACATTCGACTTTATCGGGTACAGTTACCGTGATTTGTTACACGATTATGGGATCGTGAGGCTCATGGCGCTGCCACGTACACCAGCGGTTTGGCCACAGAAAGGGTGTACTTTTCCGGATAAGTGGTATGTAGGACCCGTGATCCCTACGCTGTCAGTGCGTGAGGGGACCCCCACGGTCATTGCGGAATCGCGGTCATTGCGATGTGGGTTTTGTAGAGCACTAGGGATTGAGCAGGTTTATTGTTGCCTTAGGTCAGAGGACCGAGGATGCGGTATGGATGGTTCGGATCTTCCGGTTACGGTTTGATGTCCTGTTTACTATATTATATCTATCATTTTCTTATGATCATAGTATTATCAGTTTTTCCTTCCTATATTTTTGGTCGCTGACTCCCACCATGTGACAGGTTCGGGCAGGGACGGGGGAGAGGCTTCGACTCGGGAGTGACTTGGTTTTTCGTCATCCCGATGACATTTTTACTCCTTTTTGGTCATTACACTTGGTTGTTACTTTTGCATGAGATGTGGATATTCTGTGATATGGACACCTTATGATGTGGATGATGGGACATGTGGACACTTTAGACAGATAGTGATCTTTTGGATTTCGTTTTATCTTTTCGTGGATGCATGTGGAATGTGGAAGTATTTCAAATGATAAAATATTTGCAAAATCGGTTTTCGAAACTGAGTGTCGGGTAGGCACTGTTTTTAAAACTTTGTGGATTTATCCTTTCAACTTGGAGTTTGCCGGGTGGGCGTTATTCACTTGTATGATTCCAAAGATTAGCTTATTTCTTTATTCGCACTCTGTGTATGTAAAATTGGATGTGGTTGATGTTTGTATGTTGTGCGATGCCGTGCAAATACAGGAGAGACTCTGTCCGTTTGTGTAGATAGATCTTGTATATGTGGCGGGTCTGGGCACATGCCGGGGTGAATGATTATTCAAAAAAAAATAGGGTCGTTTTCCACTTTTAAACCACTCCCGGAGCGTGATAGATTAAGATGGTATCAGAGAGTAAAGGCATCAACCGCGCGGTTTTCTGTTTTTAAAGGTTTGCATATGTCCAACATCCACACTATTTATTTATCATGCGATTAACCAATGTAATAATCAAAGTCCTCAGTCACGTGAGAGTGTGGGTTTCGGTGTCGTTTTGTTGGTTTTGCATGATCTTTGGTGATGGTCATTTTCGTCGATTTTGCACGATTTTGTGTTGATCGTTTTTGTTTGCTGACCCCTTTGGTTGTGTGTACAGAGTATTGCTCGTACTCGATCATCGGTTGATAGCGGAGGAGATGATGGGGCAAGGCCGACAGCCGCCGAGGCCTCGTTGGACGCAGAGAACCGGTTGCTTTGGCAACAGGTTCAGGATTTATCAGAGCAATTGACGACGCTCACCGACATCGTACAGCAGATAGAACGCCAGATGGAGACTCCAGCTACTGCTTCCTAGCTTCCTAATCCCGAGTCGGTTTTGCTTGAGGCGCATGCGCCGGCATCAGGCGGTGACGATGGTACCCTTACTTAAACCACCACGGCGAGGGCATCAGCGGTTCCGACGACTGTACCCTCGGATGTCCCCTTACCAGCAGCTCAGGGGCTGATGCCGGGAGCTACGATTGGGGATCCGGTGAGGGAGGTCGTCATCACACCTACTCCCACTCAGTCCGGTGCCGTTGTCGGTGGAGATCCGGCATTGCACACAGAGCGGGCTAGGGTGAGAGCGAGTTTGGCAGAGTTCTGAAAGTACATGCCACCCGTCTTTGAGGGAGAGACTACCGACCCATGGGTGGTGGAGAAATGAGTGGACACTATGGAGAAGTTATTTGAGGACTTGATGATAGAGGAGGACGAGCCGGTCCCTTTGGCGGTTCACTTTCTCGAGGGGACAACTCATATTTGGTGGAAGACAGTGCGACCTACTCCCTCCAGTGGCACTGTCTTTCCCACCTAGTCAATTTTCAGGGAGATGTTATTTGGGGCATTCTTCTCGGATAGCATGAAACAACAGCTCGAGGACGATCTGAAAAATATCAAGCAGGGCAGCCATTCAGTCATGGAATATCAAAGGGAATTTGTGAGATTGGCAAATTATGTTCCCTTTGTTATCCGGGATGAGTCTCACAAGGCTCGTCTGTTTGTGGATGGATTGAGAGGTGACATTTTTAGACTTGTTCAGTCGGCAGATCTTCATACCTTTCAGCAGGTGGTTGACAGGGCCACATTGGTAGAACGTGGAGCCGTTCTTGCTCGCGCTAGAAGTGAGGGATCAGACCGCAACAAGGATAAGAAGCGGTCCCAGGCACAGTCAGCGGGTGGCCGACCACCCAAGTATCCTCGGACTCAGCAGGGGGCCAAGAGCCCATCGACGACAGGGCAGAAGGCAGGGGACAACCCTTGCATCATTTGTGGTAGGGCACATGCAGTTACTACTTGTTCACAAAGGCAGGATCATTATTTCCGGTGCAGGAAATAGGGGCACTTCAGATCCAACTGCCCACTGAACCAGGATTCGGCATCATCGGCAGCATCTACGCCTTCACCACAGTGTCAGGGCAGTGGGAGGTCTTCTTCAGCACAGGCAGGACGCCCTCCGACCCCTCGACGGGAGGAGAGGGTACCACAGCCACAACAGCAGTCAGGTGGGAGGATCTACTCCATGGCACAGCAGGGTACTTATCCACCGGCGGATGTGGTTGCATGTATTATTTTTATTTCTGACATACGTGCTAGGACACTATTCGATACCGGAGCATTCCTTTCGTTCATATCGTGTACCTTTGCTCGTTCACATGGTTTTGAGGAGAGACCCCTTTCTAGTGTGTTATCAGTTTTGACCCCGAGGCCACCTATGTTGTACCTTCTGGCCCGGTGATTTTGGGCAATCGGGTTTCCCCGCAGGATCTTGTGGTTGTTCCGATCAGAGAGTTCGACTTGGTACTTGGCATGGATTGGTTGACCAGTTACTTTGCAATTATTGATTATGAAAAGCGGGAGGTGCATTTGTGAGAACCTGGACACCTGGAGCTTGTTTTCCAGGCGTGCAAGAGCACGTACTTTGCGATGTTCATCTCTGCTACTCGGGCGAGGAGTTTGATTCAGAGTGGTTGTTCAACTTATTTGGCATATGTGGATTTGGTTTTGCGGCCTACACCGTCACTTGTCGACATTCCGGTTGTGCGAGAGTTTCAGGATGTGTTTCCAGATGAGTTGCCCGGGATGCCACCAGAGAGGGAGATCGAGTTCACCATTGATCTTGTTCCTGGCACTTTACAGATTTCAAAAGCACCTTACCGAATGGCATTTGCGGAATTGAAAGAGCTCAAGGCACAGTTGGAGGATTTATTGGCTAAGAGTTTCGTCAGGCCAAGTGTTTCGCCTTGGGGAGCACCAGTTTTGTTTATACGGAAGAAGGATGGCAGCTTGAGACTTTGTATTGACTACCAAGAATTGAATAAAGTCACGGTAAAGAACAAGTACCCTTTACCTCGAATTGATGATTTATTTGTAGAGTCCACGGTTTTTTCCTCAGTATCACTTTTGGTGTGTGTGGTATTTTCTTATTTTATTAGTGTGTCTATTTCCTTGATTTTGGTTTCTATATTGTAGGGCTCGTTAAATAGGGAATGGTGGTGCAATCGGCTCGAAAATTCGATGGACGAATCTTCCGGTGTAATTTTTATAAGTTAGTGGGGTTGAAAGAGCTTTTAAATACCCATTAATGGTGGATGATGCTTTAAAATCCATGCCGATACATGTGATGTAATTTCGTTGGGTTGGCACGCAAATCAAGGAGGAAGCGGTTAGAAAAGATAAAGGTGGTTACAAATTCTCTTATAAATAGAAGGGACTCGGGGATCGATTTTACTTTACACTTTAGAAACAAAGAACCCCCATTTCTTTTTTTTTTTTTAAATAAAGTGACTCGTCTTCTTCCTCGAGGTGCACGTCAGAAGCAGAGATCGGAGCGGAAGCATCAACACCGTTGGAGGCCGAAGGTCGGAGATCGGGTTCGGACATCCTATAGTCTTCTTCGTCAGAAAAAGGTCGGTTCTTGGCTTTTCGTTATCATCTTTGTTGATTTCGTGGGATTTTTCGTACGTTCATTGGGTTCTTGGGGTTTTCCGTTGGAGCGAGGGGTTTTAGCGGAGCTGCCACTGTCACCGTCGGCTTAGACGGAAGGCCGCTGCCGCCGTCGGACTAGACGGGAGGCCGCCGCCGCCATCGGCTTAAATGGGAAGCCGCCGCCGCCATTGACAAAGTCATCGTATCGCCGCAACCGTGCCAGGCCTAGGAGTTGGCTTGACGGAGGTCGTGAGTGAGGTAAATTTACCTTTTAACCCCTTTAGATATTATACTTAACCATATTTGAAACTGATTCGATATGCTTATATAGAGTTGTATAAAATTAACCCATAAATATATATATATATATATATATATATATATATATATATATATATATATATATATAGCTAGGCTCCTATACTATCTATAATACCGTAGCTCCGGTACTATAATCTCATTTTCAATCTTAGGGTATTCAAATCTACAATCAACACCATTAAAACTGATCTAAGATATTTAAAGTTCTTAGTAAAAAAAAATTCTATTTTTTCGACATAGTTTACTTTATGATTAAACCATTTCAAAATTGTTAATTTTCAAAGGCTACTTTGGCGAGTTTTTAGTTTAACAGTATAGAAGAGTCTAAATTTATTCAAATTTTGATAGAAAATACTTTAAACTATTTAAATCAAGATCAACATCTTTGATCTTGAATTCAAATGTTTTATCCTCAAATTTTAAAGATTGTTCAATTTTCACTATTTACTTTGACATGATTTACTTACTAAGTAGACGATGTCGGAAAAAAATTAAAATTTTATTCCTAAGAACTTCATAAACCCTAGATCATTTTTAACCGGTGTGAATCGTTGATTTGAACACCCTAAGATAAAAAATGATACTATAGTACTAGAGTTCCGGTACTATAAATCGTATAGGAGCCTAGCTCTCTCTCTCTCTCTCTCTCTCTCTCTCTCTATATATATATATATATATATATATATATATATATATATATATATATATAATTGAGCTCCTATGCTTGTAAAAGCACAAAGTCATTGGTGCTTGTGAGCTTTTAGCCCTTGGATGAAAGGATGTGCGGTTAGGATGATAATGGACTCCTTGGGTTTAGTGGGTGGTTGGTGCAATAGAATGATCTAAGAAATGAAATTAGTCAAAGGGGTAGATCTAACGGTAGAAAACTTACAAGTATCAATTGCTTGGTGCTTGTAAAAGCATAGTAACCAGACTATATATATATATATAGCTAGGCTTGTGTACTTTTAGAACCACGGAGGGCCCGTGCTCCCAAGTTGTTTTCAATGTTGGGATTTTTGAATGGACGATCGACTCTATTAAACTTGATTTAGAGTATTTAAAAGGTTTACAAAATAAATTTCGTAATTTTTCGATATCATTAGGATGGGCTAGGTGTAGGATGTACACCCCAAATGGGATGTACATGTAGCATAGCTCGAAGTGACGAGTGGAATTCACCCCACCCTAAAATGGGTGGGGTGTAAGATGTACACCTCAAATGAGGTGTACACTTAGCTTTACTCTTAGACTCAAAATCAATAATTTTAATGGTCATGGTGAGCCGGTTGCAAGTTTAAAGGTGTAGAAAATTTTCAAATCACGTAAATTTTGATAGAAATTTTTTTATACTATATAAAACAAGATCAATATCTTTGATCTAAAATTTTAGTATCATATCATCACATGTTGTGAGATTTTTATTTTTATCCGTTGATTTTGAGCCCTTTCGATCACTAAATAAATGATATCGAAAAATCATAAAATTTATTTTCTAGATACTTCAAATATTCTAGATCAAGTCTAACAGAGCCGATCGTCCATTCAGAAGTTCAACATCGAAAATAACTTGGGAGCGCGGAGGCCTCCGTGCTTTTTAAAAGCACACAAGCCTAACTCTCTCTCTCTCTCTCTCTCTCTCTCTCTCTTTACATATATATATATATATAATTGAGCTCCTATGCTTGTAAAAGCACCAAGTTATTTGTGCTTGTGAATTTTTTACCCTTGGATGTAGGAATGTGCGGTTAGGATGATGGTGGGCCCCTTGGGTTTAATGGGTGGTTGGTGGAATAGTATGATCTAAGAGGTAGAATTAATCAAAGGATTAGATCTAACGGTAGAAAACTTACAAGCACCAATTGTTTGGTGCTTGTACAAGCACAGTAACCGAACTATATATATATATATATATATATAATTAGGCTAGAATACTATCGATAGCACTAAGTCATTGGTGCTATCAAGTTTTTAGCCTTAGGATTAAAAAATGTGTGGTTAAGATGATAGTGGTCCCCTAGGGTTTACTAAGTGGTTGGTCGAATAGTAAAAATCTTAGGGGACCACTATAATCCCAACCGCATATTTTTTCATCCAACGGCAGAAAACTTGATAGCACCAATTGCTTGGTACTATCGATAGTATTCTAGCCGGACTATATATATATATATATATATATATATATATATATATATATATATATATATATATATATATATATATATATATAGCTGGAATGCTATCAGTTGCAAACGGGCTCTGTTGCCACCCATTTGTTTTCGATGATGGAGTTTCCAAATCGACAATCGACACCGTTAAATATGATCTAAAATATTTAAACTATCTGAAAATTAAATTTTATGCTTTTTCGATATTTTTTTCTTGTCCATCAAGTGGACACAAAAATGAATGGCTAAAAATGAATATCCTTCAAAAAGTGATTATAGGAGTTTCGTATTCAAGATCGAGAGTATATAAATCTTGTTTTAAATAGTTTGAAGAATTTTCTAATCAAAATTCAATTGATTTGATTTTTTTTTTCATCGTTAAATGAGCAAACGCCTCATATCTACCATTAAAATTATAAATTTTGCAACCATTTGATCATTAGGTCAATGATGTTGAAAAGATTTGAAATTTAGTTTCTGGATACTTCCAGTAGTATAGATCATGTTCAACGGTGCTGATCGTCGATTCAGAAGCTACATCATCGAAAATAAATGGGTGGCAACGGAGCTATTTGCTACTGGTAGCATTCTAGCTCAACTATATATATATATATATATATATATATATATATATATATATATATATATATATATATATATATATATATATATATATATATATATGTATTAGTTAGGCTGGTATGCTTATAGAAGCACAGAGCAATCCGTGCTTATAAGTTGTTTTCGATGTTGGGACTTTCGAATCGACGATTAGCTCCGCTAGACCTGATCTAGACTGTTTGAAAATTTAGAAAATAAATTTGGCGATTTTTCGATATCATTTGCCTAGTGATCAAAGTGGCTCAAAATTAACAATTTTAATTATCGTGGTGAGCCGGTTGTAAGTTTAACGGTGTATAAATATCCAAATCACGTAAAATTTTGATAGAAAATTCTTTATACTATATAAAATAAGATCAATATCTTTGATCTAAAATTTTTGTGACATATCATCACATTTTGTGAGATTTTTATTTTCAACCGTTGATTTTGAGCCATTTCGATCACTAGGCAAATGATATCGAAAAATCGTGAAATATATTTTCGAGATACTTCAAATACTTTAGATCAAATCTAACAGAGCTCATCGTCAATTCGGAAGTCCCAACATCAAAAACAACTTATACGCACGGATGTCTCCGTGCTTATAAAAGCACCCCAGCCGCACTCTATATAGATGAATTGAGCTCCTATGCTTTTAAAAGTATCAAGTCATTGGTGCTTGTAGGTTTCTAGCCCTTAGATGCATATCTGTGCGGTTAGGATGATAGTGGGCCCCTTGGATTTATTAGGTGGTTGGTAGAATAGCATGATCTAAGGGGTGAAATTCGTCAAAGGAATAGATCTAACGGTAGAAAATTTATAAGCACCAATTGCTTGATGCTTTTACGAGCATAGTAGCCAGAATCTTATATATATATATATATATATATATATATATATATGTATATATATATATATGTATATATATATATATGTATATATATATATATATGTATATATATATATGTATATATATATATATATGTATATATATATATATATATATATATATATATATATGTATATATATATATATATATATATATATATATATATATATATATATATATATATATATATATATATATATATATATATATAGTCCGGCTACTATACTCTTATCAGTACGATCAACTTCGTACTCATAAGTCATTTTCGATTAAAGAGTTTTTGAATCGACAACCCATACTGTTAAACATGATTTAGAACACTTGAAACTTCTAAAAATTAAATTTCATAATTTTTCGACATCATTTACCTTACGATCAAAAAATCTCAAAATTGATAATTTTTAATGCCAAATATATGATAGTTGCTAATTTAACGATGTGTAAAAGAATCGTAATAGGTTGAAATTTTGATAGGAAATTCTATTCACTACCTATATAGAGATTTATAACTCCAATCTTAAATTGAAGAATTCGATCCTCTATTTTTAGGAAATCGTTCGATTTTGACCGTTTATTTTACGCTCACTCGATGGACTTTATTATAATTTTTGAAAATTACGAAAAAAAATTTCTAGAAGTTTAAAGTGCTCTAGATCACATTTAACGGTATGGATCGTCGATTTGTAAGCTCCATCATCGAAAATAACTTATGAGTACGAAAGGGTCTATACTCATAAGAGTATAGTAGCCGTATTATATATATATATATATATATATATATATATATATATATATATATATATATATATATATATATATATATATATATATATATATATATATATAGTCTAACTACTATATTTTTAAAAGTATCAAGCAATTGGTGCTTGTTTAGATCATGTTATTCCACCGACAACCCACTAAACCCAAGGGGCCACTATCATCCGAACCGCACATCCTTTCATGCAATGGCTAAAAACTTATTAAAAGTACCAAGCAATTGGTGCTTGTTTAGATCATACTATTCCACCGACAGCCCACTAAACCCAAGGGGCCACTATCATCCGAACCGCAGATCATTTCATGTAAGGGCTAAAAACTTATAAACACCAATAACTTAGTACTTTTAAAAGCATACGAGCTTAATTTTATACATACATATATATATATATATATATATATATATATATATATATATATATATATATATATATATATAATTGAGCTTCTCTGCTTTTGAAAGTTCCAAGTCATTGGTGCTTGTAGGTTTTAGCTCTTAGATGAAACAATGTGTAGTTAGGATGATACTGGGCCCCTTGGGTTTAGTAGATTGTTGGTAGAATATTATGATCTAAGAAAATGAAATTAGTCAAATGAATAGATCTAACGGTGAAAAATTTATAAACACCAATTACTTGGTGCTTTTACAGACATATATATATATATATATATATATATATATATATATATATATATATATATATATATATATATATATATATATATAGTAGAGCTTATATATTTTTAAAAGCATAAGCTCAAATATGCTTCTGAATTTTTTATTATTGGATTTGCATTGAGATTTGTGCTATTGTAAAGTCGACTAAAGAGAGAGAAAGAAAAAATAAAAAATACAAATCCCAACCCAAATCCAATGGTAAAAAATTTATAAATATGGATGAACTTGTATTTTTAAAAGCATATAAACTCTACTCTCTCTCTCTCTCTCTCTCTCTCTCTCTTTCTCTCTCTATCTTTAACCTCAATCCTCTCTTCTCAAAGCTAAACTATCTCAATTTAACTTAAAAATAAATTCCTCATGGTTGTTGGAAAGAAAAAAATATTTACACTACTGCTAATACTACCCAAAATTAATTGACAAAATAAATATATTCTCAAATAACATGACTATGCGAACAGACACTATAATGCCACATTCTTAGTAATAAGATGAGTAAGAATCAAATCCTAGGAATCTTTCATTCCTAATAATTAATTTGTCATAGTGCAAATCAAACGCGCACTTGATGTTTGATTTTTTTTTAAAATTCTAGTATATGTAAGTAGATTGAAGGCTCTCTTTCACAAACAAAAGATTGAAAAGAACATTATACATTCATATTATACTACAAAGAGACACATTGGAAATGAAAATTCAAGATTAAAAAAAAGGCATATAAGGTGATTGCAAGAAATACCTATTATGGTGCTTCTTTTTCTTAGAACTTGTGCACCTGAAGCGTCACAGAATAATATTTCATCAATAACTTGAGTAATTTTTTTTTTCAAAGCTTTAATTGTGAAAATACGTACTCAATTCAAAACAAAGATTAGTTGTACATCGATTCTACATTTGACAATTTTTATTATTCAGAAAAAAATGTGATCATTTAGACTTTTATTTTTATTGTAATGTGTCATTTCTCATAATTTTTGGTACTGGGACCTGCACTCAATCTGTTTAATTCCCACAAATAACCGTCACTTTTAGCTTTGAAAGATATAGAAATTCACTTTTTAAGTTGCAAAAAAAAATAAAAGGTCACACTTGCAAAAAAAAAAAAAAAAAAAAAAAATTGATTTTTCTTTCCAAGTAAAATAATCCTTCAGAGCCATGGCACTTCCTGTGGGGAAAAAAAAAATTATATGGGCAGTCTCCACATAGACTGTTTCTTAACTCTCCATTAGTATCACAACTACTATCAATAACTATACGCAAAGAAAGGAAGAAAATAAACTCAGCTGCTGTATGAGTACCTTTTACATCATCTTTGCACTGCTTGGTGCATTTGCATGGGGATTCCAAGTCTCCTGGATCACCGCTTGTAGTACAACTACCGCTAGCAGTTACGTTGCAACCGAAACAATCTGGATGACGATCCCAATTTTTAGAGAAGCCGCCCGAGAGCACAGAAATGTTGCCATCATTACTACCTTCATAATCTCCACCAAATGACAATTTCCAAGTAAACCAGAATTCTCTCGAGCTTGAACAATAAGTAGGAAGATCATTCTCATTATAGTTTTGTGAATTTTGGGGAAGGAAGAGTGTGTAATTCTCGCACGAAACATGACCCAAAGAGCCACCGAAAATAGTTTGATTGTAGTCACTGTCTATCTTCTCGCAATTGAACGAAGTTAATGTCTCCTTTGTATTCAATGAAAGTTGGGTAAGATTAATAGCAGGGATGGGGTGCATAAAATTGTAAAGGAAGTTACAATCGGATTCCCAAGCATTGGAGTTTAGGGAAAGATCATAAACTACAATTGTTCTATTCTGGGGTGAATAATCTCTAACAGCATACACAAATCCGGTGTTATAAAATTGGACCAAAGGTTCCTCAGATTGACAATACATGTAATGAACTTTACGGCAACCTGGATTAACGGTGGAGTTTGTGAAGAAAGCAGAGGTGGAGTTTGTGAAGAAAGGAGAGCTAATATTCCAGGTGATATTTCCGCATGAGAATTGGGTTGGAGGGCATGAAAAAGGAAGAGTTGAGTTTTTAGGAAAGAAGCAGAAGAGGAGGAGAATGAAGAGCAAATATAGTCTAGTACACATCGGAATGAATATTAGTGGCCTCATATGCATGTCACTGCCCCTTATTAGTTTGTTTGGAAGGAGAAAGAAAGAACGAACATATTTATATATGCTGAATGGAAATTCGAACACCTTTTCTTGCAAGACTTGCTAATTGACCTTGACTATATATAGAATTCCAGGTAACTAAGAGACGAATTGGGATTGGCCCACTCCCACTCAAATCATGTTCTACTGCACTGAAGGGAAGTGGAGATCACAGGAGGGTAATTCATGTAGTTTGAATTGGAATGCTTGGAGAGGAGAGCTATGATGAGAAGCAATTAAAGATCAACGGAGCAAAAAAAAAAAAGAAAAAAAAAAAAAAAGTCTATTGGGGCCTGTTAAGTATGTTGCACTGCGTATGAACCCATAAAAATTCTCTGTTCAGTGCCTATTTGGATGTACCAATAATAAGGAACATGGAGTGATATGTAAGTAAAGAGTGTACTTAGACGTCACTTAGATTTTATTTGGATACATGAATATTTTGTTCAGCATATTTTTTTTATTTATTATAAAAATATATACATTTAATTGATGAAGAATGTGATCAAATATTTATAATGAAATATTTAAAAATAAGATAAATTATATTATAGATGAAATATACTGTCTACTAAATTATAAATAACAAAATTTTTGAAGAAACAAAAATCAAATTTCTTATTTACAATTATACTGAAAAATCATCGTATGGAATAAGTTTTCTTTAGATATTTTATATTGACATCTAAATATGGCCTTAGAGCATACGCTATGTGGATTCAAAAATATTTTGTTATAACAGGACAAACCATCTACATCGCAAAATTTATTATCAGAATAAGTTTTGCATGAAACATGACCCAAAGAGTCCCCAAAAATATTTTGATTGTAGTCACTTGCTATCTTATTGCAATTGAACGAACTTAATGTCTCCTTTGTCCGCAATGTAAGTTGGGTGAGATTAATATCAGGGATGGGTTTTTTAAAATCTTATAGGAAGATACAATTCGATCCCCAATAATAGGAGTTTAGGAGAAAATCATGAACTTCAATCGTATATTCTGGAGCGAGTTGGAAATTTGATGGACCGTCCGTTATGCGCTATCTAACTGTCTACGTCCACGAAGAGAGCGAGAGAGATGTATTCCACTATAAGAAATAAAAGAAATACAACATCTTATGTCTTCTCCAAATAAAAAAAAAAATAAGAGACTTATGGTAAACTCCATCTATCTCTTATTCCAACGAAAAACTCAAAAAAAATAACCCGTAAAGAGATTTTTATAAAACCTTAATCAAGAAGACAAATTTTTATGCTGTTGCTTCGAGTAATCCGAACCGCTCAAGTAATTAGTCAAGAACCTCCGCTTCGCTGCCGAACCCAACGCCATATGCGAATCGCCATGCATCTTCTCTACTCTAATACTGCCAAGCTTGCATAAAAAACCGACCACCTTTTAATTAATTAGGGCACTAATTAATTAGTCTCATAAGGTTGTACAACACTGCCAAGCTTTTTAATTAATTAGGGCACTAATTAATTAATCACATGAGGTTGTACAACACTGGGAAGCTTGCATCAAGAATCGGCCACCTTTTAATTAATTAGGGCACTAATTAATTAGTTTCCTGCATGCCGTTACAATCTCAAAAGAATCAGATGCATGCCGTTACAATTTCAAAAGAATCAGATACTCCGGCATCTTCATGCACTAATTAATTAACCCGAGATGCATCCTAATTAACTTGGTCCATCGGCCACCTCCCTTTTCTTAATTCACTGAAATGCATTCATGCATATATATAATACACAATGAAGCCGGTCGAAGAGTCAATCTATCCTAATTAGATTAGGATATGTATAGATAGGCATAAATCTTGCACCAACAAAAATTATCTTCAAGATCAAATAATATTTTCCATACAACTAATTTATATCATATAACCAACTTAATCGGTTAATTAAATTTGGCTCAATTCAAATTCAAAAGAATGCATAAATCCGCAACACTGTGTTATAAAATTGGACCACAGGTAATTCATTCTGACAATAGAAGTAATGAACTTTAGGGCACCCTGGATTAATGGTGGAGTTAGTGAAGAAAAGAAAGCTAATATTCCAGATGATATTTCCACACGAGAGGAAAAAAAAATTAAATTTAATTTATATATCATAAGCTCTAGTATATTTAATTTTCTTAACTTTTAGGTACCGTTTGGTTCGGGGGTAAGAAAAATTTTGTTATACCGGGGATAGGTATAGATTCTGGTATTAGCAGGAATTAGTGTAAATTTGCGTTTGGTTCGTTTTATGAGTTATACCGGGATTAAAGGAAATTGTGTTTGGTAAATTATATAGGAATAAGGAGAATAAGAAGAATAGGAAAAAATTGTGTTTGGTTGAGTATAGAGGAATAAGAAGAATTGAGAAGTGATAAATTTGTGTATTGACTATTTTGCCCTTTATGATATAATTTATAAATAAAATAATTTATGATATTAATCAACCTAATAATAAATTTAAAATATTTTTTAAATTTATAAAAAATATTTAAAAATAAATAATAAATAATTAAAAATACTTAAAAATGATAGAAAATTATATATTAAAATATTTAAAATGTTTGATTGTCTATCATTTTAAAACCATTAATCAATAGATAAGCAATTTTTAATTTTTTTCTTTTAAAATTTTCTATCATTCTTAAATACTTTTAAAATATTTTTATACTTTTTTAATATTAATATAAATTTATTATAACGTTGATTAATAGCAAAAAAAAAGGTGAAGCTCGGACTTAGCAAAAAAGGGTAAAGCTCGGTGGAGAAGAAGCACAAAAGGGTGAAGCTCGGTGGAGAAGAAGCAAAAAAAAAGGTGAAGCTCGGACTTAGCAAAAAAGGGTGAAGCTCGGTGGAGAAGAAGCACAAAAGGGTGAAGCTCGGTGGAGAAGAAGCAAAAAAAAAAGGTGAAGCTCGGTGGAGAAGAAGCAAAAAGGATGAAGCTCGGTGGAGAAGGAGACTGCCTCGATGCTCGTGCCATTCTTTGTATTCTAGCGGGTTACAGCTCGGGGTGGGAATCCGAATTCCCACCCCCATCCCCCTAATACCGGAAAAGCAGGAATTTCAATTCCTGCTTTTCCGGTTCCCGTTTGGGAATGGATACGGGAATAAGGGGGATATTCCCCCTTATTCCCGTTACCAAACGACACCTTAGTATCTAACCACCATCCAATAAAAGATTTTAGCCTTGTAATATCTTATATAAAATATAATTATTTTTAAATTCTATCATGTTATATTTCTTTCTCCTTTTAAGTCTTGACGAGAATATTTTAAGCATTGACGTCCTTGTCGAGCTCAAGCAAACTCACAAGCATCAGGTGATGTAAGATTTATCTCGCTAGTCTTCGCCAATCTCACGCTCCACCCACAGTAGTCATCAGCCGGAAAAAATCGTGCTCTACTCACTGTATGATTGGCTCTGATACCAATTGTGATGCCCCAACTTCCTACGGAATCACCCATTTTAGAATTACTCTAACTCTAGCATCTTGGGTTGATTAAGCACCTCGAGATTGAGTAGCATATTATCATCTGTTTCACCCTTTGAGTCTTGTAGATAAAGTCATGATAGCTGTAGATTTTATTCCAACTTATCTCTTTTTTTCACTTACGGTATTTCTGTTATCTTATGTCTCTAGTAGACTTAGTGGGCAGACCGTTGGCCTTGAAGACGATACCCACTGAGAACTACTGTTTGGTGTAGTTCTCACACCTTTTGTTGGTGACTATTTTTACAGAGGTCCTCTTTTCCTGTTCCTACACTAGCAGTTCCTTATGATCGAGGATAGGGAGCCGCAAGCTAGATCCTTACCCAGACTTGAGGAGAGCAGACGGATCCTGTTTCAGTGTTTGGAGCTTTTAATAGTTGTACATGCTGTATTATTTTTCTTTACTCTGTTGAGAGATGGTTATGTATATGAGTTGACAGTTGTATAGTGATATGAGTTATTATTATTAGTTTTTTTTTTTTTTTTTTCTTTTTTTTTTAGCTCTGATATTTGTATAGTTGTGGTTCTTTTGCAGATTAGACGCTTTGCCTATGCGGAGTTCTCGTAAGGGTGGTGGATCTGTTGGCGACTCCGGATCGCAGTTTCGACTTCGGAACGTGACATAAGTGGTCCCCGAATTCTCGATATTTTCATTTGCGTCCCTCACTATAGATGTATCTTGCATAGAGGCCCCTCCACGTGCTATATCATGTAATTTGATGCATAAAATATGGACATTTTTGTAATATATATTACAATATAAAAATAGTATTTTTCACCCTTTTTGATGTTTAGGCTCGCCGAATTCAAAATCGAACGTCGTTACGTTGTTCAACTCGACGAGGCCAATCAAATGACGATTTTGTTTCGTCACGTTTGGAACTCGCTAAGTCAAGTTAGCGCATTACGAATACTCCCGAAATTTCAAATTACAAAAATTTTAAAAATTTAAATTTAAATTCAAATTTTAAAATTTAAATTTAAATTCAAATTTTAAAATTTAAATTCTACAGGTATTATATGAATGCTTCTTGGAAGATGTGTGGAAGTGAAATGAAAGTTTTATAGAAAAGATTTACATGTCAAAGTGTAAGAAATTTGTCAGCCTTTAGTAACAGCCAACCAAACTCAATTAATACTGCCAACAGGGGAATTCGTTCTCTCCCACTCCACTCCACTCCACTTTGGAGGTAGAAATTATTATCTGGATATAATTACATCATATAAATATATATATATATATATATATATATATATATATATATTTATTTATTTATTTATTTATTTATTTTTTTTTGAATTTAAATTAAGTCAAATTAATTAACTCATTAAATTGGTTCATGAAAGATAGCGCGGACTTGGTCTACGAAATATATTATATCATCTCAAAGTTGATTTTTATTGATACAAAATTTTTATTTATCTATACAAGTCCAAATTTAATTAATATTGTTGACTTTGACTGACTTCCTTAGCATTAGCGGCCAAGTTAACGGAATGGCCAAAATTAATTAGCGCATAGCGACTGGTTTGTTGAGGACCATACGACTCGACGTGAGGTGTGGTGGCCAAGATGCTAATTAATGACTTGGTTTATGGAATATATTATATTATTTTAAAATTGACTTTTATTAGTGTAAAAAATTGTATTTATCTCTATAAGTCCGAGTCTAATTAATATTGTTGATTTTAATACATATACCAAAATTAATTAGTACATAGCGACCCGTTTCTTGAGGACCTACGTACTACCGTTTGGTAACGGAATAAGACCTAACTAGTTATTCCAAAAATAAATATAAAGTACGAAACTAGTATAAAAAAATATTTGGGATGATTCCAGGGATAAGAGATTTTGTGTTTGGTATAAGAATGAAGAATAAGAGGAATACAGAGTTTTAATTGAGGTAAATTATCTTTTTTGCCCTCCAATTTTATTATGTAATAATGAGGTGAGAGATGGTGTCTCGGTAGACGTGAGAGGGTATTTAAAGAAAAAGTAAGAGGGTGGTTGGAAAGAGTGAGAACAGTAATTCTCACTTATTCTAGTTGTACCGGAACAAACTATACCGATTGATTTCTGGTGCGTATGGAAGAATAAAAGAGATATCTCTCCTATTCCCGGTTCTATACCGAATCCAAACGGCCCGTGGCCAAGATAATTAGCAAAGCTAATGGGTTGTCGCACTGCAAGAAAATTTAATATTTAAAAATATCTTTTTATATTTAATAATACTTAAAAGTATTTTAATATAGTCTAGTATTATAGTTAAAAGTGCAGATAAATAAAGAATCACAACGTATATAATCATACTTATGTCAAATCTTGATAAAATATATTCTAACGATTTAAAGCGTAAGAATTTATTAAAATTTTGATATTTTAAAATATTTAAAAATTAAAAATAATAATAAAACTTATCAATTATTAAATTAATTTAATATAATAAAAAGTTTACATGATGATACTTTTTGAAGCATCAATGTTTACTATATTATAGAAATATTTAAGACGTTTTTTCTGAACAGTTGTCTAAAAAGTATTCTTATATTAAAATCTTTCTATAGTTTTATAGTGTTCCTTGAGGACATCGGCAGTGGAGTCAGAGTGAAAGTTCTCGACCAAATTGCTTGAGTGGTTCAAATTTTTTAAAATAACGACATAAAAATTTTTGCTTAAAAATTTTTCATACTTCTCTAATTTAATTCTTTTGATTATATTTTTTTAAAAAAATTAAATTATTTTTTTAAAATTTTTTTCACATTTATTTTAAAATAAATTTAATTGAAAATGTGAATTAATTAGACTTCAAACTTCAGATCTCATGTATCAACACCACGTCCTTTGTCACTTGCACTAGAAACCTAAATTATGAACTATTACGCTTTTTGAAATTTTTTTTCTTGGAATAAGAAAAAAGTGTGATTTACAATAAAAATCTTAATTTTTTATCGGAAGAAATTAAATATAAGGTCTATATATATATATATATATATATATATATATATATATATATATATATATATATATATATATATATATATATATATATATATTAAAATATATTTTTTTCGTTCTTTCCTAGATAATTATCAAATCACGGAAATTTTTTTTTTTCTGCATTTATTATTAGCTATTATATATCAAAAATTGATTAATAATTAAAAAAAAAGAAGTTAAAATGTATAGATAACTCCTGAACTCTAATCTGTTATGAAATGACCCCTTGATCTTTTTTTTATTTGAGTTGCACTCTTCAACCAACAAACTATTTGATTGAGGTACTTGTATTAGTAGGTTTGAGAATTTTGTTAGAATAAAACACCCACGAAGGGTGGATTAAAAATTGCTCCAGTCGAAAAGATGAAAAACAGTTCTTGATAAACTTGAAGGGGTATTAAAGTTGTACAAGTCCTACTATTCGAAAAAAACGAAAAAAAAAATTAAGAAAAAATGGAGCAATTCTGCTTTGTTCTATTTGACGAGCAATTTTTTTAATCAGATGCATCTCCCGTGGGCGTGTGATTCCTACACAAATTTTAAAAATTTTTAGGAAAAGACCTAAATCAAATGATTTGTAATGCTAAGTCTACAACCTTTAAAGATTTGTAAATTTTACCATCCCCAATACATGTGCCTAGCATTTTGCTTCACCTTTTTATGTTTTTAGTAAAAAAGAAGGAAAAAAAAAAAAAAATTGGCTACTTATTTATGGACTAAGAATATTTCTAATTTTCTATTTCATGACAATAGATTTCAAAAACTAATAAGTTGAGTCGGTGACAATTAGATTTCAAAAACTAATAAGATGATAGACGGTGACATTTGTGGTGGCATTTGCAAACATTCTATCCTCACTTTAAGCAACTAAACAACTCTAACAGATTGATAGTCATAGGTATATATCAAAGCCGAAACTAGCATCATCTTTTAAATGTTAGAGATAATACTAATTAGTTAGAATTAGATTATCTAATTAATATATTTGATTGTTTATATTATGATAAAAATAAATCTAATTAGATAGAATATCTAATTAGAGTAGAATTTTATGTAATAAGTTATAAATAAAGAGGGGGGGCTATTATAGTTAGTGAAGTCAGAGTCGTCTTAATTAATTAGTTGAAGCCAAAAAAGGATGTAAGGGGCATGAAGTTGCGCTAAGTTGATTTCTTCAATAAAGACAAGTTTAGTTCGCTTTCATCAAAACGTATCTAATTCTTTATTTTCTTTTTCTCTCTTTTCTATTTTATTTTTTGTGGGGATCTTTATATACCAACAAGTATATAGAACGATATTTGTTGGAGAGCCACCACCATAACAAGTGGTATCAGAGCCCTATTTTCAAGAGGAGAAGGTAACAATGACGTTTAATAATGCCAATGGAGTTGCACAAGAATTTCCAATATTCAAAGGGGACAATTATAATTTTTGGTGCGTGAAGATGCGGACATTGTTGCGATCCCAATATTTAATGCACCATTTGGTAGTGGGATAAGAAAAAACTAGCTATTTCAGAGATAAGTATAAAATACGGAACTAGTGTAAAAAAGTGTTTGGTATGATTCTAGTAATAAGAGAATTTGTGTTTGGTATGATGATAGAAAAAAAAGAGAAATAGAGAATATTAGTTGGTTAAAATAACGTTTTTGTCCTCAACCATAATAGTTTTTTAAAACAAATAAATATTTTAATTGTACGATTTTAAATGTTTAATTAATTAAGATATTTATTAAAAAAATTAAAATTTATATTTTATTTGTATATAAAAAAATTTATTAAAAAATTTAAAAATTTTGAAATTTTATAAATTTTTAAAAATAAAAAAATTTAAATTTTATAAATTTAAATATCTTAAAATTTAAAATTTTTAAATAAATAAATAAAAAAATTGATGGGACAAGGTTGGAACCCACCGAATGGGGGGACTGATGTTCTCCCCCGTTTGGGGGGATAAAGGGGATATCCCCTTTATCCCCCGAACAATCCCCGTTCCAAACGGGTGTCATACCCCGAGTTTAAAAACCAGTCTGAATTTTTTTTTTTTTTTTTTTTTAAATCAGAGTTCGCAAAACCGAGCGTAACAGACCGCCACACATATAGAAAATCCTCCGACCACACGGGCAGAGTCTCTCCTATACATGCACGGCTCGGCAAGTACAAAACCATACAATCAGAGTTCAAGTACAATTTAAACTAAATAACATAATAAAACCCAATCAGTTCTAGACATCTATATAAGTCATATTGTCCTCAAAATATATAAAGCAAAACTAATATATCATGATGACAAAGTAAACTGCTAATGATCAAATCCAAGATGTGATGATCCTCAGGGGGACAGCTCTATCGTGACAGCCTCACTCGTACGTCCCGACATCCCTCCACCCGACGGACCTGAAAAATGGTCACCCAGGGGGTGTGAGATACATTGACAGTGTATCCCCGTGGGTACGACCAGCCGAGAAATAGCTAATCGTACCTACTGGATACTAAAATCTGCAGATAGTAACTGGTCAGTGGATAAAGGCTGGATAAGCAATAAAGAGCAATAATAATACTGAAATAAGTATGATGACAGGAGTATAACTGCAGGTATCAATATAAGCTGATAATCATGACTATAAATAATCAAACAAGAAACTGAGCATATAGGGTACAAGATAAATAGCTACATGTGACAGAACATGATAGTAAAAGCTATGCGTCAAGAATAGAAACTCAAGTACTCAATCACAATGCCACTATTGGTCTCACAGAACCTCAGGCTAATGCCACCGATCCACACCATATCTGGCTGACATAACCCTGCACTCACAGATGCAATGCACTCCCGATGCAAAGGGATCACGGGTCCTTCCTCTAGATCACTTTACCGGTAAAGAACACTATGACGGTGGCCAAACCGTCAGTGTACGTGAAGTACAGCAGTATGTGGCGATCATAATGCTATGCTCAAGCTCACGGTCTAATGACCGGGTAGTCGGCAACAAGCTGAGATCCCAACAGGGAAGCAGATGTATGTATATATCAAACATGGGTCAATCATGCATATCTGGAAAGTAAAAGCAAGTATCTCTGGATATAAATGCAGTACAATAATCGACAGATATGATAGCAATCAACAGGCATGATCAGACCATGAAAAATCTACTGTACTGAGATATAAGAACTGATGAGCAGGTGTACAGGAAATGTCCTAGTAAATATCTATCATCTAGGAATAAAAGACATGTAGCATAATCAGGGCTGAATCAAAAACAAGTGTCCGACTGGACTAAAGCAACCAGATGGCCGAAAAGATAAAGCCCGGACCGAAGATAAACCCACCTCAATGTAGGCCGATCCCAACTCCCGTAGACTACTGGGAGGCTGGTGCTGAACTGCTGGGTCCTGAACAAAAACTGTAATCAGAAACAGACTCACTCATACCCATCCCGACAACACTATAATAATATGACGCTAACATGGGGGAACTTAGCCGAAACCAGGCTTTTACCGGAATTTCCGAAAATCCACTGAACCTCCAATCATGACCCACCAACATTCTAAAAATATCCAAATATCGCCCAACTACACCTGCTGACCCTAAACATCATAATTTTGATGTTCGGACGGACAGGGACCAAATCGTAATTTCCTGCATCGAAATGTTGCTATAAATACACTATTATAACCGTTGTTTCGACTCGTTCTTCCAAACCAGGAAGCCGTTGACTATGCCGTAAATTATAGCGCGTTCGATTCGGCGCGACAAAACTCGTGCTCATGAGTTTGGGCTGGCACGAGGCCCGAGGGCAAAGTTGGCCCATAAACTACTTAGGTCCAAAATGCAACTATGGTACAATTTAATAAACACCTAATCAATTCTGGTTTAAACTTGAGCATGATGCTTAATAATGACAGAGGAGTGAGGTGCTCACCTACGGCTTGCCGGAAAGTGGCCGAAGAGTTGGCCGAAGCAACACCCACAAATGACCAAGGCTCGGGTTGAGAGCAACTTGGACCAAATCTAGTGCCCAAAAGCCAACAGAGTGGAGCATCAGTGTAAGGGCACTCCCAGAAAAGGTTTGGACATGGCCAGCCCCGGCGCCGGTGGCCGAAGGCGGCGGTTGGCAGTGGGGCTCGGATTGCAATAATGGTGCAACGACAGAAAAGAGAAGTCCCACATTCAAAATCTCATGCAATGGCGTGGTAAGCTTCATATGGTCCAAATGAACGTACCTGGGTGGTTGGTCGGCGGCCAGAAGCGACGGCGGCGTGCGGCGGCGAAGCTCGGCCAAGCTCAAGAGCTTTAATGGCGGATTCCGACCGGGTGCTTCAAAGGCCTTCCAACTTGGACCAAACTTCTTCTCCTGGTACAAGGAGGCTTGCTGAGGTGGTGGCCGGCGACGCGGGTGAGCGGCGGCCCCGGACGACGAAGATCGGCCGAAGTGCAAGTTTGCCCGAAACTAGGGCTGGCTCGTGCGGCTCGGATTCTTGCTTGATTTCCACCAAACTTCGGGAGATGGTTGCAGTTGCCAAGAAGATCAAAACCAACGATCTGATCTTGATTCAATCGGTCGGATGAAGTCTGTGCCCGAAATCGGCCAAACAATGGACTTCTGGCGATGAGGTGCAACCGCCGGCAATCGGGACGACGGCAGGTGCTCAGACTTCACAGAGACGATAGTCTCGACGTCAAGAAGGCATTGGACAAGACCAGAGACCATTTTAAAACAAAAGCTTCCATCATCTTACCTTGCCGGAAAGATGGAAGAAGAAAATGCCCTCCGCGGCGGCGCACGGCGAAGCTCGGCGTCGAGAACCCTATAGCTCGGTCAACAGCTTCACAGAGGGACAACCAGATGGTGCTGGGACCAACCAAACTCCTTCTTGATGCCCTCCTCACCAACAACCCGAGAGAAAGACACTTCCTTGTCTCCTTGGGCTTCTCCGGCGACGGGAACGGCGGCGTCGAAAGCGCGACGCGGCGGTTGGGAAGGCTGAGGAGACGCGTCGGTTACAGAGAGGAGGGGGCAGAGGGGTGCTCGGATGTGAGGGGATGCCAAAAACCCTAACCGAAGTTGATATATATATCAATATTGCACAAAATGCTAGTAGGCCCCTCCACACTTGTTATTTGGCTCCAAGTCCCTCACAGAAAACTTCTTCTTACACTCTAGTCCCTCACCAATAAGTTGCATGCATTTCGGAGCATAAACTTTTGAGTTTTCGCATAAAATATCGCATCTTTCGCCGTATTTCACGCTTTTCGAGATTTTAGGACCGTCAAACGGAAATTCCGTCAGCCCCATTGCGCTCAGATCGATGAAATCGATCAAAACGACAACCTAGATCGCTATGTTCGGAGTCCGAACAGTGGATTGGCCAACGTTGGAACCGAGGGGATTTGGAATTAGAGGCTTATTGTTCAAATCCACTATTCACTTAAGTCACGGGTCCCGCCCGCTTCTTCGCTGATTTCTGAAAGATCCGACCGTCGGATCGAAATTTGGTCAATATCATTTTCGATCAGTTTGACGAGACGGTCGCACTGGTGATCTCGGATTTCCAAGATCAGGCTCGGATTTGAAAAGTGATATTTTCGTCTCGTAAAGTGTGCAACTTGCACACCGGTAAATGACCAATTAGGTCATTTTGCTCTTTTGAATTCAAAATCAACTTGAATTTCATTTTTTTTTCTTTTATTTATTTAAAAATAAAAATCTTGATTATTACAACAGGGACATAGGATTTTGTTGAAAAAGAATGTAAAGAATCAACTGGAAAGAATCTAAAAAAAGATGCGAGTGTGTTATTTTTTATTCAACAATCTGTTGACGACTCAATATTTTGTTACATTGTCGGCACTATCCGATCGAAAGAAGTATGTGATATATTACAGAAGGAACATCAAGGTAGCGAAAAAGGTACTCAAAATTAAAATTCAAACTTTAAAATGAAAATGTAAGACTTCATTTATGGAAGAAAAAGAAAACATTCATGCATTTTATTCTAGAATTATGGAATTAGTTATCTTGATGTATTCCTATGGTGAACAAATTACTGATCAAACAGTAGTTGAAAAAATTTTAAGGAGTTTGACGAGAAAAATATGGTAATGTAGTTTATGCCATAGAAAAAGCAAATGATTTATCTAAATTGTCTTGTAGCGATTTTTTGTTCTCTTTTAGCACATGAAGAACGATAGATAGAAATGAAAACTTTTCTGAGCATGCTTTTCAAAGTAAACCGAAAGGCAATGAAAAAGATAAAGTAGATACATCTAATCGCCAAGCTTCAGCATCAGGAGACTATGGTAGAGGTTGTGGTCGTGGTCTTGACCGTGGTAGAGGTTGCGGCGGTAGATCGGGTGGATATAATAACAGAAATAGTGAAAGATCATGTAATCAAAATCAGATAACCTACAGAGGTAATGATCAACCCTACAATCATAAAAATATTCAATGTTATTATTGCAAAAAATTTGGCCATATCGAGCGGTTTTGTCGATTGAAACAACAAAACACTAATTTTACTCAAGAAAAATATAAAAATAATAATGTACTTTTTGCATGTCGTTCATCAGAAAAAGCTGCTAATAGTATTTAGTATGTCGATAGTGATTGTAGCAGTCACATAATAGGAAAAGAAGAGAACTTTATTAATTTGGATAAGTCTGCTAAAGACCGAGTGACGATGGGTGATGGGTATATCCAGGACATGCATGGAAGAGGTACAATTAAGACAAATATTTCCGGAATCCAAAAAATAAATAATGTTTTATATGTTCCTAGATTGAATTCCAATTTTTTTAATGTGGGCCAATTTTTGAAAAAAAATTATTTACTTATTTTTGAAGATTCTAAGTGCACTATTTATTGAGATAAAAATAAAAGAGATTTACTTTTTGAAATTTCGATAACAGAAAAAAAAGTTTTTCCTGTTCATGTTGCAATGAAAAGTAGTGCTTGATGATGATTGGTTATGGCACCATAGATATGGTCATTTGAGTTTTAAAGGGCTTGATCTGTTAAATAAAAAGAATATGATTGATGGTTTGCCTTTGGTACATAATATTGGTTCTGTACGTGAAATTTGTGGGCTAAAAAAGCATCATAGAGACTTTTTTCAAGAAACAACAATTGAAGAGCCAAAAAACCATTAGAATTAATACATGCCGATGTTTGTGGGCCGATGTAGACACCGTCGCTCAGCACATACAATTACTATTTTGTGGTTTTCGTCAATGACTACAGTTGGATGACTTGGGTTTATTTTATTAAAAATAAATTCGAAGCTTTTGATGTTTTTCAAAAATTTAAAATTTTGGTCGAAAACGAATCCGGTTATTATATTAGGACCCTCTGTTACGGCATTTTGGTGTTGGCATATTTCGTGAGTCAAGTCAGTGAGTTGAGTCGGAGTCTTAAAGGGATCAAATTGTCAATCATCAATCAAAGACTTAGAGAAGATTCAACAAGAGCTCAAGTTGACACTCAGTGTCTTGAGTCTTGAAGATTGAAGTTGAAGAATTGTGGATCAGTTACATCAATCTCAAGAAGAAAGTATTCAAAAGGATCAGGTATGGTTAACTAAATATTTTTGGTGATCCGAATACTTTCTTATAGTGTAGAAACACTTGGAAGAATTTTTAATTGCATAAAAATCAAAAACTGGACATGGGGCATGTTCAGGATCCGGATCAGATGATCCAATCCGGATCCCGAAGGGTATTAGTTCATGTGCAAATCCAATCCGGATCCAAGCCTATTCTGATCCGGATCCCGAACATTGGATGTTGCTGAAATTCATGAACGATCCGGATCGGGAAGTTCAATCCGGATCCCGAACCCTTGGTTTTCTGGAATTGTCTATCACGCTACGACGATCCGGATCGCAGTAAATCCGATCCGGATCGCCGTCCTGAAAAGTTCCAGATAAGGTAAGTTTTTGATTCTTATCTCTTTCCAAAGGTTTCTAAACTATAAATAGACATTTAGGATTTCTCAAAAATGTGGGGAGCACGGCCGATTAATTTATAAAACACTTGAGAGCAACCCTAGAGGCTAGTTTTTTATCGTTCCTCTTTATAGCCTCTTTTAGGTCAATTCGACGGTTCTTTCAAGAACATATCTTTCGTCGAATTGATCTAATCTTTGCTTAGAGATTTCTTCGACGGTTCCTCAATGAGAATCTAAGCAAAGGATCACCATCGAAGTCAATATTCTTATCGACTGAGTTTGCGTCGTGGATTCGACGTGGCATCGTGGATTCGGTGTGCTAAAGGCGTTTCGTGGATTCGAAACGCGTGCTCGTGGATTCGAGTGGCGTTCATGGATTCGAACGTGTGCAGTGGACGTGCAATCGGTGGAGCGCGAGGTCCGAAGAAATTGAAGGAGGGGTTAAATCCGTGGAGACGGTAATCACCTTGTTATTCTTCTTTTCTTAGTGGATTGTTATTGCGTGGACATCCAACCGGTCAGCGCAAGGTCCGAAGAAGCTGAAGGAGGGGTTGAGTCCGTGGAGTCGGTAATCACCTTGTTATTCTTCTATTCTTAGTGGATTGTTATTGCGTGTTGGTCCCGTTGTTTTTCTCCTGGATTGGAGTTTCCACGTATATCTTGGTGTGCTGTTTTTATTTTCCGCATTGGTTTTTATTTTGCACTGAAATTTGGTTTTATAAGTATTACACCTATTCACCCCCCCTCTAGTTGTTTGATAGTACCTATTTAGATCCTTGTGGATCCTATAAAAATCTACAATTGGTATCAGAGCGGGTTTTAGGTTTATCTATCATGATGGGTGAAAGTGGTAATATTTATAGACCTTCTCTTTTTGATGGGACTAATTATGCTTATTGGAAAGTGCGGATGAGGGCTTTTCTCATCGCAATTGATGAGCGAGTATGGCAATCCGTGGAATACGGTTGGGTGCATCCTGTTGAGGAAGTAGGAAATTCTACTACCCCAAAACCTCGCTCTAGATGGTCCAAAGAGGAATTTGAAAGATCTTCTTACAATGGGAAAGGTATGAACGCTTTATTTAATTCTCTTTCCTCGACTGAGTTCACACGAATTTCCGCGTGTGAAACCGCGAAGGAAATTTGGGATATTCTCAAAATTACACATGAGGGTACTAATCTTGTAAAAATTCAAAAGCTCCAGATGCTTACAAGTCAATTTGACTCTATTCATATGGAAGAGCATGAATTGTTTACAGATTATTACACTAGACTTCAAGATGTAATTAATACATGTGCTAATTTAGGAGAAAAGATCCCGGAGTCGAAAATTGTAAGAAAGATACTTCAGACTCTTTCGGAACGGTTTAGGGCAAAGGTTACCGCCATTGAAACCGTTAGTCATCCGGATGAGATGAGTGTAGAGGAATTAGTAGGTGCTTTGCAAACTTATGAAATGACTTTTCCTACTAATCAAGTTTCTTCCAAGTCTTCTTCTAAGCTTACAGGTATTGCATTCAAATCCACAAAGGAAGAAGATAGCAAATCAAGTTCCGACGATGAAATCTCTTTTGCCAATTTTGAAGAACAATTGGCGCGGATCACAAAGAAATTTCGTCGGAAGTTTTGGAAGAATCGAACCGATGGATATTCATCCACGAAACCTTCTAAAGGATCATCGGGTTCTAAATCCTCTAACCTCAAAAGCTTTGCAAAACCTTCTAAAGAAAAAGAAAAAGATAATTTCGAAGGGGAAATCCAATGCTATAGATGCAAAGGCTACGACCATTTTTCAACGGAATGTCCTTCTCCGAAATCATATAAAAAGAAGGCTTTGCAAGTGAAAACTTGGGACGATTCTACTTCTAATGAATCGACCTCAAGTAAAGAGGAAAAAGTCGTTAACTTACATGCCTCTCATATTCCCTCTTCTAATGTTTGCTTATCATCTTTAATCACTGACTCTATTCCTTTGATTTTGCATGAAACATCAACATCTGGCCGAGAGTCATCAAGTGAGGGGGAGTCGGACGAAGAAGAACTCGTTGAGGCATATCAACAACTTCTTGTGGAATCTAAGAAGATGGCCAAGCATATCAAGAAGTTGAGAAAGCAATGACTTGAGATTCAAGACGAGAATCAAGCTTTAAAGATAAAACTTCATGATCTCGAGTAGGAACAAGGACGTTTATTGGATAACAATAAAATCCTCCAAGAAAAGCTAAACCAATCGGAGACAAACGCTAAATCATATATGGACAAGATTGGTTTTCTAGAAAAACAGTTTGAGGAGATTCATGTCACCAACCAAGCATTGACCAAGCAAGTTCATCAACTTAAATCCGACATACAAAGGCTTTCAATCGGTTCGAAGAAATTTGATTGTATATCCGGATTAGGTCAAACAAGCAAGGTTGGTTTGGGTTTTAAAAAGGATCAAACTGTGCATGCTTCAAGTTCCACATTCAAATTGAAAGGAAGAATGTGTCACCTTTGTGGACTTGAAGGACATTTGGTGAAGAATTGCCCGAAAAAAGGAAAGAAGAGTCCTTCGGCAACTTCATCTACGGAGCGAACTCAACGGAATCAAAAGACACATCAAGTCAATGGAGTCCACTCAAACCACCAAAGGTCCGAGCCACAACATCAATCATACAAGTGGATCACTGCGAGGCAAAGACCTAAGGTGGATCAACAGTCAAAGCTATCATCTCCCAACCACAATGAATCAAGACAACCCAAAATTCGACAATTTTGGATTCGGAAAGGTGATATCTTTCCTTGTCTTAAGTTCTAAATAGCTTATGACTGTATGTAATGCTTTGATTGGTTTTCCTTTCATATTTTTCTGAATCTCTGCATTACATGTTTTTTTTTCAATGCTCTTCTTTTTTTTGTTTTTTTTTTTTAACAAAAGGATTTTAACGAACAAGTGCATTGAATAAAAAGGGTTTTCACTTTCAATCACTCCAATTTAATTTTATTTGAATTATCAACTTTACTCCATAATCATAAATCTTGAAGATACTTCATTATAGGAGTTTTTGATATTATAAGCATCAAATTTTAGAAATCATGTGTGATCTTTAGATGCTTAATCTATCTCGGTTGTGTGAATTCATTGTGATAAACGTGAGACAACCGATAGACTAAAATTTGGGATTTAATTCTTTCACGTAAGAGATTGCATTCTTACAAGGGTAATGAAATGATTTGCAAAAGATGTGGAAAGAGTTACATCCGAAAGGAGTGTGAAAACTACCACCACATGTTGGAAAGAGCTGCCACCCCGGTCATCCGGTCTGTGTGTGAAGCTAGCACATGTTATGGATGCTTGAAAATTATTTATGAAATTTTGTTTAGTTGAAGCATTCGGAGATTTAAATTTAAAGCTCTTATTTTGAACAATCTCCTGGTTGGTATAAGGTGGGATAGTTGAAAGATGCTCAAAGAGCCACCCTTAGGTATTTTAGTGCTTATCTCAAATTTGAAAGGGTAAGAAATCAAATTGATGTCATTTGGAAATCTCTGTAAGTCATCTTTGTACATCCGTTACATCTTGATAGACTTTGGATCTCAAGATTATTTTTGATGACTTGTGTTTGATGAATATAACATGAAAAACGGTTTATAATGTTTTACCTTTATTTTTCATGATTTCGGAGTAAATCTTTTTAATTTTTGTAAAATTAATTGGATTGAATGACATCTATGTGATCTCATATTATTTTCAAGCACTTAAATTATTTTCTTGATGGAATACAAATCGGTATTTGAAAAGATTCTAAAATCTGGATTTGTTTCAAGAAATTATTTGATTTTTGCTTTCTGGTACAGGTACGCAATCTGTATTTTTGTTATATACCGGAACTGAGCCTTTATCTCTCTTTCTCTATGAACTAATGCTGTAAGTGATTTTCTTTTGTCTAGTATGTTCACTGTTTGACAATTTGTGACAAAAAGGGGGAGAACAGAAAATAATGATCGTATCACAAAGGGGGAGAACATAAATGCTCAAGACAGGGGGAGAACATAGAGAACATGGAGAACATGTTAGAGATGCTCATGATAGGGGGAGATAAAGAAAGGATTGAAAGAGCCGAAAAAAAAAAGAACCAAAAGGACGAATCAAATGTAGGATTTTAATTTCTAACGACTAACGTTTGATTTTGGTTGGAGTTTTGTTTTGCAGGAATTACATCACTTTAAGTCTCCAAGTCCTAAGTCATAGAGTATGTTCTAGGACTGTTTGGTTCAAATGTAATTTTGTATTTATTGGATCTTTCACGCAAAGAAAATCAATGTTTTGGTGATAACATTGAATTTCGACTTTTTGGTTTAAGATGAGTGACTTGAGCGCTTTTATGTATTTTTGGGTTTTGTCACGAAATTGCCAAAGGGGGAGATTGTTACGGCATTTTGGTGTTGGCATATTTCGTGAGTCAAGTCAGTGAGTTGAGTCGGAGTCTTAAAGGGATCAAATTGTCAATCAGCAATCAAAGACTTAGAGAAGATTCAACAAGAGCTCAAGTTGACACTCAGTGTCTTGAGTCTTGAAGATTGAAGTTGAAGAATTGTGGATCAGTTACATCAATCTTAAGAAGAAAGTATTCAAAAGGATCAGGTATGGTTAACTAAATATTTTTGGTGATCCGAATACTTTCTTATAGTGTAGAAACACTTGGAAGAATTTTTAATTGCATAAAAATCAAAAACTGGACATAGGGCATGTTCAGGATCCGGATCAGATGATCCAATCCGGATCCCGAAGGGTATTAGTTCATGTGCAAATCCAATCCGGATCCAAGCCTATTCTGATCCGGATCCCGAACATTGGATGTTGCTGAAATTCATGAACGATCCGGATCGGGAAGTTCAATCCGGATCCCGAACCCTTGGTTTTCTGGAATTGTCTATCACGCTACGACGATCCGGATCGCAGTAAATCCGATCCGGATCGCCGTCCTGAAAATTTCCAGATAAGGTAAGTTTTTGATTCTTATCTCTTTCCAAAGGTTTCTAAACTATAAATAGACATTTAGGGTTTCTCAAAAATGTGGGGAGCACGGCCGATTAATTTATAAAACACTTGAGAGCAACCCTAGAGGCTAGTTTTTTATCTTTCCTCTTTATAGCCTCTTTTAGGTCAATTCGACGGTTCTTTCAAGAACATATCTTTCGTCGAATTGATCTAATCTTTGCTTAGAGATTTCTTCTACGGTTCCTCAATGAGAATCTAAGCAAAGGATCACCATCGAAGTCAATATTCTTATCGACTGAGTTTGCGTCGTGGATTCGACGTGGCATCGTGGATTCGGTGTGCTAAAGGCGTTTCGTGGATTCGAAACGTGTGCTCGTGGATTCGAGTGGCGTTCGTGGATTCGAACGTGTGCAGTGGACGTGCAATCGGTGGAGCGCGAGGTCCGATGAAATTGAAGGAGGGGTTAAATCCGTGGAGACGGTAATCACCTTGTTATTCTTCTTTTCTTAGTAGATTGTTATTGCGTGGACATCCAACCGGTCAGCGCAAGGTCCGAAGAAGCTGAAGGAGGGGTTGAGTCCGTGGAGTCGGTAATCACCTTGTTATTCTTCTATTCTTAGTGGATTGTTATTGCGTGTTGGTCCCGTGGTTTTTCTCCTGGATTGGAGTTTCCACGTATATCTTGGTGTGGTGTTTTTATTTTCCGCATTGGTTTTTATTTTGCACTGAGATTTGGTTTTATAAGTATTACACCTATTCACCCCCCCTCTAGTTGTTTGATAGTACCTATTTAGATCCTTGTGGATCCTATAAAAACCTACACCCTCCACACAGATCGAGAGGAAGAATTTATTTCTAATAAATTTGAAATTTTTTGAGAAGCCTGTATTCGCAGGCAGTTGACAACTAGTTACACACCTCAGCAGAATGGCGTTGCTGAGTGCAGAAATTGAAGTTTAGTGGAGATGGCAAAAAGTATATTGAAAGAGAAAGGGCCCCCAAATAAATTTTGGAGAGAAGCGATATCTACTGCAACATACATTCTTAATAGATGCCCAGCTTTGGCACGGGATAATATTACACCTTATGAAGCATGGACGGGTTGGAAGTCGAAGGTAAAACATTTTAAAATTTTTGGATCGGCTTCTTTTGTTCATATTCCATCGCAAAATAGGTAAAAATTGGATAATAATAGTAGAAAGTGTATTTTTGTGGGCTATAGCAAAAGAAGTAAAGCCTATCGATTTTATAATCCTATTACTAACTTCTTAATTGTAAGCTATGATGCTATATTTGATAAACAAAAAGGTTGGAATTGGAGTGCAAAAGTACACAATAATCCACTTCCGATGTTACAAGATGAAACTACTATCGAGAATAAAAATAATGGTGAAAATACTACAAGTACAAAAACAACACCACAAGCTTCACTGCGAACTTCACCAAAAACTTTGCCTGAGACGATACCGAGAAAAGTAAAATTGCTTAGTGAAATATACGAGCAGTGCATGTACACACAACGTGGAGAACCACAAACCTTCGTGGAGGTGGTAAAATGTGATGATTGCTGTAAAGCTATGAATAAAGAAATAGCAGCGCGAGAAAAAATAATACATAGAAGCTTGTTGAACTGTCCACAGAAAAAGTAGTTATCGGGTGGATATACAAGGCAAAGTATAAACCAGACGGATCGATCCAGAAATTAAAAGCACGTTTAGTTGCAAAAGGTTACTTACAGCAGGCAGGTATTGATTTTATTGAAACTTTTGCACCTGTAGCTAGATTTGATACTATCCGAACGGTTTTGGCTTTGGCTGCACAAAAAAAATGTAAAGTTTTTCAATTTGATGTTAAATCGGCTTTTCTTAATGGATTTTTGGATGAAGAAGTTTTTGTTGAGCAGTCGCATGGTTACAAAATAAAAGGACAAGAAAATAAAGTCTACAGACTACGAAAGGCGTTATATGAATTAAAACAAGCACCAAGAGCTTGATATAGTCGGATCGATTCACACTTTATTCAAAACGAATTTTCTAGAAGTGAAAGTGAACCCACACTTTATATCAAATTTCGAGGTATGAAGATTTTGATTGTTTGCCTTTATGTTTTTGACTTGATTTATACTGAAAACAATATAGAATTGATCAATGACTTTATGAAAAATATGATGACTAAATTTGAGATGCCCAATCTTGGCCCCATGAGTTATTTTTTGGGTCTAGAAGTAAAACAAAAAAATAATGAAATTTTTATATGTCAGAAAAAATATCTTGATGATTTACTTGAGATGTTTAATATGAAAAATTGCAATTATCTCACGCCCCGAGTTTCAAAACAGCGGTAGAAATTTTTTTTTTTTTTTTTTTAAATCATCAGAGTATATATTGAAACCCGTGACGTAGACAGACCGCCACATGCACAGGGAACCCTCTGTCCACTGGGATAGAGTCTCCCCTGTACATGCTCGGCTATACAAATACAATACTGAATCAGAGGCGACGTAAACAACAACTGAAAGTAACTAGTACATGTCCAACATACAACACATAATCCACATCTTCAAAAATATAATACAGACTAAGCACTGAATATGAAATACTGGAAATCTGTAGTCGATAACAGGGTCAACTCTACCGTGACAGCTCACTGGATCGTCCCAATCTCTCAACACCCGACTGACCTGAAAAATGGTCACCCAGGGGGTGTGAGATACACTCTACATGTATCCCAGTGGGCACGACGGGCCGAGAAATAGCAAGTCGTACCTACTGGATAGTGTAATAAGCGGATAGCAAAATAAGCTATAATCACAAGGCTGAATAACTATATGCTGTACTGAACTAAGCATGCTGTGTAATAATCAAAAGGGAAAGCAGGGTATCATGATCAATAAAGCTAGTATCACATATAAAGCTGAGTAAGCTATAACTGGCAATCGTGTAAACCTGGTCAATCTCGATGAACAATAATACTGATCATGCGATAGAACAGAGCAAGTATGATAACCATAAATATCAAAACTGTAAACAAAGAGTACGATGATAAATCTGACATGCAGGAACTGATAATGCTATAATTGATAAATCTGAAAAGCAGAAAATGATCATGCTATAACTGATAAATCTGACAAGCAGAAAATGATCATGCTGTAAACAAAGCTGTAAACTGGAAGTGCTAAATAACAATAAGTACCCAATCCATGCCACTGTTGGTCGCTGGGTCCTCAGGCTATTGCCACTGTTGGACACTAGGACCTCAGGCTAAGCTGCCATAGAACAGGACCTCAGGCAATTGCCACTGTTGGTCTCTTAACATGTTATCAATATCTCACCAGGCTCACGGGTCTATGTGACGACCTCTTTACCGATAAAGAACGCATTGTGGGGGATCAGACCCACTGCGATCGTGAATGAAAAGCTAGTGCTCTGGCAATCATAATGCTGATGCTCAAACTCGCGGTCAAACGACCGAACCATCGGCTACAAGCCGGGAAAATCCTACTCAGGATGCTGAAAGCTGTAATCTCAACTGATGCAGTATAACTGAAACTGTATAATAGAAGCTATATAATAGAAACTGTATACCGAAACTGAACTCCTATTCTAACATGCAGTATAGAACAGGAATACTGAATAAACTGAACTGATGACCAATCAGGCATGACATATGTCCAGATATATATCTACTAATACTAGAAGTAAAATGTATAAGGGAAGCTCACATGTGGAATCAAGGCTATATAGATATAAGGATTAAGTATTGGAATGCAAGCAAGTAGTAAGAAGTAAAAACTCAATAGCAATCATAATGCTGAATCTCAATCCACGGTCAGTAGACCGGACAGTCGGCGAGAAGCCGAGGGAATCCCCACTGGGATATCGATACTGAAGTAAATCATGCTAAGTACTGAAACTAGTACTCCTATTCTAAACATGTAGTGAAGAATAGAGTATAAGACATATGTCCAGATATATCAATCAATGCTGGAAATAATAAGCATAACGAAAGGCTCATCTGTGGTGTCACGCCCCGGGGGTTTCATTAAGCGGAAGACGACCACTGAAAAGAGGTGAATTTGCATATATATATTTTTTTTGAAAGTCCTTTTTCTCCGGTGCGTGCCCAGACCCGCCGCATATACCGATTCACCCCGCAAACGGGCGGAGTCTCCTCTGTATATACACGGCGTCACGATTACAACAATCATTTAACCACAGCAGTTTACTAACATGAGCACACGAGATTATCAAGAATTAACGAGGCCGATTGGTTTAAAAGGATAAATCCATAAGTTTTAAAAACGGTGCCCACACGACACCCATATTTTTCCAAAACTGTTTTCGCAATCCATAAATCCACAGAGTTTTAAAACGGTGCCCACACGACACCCATATTTTCAAAACTGTTTTCGCAATCCATAAATCCACAGAGTTTTAAAGCGGTGTCCACAAAGATATGAAAAACATTCCAACATCCACATCGACCCCACAGATGTATCGAAATCCACATAATAAGCTACTAACAGGTAATAAAATGCGCATAATAAGAAAATAAACACAGTCTATGGCCTCGAAGAGCCAAAAGTGCTCCTGCCACGGCCTCACCATCGCCCTAGCTCTCACCCCGGAAGGAACCTGTCACAGAGTGGGAAGTCAGCAACACATGGTATAAAGAATGAAATGCAGGAAGGCTGTAACTAAAGCAAACCATAAGAACAATCCAGAGCAACCTCCCTCCTCAATGTGCAATCCACGATAACCCCCCCCCCCCCCCCTGCATAACCTAACCCGGGCACCTGCCCCGGCAACCAGACCGAGCACCTGCCTCGGCGAACTAGACCGAGTACCTACCTCGGTAAACCACGCCGAGCACCTACCTCGGCGGGTCGCACCGCTCGCACCTTGGCGCCTCGGTCAACATACCACTTTTCCGGAAAAGCACACCCTCGCAGTGGCCAAACCGCCGGTGTGCGTGTAGCAGCCTTGAGCATCGTAACCAAGCACCGCGACACTCGGTCGCCATAAGATCAATAATGTCGTACCATAAGGATTAACCGGGTTAGCATAAGTATCATGCAATTATTTTATGTCTAAATATTTCCCAAATATTCTGAAACCTAAAACATCGGAAAAGTACCCACCTTGCGTGTGACGACCGGCGCTCGGCTCGTCCGCGTCTTTGTGCCTGCCGAACCTACAACGTCCCCCGAAGAAAACATCAGTAACACTAACGCAAAAAGTCCCAAAACACCTACCGCTGACTCAAAACTGGAAAGCCGATGCAGTCCCAGAACCCTGACGACGGCTAGGTTAAACCCGCGTGGCGAAGTTCCCCGCACGGCACCAACCCGTGCGGGCGCGCACCGTCTGCGGACGGCCCCGCGCGGCCCCAGCCCGCGCGGTGCGACCTGTCTGCGGGCGGCTCCGCGTGGCACCTGCCCGCGCGGCGCGCTGCCTGCGGGCAGCCCCGCGCGGCACCAGCCCGCGCGGGGCGCTGCCTGCAGGCAGCCCCGCGCGGCACCAGCCCGCGCGGCGCCTGCCTACGGGCAGCCCTGCGCGGCACTAGCCCGCGCGGGGTGCTGCCTGCAGGCAGCCTCGCGCGGCACCAACCCGCGCGGCACCTGCCTGCGGGCAGCCCCGCGCAGCTCCAGCCCACACGAGGTGCTGCCTGCAGGCAACCCCGCGCGGCGCCCGCCTGCAGGCGCGCTGCCTGCGGGCAGTCCGCTGCTACCGGCGGCTCCGCGGTGGCGGCAGCAGCGCGACGGTCTCACCCCGAACGACGACAAAACACCCAGACGAACAAAAACCTAACAAAAATGAAAAACTCACCTTCGTTACGCTGGAGAAGGAGGAAGAGGGGATCGTCCGCTCCTCGCCCGATCGATCCCGCAGCAAGGGAACCTTTTTCTCCTTCTCTCTCCCTGTCTTTCCGCATGGATCCCTACGCCGCCTTCTTGGAAAAAAGAGAAATTGTGGATTGGGGTTTTTCGCTCGCACCCAGGTATAACCTAACACAACGAATGGGAAACGGGAAAACCTAAATCCCCAGATCACAACCATAATCAATCGGGATTCAAACGAGGGGTCCAGATTGCCTCGAAAAGCGTGTCGATCACCTGCACGGATTTCGATGCGCCCAAACTGTTGGGTTATGATAAATATGGATCTAAATCGGAGAAAAAATATCTAGAGGGGGATGAATAGGTGTAAACAATAAACACTCAAAAATCTTTGCGTAATAAAACTCAATGCGGAAATGAAAAATAACATGCAAGATTTTACGTGGAAAAACTCCAAAACCAGGAGTAAAAAACCACGGGACCGATCACACGGCGAAATCAACTAAGATTAAACACGTACAAAGGTGATATACCGTACTCACACACGACTCAACCTTTTTCCATACGCTCCGAGTTGATCTTCTCCGCTCGCTTCGCAACGCGCCTCGATTCCACGATTTGCGTCCAACGCCGAATCCATGGCGTCCAACGTAGAATCCACGACGTCTGACCGAATCTACGGTCTCTACCAAGTAGTACGTCTCGAATCCACGAACGTACCTCGCTCCGAATCCACGAGAGCGGTAACACCTTGAATCCACAAGGCCACGCGAATCCACGCGCCGATTTTTGGAGAAAATCGTTGTTTTAGTTGGTGGTGACAATCCGCCGAATACTTAGATCATAGATAGATCTGAAATGCCATCTAAGTATTCATTAATTTGATTCTACTCAAAATTTGAGTTTGAAAACCTAGAATCAAATTAATCCATATAGAAGAAGAAACATAGAATAGATCTAGTTTTTCCTTTCTTCTCTATATGTGTGGATCTTTCTAAGTTTTTCTCCGTTGATATTTTCCAGTCATTTCCCAGAGTATAAAACTTAAAAATGGATTACCCTAAAAGATAAGATTAGGGTCTATTTATAGTTTAGAAACCATTGGAAGAGGATAAGAATCAAAAATCAACCTTATCTGGAAGTTTTCAGGTCGACGGTCCGGACTGGAATAAGTAAGGTCCGGACTGTCGTCAATAAACATAACTTTTCCAGAAAACCATGTTCGGGGTCCGGACTGAAAGAACCACGGTCCGGACTGTTCATGCAATTTCTGCGAAATCCACGTTCGGGGTCCGGACTGAACCAGGGGTGTTCCGGACTGGATTTGCGCATGAACTAACCTATGTTCGGGGTCCAGACTGAAGTACCCTGATCCGGATCCTGAACATATAACATGTCCAGTTTTTGATTTTTATGCAATTACAAACCCATCCAAGTGTTTCTACACTACAAGAGATATTCGGATCACCAAACATATTTAGTTAAACGTACCTGATCCTTTTGAATTCTTCTTTCTTGAGATTGAGGTATATGATCCAACCATCTTCATCTTCAATCTTCAAGACTTAACCACTTTCACGAAATACGCCAAAACAAAATCATTAACACAAACTGCTAGCGAACTTCAAAAATCATTTCTGGGAGATCCCAGGGTCGGAATTCGAATCCGATCGCACCACCGTTCACCGTTTTGCGAGCTCTAGCACCTAACAATATCTGCAAACCCCGACGGTCAGCCCAGAAATTCTCAAACTTTTAACCCCTACCAGACCACTGAAAATAATAAAATAAAATAAAAGTTACTAGTTTAAAAGGCAGGTATTACATCACTCACCTCTTAAAACAAGTTTCGTCCTCGAAACTTAATCCTGGTCCACGACGAATAGATCTGGGTAGCACTCCCTCATCTTTGACTCTAGTTCCCAAGTCGCTTCACGTTCTTCCTGGTTTCTCCAAAGCACCTTCACATAGGGGATCGTCCGGTTGCGCAACTTTTTGTCCTCCCGCGCTAGGATCCGCACCGGTGTTTCCTCAAAGCTCAGGTCCTCTCTAAGCTCAATAGTAGTGACGTCCAGTACATGCGACGGGTCAGGGAGGTATTTTCGGAGCATTGAAACAGGGAACACATTGTGGATTCGGTCGGGGTTTGGCGGTAGAGCTAGATGGTAAGCCACCGGGCCGACGCGCTCCAAGATCTCAAATGGCCCCACGAACCGCGGGCTCAACTTGCCTCTCAGCCCGAACCGTTTAATTCCTTTGGATGGCGAGACCCGTAGTAACACGTGCTCCCCGACTTGAAACTCCAAGTCGCGGCGTCTCTGGTCCGCATAGCTCTTTTGTCGACTCTGGGCGGTCAATAAACACTGTCTGATGAGGCGCACCTTTTTCTCGATCTCTCCTACCAAGTCTGGTCCCAAGAACTTCCGCTCCCCTAAGTCGTCCCAAGAGATCGGAGATCGACAGCGTCGCCCGTATAAGGCTTCATACGGCGCCATTTGAATGTTGGCCTGGTAGCTATTGTTGTAGGCGAACTCCACGAGGGGTAGGTAGCGTGACCATCCGTCCCCCAAATCAAGTACACAGGCTCGAAGCATGTCCTCGAGAGTCTGGATCACCCGCTCAGATTGTCCGTCCGTCTGGGGGTGGAAAGCTGTTCTAAAATACAGTTTGGTCCCTAGAGCCCGTTGTAGACTCTGCCAAAAGTTCGAGACGAACCGTGTGTCCCTATTTGAAGTGATCGATGCCGGCACCCCATGCAACCTCACAATCTCGCTAATGTAGACCTGAGCTAGCCGATCTCGAGTCCACGTCGTGTGAATAGGTAGGAAATGAGCCGACTTGGTTAACCGGTCCACTATGACCCATATTGCGTCGTGCCCCTGTTGCGAACGTGGGAACCCAGTGACAAAATCCATGGTAATTCTCTCCCACTTCCACTCTGGTACCGGTAGAGGTTGTAACTTTCCTGCCGGCCGCTGGTGTTCGGCTTTTATCTGTTGACAGATCAGACAATGCGCTACAAACTGTGTTACATCTCCCTTCAGTTTAGGCCACCAGAAGGTCTGCTTGAGATCCCTGTACATCTTTGTGCCCCCCGGATGTGCCGCATAGGGAGCGTGGTGTGCCTCTGACAAAATCTCCTCCTTCAATTCTGACGAATCGGGCACGCAAATCCGCCATCGGAAACGTAGGGTGCCGTCTTCCCCCACCGAAAAGTCACCCTCCTGGTCCGGGGAAATCCTGTCCCGGACAAGCTGTAAGTGCGAATCGGTCCATTGCCCCTCCCGGATTTTCTCGAACAACGTAGGCTTGACTATCAAGGACAAAAGTCGCGCGACCGTTCCTGCTGGTACCACCTCCAACCTCAAACGTGAGAACTCCGCGATCAAGCTATCCTGTTGAGTAATCGCGCTTGCTGATGTCTCCTCAATTTGCCCCTTCCTGCTCAAGGCATCCACTACTACATTTGCTTTCCCGGGGTGGTATTGTATTGATAGGTCGTAGTCCTTTAGCAACTCTAACCACCGTCTCTGCCGCAGATTCAGTTCCTTCTGGGTGAAAAGGTATTTAAGGCTTTGGTGGTCTGAGAACACATTACAGTGGACACCAAAGAGGTAGTGCCTCCAAAGCTTTAGAACGAAAACGACTGCGGCCAGCTCTAGATCATGCGTCGGGTAATTCCGTTCATACTCTTTCAGTTGTCTTGAAGCATAGGCTATTACTTTCCCCTGTTGCATCAGTACACCCCCAAGGCCGATCCGTGACGCGTCACAGTAAACCTCAAAGTCCTCTCCAGGTATCGGTAGTACGAGTACAGGCGCCCGAGTTAGCCTGTTCTTGAGTTCTTCGAAGCTTTCCTGGCATTGGGTCGTCCAAGTATCCTGGTTAAACGGTTCAGAGGGGCAGCAATCTTCGAGAAGCCTTCGACGAAGCGTCTGTAGTATCCTGCTAGGCCCAGAAAGCTGCGGACCTCCATGACTGTAGTCGGCCGGTGCCAGTTGGTCACCGACTCCACCTTCTTGGGATCCACTGCAATTCCCGCCGCTGAAATTATGTGCCCCAAAAATCCCACTTCGCGAAGCCAGAATTCACATTTCTTGAGTTTAGCGAACAACTTCTGGTCCCTGAGAGTCTGGAGAATGATCCGCAAGTGGTCTTCGTGTTCCTCGTTGGTATGCGAATAGATCAGGATGTCGTCGATAAAGACCACAACGAATTGGTCCAGGAAGGGTCTGAAGATTCTGTTCATCATATCCATAAATACCGCTGGGGCATTCGTAAGCCCGAACCCGAACGGCATTACTATAAACTCGTAGTGGTCGTATCGGGTCCGGAAGGCTGTCTTAGGGATATCTTCATTCCGAACTCGAAGCTGGTGATAGCCCGACTGCAGATCAATCTTTGAAAATACCGTTGCTCCCCGTAGCTGATCGAAGAGGTCGTCAATCCTAGGCAGGGGATACTTGTTCTTCACTGTAACCCTATTTATCTCCATATAGTCGACGCATAGACGTAGGCTTCCGTCCTTCTTTCGCACGAAGAGTACGGGTGCGCCCCAGGGCGACACACTCGGCCTGATGAACCCCTTATCCAAGAGGTCTTCGAGTTGCGCCTTAAGTTCTTTCAGTTCTGCGAAAGCAATTTTGTAGGGCGCCTTCGTGATAGGCTGCGTGCACGGTAGGAGCTCGATAGGGAACACAACCTCTCGCTCGGGGGGCATTCCTGGTAGTTCCGTCGGAAAGACATCAGGGAATTCCCTTACTACCGGAATGTCCGAAGGCGTCGCAGAGGGTCGAGTAACTAGATCCACTGAAGCCAGGTATGCCACGCATCCGCTCTCCACCAATCTTCTGGCCCGCGCTGCTGAGAAGATGGTTGAAAAAGAGGTGTCACGCCCCGGGTGTAAACCAGAACCCGGGTCCGTCTACAAATCCGCCGTGCACACGGTATTTTCCGCGTACACGAAGCGTCGGTAACCTGGTCAGATATAAGAATGATAATAAGGAGCATAAAATCAGAGCTGAACTAAAACTACTACATCTCAGACAAAAGCTGGAAGTAAGTAAAGAACAACTGTAAAAATAAATACAGATATCTCTCATAGCTCACCACAAATATACAACTAGCTGGCTAAAGCCAGACCCAAAATGAAATACAAAAAAAAAACTGTCTGAGAAATAGGGTACACCAAAACTCCAGCTAGCAACTGTCGGGAGGACTCTCTATCTAGTCCGCTATCCTCTTACCTCGATCCGCTGCTGACGGCCCAGCAACTCCCGCAGAGGCCTCTGCAAAACAAAGGGGAGAAAACAAAGAAAAAGACGATGGGGGTAAGAACTACTATAAAAACAGAAGCCTCCCCTAGTGGGTAAAGCCTCAAACTCAGACATGCCCACTAGGCCTACCAGAGGCAAAAAGAGAAAAAGAGGTGGTAAGCTAAGTATATAACTGCTGATGAAAAGCTACCACTAAAATGCCTCTAAATGCAGAGTCAGTATGAAACCATAAGAATGCATCTGTACATGTGCCTGACCGAATAACCCAATCTATCCACCAGTAAAAACTGGCACTGCCTGCTCTGCTGTCGAACTCGAGATCTCAGCAGCGGAATCTGCACACATGGCTCGAATCCGCGGGATCGGCACACATGGCTCGCATCCCAAAATAAGTGTAAGACCGGCACACATGGCTCGGTCAAAGGCCCACCTCTGGAGTGGCACTCGAGGGGAGCGACCAGCACGAGCAAAGTAACATCTGTAACAAGTAACACTGTAAAGTAGGACTAGATCACGACTCTGATCGAAGTGGAAAAAACCCTCCACTAAAGATAACCCGTACCCCCAATCAATGCGATAATAATCGATAAGTGGGAAACTCCATCCACTAGAGGAATCCTATCCCCAATCTGATGCACTAGCAAACATCCGGTCAACCGCCCCAGGTCCGCGGTCGCCGCAATAACCCAAAACCACAATCTGGTATGACAAATGCACTCAACAAACCCAGCTACACTATCCTACAATCCTGCTCAACCCGAGCAATATCACAAGTAGCACAAGGAAAGGAGAAGAAATATCGACATGGTTTCTCCTAAGTCAAACCCCAATGATAGTGTAGCAGTAAATAGTGGCTTATCTGTATGTCCAATCAAGCATGCAAATGTCCCAATAATTTAATCTATTTCACATGAATAGTTATGACATAGCAACGAGTACCAACACTAATGTCTCAAAGTGATGATCCATATTTGCATAATCACTAAGTAATAACATACAGCTGATCATGCTATTCCAAATAAATAAATACTTTAACAGGAGTGATTATGGCATAATGATCATGTCCAAGGACCAATGTCTCAATTACATGGATACTATCAATTATTTAATCCCATATTGCATGCAAGGTTTATCAATAATAGGTTCGGCATTTTCTAACATTGGAATTCTCTGATGTTCCTAGTGAGCATACGAAAGAAGAGGAATACAACAACCACCCACCTCGATCACTAAATCCAAGTCCAAAATGCTCTCTCACCCGCTCTGAAGATCGCAAGTCGCAATAACTGCAAAAATGATCACAAGGTGCCCAAATTACACAATATTCCAATTTAACCATTGTCCCAAAATAGTCCCAAAGATGCTCTGTTTTCACCTGCGAGATGGGGACCAAAAATTCTCGAAAAATCACCGCTGGGATCCTCGCGTCGAGCCGATCGAAACGAGTACCTGCACGTCCAAATCCGAGTTCCGTAGGCCAAGTTACAAAATAGACAAAGTGGCACTCTAAAAAATTCAGGGACCAAAAATCTGTACAGTAACACCCAGAAAAATGGGGTTTTTACCTCCGAGAGAAATCTCAGAAAAATCTAGAATAAATACGAGGACATTCCTTGCGATGTGTAGATGCAAAACGACTAGGCACGCCTCAATCCGATGTCCGAGCGCGAAGATATCCACAAAATACTCAAGTGCTGTCCCAAAAATCACACAAAAAAAAGGGGTCACAGAGGTGCCTCGAGAACCATGCCAAAATCCCAAAACGGGAGAGTGCGATCAACACAAAAAATGAAGTCCTACCTCTTAGGAACACATCGGTGCAAAAATCGTCGAAATCGGTGGTCGCGGTAGGCCAGGGAAGTCCGCGCAACAATACGCGTCGAAGGGAGTCACCGGAAAAGGAACGTCGCGACGCGCCGTAAAATCGGAAACCTCAGGATGCGTGCCACCAAAAATCCCAAAACTCCTCAGGTGAATGTAGCACAGAGTGAGGAGAAACTTTATAGAAGGGAGCTCTATGAGAGAAGGCCTGAAAGTGGGAGAAAAAGACCCAAGAAGTGAATTCGGGCCCTATATATAGGCCCGAAGAAACAAATGCCAAAATGACCATTGTGTCCCCGGTTTCGGGCTCGCACAGTGCGGCCCAAGGCCCGGCCCGCCCGCACACCGGATCCCGCTCGGATCCCGCCGCCGTCCGACCCACTCCGGGGCCCGCCACGTGTCCATGGAACAGGCAACAGCGGTGCAAGCCCAGCGGGTGGACGCCACGTGTCCCCCGCTCGGGTCAACGCGGTAGGTGGCTCCCGCGAATCAGCGGGCGCCACATGGCGCTGCCCACCTGCCCCACCTGCCCGCCGGTACGGCACCTAGCCCCCGCGCCTGCTCCCGCGCGCTGCGTGGACCTCGCGCCCGTAGGCCAGTCAACCCGGGGCCGCCACGTGGCACGCCCCCGTCCACCGCTCCCCCGCGCGCCCTCGTGGACCGAGCGCGCGTGGGCCGGCCAATCCGGCGCTGCCACGTGGATCCCCGCCGGTCCACGCCTCCCGCGGTGCACCCCGGCCTCTCTCCTGCTGCTCCGTGGACCACGCCGCGTGCGCCGACCAACCAGAGCCCGCCATGTGGCACCCTCACCGGTCCACTGCTCCCCCATGCACCGAAAAACCACTAAAACTTCCGGGAGTCCGTTTTTGGGCATCCGGACTCAGAATTTAACAAGCAAATAGCCGTTTTCAAGCGTTTTTCCGCGCTGAATCCAAATCCAACCTCTGTTTGGCCCAAAACCCTCTCTAAAATTTGGTAAAAGCAGCCGAAGTCCAAACTAGCTATAAATATCTCACAGGGTCCATCCGTGGCATCCCTTTGATGCACTATGGCCAGACACACCATCAATAGGTGTTTTACACAGTGGATTCATGAGAAAAAGCTACATGGGGTTCAGGGGCCCTACATCCTCCCCCACTAAAAAAAAGTTTCGTCCATGAAACTAGGAAACAAGATAGACATACCTCAGCCAGAAGCCTCAAATAAGAAAGGATAGGTATCCCGCATCACCTCCTCCAGCTCCCAAGTGGCCTCCCGCTCCTCGTGATTGCTCCATAAAATCTTCACATAAGGTATCACCCGATTGCGCAATTCTCTCACCTCACGAGCTAGAATTCGCAACGGGCGCTCCTCGTATCCAAGGTCCTCCCCAATCTCCAGTGGGGTGAAGTCAATCACATGCGTAGGATCAAATACATACTTCCTCAGAGCAGAGACGTGAAACACATCATGAACTCCTGCCAGGCGTGGAGGAAGAGCTACTCGATAAGCAACAGGGCCAACCCTCTCCAGTACCTCAAAGGGTCTAATAAACCGGGGACTAAGCTTCCCTCGAACTCCAAATCTCCGGACCCCCTTCGAAGGCGAGACTTTCAAAAAGATGTGATCAACCTGAAACTCTAAGTCTCGCCGTCGGGTATCAGCATAACTCTGCTGTCGACTCTGGGCGGTCTCAAGATGTCGTCGTATCAATTTGACCTTTTCCTCTGCCTCGGACAGTAAATCAGGACCCAAAGTCTTCTTCTCACGCACGTCACTCCAATATAGGGGTGACCGACACTTGCGTCCATACAATGCTTCAAACGGAGCCATCTGAATGCTCGCTCGATAGCTGTTGTGTCACGCCCCGGAGGTTTACGGATTTGCGGAAAAGCGTATATATATATATTTTTTTTTGTAAACGACCCCGCCTACCGGTGCGCGTCAAACCCGCCACATGTACAAATTCACTCTGAAAACGGACAGAGTTTCCTTTGTATATGCACGACGTCACATTTACAACATCTTCTTTAACCACACAGTCACAGTGAATACAACAAGAGAGAGTAATACCATTTATTTACATCAGAACTTTCATTCACGACATCAAGAGATAAAACTACGGGTTTGCAAACGGTGTCCACACGACACCCAGTTTTTCCGAAGTGTTTACATAAGTCACAATAAAGCGGCTACATCTTTTGAAAGGATAAATCCAGAGGTTTACAAAGTAGTGCCCACACGACACTTGGTTGTGGAAAGTATTTTCGAAACCCTTTTTGTTTGGTATAAAACATGCCGCATACAAATCGAATAAAAGCATACCAAAGTTTACGTTATTAGAATAACTCGCAAACCAACATCCGTAACATTCCACATCCAAACAATTGAAAACTTAAAGACTAAAAGGAAAGGAGATGAGATAACCCAAAAGCAAGAATAACGGAATAAAGCCTCCGTTGGCTAATGTCCTCTAGACGCTGCCTCACCATCGTCCCGACTACACCGAGCCAGACCTGTCACAGTGTGGGAAAGTCAGTGACAAATAAAGTAGATGAAAGAAACAATAAAAGTAATGGTAAGACAAACCGATACACCGAAACCTTTCGCTTTTCCCCTCATGAGTCATAGTATCCCCTAGTTTAATTACAAACACCAGTCGGAAGGTTTAAAGACCCCCTTGTGAACGATCACCTTGCTCGCGTATTGCATTTAACCCCGCCACGGTACTAGTGCTGCACCTATAGCAACCGTGAGGGGTCCCCACTCGACACCTTTACTTTCGTGGGATACACGGGTCAACATACCACAATTCCGGAAAAGTACACCCTATCGGTGGCCAAACCGCCGGTGTGCGTGTAAGCATCTATGAGCATAATAGCCGAAACCGGCGTGTAATAAGCACCACGACACTTAGTCGCTACAATTAATAACAAAAGACGGGAAATACTCATGCAATGGGTTTAAATCAGTTAACACAGTTCATCTACTTTATTACACTTGTTATACGATTACATGCACCACTTAATACGAAAGTACCTACCTTGTTGCGCGGGGATCGGAACACCTGGATCCTCGACACACTTCCGCTGCGCACCAGGACCTAAGGAAGTCCCCAAAAACGATAAGTCAATAAGACGCACCAACACCGCAAAAACGGAATCAAAAATCTAACCACGCGACGAAAAACCCAAAGACGGCGTGCTCACGTCGCTTGACGGCTCCCCGCGCGTCCGCGGACGGCGTCCGCGCGGAGACGGCCCGCGCGGGCGTCGTTGCCCGCGCGGCAGCTGCCGCCACGAGCGCCCCGCGCGGCAGCTGCCGCCGCGAGTGCCCCGCGCGGCACTAGGCCGCGCGGCGCGCGCTCGCGGGTGGTGCCCACGCGGGGCCTGTCCGTGCGGCACCGCCGCCCGTGGGTGCCCCGCGCGGCACGAGGCTGCTCGGCGCGCGCCCGCGGGTGGCGCCCGTGCGGGGCCTGCCGCCCATGGGCGCCCCGCGCGGGACAGGGCCGCGCGGCGCGTGCTCGCGGGTGGCGCCCGCGCGGACGCCCCACGCGGCGCCAGCCCGCGCGGACGCCCCACGCGGCACTAGGCCGCGAGACGCGAGCGCGTGCGGGTGGCGCCCGCGCAGCGCCTGCGCGCGCGGGTGTCTCCGCCCGTGGGCGCCCCGCGCGGCACGAGGCCGCGCGGCGCGCGCTCGCGGGTGACGCCCGCGCAGCGCCTGCCGCCCGCGCGGTGCTTTGCCCGCGTGGGCGCCGCCGCCCGCGGGCGCCCCGCGCGGCACGGGGGCGCACGGCGCGCACGCGCCCGCGGGTGGCGCCCCGCGCGGCACAAGGCCGTGCGGCGCGCGCCACCGGCGGGCGACGCCCCGAGTGCCCTAGGTCGCGCGGCGGCGATGGCGGCGACGGCGACGGAGGCGGCGGTCGCGACTCGAGCAGAAGAATATGAAACCCCAAACATTTAACAAAACGAAATCCACTTACCGATTCCGACGGGATAGACGATCTGATCGCACTCCCGTTCGCAACACGTTGATCGGGGTGTCCGGACTCCTCCGCCTTCTTCCTCTCCCTTCTATTGTTCCTCCGGTTAGGGTTCCGTCTTTTTTTTTCTCTTTTCTTTTCTTTCTCGTTCTCTCCGGCTAGGGTTTCTTTTTTGCGAAAAGTGGGATTTTTTCTCTACGTACGTACAACTAAATCCCACATTTAATATTTGTCACCGAATAATTAATTCTTTAATTAATTAATCATGCGGGATAAACCCATATTTCCTCGGAAAGCGTGCAGGATATTCCGCACCGATTCCGATGCACGCTAAGTCACCCCAACCCTAAAAACCCTGTTCCGGGAGATTCGAAGGTCGGATTTCAAATCCGATCACACCGTCGGTCATCGCTTTTCGAGCCCTTTCACAGGAAAATACCCGCGTAGCACGACGGTTAACTTAAGAAAACTCGATCATTTAGCTTTCCTAAAAGTACATTAATCACCGGAGGGTAAAATATTACACGAAAAGTTATGTCATTACATGTTGTTGTACGCAAACTCAACTAATCCCAAGTGTCGGTACCACCCTCCTCCAAAATCCATGGCGCACACTCTCAACATATCCTCGAGGGTCTGTATGGTGCACTCAGACTGTCCATCGGTCTGTGGGTGGAATGCTGTGCTGAAACAGAGCTGCATCCCCAAAGCTGTCTGTAAACTCCTTTAGAAATGCGAGACAAACCTCGTGTCTCTATCTGATACAATGGAGACAGGTACACCGTACAACCTCACCACCTCAGCCAAGTATAACTGTGCTAGTCGCTCCAAAGGCCAAGTCACCTGCACCGGTAGAAAGTGAGCAGACTTGGTGAGTCTATCCACGACTACCCAGATCGCTTCAGCTCCAGTCTGTGCTCTCGGCAACCCAGTGACCAAATCCATAGTGATATGATCCCATTTCCATTCAGGGATTGGGAGACTCTGCAACTTGCCAGCAGGTACACGATGTTCAGCCTTCAGTTGCTGACAAGTTAAGCAGTGAGCCACGAATCTCCCAATGTCTCTCTTCATACCACTCCACCAAAAATGTGCCTTGAGGTCCTTATACATCTTAGTCCCACCAGGATGAATGGTATAAGGTGTATAATGGGCCTCCCTCAAGATCTGCTCTCGAATCTCTGAATCTATATGTCACGCCCCCGGGGGTTTTTGGGTCTATCAAAGCGGAAATTCGTGTGTATCTTTTTTTTTTCTGAACAAGGTACATTAAACCTCATCCCCGGTGCGTGCCAGACCGCCACATACACAAAATTCTCCCTGTCCGCGGACAGAGTCTCCTTTGTATATGCACGGCGTCTCATTTACAACAACATACAACAATCATCAACTATCAACCATACAATAGACATTCAACATCAAGCGGAATATTAAAGCGGCATCAATGTTTAGAAAGGATAAAGCCAGCAATTGCAAAACCCGTGCCCACACGGCACTTCGTTTTGAGAAAACCCTTTTCGAAATCATTTGGTTTATCATGAAAACATGCCGCATAAGAAACATCATCAGAAGAACCAAACTATAAAAGTACAACTCATCCACAGTGCCAAGTAATACATGTCCACGAATATTTCTACTCACAAGCAAATTAACTAACATGCGTAAAAGAGATGAGATAATGATAATAACCAAGCGTTCTGACTACGGTCCTCGCGACGCAGTCTCAACAATCTCCCGGGTAACGCCCCTCGTAGCGCCTGTCACGGAGTGGGTAAAGTCAGTGACAAACAAAGTAGATGTCTAACAACAATAAGGAATAAGGAGCAAACCGGAAACACCGTAACCATTTCGCTAAAAACCCTGCACATATTAAGCTGGGCCCCGACCCCAGATTTATCAATTTAATTGGGCACCAACCCCAGAATATTTATCGGAGAGACCAAAGTCTCCCCTCGTGCGCAAGCACTCCTTTGATGCATTTAACCCCTTCCACGGTGCTGGTGTGCTATCCCCAGCGGGCGCGAAGGGGTCCTCACGGCTCCCACCCCTTTGTGAGGAACACGGGTCATACAAGACCACTCTTCCGGAAAAGTACACCCATGCGGAGGCCAATCCGCCTATGTAAGTGCAGCATCCCAAAACGGTTTTTTGCCGAGATCGGCGTGTCATGAACATTGCGACCGCAGCCGCTTCAATTGTTAGATAATAACACAATTATGCGAAAGGTTAAACTGTCCATCTACTTTGTTAGATAAATTGAGAGCACTTTAATGACGATAGATGCACTTACTGCACTGGTTGTATTTACAGCAACCGTACCCACCTATTTGGAGAGAGATCGGAACACTCGAATCTTTCGCGCACCCCCGCTGCGGTGCCGTCCGTGACCCTCCTCCGCGCGATGCCCTAGCGGCATCGCGCGCCTCCGCCGTCCGTTCCGCGCCTTTTCAAGGAGACGACGTCGGCGACGGTGACGGATACGACGGAGAAAGCAAGAAACCAAGAACTCAACGAAAAAGACAACGAACAAAATCCCAAATAATTTAAATAAATTATTTTACTAACCGAAGATCGACGGAAAGGTTGTCCGGTCATGTTCTTGTCTTCGGTTCGGCGTCCGGGAAGATCGGGCTCCTTCTCTTTCTCCTTTCCCTTTCTTCCGGCTAGGTTTTCGTCTTTTTCTTTTTTCCCTTCTCTCCGATTAGGGTTTTTATTTTCTTTTCTTTTCCTTTCCGATATTCGGGATCCCTTATATAGTCGTACTTTACCTTTAATTAATTCCTCTTTAATTCGTACGTAAGAGAATTAATTAATTTTCCGTCTGGGATAATTAATTAACTAATTAATTATCCCCCACGAGATAAACCACCTTATCTCTAACGGGTGCAAGATATTTAGCACGGATTCCGATGCACGACTAATTACCGTATCACTTTGAATCCCGTTCAGGGGGGTTCCCGATATCGGATTTCAGATCCGATCGCGCCGTCGGCTTTCTTTTTCCGCGCACAATCGCGGAAAAATACTAGCGTCCCACAATGGCCAACTTCAAGAATTGAATGATTCTATTTCACTTAAAGGCTTAAATGACTACACGTAAGTCAAAAATACCCCGAAAGACCGGATCACTACACTATAGGCACACAAGCTCGGTCCATGTACCGCAGTACTCCCGAAGCATCAACTGAAAAATCCCCTGTCAACTTAGTCTGGATCTGCTCTTGGATCCTCATCAAGTGGGGGTCCTCACTTAGTTTCTCCCTAATCCTGTCCAACAAAGTGGGCTGCACGACCAAAGACATAAGTCTAGCAGAGACCCCACGGGATACAACCTCAATCTGTAACCGTCTCATTTGCTCCACCAACGGTGCCTGCTGCGAAATCATCAAACTCAGACTCGTCCTCCTACTCAAAGCATCTGCCACGACATTGGCTTTGCCGGGATGATAAAGGATACTCAGATCATAATCCTTTAACAACTCTAACCACCGGCGTTGCCTCAAGTTCAACTCCTTCTGAGTGAATAGATACTTCAAGCTTTTATGATCGGTGTAGATCTCGCAGTGCTCTCCATACAAATAATGCCGCCACAGCTTCAGAGCAAACACAACCGCTCCTAACTTAAGATCATGAGTAGGGTAATTTTTCTCATAGTCTTTCAATTGCCGTGAAGCATAGGCAATTACCCTACCATGCTGCATCAATACACACCCCAGACCACTGTGAGAGGCGTCGCTGTAGATTACGAATCCTTCTCCCATAACCGGGAGAGCAAGGATCGGAGCTGTCATCAATCTCTGTTTCAGCTCATCAAAACTGCTCTGACAAGTCTCCCTCCAAATAAACTTAACCCCTTTCCTGGTCAGACGTGTGAGGGGGGTGGAAAGCTTCGCAAAGCCTTCCACAAATCGCCGATAGTAGCCAGCCAATCCAAGAAAACTCCGCACCTGGGTGATAGTCGTCGGCCTCGGCCAATCTCGAATAGCGCCCACCTTGGCTGGATCAACCGCCACTCCTGTAGCTGAAACTACGTGGCCCAAAAAGGCAACCTCCCAGAGCCAAAATTCGTACTTCTTAAGCTTGGCATACACCTTCTTCTCTCGCAGAAGCTGTAGCATTATCCTCAAGTGCTCCTCATGCTCCACATCACTCCGGAAGTAAATCGGTATATCATCAATAAACACTACCACAAACTGGTCCAAAAACGGCTGAAATATCCAGTTCATCAAGTCCATGAATGCGGCAGGGGCATTCGTCAATCCAAATGGCATAACTGTGAACTCGTAATGCCCGTACCGAGATCTGAAAGCCGTTTTGGAGATGTCCTCGGCCCTCACCCTCAGCTGGTGGTAACCGGACTGAAGATCAATCTTCAAAAATACTGAAGCTGCCTGTAGCAGATCAAACAAATTGTCGATCCGCGGTAATGGATACTTGTTCCGGATGGTCACTTTGTTAAGTTCCCTATAATCCACACACAGACGAAGTGAACCATCCTTCTTCTTCACAAATAAAACGGGCGCTCCCTACAGTGAAACACTGGGTCTAACAAAACCCTTATCCATCAGATCCTGAAGTTGCTCCTTCAGCTCCCTCAACTCGGCAGGCGCCATCCGATAAGGCGCCTTCGAGATTGGCGTGGTTCTCGGGACCACGTCAATCACAAACTCTATCTCCCTCTCCGGCGGTATAGTCTTCAACTCGAGGGGAAACACATCTGGAAACTCGCGGACAATGGGGATATCCTCGAGTCCCAGTGCCGCTGTAGGCACCTCCACAATAGTGGCCAGAAAGGCAGTGCAACCTCTGCTCAACATCCGCCTAGCCCTCGCCGAAGAAATAGTCGCTGCAAACAGCGTGCTCTGGCAACCTCTGAAGATAAACTCCTCATGTCCTGGCTCGCGGAGAGTCACCGTCCTCTCTCTGCAGTCAATAGTGGCACAATACCACGACAACCAATCCATCCCTAACACCAAGTCAAAATCCTGGAGCTGCCGCAAGACAAGCAAGTCTGCCGGCAAGATCCAAGGTCCCAACTGTACCGGGCAAGCCACGCAATACTCCTCGACGCGTAAAACATGATCAGGAATCTGAACCTCTAAAGCATGCGACAAGGACTCTATCTCTATACCATGAAGGGATGCAAATGATCGACTAATAAAAGAATGAGATGCTCCAGTGTCAAACAAAGTGCGAGTCCTAATGCCAGAGAGTAAGATAATACCTGCCACCACCTGGTCGGCCGCTGAGGAGTCCGCAAACTGGGCGGCATATACTCGCCCGCTCTGTGCTGGAGGCCGGTAATCGGTGGAGTGGGAAGAAGATGGCCTGCTCGCTGGAGCATAGGGCCGCTGAGCTGTCGGCCGCTGCTGAGGTGCGAAGGGGGCCGATGCTGAAGAAGGTGCCGCTGATGTTGAAAGAGGGCATGACGATCGCAGATGTCTAGACACCCGTACTCTTCGTGCGAAAGAAGAACGGAAGCCTACGTCTACGCATCAACTACAGGGAGATAAACGAGGTTACAGTGAAGAACAAGTCCAGGATTGATGACCTCTTCAATCAACTGCGAGGAGCACTTGCGGATTATTCTCCGGAATCTCAGGGACCAGAAGCTGTTTGCTAAGTTTAAGAAACGTGAGTTCTGACTTCGCGAAGTGGGCCTTTTGGGGCACATAGTGTCAGCAACGGGAATCGCAGTGGATCCCAAGAAGGTGGAGTTGGTGACTAACTGGGCTAGGCCGACTACAGTAACGGAAATCCGGAGTTTCTTGGGCTTGGCATGATACTATAGACGCTTCAAGACAACACAGAGAATATGAGCGAAACTACCCGACACACGATCAGGAACTGGCAGCAGTCGTCTTCGTTTTAGAGCTTTGGAGACATCACCTCTTTGGAGTTCATCGTAATGTGTTTTCGGATCGCCAGAGCCTTAAGTTTTTGTTCACATAGAAGGAATTGTTTTTGCGGCAGAGGCGTTGGTTGGAGTCGCTGAAGGGCTCGACTTGTCCATTCAGTATCACCCCGGAAAAGCAAGTGTAGTAGCGGATGTATTGAGCGGGAAGGGTCAAACCGAGGAATTTTGTCCTTAATGGTCAAGCTAACCCTATTAGAGAAATCCTGGAAGGTCAGAAGACAGGCGCACAGATACAGCTTGTTCGAGACAAGATCCCCCGGACCACGCGAGCGACTTTTCGGCGAGTGCGAACGACGCAATACGTTTTCGAGGGCGGAATTGCGTGCCCGAGCTGCCAGAGTTAAAGGAAGAGATATTGTCCGAGGCGCACTGCGCTCCCTATATGGCGCTCCCTATACGGCGCATCCAGGTGACACGAAGATGTACAAGGACCTCAAGCAGAATCTTTGGTGGACTAAACCGAAGGGGGATGTAACACAGTTCACTGCTCGCTGTTTAGATGATTAACCAGTAAAGTTCGGACATCAGCGCCCGGCGGGGAAAACTACAATCTCTACCTGTACCAGAGTGGAAATGGGAGCGAATCAGCATGGAATTCGTCACGGGTTTTTCGCATCGCATCAAGGGCACGATGCGGTTTGAGTCACAGTGGATCGACTGACGAAGTCGACTCTTTTCCCACCCATCCATACGACGTGGACTAGAGACACTCGGCTGGTGTCGAACCTTTGGCAAAGTCTACAACGAACTCTAGAGACTAAACCACACTTCAGCACGGCGTTTCACCCTATGACCGACGGACAGTCCGAGCGAGCGATCCGGATTCTCGAAGTTATGCTTCGAACCTGCGTACTTGATTGGGATGATGGATGATCACTGCTGTTGAGCTTGGAGAGGACCTGAGCTTCGATGAAACACCGGTGCGGATCTTACCATGGGAGGACAAAAAGGATTGCACAACAGGACGATCCCCTATGTGAAGGTGTTGTGGAGCCACCAGGAAGAACGTGAAGCGACTTGAGAACTGGAGTCAAAGATGAAGGAGTGCTACCCAGTTTTATTCGTTGCGGACCAGGGTTAAGTTTCGAGGACGAAACTTGTTTTAAGAGGTGAGTGATGTAGTGTCCTGGCGTTCCAATGCCTTTGGATACCTTCTTTTTATGACGGAGTTGTTAGGGAAGCTTTTCACTGTATTTTCTGCAATGGACCGGCCTGGACCGCGAGTATTTTCTGCGTTTGAGCTCGGAAAACGGAGAATGGCAAAGCGATCGGATTCGGATTCCGATTTACGGATCTCCCAGAATGGAGGTCAAAGCGTTTGCCTTTGAAGTGGTGCCTCAGAATCCGTGCTAAGTGGCCGGCATGCTTTTCGAGGTGATCGGACGGTATCCTTCTATGATCGGACTTTTCATCTTATTTATGTCATTGGGTTATTTTATTTGTTTTGTTTTACCTCGACCTTCCGGTTTTTCGTTTTGGGTCCTAATCGAATCTTTTCAGTTATTAGGGGGGGTTGAGGTTCGAGAAATTATGGGTTGACCGTCGGGGTTTGCGGGTATTTTTAGGTGGTAGAGCTCGCAAAATGATGAACGGCGGTGCGATCGGATCTGAAATCGGACTTACGGATCTCCCAGAATTGGGGTTTGAAGCGCCCGGTGACTGTAAAGTGCACCGAGATTCGTGCATGGCCATTTGCACGATTTTCGAGAAAATCTGAGTCAGATCTTGACCTAGGGTTGATTGGAGGTATTTCATAAATAGCACCTTTTTAGTAGTAACCCCTTTTCTTTTCTTTTGGAGAACTTGAACGGAGAGGGAGGGTTCGAATTTTGAAATTCGAATCTGGGGAGCGAGTGAAAAAGGAGAAGGAAGGAAAAAAGGGGGAATCCATCTCTCGGGGGACTTTACGCTGGAGACGAGGGGGACGATCCACCTTCTCCTTCCTCACAGGATCACGGTGAGCGATAGGGGGAAACCCCTCTTGTTGTTTTTCGTTTTGCAATTTCTGTGGGGTCGAGGGTTTGGGTGTCGGTTGTTCGGGTGTCGCGCGCGTTGTGGGTGTTGTGGTAACGGGAAGCCGCCGCCGCCGTTTTCAAACGGGAGGCTGCCGCCGCCGTTATCGTGTTCTCAGGGTCGTCGCCGCAGTCGCCGTGGTCACGGGGTCGCAACCGGAGCCGCGAAGGGCAAAACGGAGATGTACTGTTCATCCCCGTACGGCTGCCCTCACGCGGTCCACCGGACCGGCGTGCATCCGGCGCACGTGTCCGCGGCCCGAAGGCGCGGACCCGGTGCACGGGCGCGTGCGCCAGCCCGCCCCCGCACCGTGCGGTCCACCGGGCCGGCGTGCACCCGGCGCACGTGTCCGCAGCACGAAGGAGCGGACCCGGCGCACGGGCGCGTGCGCCAGCCCGGCCCGCAGGCGCGATCCACGCCTGGGCGTGCACCCGGTGCTGCCGCCGCGACCGGGAACTCGTGAGCCCGGTGCGCGCTCTGGCCATGCACCCGCCCGGCCCATTCCGCCTGGTGCACGCTCCCGGGGTGAGCCCGGTCTGCGCCGCCGCCTCCTCTGCGTTGTGAACTCGGTCCACGCCTGGACCCGTGCACCAGCCTTCAGCCTAAGGGTCCGGAAGCTCCGTTTTTAGCCCGTTTCGCCCCGTTTTTGAGTGTTTTTGACCACGACAATGTTTCTAACAATATTTCTTACTGTAGCTTTTTCGGGCACAAGGTGGGAGTGTTTTAGCTGGAGTTTTCGCATCGTCTCCTTCTTCGTGTTTGAGGTGGGTACCCCTTAGAACTACTGTATGCGCAATTTCGTCGTTGTTATGTTTATCTTGTTAAGGGGTATGGTGGGTGATGTGGACCTCCGAATTTACGATTGTCGCGGTGGGAGACCGGACGGGCAGTTCGCCCTCTCCGAACAACGGTAGGGTTGTTCGGGGCATACTAGCGTTGGGGACGGTGATCGGTGCGACCATGCGGATTTTGGAAGGTGGGTTCCTCACTCGACAGTCCAGGAGTCGGGAATGAGGAAATGGGTAAGAGTAAGGTTTCGACATGTTGGAATATGCTAACCCCTGTAAAAGCTTGTGTTTTATTATCTTTATAGTCATGGCGACTGTGGGTCGCGGTGCTCGGTGATACCTCATGTTGTGGGGACTTTTCCATTGTCTTAGTTTTCGGAGTTATGGAGAAAGGTGTAAGATTTTAGTAATTGCATGTTTACATTTGCTAATCCCGTTAAAGCTATTGTATGGATATTTGATTCCCGAGGCAGGTGCTCGATCTGGTTTGCCGAGGTTGGTGCTCGGTTGAGGCTCGAGATTGCTACACGCACACCAGCGGTTTGGTCACCGCGAGGGTGTGCTTTTCCGAAAAAGTGGTACGTTGACCCGTGTACCCCACGTGTTGGTGACGTAATGGGGGCCCTCGTGGGTGGAGGGTGTGAGCGGTGGTGCCGAGGCAGGTGCTCGGTGGGGTGCTGAGGTTGGTGCTCGGCGGGGTTGCCGAGGTAGGTGCTCGGTGTGGTTGCCGGGGCAGGTGCCCGGGTTGGATTGTACATGGGGAGGGTTTTTACTGTCAGTTGCACGATAAGGAGGGCGGTGGCTCTGCTTTTACTGCGGTTTGCCTTATTTTCAGCCCTTATTGCCTTCGTGTTTTATTTCTGGTCACTGACTTCCCACTCCGTGACAGGTTCGTCCAGGGGCGAGTGCTAGCGCGTTGGTGAGGCCGCGCGAGCGATCTTCTGGCCCTTCGAGGCTGCAGACTTTGACTACTTTCCTTATTCATTTTATTACCTGTTAGTAGCTTGTTATGTGGATCTCGATACCCCCGTGGGGTCGGCGTGGATGTTGGGCTGTTTTTCATACCTTTATGGGTGGGTGCTTGTCTTTACTTCTCTTGGTTGGCCGCTTTCAAACTACAAAAAAAAAAAGGGAAACATTGCGAAAACGGTTTTGAAAACATGGGTGTCGTGTGGGCACCGTTTTAGAACTCTGTGGATTTATGGAATTACGAAAATGGTTTTGAAAATATGGATGTCGTGTGGGCACCGTTTTAAAAACTCTGTGGATTTATGGATTGCGAAACCAGCTTTGAAAACATGGGTGTCGTGTGGGCACCGTTTAAAACTTGTGGATTTATCCTTTCAAAACCAGTCGGCCTCGTTAATATTTATGGAAAATGGTTGTTTGTACTCGACTGTTGAACTATTGTGGTTAAATGGATGACTGTATGAACATTGTAGTCAGGACGCGTGCATTTACAACGGAGACTCTGCCCGTTTGCAGAGTGAATTTGTATATGCGGCGAGTCTGGGCACGAGCCGGGGGAGATCGGTTTCAAAAAAAAAAAAAAAAAAAAAAAAAAAAAAATGTATGTAAAATTTTTGGAGCATCGGTGGCTACCTTTCCGCGCGTTTAAACCCCCGGGGCGTGACAGATTAAGATGGTATCAGGGAAAAACAACTTTGACCACAGTAGTCGCTGTCCAACATCCACGAGGTACATCATCACTAGCTACTAACCAATGAAATGATCAGGGTATAGATGCTTAGAGATGCGAGAGTGCGGGATTGTCAAGTTTTGTTTTTCGGTTTAGCTCGGGTGTCGTGCTAGTGTAGTCGGGTTGATTTGGAGGTTGGGGTCGAGGCCGGCTGCCACCGGGGCCTTGATGGTTGCTATGAATCAATGGATTAGGCAACCAGCACAGGACACGGTGGGTCTGCTGACGGTGTTCATGCACTTGCTGCGACTGTTAGTACCGCAGATCGTTGCGCCGGCTTTCATTTTTCCGAACCCCCTTTCCTCTGCCGACGTTCTGGTCATCGTTAATAACGGTGGCGGGTCGTAGTGTAACCCACCGGTGTTTGGTAGTGTGTCGGCCGTTTTGTCGGTCGTGGGTAACTGGATAGCCTTTTGTCTAATTTGTACCTTCTAGGTCTTCTGGTGTAAGGTTACAGCAGGTAGTCGGCTGATTCGTTTTGCATCTTGGACAGGGTAGGGGTAGGAATGAGGACTCTTCCCCTACGGTTGTTACCCATAGTTCGGTTTTTTTTACTGTAGACACTGCGATGGTTGTAGAGATCGTCGTGATGGGGGTCTTGGGATTCTCCTTTAGGTTGAAAAAGGAGACCACCAGGGCTAGTAAATCTTGTTCGTTTGGGCTTGATTTTGGTTAGAGAGGCCGTGTCTCGCTTCGCACAAGTGCGCGTAAGTGGCGACTTTTATTGGGGGGTTTAGCTTTTGACGCTGGGTGATGCCAGTTAGCTCTTTTAAGGGGGTTGTGAGGGTGTAGCTCTGGGTTGGGTTCCTGTTTTCTGCACAAGAGGGTCAGTTAGGTTGTCCTACGGGTGGGTGAGCGCGTGTTCCCTCGAGTGCGCTTGGAAAACCTAGGCAACCTTTTTGGACAGGGTCTTTCTCGCTGTATTCGTTGCATGTTTTCCTTCCAACCCGATAGGTTTCGGATGGGTAGTCGATTGTACCTGGAGGCCGCTGTTTTAGTGGGCTTTGAGTTTAGAAGTTCTCTAGTGGGGGTGTCGCTGTTTGGTTTGGAGTTTTACCGCTCGATTCGATGCCCGGTGCTTGGAGGGGCAACGGATTGGGATCGAGCGTTAGTGGTTAATCAGAGTGTCGCACCGTGTCGGTGCCAGGACGGAGGTAGGACCTTACCTTGTGAGTTTTGTCGCCAGCTTCCCGTGACCAAGGCATAATCATGAGGCTTAGTTTGGGTCGTTGATCAAGTGGGGCAGGTGTGGGTCAAGGGGATCTGTCGACTACTTGGAGCTTTGGCACTGGCCACTTTCGGCTAGGATGCCCGGTACGCAGCCCTTTCTGTGGGGTAGACCTTGTGGTAGGCCTTATAGCTGAAGCCTAACTTTAGTTTTGACCGTCGCCTCGGTAGGACGAACTGGCGGAGCAGGTAGTCCGGGATGGTGTATATGCTCCGAGTTTGTGGCCCGTGTTGGTGACGGGTGGAAGTGGCCCGTGTTGGTGACGGGTGGGAACGGTTCGTGTTGGTGACAAGTGAGTTCGTTGTTTTTAGGGGAGGATTTCTGGTAGTTAGTAACCCAGCCTATTTTGTTGGCACCTCTTGGAGCCTTGTGAGGGCGTTAGTGTGGTTTCTCCCTTGTCGTCGGTTTAGTTGTTTTGGACTGTTAAGGGCTCATCGGTACGGGTTGGGCGGTATGACTGGGGTACCTCGATGCATCGCGGGACTTTTGTTGCTGACTGCTCAGCGCCGGCAGAGGTGGTCTGCGGACTGGTGGCGTCATGACGGGGAACTCCGAGTCGGGAAGCAGGAATACGATGAGGTGCTAGGCACGGTTTTGTTCACGAGGTATCAGGCGCATGTATAGTTTCTTGGTTTCAGTGGGCCTAGCGACTCGACCCTCTGCATCGCTCACTGACACCCCGGTTGTAAGGAATGTCTTCCGACGTCTTCCCGACTGAACTGCCGGGAATACCCCCCGAGCGAGAGGTCATCCTCTCTTTCGAGCTTCTACCAGGCACGCAACCTATCACTTAGGCGCCTTACTGAATGGCTTTCGCGGAACTGAGAGAATTTAAGGCACAACTAGGAGATATTCTGGATAAAGGGTTCTTCAGACCGAGTGTGTCGCCTTGAGGCGCACCCGTACTCTTCGTGCGAAAGAAGAACGGAAGCCTACGTCTACGCATCAACTACAGGGAGATAAACGAAGTTACAGTGAAGAACAAGTCCAGGATTGATGACCTCTTCAATCAACTGCGAGGAGCACTTGCGGATTATTCTCCGGAATCTCAGGGACCAGAAGCTGTTTGCTAAGTTTAAGAAACGTGAGTTCTGACTTCGCGAAGTGGGCTTTTTGGGGCACATAGTGTCAGCAATGGGAATCGTAGTAGATCCCAAGAAGGTGGAGTTAGTGACTAACTGGGCTAGGCCGACTATAGTAACGGAAATCCGGAGTTTCTTGGGCTTGGCAGGATACTATAGACGCTTCAAGACAACTCAGAGAATATGAGTGAAACTACCCGACACACGATCAGGAACTGGCAGCAGTCGTCTTCGTTTTAGAGCTTTGGAGACATCACCTCTTTGGAGTTCATCGTAATGTGTTTTTGGATCGCCAGAGCCTTAAGTTTTTGTTCACATAGAAGGAATTGTTTTTGCGGCAGAGGCGTTGGTTGGAGTTGCTGAAGGGCTCGACTTGTCCATTCAGTATCACCCCGGAAAAGCAAGTGTAGTAGCGGATGTTTTGAGCGGGAAGGGTCAAACCGAGGAGGAACCGACGAGCGCGATTACTCAACAGGGCCGGTACGGTCGCGCGACTATTGTCCTTGATGGTCAAGCCAACCCTATTAGAGAAATCCTGGAAGGTCAGAAGACAGGCGCACAGATACAGCTTGTTCGAGACAAGATCCCCCGGACCACGCGAGCGAATTTTCGGCGAGTGCGAATGGCGCAATACGTTTTCGAGGGCGGAATTGCGTGCCCGAGTTGAAGGAAGAGATATTGTCCGAGGCGCACTGCACTCCCTATACGGCGCATCCAGGTGACACGAAGATGTACAAGGACCTCAAGCAGAATCTTTGGTGGACTAAACCGAAGGGGGATGTAACACAGTTCACTGCTCGCTGTTTAGATGATTAACCAGTAAAGTTCGGACATCAGCGCCCGGCGGGGAAAGCTACAATCTCTATCTGTACCAGAGTGGAAATGGGAGCGAATCAGCATGGAATTCGTCACGGGTTTTTCGCGCATCAAGGGCACGATGCGGTTTGAGTCACAGTGGATCGACTGACGAAGTCGACTCTTTTCCCACCCATCCGTACGACGTGGACTAGAGACACTCGGCTAGTGTCGAACCTTTAGCAAAGTCTACAACGAACTCTAGAGACTAAACCACACTTCAACACGGCGTTTCACCCCATGACCGACGGACAGTCCGAGCGATCGATCCGGATTCTCGAAGTTATGCTTCGAACCTGCGTAGTTGATTGGGATGATGGATGATCACTGCTGTTGAGCTTGGAGAGGACCTGAGCTTCGATGAAACACCGGTGCGGATCTTAGCACGGGAGGACAAAAAGGATTGCGCAACCGGACGATCCCCTATGTGAAGGTGCTGTGGAGCCACCAGGAAGAACGTGAAGCGACTTGAGAACTGGAGTCAAAGATGAAGGAGTGCTACCCAGTTTTATTCGTTGCGGACCAGGGTTAAGTTTCGAGGACGAAACTTGTTTTAAGAGGTGAGTGATGTAGTGTCCTGGCGTTCCAATGCCTTTGGATACCTTCTTTTTATGACGGAGTTGTTAGGGAAGCTTTTCACTGTGTTTTCTACAATGGACCGGCCTGGACCGCGAGTATTTTTTGCGTTTGAGCTCGGAAAACGGAGAACGGCAAAGCGATCAGATTCGGATTCCGATTTACGGATCTCCCGGAATGGAGGTCAAAGCGTAGGCCTTTGAAGTGGTGCCTCAGAATCCGTGCTAAGTGGCCGGCACGCTTTTCGAGGTGATCGGACGGGATCCTTCTACGATCGGACTTTTCATCTTATTTATGTCATTGGGTTATTTTATTTGTTTTGTTTTACCTCGACCTTCCGGTTTTCCGTTTTGGGTCCTAATCGAATCTTTTCAGTTGTTAGGGGGGTTGACGTTCGAGAAAATCTGGGCTGACCGTCGGGGTTTGCGGGTATTTTTAGGTGGTAGAGCTCGCAAAATGATGAACGGCGGTGCGATCGGATCTGAAATCGGACTTACGGATCTCCTGGAATTAGGGTTTGAAGCTCCCGGTGACTGTAAAGTGCACCGAGATTCGTGCATGGCCATTTGCACGATTTTTGAGAAAATCTGAGTCGGATCTTGACCTAGGGTTGATTGGAGGTATTTCATAAATAGCACCCTTTTAGTAGTAACCCCTTTTCTTTTCTTTTGGAGAACTTGAACGGAGAGGGAGGGTTCGAATTTTGAAATCCGAATCCGGGGAGCAAGCGAAAAAGGAGAAGGAAGGAAAAAAGGGGGAATCCATCTCTCGGGGGACTTTACGCTAGAGACGAGGGGGGCGATCCACCTTCTCCTTCCTCGCAGGATCACGGTGAGCGATCGGGGGAAACCCCTCTTGTTGTTTTTCGTTTTGCAATTTCAGTGGGGTCGAGGGTTTGGGTGTCGGTTGTTCGGGTGTCGCGCGCGTTGTGGGTGTTGTGATAACGGGAAGCCGCCGCCGCCGTTATCGTGTTCTCAGGGTCGTCGCCGCAGTCGCCGTGGTCGCGGGGTCGCAACCGGATCCGCGAAGGGCGAAACAGAGACGTACTGTTCATCCCCGTACGGCTGCCCTCACGCTGTCCACCGGACCGGCGTGCACCCGGCGCACGTGTCCGCGGCCCGAAGGCGCGGACCCGGCGCACGGGCGCGTGCGCCAGCCCGCCCCGGCACCGCGCGGTCCACCGGGCCGGCGTGCACCCGGCGCACGTGTCCACAGCCCGAAGGCGCGGACCCGGCGCACGGGCGTGCACCCGGTGCTGCCGCCGCGACCGGGAACTCGTGAGCCCGGTGCGCGCTCTGGCCGTGCACCGGCCCGGCGCATTCCGCCTGGTGCAAGCTCCCGGGGTGAGCCCGGTCTGCGCCGCCGCCTCCTCTGCGTTGTGAACCCGGTCCACGCCTGGACCCGTGCACCAGCCTTCAGCCTAAGGGTCCGGAAGCTCCGTTTTTAGCCCGTTTCGCCCCGTTTTTGAGTGTTTTTGACCACGACGATGTTTCTAACAATATTTCTTACTGTAGCTTTTTCGGGCATAATGTGGGAGTGTTTTAGCTGGAGTTTTCGCATCGTCTCCTTCTTCGTGTTTGAGGTGGGTACCCCTTAGAACTTCTGTATGCGCAATTTCGTCGTTGTTATGTTTATCTTGTAAAGGGGTATGGTGGGTGATGTGGACCTCCGAATTTATGATTGTCGCGGTGGGAGACCGGACGGGCAGTTCGCCCTCTCCGAACAACAGTAGGGTTGTTCGGGGCATACTAGCGTTGGGGACGGTGATCGGTGCGACCATACAGATTTTGGAAGGTGGGTTCCTCACTCGACAGTCCAGGAGTCGGGAATGAGGAAATGGGTAAGAGTAAGGTTTCGACATGTTGGAATATGCTAACCCCTGTAAAAGCTTGTGTTTTATTATCTTTATAGTCATGGCGACTGTGGGTCGCGGTGCTCGGTGATACCTCATGTTGTGGGGACTTTTCCATTGTCTTAGTTTCCGAAGTTATGGGGAAATGTGTAAGATTTTAGTAATTGCATGTTTACATTTGCTAATCCTGTTAAAGCTATTGTATGGATATTTGATTCCCGAGGCAGGTGCTCGGTCTGGTTTGCCGAGGTTGGTGCTCGGTTGAGGCTCGAGATTGCTACACGCACACCAGCGGTTTGGCCACCGCGAGGGTGTGTTTTTCCGAAAAAGTGGTACATTGACCCGTGTACCCCACGTGTTGGTGACGTAATGGGGGCCCTCGTGGGTGGAGGGTGTGAGCGGTGGTGCCGAGGCAGGTGCTCGGTGGGGTGCTGAGGTTGGTGCTCAGCGGGGTTGCCGAGGTAGGTGCTCGGTGTGGTTGCCGGGGCAGGTGCCCGGGTTGGATTGTACATGGGGAGGGTTTTTACTGTCAGTTGCACGATGAGGAGGGCGGTGGCTCTGGTTTTACTACGGTTTGCCTTATTTTCAGCCCTTATTGCCTTCGTGTTTTATTTCTGGTCACTGACTTCCCACTCCGTGATAGGTTCGTCGAGGGGCGAGTGCTAGGGCGTTGGTGAGGCCTCGCGAGCGATCTTCTGGCCCTTCGAGGCTGCAGACTTTGACTACTTCTTTCCTTATTCATTTTATTACCTGTTAGTAGCTTGTTATGTGGATCTCGATACCCCCGTGGGGTCGGCGTGGATGTTGGGCTGTTTTTCATACCTTTATGGGTGGGTGCTTATCTTTACTTCTCTTGGTTGTCCGCTTTCAAACTACAAAAAAAAAAAGGGAAACATTGCGAAAACGGTTTTGAAAACATGGGTGCTATGTGGGCACCGTTTTAGAACTCTGTGGATTTATGGAATTACGAAAATGGTTTTGAAAATATGGGTGTCGTGTGGGCACCGTTTTAAAAACTCTATGGATTTATGGATTGCGAAACCAGCTTTGAAAATATGGGTGTCGTGTGGGCACCGTTTTAAAACTTGTGGATTTATCCTTTCAAAACCAGTCGGCCTCGTTAATATTTATGGAAAATAGTTGTTTGTACTCGACTGTTGAACTATTGTGGTTAAATGGATGACTGTATGAATATTGTAGTCAGGACGCCGTGCATATACAAAGGAGACTCTGCCCGTTTGCAGAGTGAATTTGTATATGCGGCGGGTCTGGGCACGAGCCGGGGGAGATCGGTTTGAAAAAAAAAAAAAAAAAAAAAAAAAAAAAAAAAAAAAAAATGTATGTAAAATTTTGGGAGTATCGGTGGCTATCCTTCCGCGCGTTTAAACCCCCGGGGCGTGACATCTGCGCTAGTCGGTCTCGCGTCCACGTCGTGTGAACGGGCAGGAAATGGGCCGATTTCGTCAAGCGGTCCACTATGACCCAAATCGCATCGTGCCCTCGAGGCGACCACAGAAAACCGGTGACGAAGTCCATCGTAATCCTCTCTCATTTCCATTCCGGCACAGGCAATGGCTGTAGCTTCCCTGCTGGGCGTTAATGTTCAGCCTTTACTTGTTGGCACACCAAGCAATGCGCCACGAATCGTGTCACGTCCCCCTTCAACTTGGGCCACCAGAAGGTCTGTCTAATATCTTTATACATCTTTGTTCACCCAGGGTGCGCAGAGTAGGGAGCACTATGCGCTTCCCTTAGAATTTCCTCCTTGAGTTCTGGTAGGTCAGGCATGCAAATTCGTCCTCGGAATCGTATTGCGCCATCAGAGCCTATCGCGAAATCGCCCCCTTGGTCCGAAGGTATTCTGTCTCGCACAAGCTGCAACTGAGTGTCTGTCGATTGTCCTTCCAAGATCCTGTCAAGCAGGGTGGGTCTGACCACCAGGGTCAGGAGTTGTGCAACCGTACCCGCCGGTACTACCTCCAGTCTTAACTGCGAGAACTCTGCAATCAAACGGTCCTGCTGGGTAAGGGCGTTTGTCATTGATTCCACCTCTGCCCCTTGCGGCTCAAGGCGTCGGCCACCACATTTGCCTTCCCCGGGTGGTAGTGGATCGACAAATCATAGTCTTTCAGTAGTTCGAGCCACCGCCTTTGCCGTAAGTTTAGCTCCTTCTGGGTGAAAAGGTACTTGAGGCTCTAATGATCGGAGTACACATTACAGTGTGTCCCGTATAGGTAGTGTCTCCACAGCTTAAGAGCAAACACAACCGCTGCAAGCTCCAAATCGTGTGTGGGGTAGTTCCGTTCGTATTCCTTGAGTTGCCTTGACGCGTAGGCTATGACTTTTCCCCGTTGCATAAGTACACTCCCAAGACCGCTTCGCGATGCGTCACAATAAATCTCATAGTCCTCCCCGGGCTCCGGCAGAGCGAGGACCGGGGCCCGTGTCAGTTTATCCTTGAGTTCCTCGAAACTCTTCTGGCACTGGCCTGTCCAGATAAATTTCTCTCCCTTCTGGGTTAAACGATTTAAGGGAGTGGCTATCTTGGAAAATCCTTCCACAAAACGTCTGTAGTATCCCGCCAATCCTAAGAAACTTCGGATCTCTGTTACCGTTGTAGGTCGGGGCCAGTCGGCCACAGAGTCTATCTTACTCGGGTCCACTGCAATCCCAGACACCAAGACGATATGCCCCAAGAAGTCCACCTCGCGGAGCCAGAACTCACACTTTTTGAGTTTGGCATATAGTTCCTGGTCCCGGAGGGTCTGAAGGACTATACGTAGATGTTCCTCATGTTCCTCATCTGTGCGGGAGTAGACGAGGATGTCATCAATGAAGACTATTACGAATCGATCTAAGAAGGGTTTAAACACCCTATTCATCATGTCCATGAACACCGCTGGGGCGTTGGTGAGCCCGAACGGCATTACTGTGAATTCGTAGTGGCCATAACGCGTCCGGAAAGCTGTTTTGGGGATATCTTCTTCCTCGACTCTGAGCTGATGATAGCCGGACTGCAGATCGATCTTGGAAAACACCGTTGCTCCTTGCAACTGGTCGAACAAATCATCGATCGCCGGCAAGGGGTACTTGTTCTTTATGGTGACCTTGTTTATTTCCCGATAGTCTATGCACAAGCTAAGGCTCCCGTCCTTCTTCCTTACGAACAGAACAGGTGCGCCCCATGGCGACACACTTGGTCTGATGAAGCCTTTATCCAGAAGGTCTTCCAGTTGTGCTTTCAGTTCCCTTAGCTCGGCGAAGGCCATCCTGTACGGTGCTTTGGTAATAGGTTTAGTGCCTGGGAGTAGTTCAATAGGGAAGTCGACCTCTCGCTCGGGTGGCATCCCAGGGAGTTCCGTCGGGAACACATCTGGAAACTCCCTTACGACTGGGATGTCGGAAAGCGAGAGGGTGGGTAGGGCTGCCAGGTCCACCGAGGCCAAGTAAGCCACGCACCCACCATCCATTAACTTCCTGGCTCGAGATGCGGAGATGACGGCTGAGAAGAAAGTGCTTTTACATACTAAGTAAACGTGTTCCGGAAAACCCGGTTTCTGCAATCGTACCTGACGCTTGTCGCAATCGATTATCGCCTGGTACTCGGTAAGCCAATCCATGCCTAGTACCACGTCGAACTCTTTCAATGGAATGACTACCAAATCCCAAGGGCAGGACAACCACCCCAACCTAATCGGGCAGGAAGGTACAAAGCTGGTTGCTTCAATTGGTCCCCCAGGGGTCTAGACGGTCATTAGGTTGCCTAGGGGCCTACCCTCTAGAAGGTGTGAGTGAGCAAAGGTGTGGGATACGAAGGAGCGAGATGCTCCGGTGTCAAACAGAGTTCGAGCTTGAAAATCAGAAATTAGGGTGATACCTGCCACTACGTCCTCCGGTGGTTCTGCTCTCAGCTGGCTCATCGAGTAGATCCTCCCTCCAGGTTGCGGTCGCGCTTCCCCTTCCTGTCGAGAGGTTGGTGGACGTGGGGGTGCTCCCAATGATGCTCTTCCCCGTCCCTGCGGTTGTGGTGTCGGGGTGGAAGCGGCGGAAGATACCGTCCCCGTGCTCAAGGGACAGCTGAAGCGGAGATGTCCCGGCTTGCCGCAGCGATAACAGTGGTCTTGTCTCTTAGAGCATTTCGTAACTCGGTGCGCTCCTCCGCAGATAATACAGGGCTTGTCCACCGGCCGTTGTCCCCTTGGTGGTGTGCTCTTGGTCCCTTGTTGCGTCTTGGGGTGTTTCGGGGGCCGGTTTCCGCCAGAAAAGCCCCCTCCAGGGTAGGACTGTGACCGCTTCTTGTCCCGGTTATACTCTAAGCCCTCACGTCGGGCGCATGTGATAGCAAACCCACGTTCCACAATAGTGGCCCTATCGACCACTGCCCGAAAGGTGTGTAAATCCGCCGCTTGGACGACTTCAAAGATGTCGCTACGTGTTACGGCTTTTTGGTATTGGCATATTTCGTGAGTCAAGTCAGTGAGTTGAGTCAGAGTCTTAAAGGGATCAAATTGTCAATCAGCAATCAAAGACTTAGAGAAGATTCAACAAGAGCTCAAGTTGACACCCAGTGTCTTGAGTCTTGAAGATTGAAGTTGAAGAATTGTGGATCAGTTACATCAATCTCAAGAAGAAAGTATTCAAGAGGATCAGGTATGTTTAACTAAATAATTATGGTGATCCGAATACTTTCTTATAGTGTAGAAACACTTGGATGAACTTTTAATTGCATAATAATCAAAAACTGGTGTTCGGACTTGTTCAGGATCCGGATCAGAGCCAACGATCCGGATCCCGAAGGTTGTTGCTTCATACAAGACTTCGATCCGGATCCATGCAATTTCCGATCTGGATCCCGAATGTTAAGTTTTCTGATTTGTATGAACGATCCGGATCGGGCAATGCGATCCGGATCCCGAACCATGGTATTTCTGGAATCGTCAATCTCGTTACGACGATCCGGATCGCAGTAAATCCGATCCGGATCGCCGTCCTGAAAATTTCCAGATAAGGTATGTTTTTGATTCTTATCTCTTTCCAAAGGTTTCTAAACTATAAATAGACGTTTAGGGTTTCTCAAAAACGTGGGAGCTACGGCCGATCTTTTTATAAAACTCTTGAGAGTAACCCTAGAGGCTAGGTTTTCATCGTTCTTCTTTATAGCCTCTTTTAGGTCAATTCGATGGTTCTTTCAAGAACATATCTTTTGTCGAATTGATCTAATCTTTGCTTAGAGATTTCTTCTACGGTTCTTCATTGATAATCTAAGCAAAGGATCACCATCGAAGTCAATATTCTTATCGACTGAGTTTGCGTCGTGGATTCGACGTGGCATCGTGGATTCGGTGTGCTAAAGGCGTTTCGTGGATTCGAAGCGTGCGTTCGTGGATTCGAACGTGAGCAGTGGACGTGCAAAATCGGTAGAGCGCGAGGTCCAAGAAATTGAAGGAGGGGTTAAATCCGTGGAGACGGTAATCACCTTGTTATTCTTCTTTTCTTAGGGATTGTTATTGCGCGGATATCCAACCGGTCAGCGCAAGGTCCGAAGAAGCTGAAGGAGGGGTTGAGTCCGTGGAGTCGGTAATCACCTTATTATTCTTCTATTCTTAGTGGATTGTTATTGCGTGTTGGTCCCGTGGTTTTTCTCCTGGATTGGAGTTTCCACGTAAATCTCGGTGTGCTGTTTTTATTTTCCGCATTGGTTTTTATTTTGCACTGAGATTGAGTTTTTAAGTATTACACCTATTCACCCCCCCTCTAGTTGTTTGATAGTACCTATTTAGATCCTTGTGGATCCATAATAACTCTACAATTGGTATCAGAGCGGGTTTTAGGTTTATCTATCTTGATGGGTGAAAGTGGTAATATTTATAGACCTCCTCTTTTTGATGGGACTAATTATGCTTATTGGAAAGTGCGGATGAGAGCTTTTCTCATCGCAATTGATGAGCGAGTATGGCAATCCGTGGAATGCGGTTGGGTGCATCCTGTTGAGGAAGTAGGAAATTCTACTACCCCAAAACCTCGCTCTAGATGGTCCAAAGAGGAATTTGAAAGATCTTCTTACAATGGGAAAGGTATGAACGCTTTATTTAATTCTCTTTCCTCGACTGAGTTCACAAGAATTTCCGCGTGTGAAACCGCGAAGGAAATTTGGGATATTCTCAAAATTACACATGAGGGTACTAATCTTGTAAAAATTCAAAAGCTCCAGATGCTTACAAGTCAATTTGACTCTATTCATATGGAAGGGCATGAATTGTTTACAGATTATTACACTAGACTTCAAGATGTAATAAATACATGTGCTAATTTAGGAGAAAAGATCCCGGAGTCGAAAATTGTAAGAAAGATACTTCGGACTCTTCCGGAACGGTTTAGGGCAAAGGTTACCGCCATTGAAACCGTTAGTCATCCGGATGAGATGAGTGTAGAGGAATTAGTAGGTGCTTTGCAAACTTATGAAATGACTTTTCCTACTAATCAAGTTTCTTCCAAGTCTTCTTCTAAGCTTACAGGTATTGCATTCAAATCAACAAAGGAAGAAGATAGCGAATCAAGTTCCGACGATGAAATCTCTTTTGCCGATTTTGAAGAACAATTGGCGCGGATCGTAAAGAAATTTCGTCGAAAATTTTGGAAGAATCGAACCGATGGATCTTCATCCATGAAATCTTCTAAAGGATCATCGGGTTCTAAATCCTCTAAACTCAAAAGCTTTGCAAAACCTTCTAAAGAAAAAGAAAAAGATGATTTCGAAGGGGAAATCCAATGCTATCGATGCAAAGGCTACGGCCATTTTTCAATGGATTGTCCTTCTAAGAAATCATATAAAAAGAAGGCTTTGCAAGCGAAAACTTGGGACGATTCTACTTCTAATGAATCGACCTCAAGTATAGAGGAAAAAATCGTTGCTTCTCATGCCTCTCATTTTCCCTCTTCTAATAATTGTTTATCATCTTTAGTCACTGACTCTACTCCTTTGATTTTGTATGAAACATCAACAACCGGCGGAGAGTCATCAAGTGAGGGGGAGTCGGACGAGGAAGAACTCGTTGAGGCATATCAACAACTTCTTGCGGAATCTAAGAAGATGGCCAAACATATCAAGAAGTTGAGAAAGCAACGACTTGAGAATCAAGACGAGAATCATGCTTTAAAGATCAAACTTCATGATCTCGAGGAGGAACGAGAGCTTTTATTGAATAATAATAAAATCCTCCAAGAAAAGATAAATCAATCGGAAACGGTCGTTAATTCCCATATTGACAAGATTGATTTTCTAGAAAAACAGTTTGAGGAGATTCATGTCACCAACCAAGCATTGACCAAACAAGTTCATCAACTTAAATCCGACATACAAAGGATCTCAACCGATTCCAAGAAACTTGAGTGTATGTCCGGTTTAGGTCAAACAAGTAAGGTTGGTTTGGGATTCAAAAAGGACCAAACTGTGCATGCTTCAAGTTCCACAATGAAATTGAAAGGAAGAACTTGTCACTTATGTGGACTTGAAGGACATTTGGTGAGGGATTGCCCGAAAAAGAGAAAGAAAAATCCTTCGGCAACTTCATCTACGGAGCGGACTCAACGGACTCAAAAGACACATCAAGTCAAAAGAGTTCACTCAATCCATCAAAGGTCCGAGCCACATCATCAATCATACAAGTGGATCATTGCAAGGCAAAGACCTAAGGTGGATCAACAGTCAAAGCGGACAACCCCCGGCCACAACGAATCAAGACAACCCAAAATCCAGCGATTTTGGATTCGGAAAGGTGATATCTTTCCTTGTCTTAAGTTCTAAATAGCTTATGACTGTATGTAATGCTTTGATTGGTTTTCCCTTCATATCTTTCTTAATCTTTGCATTACATGTTTTTCAATGCTCTTCGTTTTTATACTTTGTTTTTGAACAAAAGGATTTTTAATGAACAAGTGCATTGAATGAAAAGGGCTTTCACTTTCATTCACTCCAAATTAATTTTATATGGATTATCAACTTTACTTCATAATCATAATCTTGAAGATACTTCATTATAGGAGTTTTTGATATTATAAGCATCAAATTTTAGAAATCATGTGTGATCTTCAGATGCTTAATCTATCTCGGTTGTGTGAGTTCTTTGTGATAAACATGAGACAACCGATTTACTAAAATTTGGGATTTAATTCTTTCACGTAAGAGATTGCCTTCTTACAAGGGTAAATAATTGAATTATGAAAGATGTGGAAAGAGTTACATCCGAAAGGAGTGTGAAAACTACCACCACATGCTGGAAAGAGCTGCCACCCCGGTCGTCCGGTTTGTGTGTGAAGCTACCACATGTTATGGATGCTTGATAGTATTTTATGAGAAAATCTTTAGTTGAAGCATTTGGAGATTTATATGCAAAACTCTTATATTTTGAACAATCTCCTGGTTGGTATAAGGTGGAATAGTTGAAAGATGCTCAAAGAGCCACCCTTAGGTATTTTAGTGCTTATCTCAAATTTGAAAGGGTAAGAAATCAAATTGATGTCATTTGGAAATCTCTGTAAGTCATCTTTGTAAATCCGTTACATCTTGATAGAGTTTGGATCTCAAGATTATTTTTGATGACTTGTGTTTGATGAATATAACATGAAAAACGGTTTATAATGTTTTACCTTTATTTTTCATGATTTCGGAGTAAATCTTTTTAATTTTTGTGAAATTAATTGGATTGAATGACATCTATGTGATCTCATATTATTCTCATGCACTTAAATTGTTTTCTTGATGGAATACAAATCGGTAATTCAAATATTTCAAAATCTGGATTCGTTTCAAGAAATTATTTGATTTTTGCTTTCTGGTATAGGTACGGAATCTGCATTTTTGTTATATACCAGAACTGAGTTTTTATCTCTCTTTCTCTATGAACTAATATTGTTAGTGATTTACTTTTGTCTAGTATGTTCACTGTTTGACAATTTGTGACAAAAAGGGGGAGAAGAGAAATGATCGGAGATGAGATCATCAAGAGAGTACAAACGAAAATGAAAAAATGGGGGAGAACGGAAAATGATGATCGTATCACAAAGGGGGAGAACATAGATGCTCAAGAACATGGAGAACATGGAAAACATGTTAGAGATGCTCAAGATAGGGGGAGACAAAGAAAAAATTGAAAGAGCCGAAAAACAAAAGAACCAAAAGGAAGACGGATCAAATGTAGGATTTTAATTTCTAACAACTAACGTTTGATTTTGTTTGGAGTTTTGTTTTGCAGGAATTACATCACTTTAAGACTCCAAGTCCTAAGTCATAGAGTATGTTCTAGGACTGTTTGGTTCAAATGTAATTTTGTATTTATTGGATCTTTCACGCAAAGAAAATCAATGTTTTGGTGATGACATTGAGTTTCGATTTTTTGGTTTAAGATGAGTGACTTGAGCGCTTTTATGTATTTTTGGGTTTTGTCACGAAATTGCCAAAGGGGGAGATTGTTACGGCTTTTTGGTATTGGCATATTTCGTGAGTCAAGTCAGTGAGTTGAGTCAGAGTCTTAAAGGGATCAAATTGTCAATCAGCAATCAAAGACTTAGAGAAGATTCAACAAGAGCTCAAGTTGACACCCAGTGTCTTGAGTCTTGAAGATTGAAGTTGAAGAATTGTGGATCAGTTACATCAATCTCAAGAAGAAAGTATTCAAGAGGATCAGGTATGTTTAACTAAATAATTATGGTGATCCGAATACTTTCTTATAGTGTAGAAACACTTGGATGAACTTTTAATTGCATAATAATCAAAAACTGGTGTTCGGACTTGTTCAGGATCCGGATCAGAGCCAACGATCCGGATCCCGAAGGTTGTTGCTTCATACAAGACTTCGATCCGGATCCATGCAATTTCCGATCTGGATCCCGAATGTTAAGTTTTCTGATTTGTATGAACGATCCGGATCGGGCAATGCGATCCGGATCCCGAACCATGGTATTTCTGGAATCGTCAATCTCGTTACGACGATCCGGATCGCAGTAAATCCGATCCGGATCGCCGTCCTGAAAATTTCCAGATAAGGTATGTTTTTGATTCTTATCTCTTTCCAAAGGTTTCTAAACTATAAATAGACGTTTAGGGTTTCTCAAAAACGTGGGAGCTACGGCCGATCTTTTTATAAAACTCTTGAGAGCAACCCTAGAGGCTAGGTTTTCATCGTTCTTCTTTATAGCCTCTTTTAGGTCAATTCGATGGTTCTTTCAAGAACATATCTTTTGTCGAATTGATCTAATCTTTGCTTAGAGATTTCTTCTACGGTTCTTCATTGATAATCTAAGCAAAGGATCACCATCGAAGTCAATATTCTTATCGACTGAGTTTGCGTCGTGGATTCGACGTGGCATCGTGGATTCGGTGTGCTAAAGGCGTTTCGTGGATTCGAAGCGTGCGTTCGTGGATTCGAACGTGAGCAGTGGACGTGCAAAATCGGTGGAGCGCGAGGTCCAAGAAATTGAAGGAGGGGTTAAATCCGTGGAGACGGTAATCACCTTGTTATTCTTCTTTTCTTAGGGATTGTTATTGCGCGGATATCCAACCGGTCAGCGCAAGGTCCGAAGAAGCTGAAGGAGGGGTTGAGTCCGTGGAGTCGGTAATCACCTTGTTATTCTTCTATTCTTAGTGGATTGTTATTGCGTGTTGGTCCCGTGGTTTTTCTCCTGGATTGGAGTTTCCACGTAAATCTCGGTGTGCTGTTTTTATTTTCCGCATTGGTTTTTATTTTGCACTGAGATTGAGTTTTTAAGTATTACACCTATTCACCCCCCCTCTAGTTGTTTGATAGTACCTATTTAGATCCTTGTGGATCCATAATAACTCTACACTACGTAGCCCGTCTACAAAAAGGCGGGCCTTATGGGGTTCGTCCCGTATGGCGAAGGGGACACAATTGGCTAACCTCACGAACTCTCGCTGGTATTCCATGACAGTCCGATTTCCTTGCTTGATGTGTTTGAGGTCGTCCTCCATCTGTCGCTTAACACTGTTGGAAAATAACGCTCCATACAATTCCTCTCTAAAGGTGGACCACGACGGGAGTGCAGTGGCCTTCGACGGGTCCGGGCGTACCGTCTTCCACCAAATACGAGCGTTCCCTTCAAGACAGTGAACAGCCAAGGGAACCCGCTCATGCTCCTCCATCATTAGGTCTTCAAAGAGCTTCTCCATGGTGTCCACCCATTTCTCTACGACCCAAGGGTCGGTCGTTTCTCCTTCAAAGGTAGGCGGATCGTGTTTCTTGAACTCCGCCAAGTTCGTCCTCACTCTTTCCCGTTCAGTCCGCTGATTCGTTGCCTCTCCCGCAGCTACAGACACCCCGGGGGTAGGGGTCGTCACCGCCTCCCTTACTGAGTCCCCCGCAGCTGTCGCCAATGCGGGTCCTGAAGCCGCCGGGGTGTGCACGTCCAAGGGTGCTGTAGGTTGCTCTACCGACACACCCGCCGTCGAGGTTTGAAGGGGCGCGGCTGCCGTTTCTCCACCTGCCCCTGGTGGTCCCGTAGTGGTGGCGGTCGATCCAGGCGGAGGGATCGGGGCGTCCTCCACTGGCGCGGTCGCCTGCCGTTGCGTTAATTGGCAGACTTGTTCTGTCAGCGTTGCCAGTTGCTCGGCCATCTCTCCCAGTTGTTGCCGGAGAAGTTGGCTCTCCACGGCGGTCGGGGTCGTACTTTCTGCCCCCGCGTTATCAGCGGATGACCTGGTCCGGGCCATTATCTGCTGTATACAAAGAAACCGCGTTAACCCTAAGGTTACTGGCCTAGCACTTTGACCTACGAATGCACCGAAATTAAAACCCCTCTTTCCCTCGGACACTCACGTTCTACCGCACCTACACCTTGGTTATCTCCTGTTTCAATTGTTTGTGGCACCTTGCACCGTGGATGTTGGTCACCGACTACTGTGGTTAAAGTTGTTTTTCTCTGATACCATTTAATCTGTCACGCCCCGGAGGTTTACGGATTTGCGGAAAAGCGTATATATATTTTTTTTTTATAAATGACCCCGCCTACCGGTGCGCGTCAGACCCGCCACATGTACAAATTCACTCTGAAAACTAACAGAGTTTCCTTTGTATATGCACGGCGTCACATTTACAACATCTTCTTTAACCACACAGTCACAGTGAATACAACAAGAGAGAGTAATACCATTTATTTACATCAGAACTTTCATTCACGACATCAAGAGATAAAACTACGGGTTTGCAAACGGTGTCCACACGACAGCCAGTTTTTTCCGAAGTGTTTACATAAGTCACAATAAAGAGGCTACATCTTTTGAAAGGATAAATCCAGAGGTTTACAAAGTAGTGCCCACACGACACTTGGTTTTGGAAAGTATTTTCGAAACCCTTTTTGTTTGGTATAAAACATGCCGCATACAAATTGAATAAAAGCATACCAAAGTTTACGTTATTAGAATAACTCTCAAACCAACATCCGTAACATTCCACATCCAAACAATTGAAAACTTAAAGACTAAAAGGAAAGGAGATGAGATAACCCAAAAGCAAGAATAACGGAATAAAGCCTCCGTTGGCTAATGTCCTCTAGACGCTGCCTCACCATCGTCCCGACTACTACACCTAGCCAGACCTGTCACAGTGTGGGAAAGTCAGTGACAAATAAAGTAGATGAAAGAAACAATAAAAGTATTGGTAAGACAAACCGATACACCGGAACCTTTCGCTTTTCCCCTCATGAGTCATAGTATCCCCTGTTTTAATTACAAACACCTGTCGGAAGGTTTAAAGACCCCCTTGTGAACGATCACCTTGCTCGCGTATTGCATTTAACCCCTCCACGGTACTAGTAATGCACCAATAGCAACCGTGAGGGGTCCCCACTCGACACCTTTACTTTCGTGGGGTACACGGGCCAACATACCACAATTCCGGAAAAGTACATCCTATCGGTGGCCAAACCGCCGGTGTGCGTGTAAGCATTTATGAGCATAGTAGCCGAAACCAGCGTGTAATAAGCACCGCGACACTTAGTCGCTACAATTAATAACAAAAGATGGGAAATACTCATGCAATGGGTTTAAATCAGTTAACACAGTTCATCTACTTTATTACACTTGTTATACGATTACATGCACCACTTAATAAGAAAGTACCTACCTTGTTGCGCAGGGATCAGAACACCTGGATCCTTGACTCACTTTCGCTGTGCACCTGGACCTAAGGAAGTCCCCAAAAACGATAAGTCAATAAGACGCACCAACACCGCAAAAACAGAATCCAAAATCTAACCACGCGACGAAAAACCCAAAGACGGCGTGCTCACGTCGCTTGATGGCTCCCCACGCGTCCGCGGACGGCGTCCGCGCGAAGACGGCCCGCGCGGGCGTCGTCGCCTGCGTGGCACCTGCCGCCATGGGCCTACCCGCGCGGCACCGCCGCCCGCGGGTACCCCGCGCGGCACGAGGCCGCGCGGCGCGCGCCCGCGTGGGGCCTGCCGCCCGTCGGCGCCCCGCGCGGGACAGGGCCACGCGGCACGCGCCCGTGGGTGGCGCGCGCGCGGCGCCTGCCCGCGCGGGCGCCCCGCGCGGCACGAGGCCGCGCGGCGTGCGCCCGCGGGTGGCGCGCGCCCGCAGGTGGAGCCCGAGCGGCGCCTGCCGCCCGCGTGGTGCTTTGCCCGCGTGGGCGCCGCCGCCTGCGGGTGGTGCCCGCTTGGCGCCTGCCGCCCGCGCGGTGCTTTGCCCGCGTGGGCGCCGCCACCCGCGGGCGCCCCGCGCGGCACGGAGCCGCACGGCGCGCACGCGCCCGCGGGTGGCGCCCCGTGCGGCACAAGGCCGCGCGGCGCGCGCCAACGGCGGGCGGCGCCCCGCGTGCCCTAGGTCGCGCGGCGGCGACGGAGGCAGCGGTCGTGACTCGAGAAGAAGAATTCGAAACCCCAAACATTTAACAAAACGAAATCCACTTACCGATTCCGACGGGATAGACGATCCGATCGCACTCCCGTTCCCAACACGTTGATCGGGGTGTCCGGACTCCTCTGTCTTCTTCCTCTCCCTTCTATTCTTCCTCCGGTTAGGGTTCCGTCTTTTTCTTCTCTTTTCTTTTCTTTCTCGTTCTCTCCGGCTAGGGTTTCTCTTTTGCGAAAAGTGGGATTTTTCCTCTTCGTACGTACAACTAAATCCCACATTTAATATTTATCACCGAATAATTAATTCTTTAATTAATTAATCATGCGAGATAAACCTATATTTCCTCGGAAAGCATGCAGGATATTCCGCACCGATTCCGATGCACGCTAAGTCACCCCAACCCTAAAAACCCTGTTTCGGGAGATCCCAAGGTTGGATTTCAAATCTGATCACACCGTCGATCATCGCGTTTCGAGCCCTTTCACAGAAAAATACCCGCGTAGCACGACGGTTAACTTAAGAAAACTCGATCATTTAGCTTTCCTAAAAGTACATTAATTACCGGAGGGTAAAATATTACCTGAAAAGTCATGTCATTACATGTTGTTGTACGCAAACTCAACTAATCCCAAGTGTCGGTACCACCCTCCTCCAAAATCCATGGCGCACGCTCTCAACATATCCTCGAGGGTCTGTATGGTGCACTCAGACTGTCCATCGGTCTGTGGGTGGAATGCTGTGCTGAAACGGAGCTGCATCCCCAAAGCTGTCTGTAAACTCCTCTAGAAATGCGAGACAAACCTCGGGTCTCTATCTGATACAATGGAGACAGGTACACCGTGCAACCTCACCACCTCAGCCAAGATAACTGTGCCAGTCGTTCCAAAGGCCAAGTCACCTGCACCGGTAGAAAGTGAGCAAACTTGGTGAGTCTATCCACGACTACCCAGATCGCATCAGCTCCAGTCTGTGCTCTCGGCAACCCAGTGACCAAATCCATAGTGATATGATCCCATTTCCATTCAGGGATTGGGAGACTCTGCAACTTGCCAGCAGGTACACGATGTTCAGCTTTCACTTGCTGACAAGTTAAGCAGTGAGCCACAAATCTCCCAATGTCTCTCTTCATACCACTCCACCAAAAATGTGCCTTGAGGTCCTTATACATCTTAGTCCCACCAGGATGAATGGTATAAGGTGTATAATGGGCCTCCCTCAAGATCTGCTCTCGAATCTCTGAATCTATAGGCGCACAAGCTCGGTCCCTGTACCACAGTACTCCCGAAGCATCAACTGAAAAATCCCCTGTCAACTCAGTCTGAATTTGCTCTTGGATCCTCATCAAGTGGGGGTCCTCACTTTGTTTCTTCCTAATCCTGTCCAACAAAGTGGGCTGCACGACCAAAGACATAAGTCTAGCAGAGACCCCAGGGGATACAACCACAATCTGTAACCGTCTCATCTGCTCCACCAACGGTGCCTGCTGCGAAATCATCAAACTCAGACTCGTCCTCCTACTCAAAGCATCTGCCACGACATTGGCTTTGCCGGGATGATAAAGGATACTCAGATCATAATCCTTTAACAACTCTAACCACCGGCGTTGCCTCAAGTTCAACTCCTTCTGAGTGAACAGATACTTCAAGCTTTTATGATCAGTGTAGATCTCGCAGTGCTCTCCATACAAATAATGCCGCCACAGCTTCAGAGCAAACACAACCGCTGCTAACTCAAGATCATGAGTAGGGTAATTTTTCTCATAGTCCTTCAATTGCCGTGAAGCATAGGCAATTACCCTACCATGCTGCATCAATACACACCCCAGACCACTGTGAGAGGCGTCGCTGTAGATTACGAATCCTTCTCCCATAACCGGGAGAGCAAGGATCGGAGCTGTCATCAATCTCTGTTTCAGCTCATCAAAACTGCTCTGACAAGTCTCGCTCCAAATAAACTTAACCCCTTTCCTGGTCAGACGTGTGAGGGGGGTGGAAAGCTTCGCAAAGCCTTCCCCAAATCGCCGATAGTAGCCAGCCAATCCAAGAAAACTCCGCACCTCGGTGATACTCGTCGGCCTCGGCCAATCTCGAATAGCGTCCACCTTGGCTGGATCAACCACCACTCCTGTAGCTTAAACTACGTGGCCCAAAAAGGTAACCTCCCAGAGCCAAAATTCGCACTTCTTAAGCTTGGCATACAGCTTCTTCTCTCGCAGAAGCTGTAGCACTATCCTCAGGTGCTCCTCATGCTCCCAATCACTCCGGGAGTAAATCAGTATATCATCAATAAACACTACCACAAACTGGTCCAAAAACGGCGGAAATATCCAGTTCATCAAGTCCATAAATGCGGCTGGGCATTCGTCAATCCAAATGGCATCACTGTGAACTCGTAATGCCCGTACCGAGATCTGAAAGCCGTTTTGGAGATGTCCTCGGCCCTCACCCTCAGCTGGTGGTAACCGGACTGAAGATCAATCTTCGAAAATACCGAAGCTCCCTGTAGCTGATCAAACAAATCGTCGATCCGCGGTAATGGATACTTGTTCCGGATGGTCACTTTGTTCAGTTCCCTATAATCCACACACAGAAGAAGTGAACCATCCTTCTTCTTCACAAATAAAACGGGCGCTCCCCACAGTGATACACTGGGTCTAACAAAACCCTTATCCATCAGATCCTGAAGTTGCGCCTTCAGCTCCCTCAACTCGGCAGGCGCCATTTGATAAGGTGCCTTCGAGATTGGTGTGGTTCCCGGGACCACGTCAATCACAAACTCTATCTCCCTCTCCGGCGGCATAGTCGTCAACTCGAGGGGAAACACATCTGGAAACTCGCGGACAATGGGGATATCCTCGAGTCCCAGTGCCGCCATAGGCACCTCCACAATAGTGGCCAGAAAGGTAGTGCAACCTCTGCTCAACATCCGCCTAGCCCTCGCTGAAGAAATAGTCGCTGCAAACAACGTGCTCTGGCAACCTCTGAAGATAAACTCCTCCTGTCCTGGCTCACGGAGAGTCACCGTCCTCTCTCTGCAGTCAATAGTGGCACAATACCGCGACAACCAATCCATCCCTAACACCAAGTCAAAATCCTGGAGCTGCCGTAAGACAAGCAAGTCTGCCGGCAAGATCCAAGGTCCCAACTGTACCGGGCAAGCCACGCAATACTCCTCGACGCGTAAAACATGATCAGGAATCTGAACCTCTAAAGCATGCGATAAGGACTCTATCTCTATACCATGAAGGGATGCAAATGATCGACTAATAAAAGAATGAGATGCTCCAGTGTCAAACAAAGTGCGAGTCCTAATGCCAGAGAGTAAGATAATACCTGCCACCACCTGGTCGGCCGCTGAGGAGTCCGCTAACTGGGCGGCATATACTCGCCCGCTCTGTGCTGGAGGCCGGTAATCGGTGGAGTGGGAAGAAGATGGCCTGCTCGCTGGAGCATAGGGCCGCTGAGCTGTCGGCTGCTGCTGAGGTGCGAAGGGGGCCGATGCTGAAGAAGGTGCCGCTGATGTTGAAAGAGGGCATGACGATCGCAGATGTCTAGACTGCCCACAAATATAGCAGCGTCCCCACCGCTGACCACAAGTATTAGCGGGGTGCTGTCCTCCGCAGAAAATACACCGTCAGGGAACCGGGTCTGTGTCGACTGCTGTGGTGGCCCCTGAGACTGCCGCTGGGACCTGTGCTGCCTCGACTGCGACCTCTGCTGCTGCTGACGCTACTGCTGCTGCGGTGGCCTCTGGGATCCACCAGGCCCTCGCCTCTCTGAACGCCCACGGCCAGAAAACTGTGGCCGCGGCGGTAGTGGCGGTCTCCATGAACTGGCCTGTCGCCCGTCATCTGGGGCTGGTCGCTTCCTATCGGAGCTCTGCGCGACCATACCCCCTCGTTGGTGCGCTCCTGGTTCTCTACTGTGGTCTCCACCGTTTAGGGGGTCGACTCCCGCTGGAAGAGCCTCCCCCAGAATACGGCTGAGGTTGCTTCTTGTCCTCGTGCTGAGTAGGGCCCTCCCTTCTGGCGCGCGTAACAGCGAATCCGCGCACCACAATAGTGGCCCTGTCGACCACCTTCTTGAAGGTGTGCAAGTCCGCCGCTTGCACCACCTGAAAAATGTCGCTGCGCAACCAGTCCACGAAGAGCTGAGCTTTGTGAGACTCGTCCTTTATGACGAAAGGGACGCAGTTGGTCAGTCTCACGAATTCCCGCTGATACTCCATGACTGTTCTGCTCCCCTGCTTGATATGGTTTAAATCGTCCTCCAACTATCGCTTGACGCTGTTGGAGAAAAACGCCCCGAACAGCTCCTGCTTGAAAGTGGTCCACGATGGGAGGGCGGTGCCCTTTGAGGAGTCAGGGCGCACCGTCTTCCACCACATGCGGGCGTTCCCCTCGAGGAAGTGGACTGCCAGGGGAACCCGCTCGTACTCCTCCATCAACAAGTCCTCGAACAATTTCTCCATCGTGTCCACCCACTTCTCCACGACCCAGGGGTCGGTCGTCTCCCCCTCGAACACCAGTGGGTCGTATTTCCTGAAATCGGCTAGGTTGGCTCGCACGCGGTCCCGCTCGGTCAGCGGAACAGACCCTTCCCCCGTGGCAGTGGCGGCCACAGCGGGAAAAGGTGTCACCACAGTCTCCTCCAGGGTACCCCCGGCAGTGGTCCCCGGCGTCGGTCTCGCAGCCGCTATCGAAGGAGCTGCCGCAGGCGCCGTTGGCTGAACTAACGGTACCTCGGCTACCGCGGCCTGGAAAGGGGCAGCCCCCGTCTCGGCATCCGTCACCGGCGGTTCCGTCGCTGGTGCAGTTGGCCCCTGCGAAGGGGCTTGGGCGACCACCACCGTCGCAGCTGGCTGCTGCTGCGTCAACTGGCGCACGTGGTCCGTGAGGGTCGCCAACTGCCCTGCCATCTCCCGCAATTGTTGCCGAAGGAGCTGGTTCTCTACGGCCGTCGACGCCGTCGCGTCAGCTCCCGTGTCCTCGGCTGATGATCTAGTCCGGGCCATGCTCTGTACACACACACACACCACACAAGTCAACTCTAGACTCCGCTAGCATAGTACTCAACCAACTATCGTGAATAGGGACTTATACTCCCCCCCCCCCCGATCACTTGCGTTCTACGCTTCTATATCATCTTCATCTCATTGATTAGTAGCTAAGTGAGGTATCTTTGTGGATGTCGGATGCCGACTGCCGTGGTTAAAGTTAAAGTCTCTGATACCATCTTAATCTGTCACGCCCCGGGGGTTTCATTAAGCGAAAGACGACCACTGAAAAGAGGTGAATTTGCATATATATATTTTTTTTGAAAGTCCTTTTTCCCCGGTGCGTGCCCAGACCCGCCGCATATACCGATTCACCCCGCAAACGGGCGGAGTCTCCTCTGTATATGCACGGCGTCACGATTACAACAATCATTTAACCACAACAGTTTACTAACATGAGCACACGAGATTATCAAGAATTAACGAGGCCGATTGGTTTAAAAGGATAAATCCATAAGTTTTAAAAACGGTGCCCACAGGACACCCATATTTTTCCAAAACTGTTTTCGCAATCCATAAATCCACAGAGTTTTAAAACGGTGCCCACACGACACCCATATTTTCAAAACTGTTTTCGCAATCCATAAATCCACAGAGTTTTAAAGCGGTGTCCACAAAGATATGAAAAACATTCCAACATCCACATCGACCCCACAGATGTATCGAAATCCACATAATAATCTACTAACAGGTAATGAAATGCGCATAATAAGAAAATAAACACAGTCTATGGCCTCGAAGAGCCAAAAGTGCTCCTGCCACGGCCTCACCGTCGCCCTAGCTCTCACCCCGGAAGGAACCTGTCACAGAGTGGGAAGTCAGCAACACATGGTATAAAGAATGAAATGCAGGAAGGCTGTAACTAAAGCAAACCATAAGAACAATCCAGAGCAACCTCCCTCCTCAATGTGCAATCCACGATAACCCCCCTGCATAACCTAACCCGGGCACCTGCCCCGGCAACCAGACCGAGCACCTGCCTTGGCGAACCAGACCGAGTACCTACCTCGGTAAACCACGCCGAGCACCTACCTCGGCGGGTCGCACCGCTCGCACCTTGGCGCCTCCAACCCCCCACCTACGGGGGCCCCCACTACGTCACCTTCTGGGGAACACGGGTCAACATACCACTTTTTCGAAAAAGCACATCCTCGCGGTGGCCAAACCACCGGTGTGCGTGTAGCAGCCTTGAGCATCGTAACCAAGCACCGCGACACTCGGTCGCCATAAGATCAATAATGTCGTACCATAAGGATTAACCGGGTTAGCATAAGTATCATGCAATTATTTTATGTCTAAATATTTCCCAAATATTTCGTAACCTAAAACATCGGAAAAGTACCCACTTTGCGTGTGACGACCGGCGCTCGGCTCGTCCGCGTCTGTGTGCCTGCCGAACCTACAACGTCCCCCGAAGAAAACATCAGTAACACTAAGGCTAAAAGTCCCAAAACACCTACCGCTGACTCAAAACTGGAAAGACGACGCGGTCACAGAACCCTGACGACGGCTAGGTTAAACCCGCGCGACGAAGTTCCCCGCACGTTAAACCGGAAAGACGACCGCGCAGCACCAGCCAGCGCGGGGCGCTGCCTGCAGGCAGCCCCGCGCGGCACCAGCCCACGCGGCGCCTGCCTGCAGGCAGCCCGCGTGGCGCCTGTCCGCGCGGCGCCTGCCTGCGGGCAGCCCGCGCGGCGCCCACCCGCGCGGCGCCTGCCTGCGGGTAGCCCGCGCGGCGCCCGTCCGCGCGGCGCCTGCCTGCGGGCAGCCCGCGCGGCGCCCACCCGCGCGGCGCCTGCCTGCGGGTAGCCCGCGCGGCGCCCGTCCGCGCGGCGCCCGTCCACGCGGCGCCTGCCTGCGGGCAGCCCGCGCGGCGCCCGCCCCCGCGGCGCCTGCCCGCGCTGCCTGCGGGCAGTCCGCTGCTACCGGCGGCTTCGCGGTGGCGGCGGCGGCGCGACGGTCTCACCCCGAACGACGACAAAACACCCAAACGAACAAGAACCTAACAAAAACGAAAAACTCACATTCGTTACGTTGGAGAAGGAGGAAGAGGGGATCGTCCGCTCCTCGCCCGATCGATCCCGCAGCAAGGGAACCTTTTTCTCCTTCTCTCTCCCTGTCTCTCCGCCTGGATCCCTACGCCGCCTTCTTGGAAAAAAGAGAAAATGTGGATTGGGGTTTTACGCTCGCACCCAGGTATAACCTAACGCAACGAATGGGAAACAGGAAAACCTAAATCCCCAGATCACAACCATAATCAATCGGGATTCAAACGAGGGGTCCAGATTATCTCGGAAAGTGTGCTGATCGCCTGCACGGATTTTGATGCGCCCAAACTGCTAGCGAACTTCAATAATCATTTCTGGGAGATCCCGGGGTCGGAATTCGAATCCGATCGCGCTACCGTTCATCGTTTTGCGAGCTCTAGCACCAACAATGTCCGCAAACCCCGACGGTCAGCCCAGAAATTCTCGAACTTTTAACCCCCACCAGACCACTGAAAATAATAAAATAAAATAAAAATTACCAGTTTAAAAGGCGGGTATTAATGTGGGATCAAGGATATCAACAAAACAGGGGTCCGTCCTACCACGGTACCCGTAGGGCCGAAATGATAAAGCCCGAACCGAAGATAAACCCACCTCAACACAAGTGATCCTGAAATCCGCTGGGAGGCTCACTGGCTAGCGGCTGACTGCTGGTACCTGAATAATAGACACAAGTCAATAATAGACTCTCTCTCATACCCATCCCACTAACTCACTGTGTGTACAAGCTATACGGAAAACTTCGCTGAAGTCCCGGGATTTTGCCGAAATTTTCCAGAAATCCGATTCCCGCTCAACGAAAGTCATTGGATCTCCAATGAAGGGTTTAGAGATCATGGGCGTACAGCCCAAAACAGCCCATGAGGCTACAATTGCAATTAGACCCCTAGGGTTTCCCAAAATTGCATAAAAATCCTCCAAAAACTCAAGTTTTTGCAATTACCTCACAACCACACATCTCCAAACTGAACCGAGGGCACCTGTAGGTGGGACTCGACATACTGAACGCCGTGCTCACCATTTGGGAGCAGCGCGGAACCCTAGGGCAACTTCGGGTCAACATATACTTTGCAATTAGGCTCAAGTTGCCAATTTTCATACTTACACTTGACCAAACCCAAATTTAGGGTGAGCATCATGCTCAGTGGGTTGAATAAACTCAGAGGCTCACCCTAAGGGTGCAGCCTAGCTGGTGGAACAGCTTAAGGATTAACTAATACCCAAACAAGGTTCAATACACAAGATCTCCACATCCCTACAGTCCAAGTTTGGTCTGAGGTGAGCATCAAGCTCAGGGGATGTCCTGGATGCTAGGGCTCACTCTAGTGCAGTCTTGCTCATGCTGGATCAACAGATCCAAGCCCCTTGCTCTCGAATGGCTTAGCTTGGCTCCACACATTGATCCACACAGTCAAACATGCAACTGGAGTGAGCATCAAGCTCATGGGATCATGTGGAGTCAAATGCTCCCTTTCTGGATGGTTGTAAGTAGCTAAAATCAATTTGAGCTCTCTCGGGCATTTTCCCGAACACTTGGTGGGCATCAAAGCTTAATATACAAACCACCCAACACATAGCAGCAAGTAAGGCAAGCTTGGTTGGGGAAGATCATTACTGATTGGAGAAGCATCACAAGGTAGCAAGAGCCCTTCCCAACCATGCTCGGGCAAGCTACGCACCCATGTTGGCCGAGAAGAAGAAAGAGCTCGGGCACCTTGGGCATTAATGGTGAATTCCAATACAGAGGCTCTGGGTCACATGCAAAGGTCCTGATGGCTTCTCCTTGCTGAAAGAAAGCTTGAGGGTGCGGTGGCCGGCGGCAGCGGGGCGGATGGCCGGCCGCCATTGTTGCGGCCAACCTTGCACCATTAATGGCGGATTTTTATCCGGGCAGCATGGGTCGCATGCAAGGGCACCTACAGGTCCCTCTCGACCTTAGGAAGATAACCATAGCAATCCCCGGCGTCGAGGAGCTGCGGCGGCGCCGGAGCAACAAGCTCGGCCAGGCCCTCACAAACCCGAAACTAGGGCACGGCACCACCGTCTCCACACTACACCAAGTCTTCCCAAACTTTGTGGGAAGCTTGTACAGGACTAGAAGAAGCTTCTGAGCATTTTATTTTCCGACAAAAACCGTCGGATGCACTGCGGGCCAAGGGCGGAGCAAAACCAGTTTTCCGGCGGTGCAACTTCACCGCCCGCAAACGGCCTTGCATGGAGGTTCGGGACTTGGCAGGGGAAGTCTACAAGACCTCATTAATCCACTGCCATGGGTATTGGGCCAAGAAAACCAAAGGAAAGAAGACCCTCACCTTCGCCGGAGTTGGGCCTTGCTCCTCCCAGCATCGCGCGGCCACGGCAGGCAGCCGGATCACCTTGACTCGGTTTCTGGACGTTGCAGAAGTCCACTGGGTGCTCTGGAAGAAAACCCAACCAAACTTGGTATCACTCTTCCTCCACAACCCAAACTTGAGAAGCTCTTGCTTTTCCGGCAATGGGGAACGGCGGCCGGCGGCGCTGGGGCTCGGGAAACATGTAGAGGAGCACAAGAATCTCAGATGAAGTTTGAAGAAGCCCCAGGCCTTGATTGCTTCCTTCCCTAAGTTACTCACTTCGGTTGTCTACAAATGGGTATCTTCCTCACCTTACTCCGAGCCACCCAAATGGAGGAAATGGTTCTGGAAACTTGGCGTCGTGGCAGAGGTGGTGGGGGTCGTGGACAAGCAGTTGTAACTGCCCCCAGCACACAACACTAGAGCATAGTACCATTTAGTGTATTTTTCCACTTTCTTTGCATTTAGTCCCTTTAAACCTTGTTCATTACAATCTAGTCCCCAGCTGTAGGTCATTTATGCATAGAAGTCCTTCTCCAAATAACCTCATTGCATTTGACACATAAAATATTAGGACTTCTAGCAAAATACTACAAATTTTTATATATTTCACGCTTTTCGAGATGACCGAGTCGTCAAACGGAAAAACGGACACCACTACGACATCCGGCTCGACGAAATCCATTAAGTAGTGATTTTGGTTTGTTGCATTCGATCCTCTATAAATTCAAAATCCATTAAATACAGTGGATTTATACCGTGTCGCACGCTTTACGATGCTTTAGAGTCGTCAAACACAAATTTTGTCAGCGTCACTACGCTCAGAACATTGATGCCATTCAAATTGACTACCTGGATTGTTAGATTCGGACTCCAGACAATGAATCGGCCAACGTTTGCTCGACGGGGAATTAAATCAGGGGTTACTATTCACGACTTAAGTCGTGGGCCCCACCAGCTTCTTCTCTGATTTCTGGACGATCTGACCGTCGGATCGAAAATCTTTCTATACCATTTTCGATCGATTCGACGAGACGGTCGCACTGGTGATTTCAAATTTTTGAGATTAGACTCGAATCTGAAAGGAAGAAATAGTGCTTCGAAAACTGTGTAATTTGCACACCGGTAAACGGCCACCTAGGTTTAACTTTGCATTTTCTCATTCACATTCCCATTTGAATTCTTCAAATTCAAATTTAAATTTCTCGGGTACTACAAATTACGTGAAAAATCCAATGAGTACGAATATGAAGCTATCATTGGATGATGGAGAAGAAAAAATTGATTCGAGCTTGTACAGAAGCCTGATTAGAAATTTGATCTATATTGGTAACAGTAACCCAGACATTATCTATGCGACATCTTTATTATCGAGATTTATGCAAAGCCCAAGTAAATCCATTGGGGAGCCCAAGTAAATCCACTGGGGAGCGACGAAAAGGATATTGAGATATTTGAAAGGAATAGGAGACCACAGACTATGGTATACTAATGCTAACAATTTTTTTTTTTTGGTTGTTCTGATAGTGACTGGGCAGGTTTGGTAGATGATCGATGAAGCAGGAGCAGGTTCGTCTTCAATTTTGGTGCAGGAGCAATATGTTGGTGTTCTAAAAAACAGCAGTCAACGGCTCTATCATCTTCAGAAGTCGAATAGATAGCAGTTACGATTGCTACATGTCAAGCAATCTGGATGCGATGAATCTTAGCAGATTTGAAGTATGAGCAAAAAGATTCAACAGGTATTTACTGTGATAATCAATCAGCCATCACGATAGTGAAAATCCAATTCATCACAGCCAGACCAAACACATCGAATTGCGACATCATTTCATTCATGAACAGATCTCTAACGGTCAAGTTGTCACGCCCCGGGGGTTTGTTTTAGCGGAAACGATTCACAAAAGTCAAACATTCGACGTATAAAATTTTTTCGATAAAAGAGAATCCCTCTTCCCCGGCGCATGCCCAGACCCGCCACACATACAGGATCACTCTGTAAACGGACAGAGTCTCCCCTGTATATGCACGGCGTGGCGTTCAGTACATATTCCAAACATACACAACCAATCAATCACAACAGTTTTAAACATACAACCAGCATTCTAATTCATTTAAAACGTATGGCCGATCATTTTGGAAAGGATAAATCCACAGTTTTAAAAGAGCGCCCACCCGGCGCTTACGTTTTGAAAGCGAGTTTCGAAATCAGCATAAAACCACAAGGCTTTGAAAACGGTGCCCACCCGACACCCAAGTTTTGAAATCCATTTCGCAATCCATAAATCCACAGAGTTTTGAAACCAGTGCCCACACGACACTTAGATTTTAAAAACGGTTTTCGCAATCTTTTCTTTGGCTTTTGCCTTTTTCATTTCAAATGGCCAACAGAAATAAAAGGAAGAGTAACGCATAAGAGGATAACTAAATGCAACCCATACCGACATCCACGCCGACCCCACGAGGGTATCGAGAACCTCTCACATAACTACAATGTAAATGAAATGCAAGACTGAAAGAAGAAATACAGTCCCGGGTCCCCAGCGACCCAGCTGCTCCTGTCCCGTCCTCACCGCCGCCAACCTCTCCCCCCGTCTGAACCCTGTCACGAAGTGTGAAGTCAGTGACGTAAAAATAGTAGAGCAGGAGAATATAATAAAACAAACCATGAAGATAACCGGAGCAACCACCCTCTCAAGGTGGAGAGGCAACCTGTACACCTGTATCCTGTAATACCCGGCCACGTCGGACAACTAAACCGACGGCCCATACCGTACCTGCAGAAACCCGACCACGTCGGACAACTAAACCGACGGGTCGCACCGCTCGCACCTCGGCGCCTCAAACCCCACAACTAATAAGGGGCCCACTACGTCACCTCGTGGGTATACACGGGTCATAGACCGCTTTTCCGGAAAAGCGCACCCTTCGCGGTGGCCAAACCGCGGGTGCGCGTGTTGCAGCCTCGAGCACAGTAGCCACAATGCATGAACCAGAGTAAGATAATAACATGTGTAATCAAGGTACTCTACTAACAAGTATAATCGAAGATAAAGCAGCAACATGTAACATCAGGAGCATGATAACACCTAACTACTAAAGTGCAGCGATAACATGTAGCATCTAAGGTACGATAATAGGTGGCATTTAAAGTGGAACGATAATATGTAATATCTAGAATAAACGGTCGTCGGAAATCGGTGCTAAATAACACATTCAACCCACTTGTCGCTAGTAGAAAACCACGCTCGGCTCCCCGCGTCCCGGCGCGCTCCCCGAAGCTGCAAAACGGGATCCCCAGGCGGGGAGGTCAAGAACCTTTAAACGCAAAGTAAAGAAAAGCCCCAACACCAACCGGCCTCTGACGGCAGCGACCAAACCCCCGCGCGCTGCCGTGCTGCCCGCGCGGCGCCCCCGCATGCGCGGGCTGCCCCGCGCGGCGCCCCGCATGCGGGTGCCCCGCGCGGCGCCCCCGCATGCGCGGGCTGCCCCGCGCGGGGCCCCCGCATGCGGGTGCCCCGCGCGGCGCCCCCGCATGCGCGGGCTGCCCCGCGCGGCGCCTCGCATGCGGGCTGCCCCGCGCGGCGCCCCCGCATGCGCGGGCTGCCCCGCGCGGCCCCCCGCATGCGGGTGCCCCGCGCGGCGCTCCCGCATGCGCGGGCTGCCCCGCGCGGCGCCCCCGCATACGCGGGCTGCCCCGCGCGTCGCCCCCGCATGCGCGGGCTGCCCGGCGCGGCGCCCCGCATGCGGTTGCCCCGCGCGGCGCCCCCGCATGCGCGGGTTGCCCCGAGCGGCGCTCCGCGTGCGGGTGGCTCGCCCCTCTCCTTCCATCTCCGACGAATCAAGAAAACCCCCCTCCCCCTCGTTCATAACGAGAAAAGACAAGGAAAGAAAACGAAAGCACGGCTCACCTTGTTTTCGTCGGTACCGGGCGAAAGAGAGGGATCGTCCTCTTCGCGTTCGTCGGATCTTTGCGGGGAGGCGATCAATCTCTTCTCTTCCACGCCGGCCGATGGGAAGGGCGAGGGTTTTGGGGAACCGCTCCTCGTCCATGCTCGGATATCGCACGCCAAGGTGAGGGGAGGCGAGGTTTAGGAAAACCTGATTCCCAAGGCCGACTAGTTAATCTTTTGGGCGTAGTGGATTTTGGACCCCAAATTAATATTAACCACTCGAGCGACTAGGAAAATGGGTGTTTAAATCCCATACCTCAAATGTTCGACTAGAATCGATCTGATTGCGGACCAGAGTTCGGTCTGCCCCCGGTAATTGTGTATGTCACCTGGGCTACGGTACCAACTTCCGGAATTTATTCTGGGAGATCCGGGGGTCGGAATCCAAAACCGATCGCACCGCCGGTCTCCGTTTCGCGAGCTTTATTAACCAAAAATACCCGCGAGCCCCGATCGTCTGCCCAGAAAACAAGGAAAAGTTACCCTCGGACCCCTATTGTCAACAGAACGGTTCAATAAAATTAACAGAAAGCCCAGAAAGGTAAAATAAATCCGCAGTTATCACACCACTCACCTCTAAAAACGAGTTTCGTCCTCGAAACTCAAACCCGGATGGTGGTGAACAGGTTCGGGTAGTTCTCCCTCATTTTAGATTCCAGCTCCCATGTTGCTTCTCGCTCCTCGTGGTTGCTCCAGAGTACCTTCACGTAGGGGATGGTTCGATTTCGCAGTGATTTGCTTTCCCTTGCCAGGATTCTCACGGGGGTTTCCTCGAAGCTTAGGTCTTCTTTAAGGTCGAGTATAGCGACATCCAGGATATGTGATGGATCGAAGAGGTATTTACGGAGCATCGAAACGTGGAAGACGTCGTGGACTCGGTCGAGGTTCGGTGGTAGGGCAAGGCGGTACGCCACTGGGCCGATGCGTTCCAAAATCTCGAAAGGCCCTACAAACCGTGGGCTCAGTTTCCCTTTTAGCCCGAACCGCTTGACTCCTCTGGACGGCGAGACCCGCAAGAAAACATGCTCTCCCACTTGGAATTCCAGGTCGCGGCGCCTTTGGTCCGCGTAGCTCTTCTGGCGACTCTGGGCGGTCAGCAGGCGCTGCCTGATAAGGCGTACCTTTTCTTCCGTTTCCTCCACTAAATCGGGTCCCAAGAACTTCCGTTCTCCCAAATCGTCCCAACAAATCGGGGATCGGCAGCGCCTTCCATATAAGGCTTCGTAGGGCGCCATCTGGATGCTGGCCTGGTAGCTGTTGTTGTAGGCGAATTCCACGAGAGGTAGGTAGCGGGACCAACCGATCCCCCAATCTAGCACACAGGCGCGAAGTAGGTCTTCGAGGGTTTGTATCACGCGCTCCGACTGTCCGTCCGTCTGAGGGTGGAAGGCTGTGCTGAACTGTAGTTTGGTCCCCATGGCTCGCTGAAGGCTCTGCCAAAACTTCGAGACAAAGCGCGTGTCTCTGTCCGAGGTGATCGATGCCGGCACTCCATGTAGTCTCACAATCTCGCTAATGTAAGCTTGAGCTAACCGTTCTCGGGTCCAGGTCGTATGAATTGGCAGAAAGTGTGCTGACTTGGTCAACCGGTCGACTACGACCCAAATCGCGTCGTGACCCTGCTGAGAGCGCGGAAAACCCGTGACAAAGTCCCTGGTGATCTGATCCCACTTCCACTCCGGCACAGGTAGCGGCTGTAGCTTCCCTGTTGGCCGCTGATGCTCGGCCTTTATCTATTGGCACACTAGGCAGTGAGCTACGTGTCGGGTGACGTCCCCCTTCATGTTGGGCCACCAGTAGGTCTGTTTGAGGTCCTTGTACATCTTCGTGCCCCCTGGATGCGCCGCATAAGGGGCCCGGTGAGCCTCTGTCAAGATTTCCTCCTTTAACTCCGACGACTCCGGCACGCAGATTCGTCCGCGGAACCGTAGGGTGCCGTCGTTCTCCACTGCAAAATCGCTCTCTTGGTCCAGGAGAATCTTGTCTCGTATGCGCTGTAAGTGTGGGTCGGTCTGCTGTCCCTCCTGGATCTTCTCAAGTAACGCCGGCTTGACCACCAAGGTTAGAAGTCGCATAACCGTGCCTGCGGGCACCACCTCCATCTGCATTCGTGCGAACTCCGTGATCAAGTGGTTCTGCTCCGTTATCGCGCTCCCAGACGCCCCTTCCTGATGCCCTTTCCTGCTCAAGGCATCGGCCACCACGTTTGCCTTCCCGGGATGGTATTGAATCGTCAAATCGTAATCTTTCAACAGCTCTAGCCATCGTCCCTGCCGCAAGTTTAATTCTTTTTGGGTAAAGATGTACTTAAGACTTTGATGATCCGAGAAGACGTTACAGTGGACTCCAAAGAGATAGTGCCTCCACAGTTTTAAAACGAAGACTACTGCGGCCAGTTCTAAGTCGTGTATCGGGTAGTTCTTTTCGTAATCCTTCAGTTGCCTGGACGCGTAGGCAATCACTTTCCCCTGTTGCATCAGGACACCCCCCAGACCGATCCTCAATGCGTCGCAGTACACTTCATAATCTTCTCCGGGTGTCGGCAGCACAAGTATTGGTGCCCTGGTTAACCTCCTCTTGAGTTCCTCAAAACTCTCCTGGCATTTAGCCGTCCATATGAATTTTTCCCCTTTTCTGGTTAACCGATTTAAAGGGGTAGCAATCTTCGCGAAACCCTCTACGAACCGCCTGTAATATCCTGCCAACCCTAGGAAACTGCGGACCTCTGTCACCGTCGTCGGCGGCTGCCAGTCGACCACTAATTCCACCTTCTTGGGATCCACGGCAATTCCTTGTGCCGAGATCACATGTCCTAGGAAACCGACTTCGCGCAGCCAGAACTCACACTTCTTGAGTTTAGCAAACAGCTCCTGCTCTCTGAGAGTTTGGAGGATCGTTCGCAAATGGTCCTCGTGCTCCTCATCGGTAGTGGAGTATATCAAAATGTCGTCGATGAAGACCACCACGAATCGATCCAGGAAGGGTCTGAAGATCCGGTTCATCATGTCCATGAAGACTGCGGGGGCGTTCGTGAGTCCGAAGGGCATAACCGTGAACTCGTAGTGGCCATACCGGGTCCGGAAAGCAGTCTTCGGGATGTCCTCGTCCCGAACCCGGAGTTGGTGGTAGCCCGATTGCAGATCGATCTTGGAGAAGACCGTCGCCCCCCTTAGCTGGTCAAAGAGGTCATCTATTCTGGGCAGGGGGTACTTATTCCTCACTGTAGCTTTGTTTATTCCCCTGTAGTCAATGCGGAGACGCAGGCTTCCGTCTTTCTTCCGCACAAAAAGTACCGGTGCGCCCCAGGGCGACACACTCGGTCTGATGAAACCTTTGTCCAAAAGGTCCTCGAGTTGTGCCTTAAGCTCCTTCAGCTCTGCGAAGGCCATTCGGTAGGGCGCCTTCGTAATAGGCTGCGTGCCCGGTAGCAGCTCGATAGGGAAAACCACCTCCCGTTCTGGGGGCATCCCAGGCAGTTCCGTGGGAAAAACGTCGGGGAAGTCCCTCACCACTGGGACATCTGTAAGCGCCGCCGGGGGTCGGGTAGCCAAATCCACCGATGCTAAATAGGCCACGCACCCCCCCTCAACCAGTCTTCTGGCCCGCGCCGCTGAAATAATCGCCGGGAAGGAGATGCTCTTGCCCATGATGTACACATGCTCGGGGAAGACCGGTTCCTGTAGTCGCAGCTGTCGCTTGTCGCAATCAATGAGTGCCTGGTACCTCGTGAGCCAGTTCATGCCCAACACCACGTCGTACTCCCTCAGGGGAATTACCACCAAATCCCCAGGGCATGCCAGCCGCCCTAGCATAATCGGGCAGGCGGCCACAAAGCTGACCGCCTCCAACGTCCCTCCCGCCGTTTGAACCGTCAAGAAAGTTTGGAGGGGTGCCTCCTCGAGATCATGCATAAATACGAAATCACGAGAAATGAACGAGTGTGTTGCTCCGGTATCGAAAAAAGTTCTAGCACGGGAATTTGAAACGGAAGTAATACCTGCAAGTGCGTCTTCCGGCGGATCTGTATCCTGGCGGGTCATTGAGAAAACTCTCCCGCCTGGTTGTGGCTGCCTGTCCTTCTCGCGCCGTGGTGCAGGGGGTCTAGACGTCGACGCCATAGGAGCTTTCCCCCGCCCTGAGAGCTGAGGCGTGGGCGTAGAAGCTGCAGAGGACGCAGATCCCCCGCCTAAGGGGCAGTTGCGGCGGAAGTGCCCCCGTTTGCCGCACCTGAAGCAGTGGTCGCCTCTTTGGGGGCACTCTCCCGGAATGTGTCCTCCCCCGCATATAACACAAGGCCTATTCCCCGACCTCGGCCCTCCTGCTGGCACGCTCCGGGACCCCGCCTGTGGCCTCCAGCGTTTGGGGGCCCCGCCTCCACTCCAAGAGCCTCCCCCCGAGTTCTGCTGTTGCCGCTTCCGGTCCTCCAGCCGCGCCGAGTTCTCCCTTCTGGCGCGGGTGACCGCAAAACCCCGCTCCACCGTAGTGGCTCTTGTTACGGAATTTGAGTTGGCGTAGTTTCGTGAAAGTCTCAAGTCTTGAAGATTGAAGGTGAAGAAAGTTGGATCGTTTAACTCAATCTCAAGAAAGAAGAATTCAAAAGGATCAGGTATGTTTAACTAAAGAATTTGTGTGATCCGAATACTTCTTGTAGTGTAGAAACACTTGGAAGAATCTTTCATTGCATAAAAATCAAAAACTGGACTTGGGACATGTTCAGGATCCGGATCAGGCTGTTCGATCCGGATCCCGAAGGTGGTTCGTTCATACATCGTCGCAATCCGGATCGTAGTCTCTTGATCCGGATCCCGAACGTTGAGTTTACCATCTACCTTGAACGATCCGGATCTTGCTTCGCAATCCGGATCCCGAACGTTGATGTTTGGTGAACTGTATGAACGATCCGGATCGTAGTCACATGATCCGGATCCCGAACCTTCGTTTTTCTGGAATTGGCTGTTTCGTTATGACGATCCGGATCTCAGTTATCACGATCCGGATCGCCGTCCGTAAAATTCCAGAAATGGCAGGTTTTTGATTCTTATCTCCTTCCTAGGGTTTCTAACCTATAAATAGACCCTATGTCTTTCTTTCTAGGGTCAATCCACATAGCCGTCATTTTCATATATCATCTTATACGGCTATAGATCCACATATAGAGAAGAAAGGAAATCATTAGAGAATACTCTATGTTTCTTCATCTATATTGATTAGTTTGATTCTAGGTTTTCATACTCACATCTTGAGTTGAATCAAACTAATGAATACTTAGATGGTATTTCCGATCTATCTTTGATCTAAGTATTCGGCGGATCATCACCACCCAAAAACAACGATTACCCCAAAATCGGCGCGTGGATTCGCATGTCCTTGTGGATTCAAGGTTCATTCGCTCTCGTGGATTCGGAGCGAGGCACGTTCGTGGATTCGAAGGGTGCTATTGGGTGAAGACCGTGGATTCGGTCGGACGTCGTGGATTCGACGTTGGACGCCGTGGATTCGGCGTTGGGCGCAGATCGTGGATTCGAGAAGCGTCTGGAGCGAGCGAAGAAGATCCTCTAGGAGCGTATGGAAAAGGTTGAGTCGTAAGTGTGTACGGTAAATCACCTTGTACGTGTTTTAATTCTAGTGGATTTCTGCCGTGTTATCGGTCCCGTGGTTTTTTACTCCGGTGATGGAGTTTTCCACGTAAAAATCTTGCGAGTTATTTTCATTTCCGCATTGGGTTTTTTATCGCAACGATTTTTGAGTGTTTATACGTTTACACCTATTCACCCCCCTCTAGGTGTTTCTTCCCCTATTTAGATCCGTATTATATACGACCCAACAAGTGGTATCAGAGCGGGAATAGGGTTGTGAACAATGGTTGAAGGTGGAAACATCAATCGACCCCCTTTCTTTGATGGAACAAATTATGCGTACTGGAAAGTACGGATGAAAGCCTTTTTATCTTCCATCGACAAAAGGGTGTGGCATTCAATTGAATCAGGATGGACTAATCCAACTGAACTTGTCTCTGATGTTCACACCTTAAAACCTAGGTCGAAATGGACCAAGGAAGAGTTTGAGTTATCTTCTTACAATGGCAAGGGAATTAATGCTATTTTTAATGCCTTATCTCAAACTGAATTCTCTCGCGTCTCGGCATGTGAGACTGCGAAAGAAATCTGGGATGTTCTCCAGGTTACACATGAGGGAACTAACCTCGTGAAGATTCAGAAACTGCAGATGCTTACGAGCAAGTTTGACTCTATTTTGATGGCAGAAAATGAATCTTTCACGGACTACTATACACGATTGCAAGACATCGTAAACTCATGTGCTAATCTGGGAGAGAAGATTCCAGAATTTAAGATTGTGAGAAAAATCTTAAGAACTCTTCCTGAACGATTTCGCCCAAAGGTTACTGCCATTGAAACTATTAAACACCCGGACGAAATACGTGTAGAAGAATTAGTTGGTTCATTACAAACTTATGAAATGACTTTTAATACTAACAATTCTTCTGGAAAAGCATCCACTTCTAAGTCTTCAGGTTATGCGTTGAAAACAACTAAGGAAGAAGACGCGGATACATCCTCCTCGGACGATGACGAGAACCTTTCTATGGAGGAATTTGAGAAGCAGCTCGCTCTCTTGACAAGGAATTTTCGCCGCAACTTTCGAAGGGGTAATTCAAGCAAATCTCCATCCTTCAGAAAGTGGAACAAAGGCAAGGGTACTCCAAGTCACAAGTCAAGAAAGCAGGAGAACTTCTCAAAGGATAAGAAAAGTTCAGAAGGACAACTGCAATGCTTCAAATGTCGAGGCTACGGCCACATTGCAACGGAGTGTCCTAACAAGTATCCGGCAAAGAAGAAGGCGATGCAAGCCGTCACTTGGGATGACAACTCAACGTCAAATGAGTCGTCTTCAAGTGATGAAGAAAAGAGCTCCACGGTATTCCACGCGTCCACATCTTCACCATTCATGTGCTTTATGGCAACTACGTCTGAATCATTGTCCAACCCCACTGTTGAAAAGAATGCAATGGACAATGAATCGGATGATTCGGAAGGTGAAGAGTTTGCTCTAGCCTATCACAGATCTTTACAGGATTTAAAGAAACCGGCTAAGCAAAACAAGGGGTTGAGAGGGAGATTGCAGGATCTCGAAGAAGAAGTAAAAAGGGTAACTTCTCTCTCGACCGATCTTGAAGTGGAAAGGGATAGTTTGATAAAAGCAAATGTTTCCCTTCAAGAGTCCAATGAGCAGCTCGAGAAGAACTATATAGATATGGTGAACAAAGCAAACTACTTCTTGAAGCTCTATGGCGAGGGCCGACAGGAAAGACGGGAAATGACAGAGACCATTCTCCAACTCAAGGATGACTTACAGCAATTCTCTTTAGGAAGGAGTAAGTTGGATAAACTCCTTGGTCTTGGTCAAACAAATCGGTTCGGCCTCGGGTACACTCAAACTGGAAACAGTCCAAGTTCGAGTGGGACAGTCTTTGTGCCTCAGTCGGTATCTCCTCCTCCGACATCGGAATTCAAGACAAACAACGACAACAAACCTACCTCATCTTCTTCGGAATCGTCAAGCTCAAAGGTATGTTTTCGTTGTAATTTTGCAGGGCACATCGAAAGAAATTGCGAGATTGGAGCTCAAAGAACAAATCAACCACATCTTGCAATTGCTACCAATAAGCTCACTTCCCGGAATTCAAGGAAGGATTTTTCAAAAGGAAAGAACATTGGTAGCACCTCAAACAAGACGATGACAAAAGAAAAAGATCAATCATACAAGACGTCGTCTTCAAGGAGAATCTCTCAACCTTTACCAACATACTCCAAAACTCAAAAGGTTTGGGTATGCAAAGGTGAAACCCCTCCTTGTCCTTAATCGTTCTACGATTAAATCTTGTATAGTTTGTGTAGACTATTTTCTTTTCTTCTTTTTCTTTTGGCCAACTCGTCAACCATCCTTGCAAGGTAAATTGTATATTTTTCTTATTGGTTGATGTTTTCTCTCGGTTTTCTTGGGTAGCATTTTTGAGAGAGAAAGCTGATACGTTTGACTCTTTTCATGAGATTTGCCATCGTATTATGATTGAAAAGAATGAAAAGATCATTCGTGTTAGAAGTGATAGGGGTGGAGAATTCATAAATTCAAAATTCATTGACTTTTGTACTTCAAATGGCATTAAACATGAATTCTCGGCACCCTATACACCTCAGCAGAATGGTGTTGTTGAGCGCAAAAACAGGGTTGTTCAAGAGATGGCGCGTGTGATGCTTCATAGCCGGAAATTACCGCTACATTTTTGGGCTGAAGCTGTGAACACCGCTGTCTATGTCATTAACAGAGTGTATTTGCGCCCAGGAACCTTGAATACACCATATGAGCTGTGGTTTAGTAGAAAACCGGATATCAAGTACTTTCGTATCTTCGGGAGTCGATGTTACATCTTACGTGACCGTGAAAATCTTGGAAAGTTCGACTCTCGAAGTGATGAAGGAATCTTTTTGGGTTATTCTACGAATAGCAGAGCATATCGAGTGTTTAACATTGAATCTAAGACGATCGTAGAATCTATAAATGTTAAAGTAGATGAAGCTACTCATTTTGAATCTGAAAAATCTACCCTCGATATCTCTCTAGATGATGATTCTCCTGCTAGTGCATCTTCTCATAATAATACTTCCAATATTAATGATGCATCTAATGGTTCTTCTAGTTTATCTGATGTGCAGGAATCATCTCGTGTACCTCCGAGTACTCCGTTTCAACAAACGCTACGAATCTCCAAGGATCATCCGGAATCGAACATCATTGGAGATCCACAAGAAGGAGTTAGAACTCGAAGGCAGTTGGTTTGCGGATTTGCTTGCTACGTATCTTTAATCGAACCAAAGACAATAGATGAAGCTCTTCAGGATGACTACTGGATTAAAGCAATGCAGGAAGAGCTCCATCAATTTGAGCGAAACAAAGTCTGGGAATTAACGAAGCCTCCAAAGCAACATAATGTGATAGGTACCAAATGGATCTTCAAGAACAAGAAAGATGAAGATGGTACTATCATCAGGAACAAGGCACGACTAGTTGCTCAAGGCTACTCTCAAGTAGAAGGTATAGACTTTGACGAAACTTTCGCCCCTGTAGCTAGACTCGAGTCCATTCGTATATTGTTTGCTATTGCTTGTCATTTTAAAATCAAATTATTTCAAATGGACGTCAAGAGCGCATTTCTAAATGGGTTTTTAAATGAGGAAGTTTATGTAGCTCAACCGAAAGGTTTTGTAGATCATAAACAACCTAACCATGTTTTTCGTTTGAAAAAGGCTCTTTACGGTCTGAAACAAGCTCCGCGAGCATGGTACGAAAGGTTAACAAAGCACCTTTTGGAGAAGGGCTATACTCGAGGGGGAGCTGACAGGACTCTCTTTGTGAAGCATTATCAAAATAATTTCATTGTAGCACAAATCTATGTCGATGACATTGTATTTGGTGCAACAAAAGATAATGATGCTTCTAAATTCGCGGAGACCATGGAAAGCGAATTTGAGATGTCCATGATGGGCGAACTGTCTTATTTTCTTGGATTGCAAATTAAACAAAATGATGAAGGTATTCACTTGAGTCAATCCAAGTATGCACTGGAGTTGGTCAAAAAGTTTGATCTAGAAAATTGTAAAGATTTTCCAACTCCAATGGGAACTAGCCACAAGGGACTTGGAAGTGAATCACATAGTGAGAATGTAGACGAGAAACTGTATAGAAGTATGATTGGAAGTCTACTTTACCTCACGGCTAGTCGCCCGGATATATCCTTTAGTGTTGGGATTTGCGCAAGATATCAATCAGCACCAAAGGAGGTTCACCTGAAAGCGGTGAAACGGATCATCCGGTACATCAAAGGATCAATTAATTTCGGAATTTGGTATCCTATGGGAACAAGTCTGGACATTGTTGGATACTCAGATGCCGATTGGGCAGGATCAGTGGATGATCGGAAAAGCACGAGTGGTGCATGCTTCTATCTTGGCCATTGCCTTGTTGCATGGCACAGTAAAAAGCAGAATTGCATAGCACTCTCGACTGCCGAAGCGGAATACATTTCAGCTGGAAGTTGCTCAACTCAACTCATTTGGATGAAAAGCGTATTGAGTGACTTCCGCATTTCAGCATCTTCGGTAACAATTCTTTGTGACAACACAAGTGCAATTAACATTTCTAAAAATCCTGTGTTGCACTCTAGAACAAAACATATTGAACTTAGATATCATTTTCTTAGAGAGCTAGTTGAATCAAATACTCTTCAACTTTCATATGTTTCAACTGAAGATCAATTAGCTGACTTTTTAACAAAACCTTTGGATCAAAAACGTTTTATTCATTTGCGAAAAGCAATTGGTATGCTTTCTTTGAAATAAACTTCTTTTTGAAACCTTTGCTTAAAATAGGTTTTGTATTTGTTTTGTTCTATTCAATATCTATGTTTATACATAGGATAGTAATTGAGCATAGATCTTAATTGACTTTAATTGCATCTGTTCACACATTTAGAAATTGATTATGCTTTTGCCATCATAATATTTCATTGTTGCAATGATCGTTTATGTTAATTAAATCATCTTCTAAAGTGATCAAAGTCAATTTCTCTCTCAATGATCTCTTGGTATAGTCATTATCTTATTTGACTGTTTAGTCGAGTATGAAATCGAGATCAATTTTTGGTTGAATACTTTATATCTTAAATAATTGATAGCCAATTGAGGGGGAGTCAAAGATAATGAAAAATGCTCAAAAGATGTGGAAAGAGTTACATCCCAATGAGGAGTGTGAAAACTACCACCACATGGAGGAAAGAGCTACCACCTCGGTCGTCCGAGTATTGTGTGCAGCTACCACATGTATACCAAGCATGGTTGTTCAAATTTTTGATTAAGTAAAATGCATGTTGAAATACTTGACTCTGTCAAATTTCAAGGTTGGTATAAGGTGGGATTTTAAAGAAAGATGCTCAAAGAGCCACTCTCTTCAACAGATTGTCTAGAAATATTATCTACCATATTTGGGATTTCAAACATCTATTGATCTTTGTATTTCATTTTCTTTACTGAATTGATGATTTGATAAAGGCATTACTCATAAGATCAAGTTAGATGTGATTGAAGGTGTTCAACTTTAAGGGATTTAATTCTTGTAAATTTTCGTTTCATTTTTGGATATTACTGATAGATTTGGCATAATCTAATTCTTGTTGTGTGAAACGATGCTTTTTGTTTAAAGTTGATACACCTTTGTGCTTACAATCTTTTTCTGGATTTTCTTGAATTTCTCTGAAATTTTTCTAAAGAAAAAGTTGGGGCCGATCCGGATTGTATCTGCCGATCCGGATCCCGAACGCAGTTTCTCACTGCGGGTAGCCGATCCGGATCGCAGTTATGAACTGATCCGGATCGCGGCTAGGTTTTATAAGGAACGAAAGGGGTTTTTGATTTCTTTACTCCAATCTTTTGTTCCGAAGTTTCCAGAGCCTCTCTCTCTAGATTTCATCCTTCCTGGAAGCTTTCTAACTCAAGTTCTTCAGTTCCAAGTAAGTTTTATTGATCAAAATCTCGGTTTTTCACCGTTTTTCTCTTTTCCTCCTCAAACGTATGAATTTCTTGGATCAACTTTGTTTGTGGATGGTTTTTGATCAAATTTCTTTTGAAATAAGAACTCTGGGTTGTTTAGTTTTGATTATATGCTAGGTTTTCTCCTGATTAACGGATTTTTAGGCTTCGATTTCTAAAATTTCGGTTTTAGGGCATATAATAAGGATTTTCGAAATTCATGCAATTGATCTATTTTTAAAAGTCATTTTTGCAAAACTAATTTGATTCTTAGTCTTCTCTACATGATTATGATTGTTTGGGTACAATTTTTCAATCTTTGAAAATTAACAATTTTTTCATGTGTTCTTGAGTTGGGCTACACAGGATTCCTTTTCTCAAGAAACCATTAGCAATGGTGATCACTTGGATTGTCTTTCTACTTGCGGCTATGGTTCATACAAGAGACACCGTCAAGCCCAAGAGGGCTAAGAAGGCTAAGAAAGCGAAGAAAGCTAAAGATGATTCCGATACAGAATCTGAAACGGAATCAATTAATTGGGATGAACTGCAAGTTGAAGCAACGACTGTACCGACTGCTTCAAAGGGAAAAGCACCTGCAGAAACATCAAAGGCTCCACCCACTGCTGCTGAGAAAGGCAAAGCTCCAATGGAAGAAACTTCTGGGAAGACAAGAAGAAAAAGTGTTGCTCGCAAGAGAGGAAGTGCTCGAGGAATCACCATTGAGCAACCAGCTGCTGGCCAAGCACCTGCACAAGACTTTGTCAGCTCGGCCAGAATAAAGGATATTGAAAACAGAGAATGCATTGGAGAAAGGCATGTTGATGTAAAAGCCTTAAAGCAGCGTTCTCAGACGTTTGGAACTTTGTTTGACCAGAGAGGTCTTGCTTCCATTTGCGAGTTCCCGGAGACCACTGGGTATTGTCTTCACTCAGTGAGGATGTTTTATCAGAATGCCTGCTATCTAGTCGATCAGGAAAGCGGGCGTCGGGATTTTCAAACATTAGTCAAGAATGTCAGAATCAAAGTAACGCCTCAGCTAATTGGTGAAGTACTAGGGATGGACGCCCGAGCCGATGGTACTCATTACCTGAAGAATCAAGTCTTCAACACCTTCTCCTGGAGAGTGGTAGTTGATGGAATCTGTGTTCCAAATACTCGGTCGACAGGAAACTCCGTGTTCTCGAAAGAACTACGACCAGAGTACCGCATCTTAAATCTCATTGTTTGTTACAATATTATTCCAAACATGAACACAAAGGTTCTTCGGTGGGAAAGAATGATATTTCTTTATCTACTTGGAAACCCCGCAGCAGCAATGGGAGCTAACTTAAACATTCCCTACGTCATCTGGTCAAGGATGGCACGATATGTGGAGCAAGCTCATCCGTCAGAGAGACTACCTTTTCCAATGATCATCATGCGCATTCTTCGCAAATTTAAAGCTGACACAAATGCGAGTTCCTATCTGCACAGTTTAGGAACGATCAATGACACAACAATTGTAAAGTCTCTTTCGACGAAGCCAGATGAACCTTTCATACCTCTTCACCGGCAACGAGAACAACGACAACAAGCAACAACCTCTGCACCGGCAGCAGCTCCTTCAGTTCAACCAGCACCTCCGGCACAAGAAGCACCACAATCAACTTCTGATGATGATGCATCTGTTACCTCCATCTATAAAGAACAGCAAAGGCTCTCCAACGAGCAAGAACGTATATCAAATAAACTAATTGAGGTAAAGGAAGAAATAAAGAAGGTAAATAAAAATCAATCAGCAATGAACAAGCGAATAAAGAAGATTTTCCAAATCCTCGGCTGTATCAGTTCAGACGAGTCTGAATAATCCGTATCCTTCTAATTTCTGTTTATTATGCATATGCTTAAATCCTTCTGCTGTGCAGGCTTTTAAGTTTTAATTTGAGTTTTTAGTTCTCGAACTTAAACTGTTAACCATTCTCTCCACTTCTGTAATCTTTGGCTTGTTTTGTGACAAAAAGGGGGAGAGAGTTAGAGAGAACTTTGAACAATGTTGACTGCATGAAACATCAAGGTAAGTGAACAATGTTTGATATGAAAACTGGATGAATATCAAGGTAAGTATTACTCCAACTTCCATTCTCAACTTGAGGTTTTTCAGCTGTATGAATGCATGCCTCGACTAACTATTTGCTAACTATTTGGGCATGTAATATAACTAACAAGTTGATGTTCACTAACAAGTTTGTGACACTTGGTTTTTGATTGCATAGAAGATATGTTGGTTCTTAACTCTGATCAATTACATATCTATATATATATTAGTTTGTCACAAACATGTTCATGACATTTGGTTTTTACGTGCAAAGAAGATATGTTGGTGTTTTTTTAACTATGATCAGTTTACATATCTGAATATAAATGTCATGGTAAGTATAAATGAGTTTAAACTTCATCTCTGTTTGTGGTTTTTGAATAATACAAAATTCTTGAGGTATCTAACGATTTCTTTTGTCAAGAATGATTTCTTTTTGCAGAGAGTACAGATGTCTAAGTCTAGAGTCTGTTTTAGGAGTTTAACTCATGTATTGTATTTTGGATCTCCATTGTAAATTTTTGTTGTATGGTGATAGCAACAAAAATATCTTTTTGAATTTTCTTTAGTGGATCTATGTTTTGTCACGAAACCGCCAAAGGGGGAGATTGTTACGGAATTTGAGTTGGCGTAGTTTCGTGAAAGTCTCAAGTCTTGAAGATTGAAGGTGAAGAAAGTTGGATCGTTTAACTCAATCTCAAGAAAGAAGAATTCAAAAGGATCAGGTATGTTTAACTAAAGAATTTGTGTGATCCGAATACTTCTTGTAGTGTAGAAACACTTGGAAGAATCTTTCATTGCATAAAAATCAAAAACTGGACTTGGGACATGTTCAGGATCCGGATCAGGCTGTTCGATCCGGATCCCGAAGGTGGTTCGTTCATACATCGTCGCAATCCGGATCGTAGTCTCTTGATCCGGATCCCGAACGTTGAGTTTACCATCTACCTTGAACGATCCGGATCTTGCTTCGCAATCCGGATCCCGAACGTTGATGTTTGGTGAACTGTATGAACGATCCGGATCGTAGTCACATGATCCGGATCCCGAACCTTCGTTTTTCTGGAATTGGCTGTTTCGTTATGACGATCCGGATCTCAGTTATCACGATCCGGATCGCCGTCCGTAAAATTCCAGAAATGGCAGGTTTTTGATTCTTATCTCCTTCCTAGGGTTTCTAACCTATAAATAGACCCTATGTCTTTCTTTCTAGGGTCAATCCACATAGCCGTCATTTTCATATATCATCTTATACGGCTATAGATCCACATATAGAGAAGAAAGGAAATCATTAGAGAATACTCTATGTTTCTTCATCTATATTGATTAGTTTGATTCTAGGTTTTCATACTCACATCTTGAGTTGAATCAAACTAATGAATACTTAGATGGTATTTCCGATCTATCTTTGATCTAAGTATTCGGCGGATCATCACCACCCAAAAACAACGATTACCCCAAAATCGGCGCGTGGATTCGCATGTCCTTGTGGATTCAAGGTTCATTCGCTCTCGTGGATTCGGAGCGAGGCACGTTCGTGGATTCGAAGGGTGCTATTGGGTGAAGACCGTGGATTCGGTCGGACGTCGTGGATTCGACGTTGGACGCCGTGGATTCGGCGTTGGGCGCAGATCGTGGATTCGAGAAGCGTCTGGAGCGAGCGGAGAAGATCCTCTAGGAGCGTATGGAAAAGGTTGAGTCGTAAGTGTGTACGGTAAATCACCTTGTACGTGTTTTAATTCTAGTGGATTTCTGCCGTGTTATCGGTCCCGTGGTTTTTTACTCCGGTGATGGAGTTTTCCACGTAAAAATCTTGCGAGTTATTTTCATTTCCGCATTGGGTTTTTTATCGCAACGAATTTTGAGTGTTTATACGTTTACACCTATTCACCCCCCTCTAGGTGTTTCTTCCCCTATTTAGATCCGTATTATATACGACCCAACAGCTCTGTCGACCACTTTCTGGAAGGTGTGCAGTTCGGCTGCTTGCACCACCTCGAAGATATTGCTCCGCAAGCCATCCACAAAGAGTTGCGCCTTGTGGGCCTCGTCCCTTATGACGAACGGGACGCAGTTTGCTAGCCGGACGAACTCCCGTTGATACTCCATGACCGTGCGGTTCCCCTGCTGGATATGGTTCAGGTCATCCTCCAACTTTTTCTTGACACTGCTGGTGAAGAAGGCCCCGAATAGCTCCTGTTTGAAAATTGCCCAGGACGGAAGCGCGGTACCCTTAGCAGGATCGGGGCATACTGTCTTCCACCACAAGCGGGCGTTCCCCTCCAAGCAGTGGACTGCTAGGGGAACCCGCTCGTCATCCTCCATGAGTAAGTCTTCAAAAAGTTTCTCCATCGACCCCACCCATTTCTCGACGACCCAAGGATCAGTCGTGTCCCCTTCGAACGTGGGTGGGTCGTATTTCTTGAAGTCCTTCAGGTTGGCCCGCACCCGATCCCGCTCGGTCATCACAACCGTCCCCTCCCTCGCGGCGGCGGCAGCCACGGTAGCGGTAGGTGTGACCACTGTCTCCTCCAGAGTGACCCTGCTGGTTGTCCCCGGCGCCGGTCCCGTAGCCGCCGCCGGCGGTGGCACTGTCGGTGGTACCGCGGCCGGTGCTGTCGGCCCCTGTGGAGGAACCGGGGCGTCCGTCACCGTCGCGGCCTGCTGCTGTTGCGTCAACTGACGCAAGTGTTCCGTGATGTTTGCCAGATTCCCCGCCATCTCCCGCAATTGCTGCCGCAGGAGCTGGTTCTCCGCCGCCGTCGACGTCGTCGCGTCTGCCTCTGCGTCCCCGGCCGATGATCTAGTACGGGCCATGTCTGTCACACATCACAAGAGTCAACTTTAGACTACCCTACTAACAACAACCATAAAGTGAGAGAAAGGACTCAACATTTTCCCCCCCCTCGGCCACTCACGTACTACAGTCCTATGCCCTACCCATTTCATTCATGTGTAGGCAAGTGAGGTGTTCCCACGGATGTCGGCACTAACTGTTGTGATTGAAAGAACTCTCTGATACCATTTAATCTGTCACGCCCCGGGGGTTTGTTTTAGCGGAAACGATTCACAAAAGTCAAACATTCGACGTATAAAATTTTTTTCGATAAAAGAGAATCCCTCTTCCCCGGCGCATGCCCAGACCCGCCACACATACAGGATCACTCTGTAAACGGACAGAGTCTCCCCTGTATATGCACGGCGTGGCGTTCAGTACATATTCCAAACATACACAACCAATCAATCACAACAGTTTTAAACATACAACCAGCATTCTAATTCATTTAAAACGTATGGCCGATCAGTTTGGAAAGGATAAATCCACAGTTTTAAAAGAGCGCCCACCCGGCGCTTACGTTTTGAAAGCGAGTTTCGAAATCAGCATAAAACCACAAGGCTTTGAAAACGGTGCCCACCCGACACCCAAGTTTTGAAATCCATTTCGCAATCCATAAATCCACAGAGTTTTGAAACCAGTGCCCACACGACACTTAGATTTTAAAAACGGTTTTCGCAATCTTTTTTTTGGCTTTTGCCTTTTTCATTTCAAATGGCCAACAGAAATAAAAGGAAGAGTAACGCATAAGAGGATAACTAAATGCAACCCATACCGACATCCACGCCGACCCCACGAGGGTATCGAGAACCTCTCACATAACTACAATGTAAATGAAATGCAAGACTGAAAGAAGAAATACAGTCCCGGGTCCCCAGCGACCCAGCTGCTCCTGTCCCGTCCTCACCGCCGCCAACCTCTCCCCCCGTCTGAACCCTGTCACGAAGTGTGAAGTCAGTGACGTAAAAATAGTAGAGCAGGAGAATATAATAAAACAAACCATGAAGATAACCGGAGCAACCACCCTCTCAAGGTGGAGAGGCAACCTGTACACCTGTATCCTGTAATACCCGGCCACGTCGGACAACTAAACCGACGGCCCATACCGTACCTGCAGAAACCCGACCACGTCGGACAACTAAACCGACGGGTCGCACCGCTCGCACCTCGGCGCCTCAAACCCCCAACTAATAAGGGGCCCCACTACGTCACCTCGTGGGTATACACGGGTCATAGACCGCTTTTCCGGAAAAGCGCACCCTTCGCGGTGGCCAAACCGCGGGTGCGCGTGTTGCAGCCTCGAGCACAGTAGCCACAATGCATGAACCAGAGTAAGATAATAACATGTGTAATCAAGGTACTCTACTAACAAGTATAATCGAAGATAAAGCAGCAACATGTAACATCAGGAGCATGATAACACCTAACTACTAAAGTGCAGCGATAACATGTAGCATCTAAGGTACGATAATAGGTGGCATTTAAAGTGGAACGATAATATGTAATATCTAGAATAAACGGTCGTCGGAAATCGATACTAAATAACACATTCAACCCACTTGTCGCTAGCAGAAAACCACGCTCGGCTCCCCGCGTCCCGGCGCGCTCCCCGAAGCTGCAAAACGGGATCCCCGGGCGGGGAGGTCAAGAACCTTTAAACGCAAAGTAAAGAAAAGCCCCAACACCAACCGGCCTCTGACGGCAGCGACCAAACCCCCGCGCGCTGCCGTGCTGCCCGCGCGGCGCCCCCGCATGCGCGGGCTGCCCCGCGCGGCGCCCCGCATGCGGGTGCCCCGCGCGGCGCCCCCGCATGCGCGGGCTGCCCCGCGCGGCGCCCCGCATGCGGGTGTCCCGCGCGGCGCCCCCGCATGCGCGGGCTGCCCCGCGCGGGGCCCCCGAAGCGGGTGCCCCGCGCGGCGCCCCCGCATGCGCGGGCTGCCCCGCGCGGCGCCCCGCATGCGGGCTGCCCCGCGCGGCGCCCCCGCATGCGCGGGCTGCCCCGCGCGGCCCCTCGCATGCGGGTGCCCCGCGCGGCGCTCCCGCATGCGCGGGCTGCCCCGCGCGGCGCCCTGCATGCGGGTGCCCCGCGCGGCGCCCCCACATGCGCGGGCTGCCCCGCGCGTCGCCCCCGCATGCGCGGGCTGCCCGGCGCGGCGCCCCGCATGCGGGTGCCCCGCGCGGCGCCCCCGCATGCGCGGGTTGCCCCGAGCGGCGCTCCGCGTGCGGGTGGCTCGCCCCTCTCCTTCCATCTCCGACAAATCAAGAAAACCCCCCTCCCCCTCGTTCGTAACGAGAAAAGACAAGGAAAGAAAACGAAAGCACGGCTCACCTTGTTTTCGTCGGTACCGGGCGAAAGAGAGGGATCGTCCTCTTCGCGTTCGTCGGATCTTTGCGGGGAGGCGATCAATCTCTTCTCTTCCACGCCGGCCGATGGGAAGGGCGAGGGTTTTGGGGAACCGCTCCTCGTCAACGCTCGGATATCGCACGCCAAGGTGAGGGGAGGCGAGGTTTAGGAAAACCTGATTCCCAAGGCCGACTAGTTAATCTTTTGGGCGTAGTGGATTTTGGACCCCAAATTAATATTAACCACTCGAGCAACTGGGAAAAGGGGTGTTTAAATCCCATACCTCAACTGATCGACTAGAATCGATCTGATTGCGGACCAGAGTTCGGTCTGCCCCCGGTAATTGTGTATGTCACCTGGGCTACGGTACCAACTTCCGGAATTTATTCTGGGAGATCCGGGGGTCGGAATCCAAAACCGATCGCACCGCCGGTCTCCGTTTCGCGAGACCCGCACGTGGGGCTGGGCACGCGCCCAGCCCCACGTGCGGGGGTGACCCGCCCGGGGCCGGGCACGCGCCCAGCCCCACGTACGGGGGTGACCCACACGGGGCCGGGCACGCGCCCCGCCCCCGTGCGGGGGTGACCCGCACGGGGCCGGGCACGCGCCCAGCCCCCGTGCGGGGGTGACCGCACGGGGCCGGGCGCGCGCCCAGTCCCACGTGCGGGGGTGAACCCGCACGGGGCTGGGCACGCGCACAGCCCCGTGTACGGGCGGGGAGCCGCTCGGGACTGGGCGCCGAACCGGCGGGTCATGCCGCGGGACCGATCGGGGGAGGCGGTTTGACCGTGTTTTTATCCGAGTCTTGGTGCTGACGTTTCCTTGCGGCAGGTGTGTGAGCCCGGACGAGCGTGTCGGGACGCGAGGAAAGTCGAGCCTTGATCGCTACAAGTGACAAGTGGGTTGTATTTACTTTGTCCTAGCCTCTATCTCTATCAGGTTGGACGGGGTCTATTCTAAGTGTACTGGGGTTAAATAGTGATGGGTGATAGCTTATGCATGTTAGTGGGTTCTTCATAGTGTTTAGCGTCGGTTTCCGACGGTTGTTCTCTTTTTAATAACTATATGTTGGCGGGCCACCTTCGAGTGCGCGTATTATTACCTTGCTTTGGATTATACACTCTACCGCATTACTCTTGTTATTTATATTATGATGCTGACATGATGGTGGTTATGGTTACTTGGCTCGAGGCTGCAACACGCGAACTCGCGGTTTGGCCACCGCAAAGGGTGCGCTTTTCTGGAAAAGTGGTCTATGACCCGTGTATACCCACGAGGTGACGTAGTGGGGCCCCTTATTAGTTGTGGGGTTGAGGCGCCGAGGTGCGAGCGGTGCGACCCGTCGTTTTAGTTGTCCGACGTGGTCAGGTTTCTGCAGGTACGGTATGGGCCATCGGTTTAGTTGTCCGACGTGGCCGGGTATTACAGGATACAGGTGTACAGGTTGCCTTCCTCCCTTGAGAGGGCGGTTGCTCCGGTTGTCTTCACGGTTTGTTTTATTATATTCTCCTGCTCTACTACTTTTACGTCACTGACTTCCCACTTTGTGACAGGGTTCAGACGGGGGGAGACGTAGGCGGTGGTGAGGACGGGACAGGAGCAGCTGGGTCGCTGGGGACCCTGGACTGTATTTCCTTTTCTTTCTTGCATTTCATTTACATTGTGGTTATGTGAGAGGTTCTCGATACCCTCGTGGGGTCGGCGTGGATGTCGGTATGAGTTGTATTTAGTTATCCTCTTATGCGTTACTCTCCCTTTTGAATTTTATTGGCCATTTGAAAATGAAAAAGGCAGAAGAAAAAGAAAAGATTGCGAAAACCGTTTTGTAAAATAGAAGTGTCGTGTGGGCACTGGTTTCAAAACCCTGTGGATTTATGGATTTCAAAAAGGGATTTCAAAACTTGGTGTCGGGTGGGCACCGTTTTCAAAACCTTGTGGTTTTATGCTGATTTCGAAACTCGCTTTCAAAACGTAAGCGCCGGGTAGGCGCTCTTTTTAAAACTGTGGAGTTATCCTTACCAAACTGAACGGCCATACGTTTTAAATAAGTTAGAATGCTGGTTGTATGTTAATAATTGTTTTGATTGAAAGGTTGTGTATGTTTGAACATGTACTGAATGCTACGCCGTGCACATACAGGGGAGACTCTGTCCGTTTGCAGAGTGATCCTGTATGTGTGGCGGGTCTGGGCATGCGCCGGGGAAGAGGGGTTCGCTTTTACAAAAAAAAAATTTTACACGCCAAATGTTTGACTTTTTCTATGAATCGTTTCCGCTAAAACAAAACCCCCGGGGCGTGACAGATTAAATGGTATCAGAGCATTTAATCTGATACCATTTAATCTGTCACGCCCCGGGGGTTTGTTTTAGCGGAAACGATTCACAAAAGTCAAACATTCGACTTATAAAATTTTTTTCGATAAAAGAGAATCCCTCTTCCCCGGCGCATGCCCAGACCCGCCACACATACAGGATCACTCTGTAAACGGACAGAGTCTCCCCTGTATATGCACGGCGTGGCGTTCAGTACATATTCCAAACATACACAACCAATCAATCACAACAGTTTTAAACATACAACCAGCATTCTAATTCATTTAAAACGTATGGCCGATCAGTTTGTAAAGGATAAATCCACAGTTTTAAAAGAGCGCCCACCCGGCGCTTACGTTTTGAAAGCGAGTTTCGAAATCAGCATAAAACCACAAGGCTTTGAAAACGGTGCCCACCCGACACCCAAGTTTTGAAATCCATTTCGCAATCCATAAATCCACAGAGTTTTGAAACCAGTGCCCACACGACACTTAGATTTTAAAAACGATTTTCGCAATCTTTTCTTTGGCTTTTGCCTTTTTCATTTCAAATGGCCAAACATAAATAAAAGGAAGAGTAACGCATAAGAGGATAACTAAATGCAACCCATACCGACATCCACGCCGACCCCACGAGGGTATCGAGAACCTCTCACATAACTACAATGTAAATGAAATGCAAGACTAAAAGAAGAAATACAGTCCCGGGTCCCCAGCGACCCAGCTGCTCCTGTCCCGTCCTCACCGCCGCCAACCTCTCCCCCCGTCTGAACCCTGTCACGAAGTGTGAAGTCAGTGACGTAAAAATAGTAGAGCAGGAGAATATAATAAAACAAGCCATGAAGATAACCGGAGCAACCACCCTCTCAAGGTGGAGAGGCAACCTATACACCTGTATCCTGTAATACCCGGCCACGTCGGACAACTAAACCGACGGCCCATACCGTACCTGCAGAAACCCGACCACGTCGGACAACTAAACCGACGGGTCGCACCGCTCGCACCTCGGCGCCTCAAACCCCACAACTAATAAGGGGCCCCACTACGTCACCTCGTGGGTATACACGGGTCATAGACCGCTTTTCCGGAAAAGCGCACCCTTCGCGGTGGCCAAACCGCGGGTGCGCGTGTTGCAGCCTCGAGCACAGTAGCCACAATGCATGAACCAGAGTAAGATAATAACATGTGTAATCAAGGTACTCTACTAACAAGTATAATCGAAGATAAAGCAGCAACAAGTAACATCAGGAGCATGATAACACCTAACTACTAAAGTGCAGCGATAACATGTAGCATCTAAGGTACGATAATAGGTGGCATTTAAAGTGGAACGATAATATGTAATATCTAGAATAAACGGTCGTTGGAAATCGATGCTAAATAACACATTCAACCCACTTGTCGCTAGTAGAAAACCACGCTCGGCTCCCCGCGTCCCGGCGCGCTCCCCGAAGCTGCAAAATGGGATCCCCGGGCGAGGAGGTCAAGAACCTTTAAACGCAAAGTAAAGAAAAGCCCCAACACCAACCGGCCTCTGACGGCAGCGACCAAACCCCCGCGCGCTGCCGTGCTGCCCGCGCGGCGCCCCCGCATGCGCGGGCTGCCCCGCGCGGCGCCCCGCATGCGGGTGTCCCGCGCGGCGCCCCCGCATGCGCGGGCTGCCCCGCGCGGGGCCCCCGCATGCGGGTGCCCCGCGCGGCGCCCCCGCATGCGCGGGCTGCCCCGCGCGGCGCCCCGCATGCGGGCTGCCCCGCGCGGCACCCCCGCAGCCCCGCGCGGCGCCCCCGCATGCGCGGGCTGCCCCGCGCGGCGCCCCGCATGCGGGTGTCCCGCGCGGCGCCCCCGCATGCGCGGGCTGCCCCGCGCGGGGCCCCCGCATGCGGGTGCCCCGCGCGGCGCCCCCGCATGCGCGGGCTGCCCCGCGCGGCACCCCGCATGCGGGCTGCCCCGCGCGGCGCCCCCGCATGCGCGGGCTGCCCCGCGCGGCCCCCCGCATGCGGGTGCCCCGCGCGGCGCTCCCGCATGCGCGGGCTGCCCCGCGCGGCGCCCCGCATGCGGGTGCCCCGCGCGGCGCCCCCGCATGCGCGGGCTGCCCCGCGCGTCGCCCCCGCATGCGCGGGCTGCCCGGCGCGGCGCCCCGCATGCGGGTGCCCCGCGCGGCGCCCCCGCATGCGCGGGTTGCCCCGAGCGGCGCTCCGCGTGCGGGTGGCTCGCCCCTCTCCTTCCATCTCCGACGAATCAAGAAAACCCCCCTCCCTCTCGTTCGTAACGAGAAAAGACAAGGAAAGAAAACGAAAGCACGGCTCACCTTGTTTTCGTCGGTACCGGGCGAAAGAGAGGGATCGTCCTCTTCGCGTTCGTCGGATCTTTGCGGGGAGGCGATCAATCTCTTCTCTTCCACGCCGGCCGATGGGAAGGGCGAGGGTTTTGGGGAACCGCTCCTCGTCCACGCTCGGATATCGCACGCCAAGGTGAGGGGAGGCGAGGTTTAGGAAAACCTGATTCCCAAGGCCGACTAGTTAATCTTTTGGGCGTAGTGGATTTTGGACCCCAAATTAATATTAACCACTCGAGCGACTGGGAAAAGGGGTGTTTAAATCCCATACCTCAACTGATCGACTAGAATCGATCTGATTGCGGACCAGAGTTCGGTCTGCCCCCGGTAATTGTGTATGTCACCTGGGCTACGGTACCAACTTCCGAAATTTATTCTGGGAGATCCGGGGGTCGGAATCCAAAACCGATCGCACCGCCGGTCTCCGTTTCGCGAGCTTTATTAACCAAAAATACCCGCGAGCCCCAATCGTCTGCCCAGAAAACAAGGAAAAGTTACCCTCGGACCCCTATTGTCAACAGAACGGTTCAATAAAATTAACAGAAAGCCCAGAAAGGTAAAATAACTCCGCAGTTATCACACAAGTCGAGTTGATACACTGCACTACCGAAAAGCAGATGATCGAAATTTTCACAAAGCCGCTGAAAAAATCCATATTTTGTCGAGAGGAGATTGGCGTTAAGAATATTAGCATTTTGGGGGAGTGTTAGAGATAATGCTAATTAGTTAGAATTAGATTATCTAATTAATATGTTTGGTTGTTTAAATTATGATAAAGATAAATCTAATTAGATAGGATATCTAATTAGAGTAGGTTTTTATATAATAAGTTATTTATAGAGAGGCCGGGCTATTATAGTTCATAAAATCGGAGTCATCTTAATTAATTAGTGGAAGCCCAAGAAAGACGTACCGGGCATGAAGTTGTGCTAAGTTGATTTCTTCAATAAAGGCAAGTTTGATTTGCTTTCATCAAAACGTACTAGATTCTTTTATTATTTTTCTTCTCTCTTCTTTTTTATATTTTATTTTTTGTGGAGATCTCTATATACCATAACAAGTATATAGAACGATATTTGTTGGAGGCCCACCGTCGTAACATTAACAACTTCTTTAGGCTGCATAGTCAAGTCCATAAGCTTTTTAAATTTATTAAATCATCATATTTATTTAGAATGTGTTTGTTTCAATGAAAGAGGAGAGGGGTGAAGTGGTTTTCGACCGTAAATACCCACTTCAGTTGTTCAGTTTACTGTGACTTCACTTTAACTTGAAATTCAAACTCTCAAAAATATTGTAATTAACTCCAGCCCACCCCAAGATAAAATCAATTATGGAAAAAAAAAAGTGAGAAAAAAATTAAATATTAATCCATCTATCAAGCCTCTAGGTTTCACACTATTCACTTTCTATCAAACAAAAAGTATAATTAAAAAGGCTTCAATTTCACAGTTATACAAACAAACAAAAGAAGGAAGATAATTTTTACTTGAAATTTAGTACATCCGAAAATCTACTTCAACCTGAACTTTACCATCGGTGAAACATATAGACATTTAGATGACTGAATATTAGGTGCACAAATAACTTTCACCAGTATTCTCCACTCCTACATTGATGTATTCCTTTCCCTTAACTATCTGAAGTACCATTCCATAGCTATAAACATCATCCTTATTGGAATTTGGAAGTAAATCCAAAGTAGGAGAAGTAGAATTCTAGGTTATTTATTCCGCTCTTCTTATATCCCGCTCTTCTTATTTTACTTTGCACCGAAAGAGCACTCTCTCTTGTAGAGCATAATTCAACCAACTCACAATCAGCAATTTTGGACCAAATTCTATCTAATGAAGGAATTAGGAGGTTTTGTTGGGAGTCTGATACTCGCCTTGATACCATATTTTGAGAATCTGTAACCTGCTCTGATTGTGACTATTGTTGATCCGGTACCGATAGTTGGGATTCCGCAATAAAAATGTCAAATCAAATTTTTATAATAAACTTGTATCCTCAGCAAAAGGCTAGTGCTGACATAACAACAAAAGAAAGAACAAACCAAGTAGAAAAAATGTGCAGGTGAAATAAGATTTACTTACCAAGAGAAGAATTATAACTGACTCATCTTCTACACAGAGTAGCTCCAACCTGGGCCCTTTTTCTGAATTCCTCACACTTCTCTCATTTGTTGGTGAGTGCAACTTTCCTTCGTCGGCTTGCGGCACCCACTAGAAAATCTCAGGTTGGTTTCTCATCCTCTACTTTTACTGATGACACGGAAGGTGAGGATCGGGACAATACATGAGGTATTAGTGTAGCTCGAGAGCCTAGTGGTCCCGTGGATTGTTTCTCTACGATTTTATTCTTCCCTAACCCTTAAGTTAACTTTTACATAATTTAGACTCTGTGGTGGTCCAATTAAATTGGATACTTGTTTTGGTTTAATAAATCTGTGGATTTATGTTTATGAAATTATAGTTTTGTTTTATTGTTTATATGGCAAAACGGTTTTCTACCGTTTATAGTAGTCAATTTTCAAAAGGTTAAGTTTCTATGTGGAAAATAATTTTCAAAAAGGTTTTTTAGTTTTATCATAATCCTAGATTTTAAAACAAAATTTTTGAATGGGAAACACTTTCAAATCATAGAAGGATTTCTTGATTGCTATTTGTGCATTTTCATCATCCTCACTAAGGGCTGCTTAGGTTTATGACTCCATGCACCATCTTCTCTAAGGATTGCTTAGCTGTATGAGCATCCGACATGATATGATTATTGGTTGTGTGAGCAAAAGTTATTGGTTGTGGTATGTAATAGGTTGGTACTCCGTGCAAATACAGGTTAGACTCTGTCCGTGTGTTCAAAAGAATCTTTGTATTTGTGGCAGATTTGTACGTCCCGTGGGCAAGGCTGATTTCAAAAAAAAAAGGTTGTTTTTCCGCTAGCACTAATTTTCAAATTGTACCTTTTTCTAATAAGGCTTTATATAAGGGCCCCAGGGCATTAAAATACATGAAAGCACCTTTGGGATTCAAACTTCAGACCCAAGATCCAAACTTCTCCTGAAATCCTTCAGATTCATGGTTCGGGATTCAGACTTGGAGTGGAAGATCCGGATCTTCATGGTATATGTTGGAATTATAGGGCAGCAAAAATTTATAGACTCGATAGCCGACGTATCCAGAAATCGAAATGTGATCGAGTTGCTTTTTTTACCATCCTTCTTGGATTGTCCTTGCCTTGATATTTATGGATCTTCCATGTATCTCCCACGCCTTGCGGATTGGATGCGCAGATCAAACCGGATGCGCGAATTGGATCGGGATTCGCATATTGGATCGAATGCGAAGAGGGCTACCAGAGTCCTCTTCTGTGTCCATACTCCAAAACCCACAGAAACGTAGGTGGAAACCCAGAGAGAATGTAGCGAGAGAAAATAGGGAAGAAATCTCCTTTTCTTGTGTTATTTCTTGCATCCAAACACATAGAGGAAAAGGTTCTATATATAGATTATTAGGAACCCTTAAAATATTTTGTTTCTCACATAGAGATGTGAGAATATCGGTTAAGATATAAGTTAAAATATGTTTCTTAACTGATAAGAAACATATAACTTCTCATCCTTATCCTTAATCCATAAGGATAAATTGTAACTTTGTCCTTAACATATAAGGATAAATCTCGATCTTATGATAAATCTTAATCCACATCTTATGTCGATTAGGTCGAATTAGAACCGGCCAATGTGGTCACACCACATGGCAACAATCTCCCACTTGGCCACATTGGCCAATTTTCTTTCATATACATTCTACTCTTCATACGGGTAATGGAGCATACGACCAGACGAAAAAACACAATGTAGGAGTGCCATATTAAGCCACCACCTAACAAATATAGTACATCACTGACTAACATCGTCTATGCCCCAGACGTTTCAACACACACTGGATCAAGCATCACAAATTCCCCTCCTGTAATCATAGGGTCAGCCCCACAACATCTCTTGTACTCATGACTATCTTAAGTAACACAACCGAAATAACTGCAAGGGCAATGAGACAAAACTTACATGGTGTGTTATCGAAACCTCTTCCTCGACCCCTCACATTAATCTGTATCGATCCGAACACTTTACTAAACATGCTCCCTGAGATCGTATTTTCTCATGACCCTGAGATACACAATAAGTTAGTTACATTGGACCTTTACTTCATAATGTAATTCTAAGTCGAGGGCATTGTGGGTTATGGAATCCAAGGATCTAAATAGGGAAAAAACCACCTAGAGGAGGGGTGAATAGGTGTAAACAATTAAACTCAAAAATCTTTGCGTAAAAATAACCCAATGCGAAAAATAAAAATGTACGCAAAATTTTATGTGGAAAACTCCAATCCAGAAGTAAAAAACCACGAGACCGATCACACAAAAAAATCCACTAAGATTAAAACATGTACAAGGTGATGTAACGCACACTATGACTCAACCTTCTCCATACGCTCCAAGTAGATCTTCTCCGCAGTCCTCAACGCGCCTCGATCACACGATTTGCGTCCAACTTCGAATCCACGAAGTCCAACGTTGAATCCACGACGTCCAACCGAATCCACGGTCTTCACCAATATAGCACGAGTCGATCACACGAACGCGCCTAACTCCGAATCCACGAAGTCGATAGCACCTTGAATCGCAAGGCCATGCGAATCCACGCGCCGATGTTCCTTTCGAAAATCGTCGTTTGTTTATTGGTGGTGATGGAATTGAAAACTTAGATAATCATATATAGACAATAAAACACCGTCTAAGTATTCATCAATTTGATTCTACAAGAAATAAAGAGTTTGAAAAACCCTAAAATCAAATTGATCAATATAGAAAAAGAAACATAAAGTAGAACGTGTTTTCCCTTCTTTTCTATATGTGGATTATCTTCGATTTATTTTTTCATATATTCCATATATTTCATACCCTAAATGATGAACTTTTGGGTCTATTTATAAGCTAAAAATCTTTTGGAAAAAAATAAAAACTGTCTTAACAGAATTTTTTCCACATATAGAAAAGAAGGGAAAATTTTCAAAAATATAGTTCATGGTCCGGACTAGATGGGGTCTGATCCGGACTGAAATTGCGCATGAACCAAACCATGTTCGGGGTCCGGACTGGATCTGCCTGATCCGGATCCAAAATACTAAAAATGTCCAGTTTTTTATTTTTAGGCCATGAAAATTATTCCAAGTGCTTCTAAACTATAAGAATATATTCAAATCACCAAAAATATTTAATTTAACGTACCTAAATATTTTGAATCCATTCTTCTTGAGATTGTGTATGTGATCAATAATTTTTTAACTTCAATCTTCAATGCTCAAAACACTTCAGGAAATACGTCAATATAAAATTCCTTAACAGGCATAAAAGGGTCAGTGCTCACACAGTGACATAGAGGGAAGAATATATGTCCCTCTACTAACTGGTCAACAAGAACATACAATATGATATGTATGCCATGGCGGAGCACCCATCCAATAGACCGTGTCATGCTCTAAAATGCCATGCGAACCTTGGTCTAGGCACCACTTAGGCATCTAACCACTACACAACTCAGGTCATCTCTCTAACCCAAGTACTTAGGTTCGGTTGCTATACATGCTTGATTTGGAATTTCACAAAAGAATTCTCATAACCAATTCCTAAGAGCCTCATCTTAAACTAATTAGGGCGACTTTCAAATTATATGTGACGCCCCCCAATAGTCCCACATCGGATGTGGATGGAATTGTGATTGGGTTTATATGAGATATGGACACTAGTAATAATAACTGGGCTTAAGCATTTTGGGTTGTGGTTTGGGCCCAACGAGTTATTATTGCTAGTGGGCGGGTCATTACATTTGGTATCAGAGCCAATAACCAGCCGGAAGTGTATGGCAAGTCTCGGCTGAGTCTGGGTCTAGATGACAGGGCTAGCGAGACGAGTCTCACATCGCCTGGTGATCTTGGACTGCTGTGTGTGTGTTTGGGCTGACGAGGACGTCAGGCCTAAACGGGGGGGAGTCTGTGACGCCCCCAATAGTCCCACATCGGATGTGGATGGAATTGTGATTGGGTTTATATGAGACATGGACACTAGTAATAATAACTGGGCTTAAGCATTTTGGGTTGTTGTTTGGGCCCAACGAGTTATTATTGCTAGTGGGCCGGGTCGTTACGGAATTTGGATTAGTCCTATATATAAATGATATAATAGGACTAAATCTCTTAACCCGGCTATACCATTTTGGATGGTAGCAAGATCCAAGAGGTTATGAGAGTTAAGCGTGCTAGAGCTAGAGTAGTTCTAAGATGGGTGACTGATCCGGGACGATCTAAATTCTGGATAAGTTTCAACCATTGAGAATAGGGAGAGATGGTTACAACTACTCCGGATAAGTCTCAACCATTAAGGATAAGGCGGAGGTAGTTACAACTACTTCGGTTAGGATAAGGATCGAGATAGTTTTAGATGGATCGGGTTGTCAAACCAAATTGGATAAAGCCAATTTGGTTAAGAATAAAATTATTATTTTTCTTATCTTTTGTAAGCCTAAGGGCTATAAATAGGGGTCTATTGGCTCTTGTAAAGGCATTCCCAGTTAGAGAGTAAAAATAAAAATCTCTTCCACCTACAAATATATTCTTCGTCTTCTTTTTTCTCTCATCCGGGTTTCAGATATCCATCGGGGAGGCGCTGCGACATTGCCTCCTCCTCCGACGGATCAAGTGGTATCAGAGCGCCAAATCCTGGAGTATGGTGCGAACCAAAAGCGTCTACAAAACTACCAGCGAACAACTCTCCGTCCTCAACATCTTCCGCAGGCTATCGACGAGGAAAACGAAGAACCCGCCGACCATGTCTGCAGACAAGCAGATAACGACACCGGTCGACATTGCCGCCAAAGTTGCGACGTTGTCTGACGACATGAAGACCGCCTTAGATTGGATCAAGGCCCAATCTGCAGCACCATCGGCAATACCGGTGGAGAAGAGCGGTCGACTCTCAGGAACTCCTCCAAAGGCGCATGTGATGCCGATGAAGGGCGCTGCCGATGGTACCTTGGGTGCGCGAGACGACGACGACTCTGACGATGACGGAAGCATCGCTCCGTCGCTTGCAGAAGGAAGGTCACAACCGTTCAAGGTTGAGGCCAAGATCGAGATCCCCAACTACGACGGCACTGTCGACGCTGAAAAATTGGACGCCTGGCTCGACCAACTGGAGACGTACTTCGACCTCTACAACTATAGTAGCGCGAACAAGGTAATTTTCGCAAAACTAAAACTTATAGGTCATGCATTGACTTGGTGGAAGGCCATTCTCCAAACTTCCACCAATGAGGATTTTACCTGGAGTCAGTTTAAACGGTTGATCCACCAGGAATTCTACCCTATGGGGTATGAAGAAGAGCGATGGAAGCGCTGGCATGTCCTGCGCCAAAGGCGCGACCAGACTGTGCAGGACTACACCACCGACTTCCGGCGCCAAGCATTGGCGCTTGGCATCTCCCTTGACGATCCGCAAATTTTTCGCAAATTCACTGCCGGCCTACAGGAGCGTATCAATGATGAGCTCCGTCTCTACGGTGTTCGTGATATCGCCTCGGCAAGCCAAACGGCCATGGCGATCGAGCGAAAAAATAAACTGTCTCGCGAAGAGAAGCCCTCTAGGGAGTCTGCCAAGGGCTTCAAAAAGGCCAAAAAAAAGGGCCCCTCTTATCCTGATTTGTACTGTGATCATTGTAAAATCACAGGACATGTCAAGGATCAATGTTGGAAGCTCCATCCAGAGTTGAGACCGAAGAAGAAGGACGATCGTGGCAGACGCACAACAGCAACGACAACGACAATGGCAGCATCGACAAGTGATGCTCCTACCTTAATCGGACGGATTGATCAAGCAGCCACTAGCTTGTCTCTGATGGCTATGCCGAAGTAAACAAGCCTGTGCCCGCCAAATCCGACTGATAAGAGAGAGGAGTTGTTCACTTTTCGAGTTCAAGTCAAGAATGAGGTGATCGATGCTATTATCGATCCCGGCAGCCAAAAGAACTTGATCTCAGAGAACCTAGTTCAAAAACTGGGTTTGTCGACTACACCACACCCACACCCATATCCATTGGGGTGGATCAACAGCAATATCGAGATGAAGATCGATCGCCAGTGCAAATTGAAGTTTGCAGTGACTGGCATCTATATTGATGAAATGGTGTGCGAGGTTGTGCCGCTGAACATTTGCAACATCATCTTCGGCAGTCCCTACCTATGGGACCGCGACGCTATCTTCTTCCGTCGCCCTTATTAATATCAATTCATTAAGGATGGACAAAAGTTTTTGTTCATCACAGAGCCACTGTCAACAACAACAACTGTAGACCTAGTAACCGCTTGCCAGGCCAAGAGGATGATCAATGCCTGTCAAAAGTTTGCCTTACTGGTCATTCAGCCAGTTGAATCAGAGGAGGCAAACAGCAAGGTATTGAGCCTAGCATGCAAAGAGAGAACGGATGACGTCGCGAGGCTGATAGGCGAGCATCAGGATCTGTTGCAAGAAGTCCAGGGATTGCCACCAAAGCGAACCGTGGAACATGAAATCCAATTGATCAGCGGCGCTCCGTTACCGAATCTCGGCATGTACCGAAACTCGGTAATGAAGAATGAGGAGATAAAGCGACAGGTGACCGAGTTACTCGAGAGTGGTGCTATCAAACCGAGTAGCTCCCCCTGTGGCTCCCCGATCGTGTTGGTGCCAAAGAAAGATGGCGGGTGGCGAATGTGTATCGACTACCGCGCCCTCAACAAAATAACCATCAAGAATCGGTACCCCTTGTCGCGGATCGATGATCTCTTGGACCAATTGAAGCATGCTCGCTACTTCACCAAACTGGACCTGAAGTCAGGCTATCATCAGGTTCGAGTCCGAGAGGATGACACCTGGATGACCACATTCAAGACGCGACAAGGCCTGTTTGAATGGCTCGTCATGCCGTTCGGCCTTTGCAACGCACCGGCCACTTTTATGCGGCTGATGAACGACATTCTACGCCCCTTTCTTGATGACTTCGTGATCGTCTACCTTGACGACATCCTCATGTACAGTCCATCGTGGGAGGAGCATCTGGCCCATGTCGAGAAGATTTTCATACTGCTCAAGGAACACCAGCTCTGTTTAAACCCTAAAAAGTGTGAGTTTGGCAAGCAAAGCCTGGTGTACCTCGGGTTCGTGGTGGGCGGCGGCGAGCTTCAGATCGACCCAGACAAGGTCAGGGCCATCAAGGAGTGGCCTCGGCCCAAAAATATGACGAAAGTACGGAGCTTCATGGGCGCTTGTCAATATGTCCGAAAGTTTATCCGGCATTTTTCTGTCCTAGCTGCCCCTCTACATGCACTAACAAAAGCCAACCAAAAATTCGAATGGAGTTCGAAACATAAGGACACATTTCGACTTTTGCAACGGAAGATATGCGAGGCGCCTGTCCTTGCCCTACCAAATCTGCAACGACCTTTCGAGTTGGAGGTGGACACGTCGGGATATGCTATGGGGGTTGTCTTGATGCAAGACGGTCGGCCTGTGGCATACTACTTCGAGATGTTTCAAGGAGCTCAAAAGAACTACCCGACTTACGACAAGGAACTCTTGGCACTACACCAGGCAGTAAAGCATTGGTGAATCTACCTCCTAGGCAAGGAGACAGTGGTGCACACAGACCACCGCCCACTACAATATCTCCAAACGCAATCCAAATTGCAACAGGCGCGGCACATGAAGTGGATGACGTATTTACAGCAGTTCAATCTGGTGATCAAGTACAAGAAAGGTGCTCACAACAAGCTGGCTGATATGCTATCACGACCACCGGTGGCAGCACTTTGCTTGACGACATTAATGCAGATTCAGCCAAATTTTCATGACTATGCCAGTTTGTATACAGAAAACTCAGATTTTCGAATGGCGTTGGCCGACATCGAAGCAGGACAACCTATCGAGTTTGCCTTGCAAGAAGGTCTACTGTACAAAGGTGCACTACTATGTGTGCCTAGAGATGGTAATCGAGCACGGTGGATCCGAGAAGCCCATACCTCGAAGGTAGCAGGTCACTTTGGGGTGAACAAAACCTTGCAGAATCTCCAGCGCTATGTCTATTGGCCTCACATGCAAAACGATGTGGCACAATTTGTGAAGGGATGCGTTTTGTGCTGCACATCCAAACCCGCTAATCGAAAGGTGGGCCTCTACACTCCTCTTCCAGTGCCGACTCGTCCTTGGGAAAGTATCTCCATGGACTTCTTAGGAGGCCTTCCGAGGACCCGACGGGGACACGACTATCTTTATGTGGTGGTCGATCGGTTCTCCAAAATGATAGCACTTGTGCCGTGCAAGAAGACAATCACCGGCGAGGAAACAGCTCGGCTGTTCTTCCAACACGTTTGGACACATTTTGGGCTACCAAGCTCAATTGTATCTGACCGTGACAGCCGTTTTCTAAGCAACTTTTGGCGATCCTTGTGGTCCATGATGGACACAAAGCTACAACGGAGTACGGCTTTCCATCCTCAAACCGATGGGCAAACAGAAGTGGTCAACCGGACAGTTGTACATCTGCTGCGAGGAGATAACGCTCGACATCCCAAGACTTGGGACGAGAGCCTTCCGTACCTGCAGTTCGCCTTCAATCGAGCTATACACAGTTCCACTGGCAAATCTCCCTTTGAGGTGTGCTTAGGTTACTTACCCCCCAGCCCTTTCGACTTGTCGTTCACGGTCGAGCAACCGCGGACCACCAAGGAAGAAGGTGAAATAGCGAAGGCACAACGGTTCTTAGAGGGTATTCAGAAAGTGCATAGCGAAGTGGAACGACAGCTGCAAAAATCTCAGCAGAAGTATAAAGAACGACATGACCGACATCGGGTGAAAGGCGACTTCCAAGAGGGTGATCTAGTCTGGCTCCATCTCAGCAAAGAGCGCTTGAAAGGCGAGGGTAAGAAGCTTAAGCCCATCCGTTATGGACCTTTCAAGATCGTGCGCAAGATTGGTGAGAATGCGTGTCAACTAGAGCTGCCCGCATACATGAACATGTATTTGATCGTCAATATTGAGAATCTGAAGTCCTTCGAGCCGTCAATGCTAGACGATGAGCCCGGAGAAGTACTGCCACCCATGGAGGATCTCGTGGTAGAACGTAAAGAGCAGCTAGCTGATGATACTATTCTGGAACGCAAGGTCACAACGACACGCAAAGGTGAACGTGAAGCCTTCCGTATTGGACGGAAAGGTCAAAAGCCAAGTGTCGCTAAGTGGTTCACAAGGGAAGCTGGAGAAACCCAATTTCCTCGCTTGTAGTTCTAGATCCAGCAGGTGCTGGTTCCTCTCAAAATTTGGTGACCCATGATCCGGGACGATCTAAATTCTGGATAAGTTTCAACCATTGAGAATAGGGAGAGACGGTTACAACTACTCCGGATAAGTCTCAACCATTGAGGATAAGGCGGAGGCAGTTACAACTACTTCGGTTAGGATAAGATTTGAGATAGTTTTAGATGGATCGGGTTGTTAAACCAAATTGGATAAAGCTAATTTGGTTAAGAATAAAATTATTATTTTTCTTATCTTTTGTAAGCCTAAGGGCTATAAATAAGGGTCTATTGGCTCTTGTAAAGGCATTCCCAGTTAGAGAGTAAAAATAGAAAACTCTTCCACCTACAAATATATTCTTCGTCTTTTTTTTTCTCTCATCCGGGTTTCAGATATCCATCGGGGAGGTGCTGCGACATTGCCTCCTCCTCCGACGGATCAGTGACCCCCTGGGAAGTGGGGCGTCATAGTTGGTATCAGAGCCATTCACCAACCGAAAATGTGAGATAAGTCTCGGCTGAGCCAGGGTTATATAGCGGGTAGAGCGAGACTCCCCGGCTAATGACCGTTGTGGGTGGAGTGCAGCTCCCCACAAGGTCGGCTAAGGCTAGCAAGACGAGTCTCACATCGCCTGGTGCTTGTGAGTGTGCTTGAGCCTAACGTGGACGTCAGGGCTTAAAGGGGGGAAGAATGTGACACCCCCGGAATTTGGATTAGTCCTATATATAAATGATATAATAGGACTAAATCTCTTAACCTGGCTATAGCATTTTGGATGGTAGCAAGATCTAAGAGGTTTTGAGAGTTAAGCGTGCTAGAGCTAGAGTAGTTCTAGGATGGGTGATCCCCTGGGAAGTGGGGCGTCACATTATATCAACACTTTATTCATAGGGTATGTAAACAAAGCAATCATATTACAACTACCAAAGTTTAATCTAATTATTTAGACTCATCCTGCTCACCACTCAAGTGTCAGGGCAATCACCCGTGTGAGTGGGCTGACCAGAGCTTGGTTTCTTATCATAATATGTGCCTACTAGTATCAATTATGCAGTCACATAAAAGAAAAACATATTTACGTATTTTCATTAAGAAAAACATAAGATACAAAAGCATTAATAATGTCTATACATCAAAACTTGCGAAGATCCAAACTCCTAACGTGGGTCAGGAACATATCATTAGCTATCGGCTTGGTCAACAAACCAACCACTATCCTAGTGGTGGAAATATGTCGAAGGGTAACCTCGCCTAGCCTAATCATCTCTCGAATGTAGTGAAAACGGATGTCTATATGCTTGGTTCTGCCATGATACTCGGGGTCCTTCACATACTCTAGGTGAGTCATGTTGTCAGAAAACAACTCAACAAGCTTATTTGCTCAAGTCACAATATTGAGGTGCCGTAGAAATCTTTTCAGCCAAACAGCCTCCTAAATAGTTGTTGAACAAGCAACGTACTCTATCTCCATGGTAGATAAGGCAATGCAGCTCTGCTTTTTATTGCACTATGAATTTGCCCCACCTCCAAGCATAAACACATAGCCTGAAGTGGATCTGCGCTCATCTCTATCGCCGCCCCAATCAGCATCACTATTTCCTTTCAATCTCAAGTACCCAGCTTGAAAGTATAGAATGAGATCACTGGTTCCCTTTTAAGTATCAAAAGATCCTCTTGACCGCTTTTCAATGAGCAGGTCTAGAGTTGCTCTGGTAACCGGCTTATCTGAAGTATTCATGCACATCAATTAATATTTGATGATAGTTTGAAGATATATTTACAATATCTAAATGATTCATGTTCCAAAAAGATCAAAAGTTTGCTTGAAAACCTATTAATTATATAGAAATTATTAAGTTTACAAAATTAATTAATGGCATAAAAAGAGACATCTAATTTCCATATTGCTTGTTTCAATAAGCTTTAAATTCTCATGCATATTTTACTGATTTGGTTGAATATAATTTGTACGGTCCCATAAGAAACTGAAGAAGCATATCTATATATGCCTCCAACCCAACTTAATTACAAATTTCGGCCCAGTAGCTTTTGATGATCATCAAAACTGAACTTAATTTTGTGGCATTTATAATAGGGTCCATGCAGTGCATGCGCGGTGCAACGGCTGGATGGAGTAATTTTCCGCACTAGAGAGAAAAAGAACTACCTGACTTGTAAGCCTTGACTCGATCGGAAGACTTGGACTGCTTGAATGGGAAAAAGATTGTTAAAAGAAATTCTTGGATTGGTGATATATCTGTTTTCCTAAATCAAGTAAGAGTAGAGTTCTACAAATCATGTTTAACAATATTATTAATTTGGATGACCTGTTATTAAAAATTAAATGAAAATGAAAAAGACCGCACTTCCAAATGTTGCCAAAGTAGGGGTCCATGCAGAAAAGTCAAACAAAGAACCATGCCACAAAGAAAATGTTGTTTTCCTTTTTTTTTTTTTGTTTTAAATGGACACTTAAGGAGAGATATTGCTTTCTTGTACAGCACAGAGCGATAGACCAGTCGGTGACATTTGTGGTGGCATTTGCAAACATTCTATCCTCACTTTAAGCAACTAAACAACTCTAACAGATTGATAGTCATAGGTATATATCAAAGCCTAAACTTTTTCTTTTTTTTTTTTTTTTTTAGAACGAGGTAGCATGCTACCGCTTCATTTATTTGGTGGATGAACTTAACTACAAAATAAGACAACTAGATCTCGGCCCGCCGTAGCGGCGAAAAAAAAAAAAAAAAAAAAAAAGAAAGAAAAAAAACTCAAGGGTTGCAGAAAGAATTCCAAATGTCTCTCAAGGACCTAATTTCCGAGAACAAATGCCTCGCCTTCTGCTTCTTCGATTCAAAAATTATTCTATTCCTTTCGAGACAAATGACCCACCAGGTGGTAGCAATAGTTGCAAGTTCCTTCCTCCCGAGAGATCCCCTCTTACAGATACCTTCTCCCTACAGCCTATTCGGTTCAGAACAAGAACTAAGCATCAACTTGTTCGGTAGTAAACCGGACATAATGTCCTTCAAGAAAGGGCAGGTCATGAAGAGGTGATCCACCGTCTCGCTCCCTTCTGGGCAGAAAGTACACCGCCCCTTCCCGCTCCACCCCCTTTTCAGTAGGTTGTCCGCAGTAAGGACCCTTTTTTTTGAGAACTAGCCATACAAAAATCTTAACTTTGAGAGGAGTCCTGATCTTCCAGAGTTGTACGTAGCGTCTGTCCTCTACTCCTCCGTCTTGTAGGAAAATGTAGAGTGACTTGATGCTGAACCTCCCTGACTTGTCCCACCTCCATCTGATCTCATCTTTGACATCCCTGGTGGAAATGGCACCCATCTCCTCTATAAATTGTGTAATCATCTCCCTATCCACTTGGGTTTGAGGGTTGTACCCTGCCAAAATCTTACACCACTTCCAACCCCTAACCCCCCGACACTCCCGTACCCTGAGGTTTCTGTTTCTCACTTTATCATAAATAAGGGGGGTAAACAGTTCGGAGGGGTGCCTGTCCACACCAGATATCGTTCCACCAGTCGGCTTTGTGGCCGTCCCCTACAACGTAGGAAATGCCGCACTTAAAAATACCCCTTGTCTTTATCACACTTCTCCACCAGTATGAAAGCGGTCCGAATGACTCCCCTTCCTTGAGTGGTTTCCTCCGTGAGTAATACAACCCGAATATAATAGGTTTCCATAAGTTTTCCTGTTCCGACATCAGTTTCCACCACCATTTAGCTAGAATAGCAGTGTTCATATTTTCGGGATCCAATATCCCCAATCTTTCGCCTTTTTTGCTCCTGCACACCGCCTTCCATTGAACAAGACACTGTCCCCCCTTAGTTGTTGTCCCCCCTTTCCAGAAGAAGGCCCGTCTCAACGCTTCAATTCGACGGAGGACCCACTTGGGTGCATTGAAAATCGAAAAATAGTAAAGGGGTATATTAGCAAGCACCGAGTTCACCAGGACTAACCGTCCTCCTTGAGAGAGTAGTTTGGCATGCCACCCTTCGATATGTTTCTCGATCTTTTCGATCATGGTCCACCAGTCTTCCTTCCGCGGCTGCCCTTTTGTGAGTGGTAAACCAAGATAACGTATCGGAAGTACCCCCATCTTACAGCCTAAAATCCTCGCGAGCCTCTCTCCCTGCTCATCCCGATTTCCCGTATAAAAGAGTTCTATCTTGTCCCTATTAATTTTCAATCCAGTTGCCCACTCGAAAAGTTGCCACACAAATCGGAGATTTCTGACATGCCTTGCCTTAGCCTCGTAGAGAAAAATCGTCTCATCCGCATACTGAATAAGGAAAACTTTGGCGTCGTCGGTCGGTCCCACCCCTGGAAACAGCCCGTTCTGGATCGCCTTGTTTGTTAGTCTCGCCAGCCCTTCATACACTATCAGGAAAAGGTAGGGAGATAACGGGTCTCCCTGCCGAAGACCCCTCCTTATTTTAATCCATTTGGTTGTAGTCCCATTTACCAAAATTGCGACTTTGGCGTGGGTAATGCATTGGTCAATCCATCCGCACCATTTCCGATCTGCTCCAAGCCATCTCAAGGCCTTGTTGATTAAATCCCACCTCACTCTGTCGTATGCTTTTTCGAAGTCAGCCTTGACACCAATACAGTTTTCCTCACCTTTGTAACTCCAGCTCAAAATCTCGCTGGCAGTAACAAAAGAGTCTAGGATGGATATCTTCTTAAGGAAAGCTGCCTGTCCGGGAGAGATAATCTCATCCATAACCCTTTCTAACCTATTTGCCAGCACCTTGGAGATAATCTTTTGCACCCCGTTGATGAGACATATAGGTCTAAAGTCATTAGCTGCCACTGCCCCCTCCTTCTTGGGAATGAGACAAATGTAAGAATAGTCCACCAGCCAGGAATTGAAGTTTCCATCGAAAAGCTCCCGAAAGATGTTTATAAAGTCATCCTTGATTGTCCCCCAGAATCTCTGATAGAAGCGTAGATTGAAACCGTCCGGTCCCGAGGCTTTGCCGCTGCCTAATTGAAAAGTCGCCTTCCTCACCTTTTCCTCGGAGAACGGGACCGAAAGATTGTTAGGGTTAAGAAAAGGTTTGTTGCCGAAGAGATTGCTCCACTCCCCAATCCGTGGTCTCTCGTTAAGGTTCGAGGCAAACAACTCATTAAAATACCTAAACAGGTGATCCCTCTTTTCCTCTTCCCTATAGAGCATCCTGCCGTTTGCCACGATCACGTTTATAGCATTGGCACGTCTTCTAGCATTAGCCATCGCGTGGAAGAATTTAGTATTCCCGTCACCTTTTTTAAGCCGATGTTGTCTGGACCGAGATTTCCAAAGAGTCTCCTCGTCCGCCACAATCCCTTTAAGTTGTGCTTTCAGAAGTAAGCGCGTCTCGAATTGCTGCGCTGTCAGATCTAGCCGCTCTTCCGAGACATCCAAATGTTGAATCTCATCAAGATTCGTCTTCTTGGTATTGGCAATACTGTAGAAACTTGTATGACATCATTCTTTCATTCTTTTGCAGTAGTGTCTATGTCTGGAATTGAACGTGAGCACGCCATTCACTTTTCTCGACGTCTCACACCACCAAGTTGGAAGCCGCTCGCAAAAATCCTCGCGTTCTAACCACACCTCCTCAATCCTAAAGAACCGTTTGCACAACTTGTCGCCAGTGTTAAGCAAGATCGGTGAATGGTCAGACATGATTCTCGGCACCGCCGTCACCTTGGACAAAGGAAAAGCCAGGTCCCATTCAGTGGATATTAAGAATCTGTCTAATCTTGCCAGTGTAGGACTACGTTGCATGTTTGACCAAGTAAAATTTTGATTCCCCATTGGTAGATCAATCACCTCCAGTTTGTTGATAAGATCCGTGAACATCCCCATGAGCCTCCTGCTCCACTCCCTGCCCCTCCTCTCTTAATTATTCCTAGTAAGGTTAAAGTCCCCGTATATCGCCCACATTCCGCCGCATTCTCTTTTGAGATCTATCAGTTCACCACAAAACTCATCTTTCCCCTCCCACGAAGGCGGCCTGTAAACATTCGTCAGATAAAAGCTCATATCGCTGCTAATAAATTTAAGACGGACGGTAAGAGAGAAGGTACGCTCCAGCACTTCAGAACACAAGAACACTTTTGAACTCCAACAAGTGATAATTCCCCCCGACGCTCCGACGGTCTTAACAAAATGGCACTTATCAAAGAAGTACCGGTAAAAGAGCGAAGGAATGAGCGCGACACCGACTCCAGCTTAGACTCTTGAAAGCAAAGGACTGACTCCTTAAACTTAGACACGACAAACTTGACCAGTCCTCTTTTACCCTGGTCGTTTTGACCCCTTACGTTCCAACTACATACTTGAAACATAAAAAAAAAGGAAGAAAACCCCACCCTCCACCACGCAACCGTCCACGCAACCGCCTTACGGAGTAGCCCCCAAAAAGTCCCTAAAACTGCGCACATCTTCGTCGGATAAGATAATGTCGCATTTCTTCCCCTTGCGCTTGATCTTGTTGTGACACGGCGAGCGTGAAGTGTTACCAAACACCTCACGCAAAACCTCCCGGTTGACCTGATCCGAAAAAGCTCCTATGGTCGTCCCCTCCCTCTGTAAGGTCTTCCGAATGATGGCCCTCTCCAGCACCCGGTCATCGCTGCGCCCCGCGAGTCGAGCGCTCTTCCTAGGCGAGAAGTGTTCCGCTATGGTTGAGCCCGCTCCACCCCTTGTTGAACGAGATCCCTCCTATTCCCTGCCGATACCAATTTATTGTGGCCTGTTGAATAAGTATGTTGCACTGAACGTATGAACCCATCAAAATTCTCTGTTCGGTGCCTATTTGGATGTACCAATAGTAAGGAACATGGAGTGATATGTAAGTAAAGCGTGTACTTAGACGTCACTTAGATTTTATTTGGATACATCAATATTTTGTTCAGCATATTTTTTTTATTTATTATAAAAATATATACATTTAATTGATTAAGAATGTGATCAAATATTTATAATGAAATATTTAAAAATAAGATAAATTATATTATAGATGAAATATACTGTCCACTAAATTATAAATAACAAAATTTTTGAAGAAACAAAAATCAAATTTCTTATTTACAATTATACTGAAAAATCATCGTATGGAATAAGTTTTCTTTAGATATTTTATATTGACATCTAAATATGGCCTTAGAGCATACGCTATGTGGATTCAAAAATATTTTGTTATAACAGGACAAACCATCTACATCGCAAAATTTATTATCACAATAAGTTTTGCATGAAACATGACCCAAAGAGTCCCCAAAAATATTTTGGTTGTAGTCACTTGCTATCTTATTGCAATTGAAGGAACTTAATGTCTCCTTTGTCCGCAATGTAAGTTGGGTGAGATTAATATCAGGGATGGGTTTTTTAAAATCTTATAGGAAGATACAATTCGATCCCCAAGAATAGGAGTTTAGGAGAAAATCATGAACTTCAATCGTTCTATCATGGAGCGGGATGTTCCTCACGAGAAACGTGAATCCTGTGTTGGAAATTTGATGGACCGTCCGTTATGCGTTATCAACATAGATGTACAAAAAATAGAGAAAACTAAAATTTCGATAACAACAATAAATGTGAAAAAGAAGAGACCAAGATTTTTACGTGGTTCGACAACTGTCTACGTCCACGGAGAGAGCGAGAGAGATGTATTCCACTATAAGAAATAAAAGAAATACAACATCTTATATCTTTCTCCAAATAAAAAAAAAAATAAGAGACTTATGGTAAACTCCACCTATCTCTTATTCCAACGAAAAATTCAAAGAAAATAATTCGTAAAGAGATTTTCATAAAACATTAATCAGGAAGACCAAATTAGAAAAGTATATAAATTTCTGACCAAAATTTTTATACTGTTGCTTCGCGTAATCCGAACCGCTCAAGCAATTCGTCGAGGACCTCCGCTCTGCTGCCGAACCCAACGCCACATGCGAATCGCCTCTACTCTAATACTCCCAAGCTTTCATCAAGAACCGGCCACCTTTTAATTAATTAGGACACTAATTAATTAGTCTCATGAGGTTGTACAATACGGCCAAGCTTGCATCAAGAACCGGCCACCTTTTAATTAATTAGGGCACTAATTAATTAGTCTCCGTATGTCGTTACAATCTCAAAATAACCGATACTCCGACATCTTCATGCACTAATTAATTAACCCAAGATGCATCCTAATTAACTTGGCCCATCCCAAGATGCATCCTAATTAACTTGGCCCATCGGCCACCTCCCTCTCCTTAATTCACCAAAGTGCATCCATGCATATATATATATATATAATGCATAATGAAGCCGGTCGAAGAGTCAACCCAACCTAATTAGATTAGAATATATATAGATAGACATAAATCTTGCACCAACAAAAATTATCTTCAAGATCAAATAATATTTTTCATACACCTAATTTATATCATATAACCAACTTAATCGGTTAATTAAATTTGACTCAATCCAAATTTAAAAGAAGGCATAAATCCGCAACATTGTGTTATAAAATTGGACCACAGGTGATTCATTCTGACAATAGAGGTAATGAACTTTAGGACACCCTGGATTAAGGTGGAGTTAGTGAAGAAAAGAAAGCTAATATTCCAGATGATATTTCCACACGAGAATTGGATTGGAGGGCACGATGAAGGATAAGTTGAGTTTGCATGAAGACAGCCAAGCAAGAGGAGGAAGAGAAAGTATACTGCAGACATCTTCTAAAAGCAGATTGATCTAACTATTCCTATTACTTTGTTGAAGAGCCAAATAAGAACCTTTTAATAGGGCTATAATAGAGGTAAATTTTTTTAATCCGACTATAATATTTTGGACGGTGGCTAAATTCAAAAATTTAAGAGAGTTAAGTGTGCTAGAGTTAGAGTAATTCTAAGATAGATGATTCCGTAGGAAGTTGGGGCATCACAATTGGTATCAGAGCCAATCATACAGTGAGTAGAGCACGACTTTTTCCGGCTGATGACTGCTGTGGGTGGAGCGTGACTCTTTATAAGATTGGCTAAGACTAGCAAGATAAATCTTACATCACCTGATACTTGTGAGTTTGCTTGAAACCGACAAGGACGTCAATGCTTAAAATATTCTCATCAAGACTTAAAAGAAATATAACATCATAGAATTTGAAAATAGTTATATTTTATATAAGATATTACAAGGCTAAAATCTTTTATTGGATGGTGGTTAGATACTAAAAGGTTAAGAAAATTAAATATACTAGAGCTTATGATATAGAAATTAAATTAAATTTTTTTTTCCGGAGGAAAAAACCTATTTGATATTTAGGTATATGTTATACTAGCAAAGACTTGGCATGCAGTTGACTTTTGTCCTGGAGTGAGTTATTCCAAGGGCGTGGAAAAATTGTGGCTGGCCTTGCCCACGAAAATCATGTTCTACTAGACAAGTAATTGTTGCTTGAACCGGCTTAATTATCTGAAGTACTCATGCACATCAATTAATATTTGATGATAGTTTGAAGATATATTTACAATATCTAAATGATTCATGTTCCAAAAAGATCAAAATTTTGCTTGAAAACCTATTATTATATAGAAATTATTAAGTTTACAAAATTAATTAATGGCATAAAAAGAGACATCTAATTTCCATATTGCTTGTTTCAATAAGCTTTAAATTCTCATGCATATTTTACTGATTTGGTTAAATACAATTTGTACGGTCTCATAAGAAACTGAAGAAGCATATCTATATATGCCTCCACCCCAACTTAATTATAAATTTCGGCCCAGTAGCTTTTGATGATCATCAACACTGAACTTAATTTTGTGGCATTTATAATTAAGTTGGGGTGAAAAAGATCTACCTGACTTGTATGCCTCGACTCGGAAGACTTGGACTGCTTGAATGGGAAAAAGATTGTTAAAAGAAATTCTTGGATTGGTGATATATCTGTTTTCCTAAATCAAGTAAGAGTAGAGTTCTACAAATCATGTTTAACAATTTTATTAATTTGGATGACCTGTTATTAAAAATTAAGTGAAAGTGAAAAAGACCGCACTTCCAAATGGTGCCAAAGTAGGGGTCCATGCAGAAAAGTCAAACAAAGAACCATGCCACAAAGAGAAAATGAATTTTTGTATTTTTGTATTTTTGTATTTTTGTATTTTTTTTTTTTTTTTGTTTTAAATGGACACATAAGGAGAGATGTTGCTTTCTTGTACAGCACAGAGCGATAGACCAGTTGGTGACATTTGTGGTGGCATTTGCAAACATTCTATCCTCACTTTAAGCAACTAAACAACTCAACAGATTGATAGTCATAGGTATATATCAAAGCCGAAACTAGCATTATCTTTTAAATGTTAGAGATAATACTAATTAGTTAGAATTAGATTATCTAATTAATATATTTGATTGTTTATATTATGATAAAAATAAATCTAATTAGATAGAATATCTAATTAGAGTAGAATTTTATGTAATAAGTTATAAATAAAGAGGCGGGGGCTATTATAGTTAATGAAGCCAGAGTCGTCTTAATTAATTAGTTGAAGCCAAAGAAGAATGTAAGGGGCATGAAGTTGTGCTAAGTTGATTTCTTCAATAAAGGCAAGTTTAGTTCGCTTCTATCAAAACGTACCTAATTCTTTATTTATTTTTTACTCTCTTTTCTATTTTATTTTTTGTGGGGATCTCTGTATACGAACAAATATATAGAACGATATTTGTTGGAGAGCCACCGCCATAACAAGTGTTATCAGAATCCTATTTTCAAGAGGAGAAGGTAACGATGGCGTTTAACAATATTGCCAATGAAGTTGCACAAGTATTCTCAATATTCAAAGAGAACAATTATGATTTTTGGTGCGTGAAGATGCAGACGTTGTTGCGATCCCAAGATTTATGCACCGTTTGGTAGTGGGATAAGAAAAAACTAGCTATGCACCGTTTGGTAGTGGGATAAGAAAAAACTAGCTATTCCAGAGATAAGTATAAAATACAGAACTAGTGTAAAAAAGTGTTTGGTATGATTCCAGTAATAAGAGAATTTGTGTTTGGTATGATGATAGAAAAAAAAGAGAAATAGAGAATATTAGTTGGTTAAAATAATATTTTTACCCTCAACCATAATAATTTTTTAAAACAAATAAATATTTTACTTGTATGATTTTAAATATTTAATTAATTAAGGTATTTATTAAAAAAAATTAAAATTTATATTTTGCTTGTATATAAAAAAAAATTATTAAAAAATTTAAAAATTTTGAAATTTTATAAATTTTTAAAAATAAAAAAAATTAAATTTTATAAATGTAAATATCTTAAAATTTAAAATTTTTAAATAAAAAAAAAAAAAAAATACTTGATGGGACAAGGTTGGAAATCCCCGGCCGTTCGGGGGGATAAAGGGGATATCCCCTTTATCCCCCAAACAATCTCCGTTCCAAACAGGGCCATAGGATTTTGTTGAAAAAGAATGTAAGCAATCAACTGGAGAGAATCTAAAAAAAGATGCGAATGTATTTTTTTTTATTCAACAATCTGTTGGCGACTCAATATTTTATTACATTGTCGGCGCTATCCGATCGAAAGAAATATAGAATATATAGGAATATCAAGATAACGAAAAGGTACTCAAAATTAAAATCCAAACTTTAAAATGAAATTTTAAGACTTCATTTATGGAAGAAAAAGAAAATATTCATACCTTTTATTCTAGAATTATGGAATTAGTTATCTTGATGTGTTCATATGGTGAACAAATTACTGATCAAACAGTAGTTGAAAAAATTTTAAGAAGTTTGACTAAAAAAATACGGTATGTAGTTTATGCTATAGAAAAAGCAAATAATTTATCTAAATTGTCTTGTAGCAAATTTCTTGGTTCTCTTTTAGTACATGAGGAACGATAGATAGAACTGAAAATTTTTCTGAGCATGCTTTTCAAAGTGAATCGAAAGGCAATGAAAAAGATAAAGTAGATACATCTAATCGTCAAGCTTCAGCATCTGGAGACTATGGTAGAGGTTGTGGTTGTGGTCGTGGTCTTGGCCGTGGTAGAGGTCGCGGCAGTAGATCGGGTGGATATAATAACAGAAATGGTGCAAGATCATGTAATCAAAATCAAAGAACCTACAGAGGTAATGATCAACCCTATAATTATAAAAATATTTAATATTATTATTGCAAAAAATTTGGGCATATCGAACGGTTTTGTGGATTGAAACAACAAAAAACTAATTTTCCTCAAGGAAATAATAAAAATAATAATGTACTTTTTGTATGTCGTTCATCAGAAAAAGCTGCTAATAGTAGTTGGTATGTCGATAGTGGTTGTAGCAGTCGCATGATAGGAAAAGAAGAGAACTTTATTAATTTGAATAAATCTGTTAAAGATCGAGTGACGATGGGTGATGGCTATGTCCAGGACATGCATGGAAGAAGTACAATTGAGGCAAATATTTTTGGGATTCAAAAAATAAATAATATTTTATATGTTTCTATGTTGAATTCCAATCTTTTTAGTGTGCGTCAATTTTTGAAAAAAGGTTATTCGCTTGTTTTTGAAAATTCTATTACCCACCTCTACTTGGTTACTACAAGGAAATGCCTTTTGATCTCCTCGGAACTCCAAGAAATCCTAAATAAAGAGTTCTAACCAAGTTATTACCTATAAATCTCTCATTCGAAAAAATCCCTAAAAATCAAATCCTAAAACTCCAACTCACATCTTCCTCTCCAAACAAGAGAAATATCGGTTGAGGTGGTTGCCTGTTCCTTCCTAGAGCTTCTTCATAGTGCTCTTGGCCTTCTCTAAGCTCCAATGGGATGGATCCACAATGTGGAAAGTAGGATTTTCTCTTTTTTTTTTAGAGAGAAAGAAGAGAGAGAGACAAAAATGAGAGAGCGGGGAGGGTTAGTTATGAGAAGTGGTATTTATGAAGATAGTACATTTGCAACTAAATCTTCCAAACATTGGTATTTGCAGCCAACCCAAATGTGAAGTTTGCAGAGTTGTGTACCAATACACGAAGGGCAGTACCAGTACACTCCTATAGTGTATCGATACTCCAAGATAGTTTCGTAGAATCCAAGAGCTCCTCCAGTCATCTCGTAGCTGTAAGGAAATTTTTAAAATAATATTGTTGATTTTTCTTTTGGCTTTTTGGTGAATGGATACAACTCTTAGTGAAGGACGCATCTCTTCGTAAAGAGATATGTTTCTAATCAAAGGATGTGACTCTTGGTAAAGAGATGTGACTCTTGGTAAAGAGATATGACTCTAATCAAAGGGTGTGACTTTTAGTAAATGAATGTGAATGGATGTGATTCTTAGTGAAAGGATATGACCTTTAGTGAAAGGGTTAGGCATGAAAAGACACAACTTTATAGTATGTCTCTTCGTGAATATGTTCGTTGGAATTTATTCGTAAATTCAATGAATTTGAATGAAAAGTCACAATTTGAAAAATCACTTAAGCACCCGTTCGTAGTCTATATAAATCCTTAGCGCTGACTACTGAACAAGAGTTGAAAAGAGTTCAAGTCTCCATTCATAATAATTTTTTTGTTGTTTCTTATTCTGTTTCTCTTTGACAACTTAATCGAATGAGTGCTCAAAGGCCCAATTTCGTGTGTGCAAACGCAATTGGGGTTTATACTTCATTGTATTCTAGGAGGCTATTCGTTGACCTGTTGCACACCGATCAAACGATGGGGACGGATTAAGCCGAAGAGTGGCTTTGCTACACGCCTTGAATCCCTTTTTCATCTTTCTACTTCATATACACTTTCTACACATTTGCTCCAACAGTAGCTGAGTACTATTACTCTGCTCCAGTACTAGTACTAACTGTAACTCTGAATGTTCCGGACTTGTCGCAATCCATCGGTGATGAGATTGCTCTGAGACGTGGATTGCAGCAGGGATGATGGTGAGGCTTGGATTTGGGGATTTGAGGTAATTAAGAGAGAGAGAGAGAAAGTGGAAATAGAGAGAGAGAGAGAAAAAGAGAGAGAGAGAGAGAGAGAGAGAGAGAGAAATCAAATTGAGAGAAAGAGAAAGATTAGATTGGGAGGTTGGAGAGATGAGAGGTAGATAGAGAAGGGATGGGAGGGGAGGAGAGGAAGAAAAAGGATAATTAGGAAGAAAGAAACTGTTAATTCATTTCCTTGACGGCGTTTTCCCATTTACAGCAACTATTTATATTTCTCTTTACATGTACTGAAATGTAAAAATAGTGTAAAGTTTTGGACTAAACTGTAAAAGATAATAAAATAATAAACGGGTCATCTGGATCTATTTTAGGGAGATTATGGACTTCAGCTGAGCATGAGCACATTTCTCTGATTGCTTAAGAAGTGAGCGGGTTGTTAGGGACTTAGAAAATTTTAGTCTAAGTTCCTAGTCCAAACCGAAGTGGGCTTGTCAAGGTGGCCCAACTTCAACATCATTTGTGGGAGGTGAAGAGACATTGTGGAAGGTGAAGAGACTTGCAACCTCCATCATCAATGCCACCACCACTATTAATATCAAGGGGATGCCAAGAGTCATAAGGTTGTAAATGTAGGCTTAGTGGGTGAGTTGTACATAAGCCTATAAATAGGGGAATTGGCTAAGGCCAATTCAACAAGAGAGAGTTGTATCTTGTAGTGTTATTTTCTAAGTAAAGAGTGTACTTAGTTTTTTCTGCGAAACCACTACTCCTTTCTCTTTTCTCTACTTTTGCATTTAGTCGTAGGGCGCGAAGGGGGCTAGCAAACAGAGAGCAATGCTTGCCCTCTTCGAGCAGGAAGGCGGGAGTCGCACGAACTTTTGCTAAGCGAAAAGCTTAAGTCCGTGACAGTTGGTATCAGAGCCGGTTTGAGCTAGGTGTTAGTTATATGCCCTATAAGCCAATCGGTGACACAACTATAGGGTTTGTATCTTTATATCTTTTATTAAATTAATAAATTGGCATTTATTCATTCATATTATTGTCAAGTATATATATATATATATATATATATATATATATATATATATATATATATATATATATATATATATATATATATATATAAATCGTCCTTAGAATTAATGGTAAAAGAATCATATTCCTAAGATGTTAGGAATTTAAGACATGTATTCTTTTGTAATTAATTATTAAATGCTCCTGATCATAGGATTATCACGAGGGCGGTGATAAATCCGATTAGGTCAGTGTATATTGTGCTTTCCTTATGGGATGACGAGTCTTAAGTCATTAGTGTGGTGACACTAGAGCAAGTATACAGGTGAATGTTGGAGAACATTTTCACTGAGCGTGACCAATCATGAACAATCGTATGGATATCTACTCACTCATCAGTGAATTGTTCCATGCTGTAGTGGTGTGAGTTATCCTTTGACCTGAGGCACCACAGTTATCTTACGTATGGGTTACTGTATTTTTGACTGTGTAAATACTTTATACCCTAATCATGGGTTAAAGTCAACATATGTTGGCTACATTGGGTCATGCGTAAAGATAGGTGTGTGTTAAGATTGAATCTATCATCCTCGGTGGAGAGGTAATTATCCTATGCTATCTGTTCTTTAAGATATAAAAGTCTTTGGCCAAGGCAATGTGATTTTATGAAAAATGAGTTTTCATATATCGGTTAATGATCAGATAAGATATATAATTGAGTAATGGGGTTTGACGAGTTATCCATAACCTCGGCTCAATTAGGATAAGTGATAGAAGGATTTAATCACACGGTAACTACACCTAGAGGTTTAGTCTATTATTCATTCTACTTGGATTGCCGCGACATACTGCTAGGTGTCACTCGTGGATTGTGGGACCCACATGAGTGATTAAAGATAGTTAATCACAATCAATTGGGAGAGTCAAAAATATTTTGGTCCATCGAAAGGAGTTCCGATGGTGACACTAAAAGAGTTTAGCGTCACATCTCACAACCAGGTAGAATTGAACCTATGTGGTCACACACAATAAAGGTTGCGTGTGATTTTGTGTTTAGAGAATTTATAGAGACTATTTTGATAACGAAGTTATTTGCTAAGCTAGTTAGCAATATATATATATATATATATATATATATATATATATATATATATATATATATATATATATATATATATATATATATATATATATATACACACGGGGAAACCAATTAACTGAATGAAAGAAAAACTCTCACTTATTAATTGAAGGGAAAAGAAAACCTCTTCATCTCTCTTAGCTTCTCTCATTTCCATCTATTAAATGAGAGGAGTTTACTTCCTCTCATTTATGGTGATGGTTTCTTGAGCCCTTTTTGTCTTCTATTTTGCCAACTATGAGAGGAGTTTGCTTTTCTCCTCTTTATGACACTTAAGCCTATAAAAGAGGAGGAAGTAATCTCTCTCAATAATGTGACAAAGGTTAAGATCGAGAGAAAAGAAAAGAAAGTCATTGATCCAATCATATAGAGCCCTCTTGTAATCATAAGAGAAAGTTTCCCCCTGCAATCATTGGTCTCTATATTATAGTTAATCCTCTTACAATTGCTAGCACAATTTGAGGATTAATTCTTCTCTACATTGACACAAGAAATCACGAAAGGAGTTTCGAGATTATATTGTGTGAAGCACAGATCCCGGAGCAGCCTTGTGTGGATACATATAGAGGCCGGACAGTTGTGCGGCTCAAAGGACCGGAAGTTCAGATCCAATATTAACCGACAGACAATTTCAGTAATCAGCAAAGGTTGAAATTCTAACCCTTCTTCTAATTAGATTAGAATAATAATTTTTGTGTGTCTCACGAGATGATCTTGTAACATATTTATATATATACACTAATATCATAAATGTTATGATGTTAAGGTATATATGATTAGATCATATTTATGATCATAAAAATTTATTTCCGCTGCATTAAATGCGCATGCACGCGCATCCCGTTTCCTTACACTAGGAACCATGTCAGACGTCACCAATGTTCCGGCTGAACCTCCAAAGCATTCTAGGCGAGGCAAGAGCAAAGAGCCACGGGCCATCACAAGGGAGGACGCTCCTTTGGAGGACCAACTCGCGCTATTGGAGGATGCCGTAGCAAAAATAGGTGAGCGATACTCTGAGTTGGCCGAAACTTTTGGGATGTTTCTTGATGACTTTCGTAGCATGGAGGAAAGTGTTACTACTGCAATGACAACCTTTCGCTCCGAACACCAAAAGCTTCAGGAGACCATTACTCGGCGAGACCAGGAGCGAAGTACCTTGATCGAGGATCTTGTTGCTCGAGTCGATGAGGTCGAGGACCTTAAGTCACGGGTGACAATCCTTGAGAAAGCGGTGGGGAGTGGTCCTAAACCTCACAGGGGGTATGCTTCAAAGGTACGTGTTCCTGAGCCTCAATCTTTTAGGGGAACGTGTGACGAAAAAGAAATCGACAACTTCCTATGGCACATAGAGCGCTACATCAAGGCGCTGCGGCTAGACGAAGAGGAGGAAAAAGTCCAGGCCGCATCTATGTACCTCGCTGACGATGCGATGCTGTGGTGGTGTCGGCGATCTGCAGAGGCCGAGAAGGGCCTATGCGAATTGAAGACTTGGGAGGACTTTGTGCGCGAGCTCAAGGCGCAGTTCTATCCCGAGCACGTCGAATATCTTGCGAGGAGGCAACTTCGACGACTCAAACATACCGGAACTCTCAATGAGTATGTCAAGGAGTACTCCAAGTTGATGCTGTCCATCACCAACATGGCGGAAGAAGATCGTCTATTCTTCTTTCTTGACGGACTCCAACCATGGGCGAACAAAGAACTTGTGGGGCGCAACGTGCAAGACGTGGGCTCCGCAATCGCCTTAGCGGAGAAGCTGCCTGAGTATGAGAAGGCGAATCCGTCTCGCGGCAGAACACCTAAAGTGAGCAAGGCTAAGGGTGGGGGAGAACGCCGCGATCCAAAGGAGCGCAGGGGTCGCGACAAAGGACATGCGGCGCCATCCAAAAAGCTGATGTGCTACGTTTGTGGCGAAAACCATTGGGCGAGAGATTGTCCAAAGAAAAAACAGGTAAAAATTGTCCAAACTGAGTAGGGTGAGGGCAGCAGCGAACCAACGAAGATGGGCGCTCTTAGGCTCGTCAATGCGGTTTAGGGGTTGGCAAGCAACGCCAAATCCCTCAACAAGGGACTCATGCACGTCGATGTGGTCCTCAACGGCAAAGCCACACGAGCACTGGTCGACACGGGAGCCACTCATAACTTTGTCACGGAGGCGGAGGCCAAACGATTAGGCCTTTCCCTCGAGAATGGCACAAGTAAGATCAAGGCCGTCAACTCGCAAGCACAACTCGTGTTAGGGGTGGCCAAAGGCGTGGCAATTGCAGTGGGACCTTGGAAGGGCACTGCAAACTTCACCGCCGCACCTATCAACGACTTCCAAGTCATACTGGGTATGGACTTCTTGGCTTCGTCAAAGGCGGTTCCGATGCCACACCTTGGAGCATTAAGCATCATGGAGGAGACAACCCCGTGCATAGTCCTAGCGAGCCAGGAGAAAACGGTAAACACCCAAACCCTCTCTGCTTTACAGTTGCGAAGGGGTGTGAACCGTGGTGAGATGACTTACCTTGCGGCAATCTGCGAGGTGAGCGACGAGGGCCTCGAGAAGGAGGACCTTTCGACGGAGATTGCGACAGTTTTGGCAGAATTCCAGGACGCCATGCCCAAGGAATTGCCAAAGCAACTTCCACCTAGGTGGGAGGTGGATCATGCTATCAAGCTCGAGCCAAGAGCCAAACCGCAAGCAAAAGCGCCATACCGAATGGCCCCACCAGAGCTCGAGGAGTTGCAAAAGAAATTGAAGGAACTCTTCGATGCAGGATTTGTTCGACCGTCAAAAGCACCCTATGGAGCACCAGTTTTGTTCCAGCGGAAGAACGATGGAAGCCTGCGGCTTTGTATAGACTACAGGGCACTCAATAAGGTAACTATAAAAAACAAGTACCCTATCCCTTTGGTTGCAGATCTCTTTGATCAATTGGGCGGAGCGAAATTCTTCACCAAACTTGATCTTCGCTCCGGGTACTACCAAGTGCGGATTGCGGAAGGAGATGAGGAAAAGACCACGTGCGTGACAAGGTACGGGTCCTATGAGTTCCTTGTCATGCCGTTCGGCTTGACGAATGCGCCAGCAACCTTCTACACCCTCATGAACAAGGTGTTCCATCCCTATCTCGATCGCTTCGTGGTCGTGTACCTCGACGACATCGTGATATACAGCAACACCTTAGAGAAGCACATCGAACATTTACGAACCGTCTTCCAAGTGTTGCGGGAGAACCAGTTGTTCGTCAAGAAGGAGAAATGCAGCTTCGCGAAGGAAGAGGTACACTTCCTTGGCCACTGGATAGGCCAGGGACAACTCCGCATGGATCAACAGAAAGTGCGAGCCATTTGCGAATGGGAGACCCCAACAACCATACCTGAGTTGCGGTCGTTCCTTGGGCTCGTCAACTACTATCGGCGTTTTATTGCAGGCTACTCTGTGAGAGCAGCCCCCCTAACGGATCTCTTGAAGAAGAACCACTCGTGGGATTGGACCTCTCAATGCGTGGAGGCATTCGAGGACCAAAAGCGGGCGGTGACGGAGGATCCGGTGCTGCGACTACCTGACTGCAGTCGCACCTTTGAGGTACACACCGATGCCTCAGATTTTGCCATTGGCGGTGTTCTCGTGTAGGATGGACACCCCATTGCCTACGAGAGTCGCAAACTCAACGACACCGAGCGGCGATACATTGTCCAAGAGAAGGAGATGACCGCCGTAGTGCATTGTTTGCAGACCTGGCGGCATTATTTGCTCGAGAGCAAGTTTGTGGTGCGCACCGACAACGTCGCCACAAGCTACTTCCAATCGCAGAAGAAGCTGTCGCCTAAACAGGCAAGGTGGCAGGATTTCTTGGCGGAGTTCGACATGGTGATGCAGTACAAGCCCGGGAAGGAGAATCACGTGGCCGATGCACTCAACCGCAAGGCTGAACTAGCGGCTGTGTGGCAGCTTCGCGGGACACTCCGTGATCGACTTCGCGCAGGAACCAACGAGGACCCTATCGCTCAGAACCTTGTGCAACTTGTCAAGGAGGGCAAAACACGAAGGTTTTGGCTCAGCAACGGGTTACTCCTCACCAAAGGGTGGCAGGTGTTTGTGCCCAAGTGGGGCAACCTTCGCCGCGAGCTCATAAAGAAGTGTCATGACTCCAAGTGGGCAGGTCATTCAGGTCAGAAGCGGACTTTGGCATTGCTCGAGGCCGCTTACTACTGGCCACGAATGCACGAAGACGTCGAGGCCTACGTGCGAACTTGCTTGGTGTGTCAACAGGACAAGGTTGAACACCAGCGACCTGGCGGTCTCCTCGAGCCATTGCCTATTCCAAGCCGTCCGTGGGAGAGCATCTCCATGGACTTCATCTCCGCCTTGCCAAAGGTGGGGGAGCGTGGGTCCATACTGGTGGTGGTGGATCGTTTTTCTAAGTACGGGACCTTCATCGCAGCACCAACCGATTGCACGGCTGAAGAAGCAGCACAACTCTTCGTCAGCCATGTCGTCAAACTTTGGGGGATCCCCGAAAGTATTGTGAGCGACCACGACCCCAGATTCACCGGCAAGTTTTGGACCGAGGTGTTCAAAATCTTGGGCTCTGAGTTGCTCTTTTCCACCAGTTTTCATCCACAGACGGACGGACAAACGGAGCGGGTGAATGCTCTGTTGGAGGAGTACTTGCGGCACTTTGTGAGTGCCAGTCAGAAGGATTGGGTACATCACCTTGATGTTGCCCAGTTTTCCTACAATTTGCGGCGCAGCGACTCTACGGGCTGTAGTCCCTTCGAGCTGGCAATTGGGCGACAACCGCTCGCCCAACACACAGCCACTGCGGAAGAGCAGTTCCGCAGCCCTGTTGCTCTCCAATTTACCTCTAACTTGCAGGAAATGGGTGAAATTGCGAGGGCGAGCTTGGAGAAAGCAGCTCGGCGAATAAACAAGTGGGCGGACGAAAAGCGACAACCACGGGAGTTTGCCGTGGGTGATCAAGTGATGGTCAAATTACTACCGCAGCAGTTCAAGGTCTTGCGCAAGGTGCACAAGGGGCTGCTACGCAAGTATGAAGGCCCATACCCCATCGTCAAACGTGTGGGTAAGTCTGTCTACAAACTGCAGCTGCCCGCGAACCTCAAGATCCATCCTGTCTTCCATGTCAGCAAGCTGAAACAATACCATGAAGACGCCGAGGATCTAAACCATGGCATGTCGCAGCGCGCCCCGGTGACCATGACTACATCCCTTGACAAAGAAGCAGAATCCATCCTGGACACTCGACTGATTCGGCGACGCGGAGTGCCGCCAAGCCCAGCGTACTTGGTGAAGTGGAAAAATCTCCCTTACGGCGAGGCTACTTGGGAGAAGGGTGACACACTTTGGCAATACCAAGCACTTATCGACGAGTTCCAGAAGCAGCGCGCGACGAGGACGCCTGCGCATTAGGTGGGGGAGAGTGTTAGGGACTTAGAAAATTTTAGTCTAAGTTCCTAACCCAAACCGAAGTGGGCTTATCAAGGTGGCCCAACTTCAACATCATTTATAGAAGGTGAAGAGACATTGTGAAAGGTGAAGAGACTTGCAATCTCCATCATCAATGTCACCACCACCATTAATGTCAAGGGAATGCCAAGAGTCATAAGGTTGTAAATGTAGGCTTAGTGGGTAAGTTGTACATGAGCCTATAAATAGGAAAATTGGCTAGAGAGAGACCACCGAGTTCTATCCGACATACCAATTCATTGTTCTTAAGCCCAGCAATCAATCAATAATTCTGCACACAATAATACATGATTAATTACCACACTATCAAGATTTATAAAAGCCTTTGAATAAGTCAATTATGCCAATCAAGAGGATTTTTGACACACATGACTGACGGATTTGGGAACAGTGACTTGACAAAACATGCCAGATTAATTTTTGTTTCTCCAAGAGACCAAAGTTTAAGGTGAGACTAAGATTGGAACATTTCAAATCAAAAGTTTGAGCCCCCTTTTAAAACAAATCAAAGTTTAGGGATCAGAGTGGAACTTCCATAATAATTTAGGACTCATGGTGTAATGATACTAAAATTGCTAAAAGTTAACCTCCAACAGCTGATTGATGGAAGAACTCAAATTAACTACCATGAAGATTAGCATAATGTTTAAATCTTGATGTCGAAATGCACTTCACAACTCTGCCCTATTCATTATGTTATGGGGTAGAAAACACATAAATTTGTCTTAAATACATCTTCCATGAATCAGAGAACAAATTCAGTCAGTTTGAAGCTATTCACAAAGAATTTTGATATCACAGCATTAGAAGGGCGATGTATGAGTGGAACTTTAAGTGGCAATCAAAACAACTTAGGGCTTGGTGGCATTTGCAAACATTCTTTGCTACCCTCGAGCATCTCTACAACTCGACACATTGTTGGTCGATCAGCAGGCAATTTCTGTATACACCAAAGCCCAACTAATATCAACTTTTTTGCAACTTCATTGGTATCCACACTCACCCCATAAGCTTCTAAATTATCATATTTAATTAGATGATCGTATATCTGGTACACGGAACAGTTTTCACTGTTGCTATCCACTCCCGTACTGATATTTATCTTTCCCTTAACCATTTGAAGTACCATCATTCCATAGCTATAGACATCAGCCTTACTGGAGATAGTTCCAAAGTTTGGGAAGCAGAATTCTGGGGCCATATATCCAGGAGTTCCTCTTTTACCTTGCACCGAAAGAACGCTCTTTTGCGTAGAGCATAACTTAGCCAGCCCAAAATCAGCAATCTTGGGACGTAATTCTCGATCTAGTAAGATGTTATGAGGTTTGATGTCGAAGTGCACTATATGCGTTTTACATCCACGATGCAGATATTCTAGCCCTCGAGCTACGCCTACTGCTATGCCGTGTAATGTTTTCCAAAGAAGCAAAGCGTCCATACCGGATCTGTCTTTGTTGATAAATTCCTCCAAGGTTCCGTTTGGAACGAATTCATAGATAAGAGCTTGGTTGGACCCCTCTAAACAGAAGCCCATCAAAGTCACGACATTGACATGGGATGTTTTGCTAATGCTGACAACTTCATTAACGAAATCCTCCCCCTCCCCTTTGGACTGGTTTAAGACCTTTACAGCTACTTCTCGACCATCAGAGAGCTTACCTTTGAAGACAGTTCCGAATCCACCTTTCCCAAGTGTAACTTTGAAGTTTTCAGTCATTTTCTTTACCTCTGCATACTTGTACTTTCTTGGGGCTACAGATTCGTACTTCATAATAATGGCCTCAATCCTTTGTTCCTTTTTAGATATTTTCCTCAAGAAAGGTTTGGAATCACAACAGTTTTTGCAAAGAAGGCAGATGAAAATGGATAGGACTAGTAATAAGCTTAAAGGACCTGCAACAAAACCTGGAAAGGAGCCAAAAGAAAAGCCAATAAATATGCAACGAATTCAACTTTAAAATTGTTGGCTATAAAGTATTAATCACTCTTAACAATATAGAAGAATGATAAATTAGACAAAATTTTGAAAGCTCAAATCATTTACAAGATTACATAGTAGTATATTTCATAACTTTCGTCATGTTTTGAAATGATCCGTGCGTGTATTCAATGGCTCCCTTCTTTGATAGGGTGCAAATATTCTTATCATGTCCTTCAATATGTTCAGTTGACTATATCTTGAGAATGTTACTTGAGATATATTTTGATTACATGTTATGTTAAATCGAAACGGCGAAAAATAAATTCAAGAATAAAAATAATATAAGAAAAGAAAAGTAAGTGCACACCAAATTTTACGTGGTTCGGCCACCGGCCTACATTCACGGGCGAAGACGGAGCAAAGACTTTTATTAAAGTCCAAAGTAAAATACAAAGATTATATCTCTCAAGAAAACCGAAGCTCCAAATAAAACCGAAATATCAAAATTTACGTCCACCCTAACGATTCCTAAGAATCCATAACGATTCCTAAGAATCCAATCGTATGGACGCCCTCACCTTAGAGCTGCAATTTCTTAATTAATTGCCGGTTTCATTAGCAACATATGGCTCCTCCAATACGGCCTCTCTCATCTTGGGTTGCTAAATTAATTAGAGCATGACCTCTAATTAAAATCTCGGCTTCGTTAATATGGCCGTATGTACCAACACCAACATCACGTATCTTCCTTGGTTGGCCTAAATTAATTAGCGTTTCGGCTAATTAAAAGTTGCGGCTTCATTAAAGTGGCCGGGTATGCTATATATAATATATGCCTCCAAACTAGAATCTAATTAGGATTTGTAGTCTAATTAAACTCTTAATTAAATTCTAGTTATACCCAACAATCTAAATCCCATATTATCCTAATTAGATTAGGATTTAACTTCAATTTAGATAAATACAAATCTAAACCAAATTATAACACAAACTAAAGGAGATCTTGACCAGATCAAGTCGTTGACTAGATCAAGTGTGTCTTTTGAATGTGGATCGATCTCTAGATTGATCCTCGAATGCACCATTTTACAATCAAGCAATTCGATTGAGGAGGAATCGGTTCAACCGGGTTCTATCTCAATAAAACAAACGAAAGCCGAAGCGAAGACTATTGAATGATGACTTGGTTGAATGAGTCGAATTGATTATATTAAGAGGAAGCTTGGGTTACAAGTTAAATTACTCCTAAAAAATGCTGTAAATGCAGGAAAGAAAAGCTACACGTTAGACTATTCCTAGGAAAAGCGGTAAATTGTAGAGAATTAGTAAATGTGGTTATGTTTGAGTGTGTAAGACCCTTATTACAGGCTCCAAAAATGTTATTTGTAGTATTCCTCTGTCAGTTTCCATTATCGATCATCTCGCGTAGTGGGAGAGTGCTACAGTTATGATCGTGAAAATCACATCCCACGTTTCCAACGGTTCCGTCTAAAGTCTCTTCATCTTCGGGCGCTCTTTTTTCGGCTCCTAGTCCACCACGTGTCCTTGTCTTCTTCACCCATATAGGCTAAGCATGTGGGCCAGGCCGTCTACCACCTGACGCGCATTTTCTTACGCCAACAATGCTTCCCGGATAGTCTTTCGAACGGATGTTCGGATGACTATCGGTGTTTAATCAATGGCCGTGATTTACCGTTTCTTCCGATCATTTTGCATTTAATGATTCAACCAACGGCTACGATTAGTCGTGCCCTTTTATCTTATTTAATTATTTCACATTAAATACGGCCATCATCATTCAAATTTCTTTACAAAATACTCTTGACGGCATGCAAATGCACATAGCAGTGCCAACATGATGGAAAAGGAGAAATAACTGAATTTATTTCTACCTTTCAGTTCTTTGCCTATTTTGCTGATTCTCTAAGCTTTTTCTTTACCTATTAAACTAATATGCTTGGTATGAATCAAATTATTATGCTGTTCTTGACTTAAGTGATAAAAATCAACATAAGCATTATTAATTGGTTTTGTTATATGTTGTTGCAGGAGGGAAGAAGTTGGAAAAATGGGTTATAATAGGTAACATATTTACTCCCACTCTGCTGTCTGCTTTTTTGCTTTACTTTTTATTTTCTTTCTTTTTTTGTGGGGAAAAAGCATACGGACCTTTTTGAACTTTAGCTTTTTTTAAATTTTGACAATCAAGTACTTCAATAGACTTGTCTTTTCAATTGCAATTATTATATGTTGCATGGAATCTTATATAGTTCAAAATACAAACAATTTACTTTTTTTATTCTTACATTTAAAAAATATATAACATAGGTTCATCCATTTCTATAATTCTCATAAATAACTTTTAAATTTATAGACAAAAAAATAGATTTTTTTTTAATATTTTGTAGTCTCAAAAGTATGTACACGACAGGTGATTAAAATGTCTCCGTAATTAGTAACTTTAATTGAGGAGAGGAGAGGGGTATGGAATTATTTGACAAAACTTAGGAGGTCTAATTACCAAAATTGAAAATTATGATGCCTGTTTATAGAAGTGCTATAGTTTAGGGTGGGTGTCCTTGTACATTTTTCATGTCAGCAAATATATCAGATTATGCATGCAGATCAATCAAGTAAGGTAGTTTATAGTTGTTGCTTCGGATTACGCTTCTTTTATTATTCTACTTTTATTTCTTCCTAGAGCTTATTTGTTCCAATTATGCAAGTAGATCAATCAAGACAAGCAAATAATTCAGCCTCAGATAGCTTATCAAACCCAGCTAGTAGGAAGAACTGCTTATATCAAATAGTTTCGATGAAAAATTATACGCAGAAAAGCTTCTAAACCAATACTCACACTCTGTTTCATCTTTTGGTGTTTTCCACTCACATCCTGCATCCTAATTAAACAGGTGTTTCACAGGGATTTAACTTTTTCTACGGATTTTTCATTTACAATCTACCAAACTCCAAAGGGGAATCACTTCGGAAGGTTTTACTACATCAATCTTGAAGATTCTTCTCGAATCTCAAGACATCGGACGCCGAAGCCAAAGAGTCATGAAATTCTTTGAGTTTCTAGGTAGGATAATAAATTTAGGACTCGAGCTCGTAGCCTCCCATTTTGGCTTATCATTTTATGCCACTTGGCATCTTTTAATTAGGCATATGGACGGCGAGTGGTCTATAAAAGGTTGTGTCCTCCACCCCCATAAGATAAGTAAGAAACAGTTATAATCTCTATTCCAGAAATACAATCTCTCTTCTTCAAACTCTCTCTTGCACTTCAACTTAGAACGAGTAGGTCCAAGTTCGTAAGAGGAGGTGTAGACTTGCTCACTTCGTGAAGGAAGGCGAGCGTGAAAGAAGGCGAGCGCCGCGCGGACTTTTCAAGTAATTTCGTTTAAGTCCGTGACAAGCAACTGGCTTGTTAATATCTATCCTATGCATTTTGCTCTGCAAGCGAAGAAGAACAAAAAATCAATCTCACTCCTCCACTTACCTCATCAGAGACTATCGCTTTGAAAAACGCTATGTTGACCCCTAATTATATAGTGCAGATTATAAGACCCACATCTTGTCATATGCTGAGCTCAATGAAGCCACCGACGGATTCTCTCCCTCCCAAGAGCTCGGCGACGGCGGCTTTGGCACCGTTTACAAAGGTACTTGAAAAAATACTAAATACTTGAATTAAAGGGCTAAATTGTGAGGCCTCTGATTTAAAGTTCTTCAGAATTCATAGGTATTAGCATTCTTCCTTTCAATTATACTGCAACTTCTGATTTCTTCCATCCATTTAAGGCCTTTTTTTTTTTTGTTGGCCAGAGCTTAGTAAACTTCCTCTGAGACTAGAACTATTCAAAAAGATTCTTACTTATCTTTGATTCAAGGCCAACTACAACTTTTCATTGAGCTGAAGCATAAGCTATCAATTGGAACTGCTTTTCAGACTTAAAAGTTCATTTCCAGCTGTAGTCACCGCAAGAAATCTGTTGTTTTTATTTGTCAAACACGTGACAATTGCTTGATGTAATAAAAAAAGCTATTTTATTAGCCAGACCAAACAAAAACCTATTAGGTTCTATTGATTCATATTAGTAATGAGCGCACAAACTTAACGAAATCAAAAGCGATCACCACACAAAAGTAGATCTCAAATGCACGATAAAATAATGAACACACAAATTTACGTGAAAAATCCTTTGCAGAAAAAAAACTACGGGCGAAGAAGGAAAGTTTCACTATATGAAAAAGGGAATACAAAAAAAATGTTCTTGATGATTCAATCGCTCGATCTCTCTAGGGCAAAAGAAAAGAGAATAAAAAATTCTTAACGGTTTTTTCCTATTGTCCCGAGCCCTCCGCTTCCACTACAGACATCTAATTTTCTTTTTCCAAAATTTACTAAATTTTGTCGTCGCGCCACGAAGTCGTCGGCGAACTAGAAACATAAAATCAAAGTAATTTCTAATTTCGGAGCCACATCTAACAATTCAGGAAAGCTACAAGACGATCAGATAATTGTTGTAAAGCGCCTGTACGAGAACAACTACAAGCGAGTCGAGCAGTTCATGAACGAGATCGGCATCCTCTCCCGTCTCCGCCACCAAAACCTCGTCTGCCTCTATGGCTGCACCTCCCGCCACTACTGCGAGCTTCTCCTCGTCTACGAGTTTGTGTCCAACGGATGTCACGCCCCGGAGTTAGTTAAAAAGCGGTCTAAATTTTTTTAAAAAAAACAGAGTTTAAAACTGGGTTCCCAGGACGCGAACAGATCGCCACGCATATAGAAAATTCTCCGTCCACTCGGACAGAGTTTCTTCTATACACGCAAGGCTAGGCAAGTACAAATGAACAATCAATTGCAATTAGAGTTACTAACTAACATAACTAACTAAAACAACAATAATTCAATACATGATCTGAATACCAGTATTCAACAACTACTAATGAAACCAACACGATCATCATAATAATGATAACTAAGTCATGATCGAGAGTAAGAAATTGAAATGAACGTAGTGCATCCAGCAACCAATCAAGTATCATGGGGATGGCTCTATCAAAACATCTCACATCACCGACCCGACATCTCACCACCCGACGAGCCAGGAAAATTGGTCACCAAAGGGTGTGAGGTACAACTGAATGTATCCTAGTGGGTACAACGAGCCGAGAAACAGCAAGTCGTACCTACTAGTATACAATATACAGCGGATAGTAAGAAGGCAGTAGGTAAAGGCAGATATATAATAGATATATAACATCACAGCGCTGGAGTAAAGGATACTGATAATCATCTACAAGTTAGGCTAATCACAAAGCTAGAATAATAAAGCAGGTAATGGCAAGTATAATTCATAGTGAATTTCAGTGCTGATCATAAATGGGTACTGAACATCAAGAGCTAATGTGTACTAAGCAGATGGCATGATAATATCAATCTCTAATAGTAAGAATAATGCGTCAACAACTGAAACCAAGTACCCAATCACTGTCGTCATGGGTCACGGGAACCTCGAGCTAATGCCATAACAGAACACCCAGCTAAATTGACAACAACCCTCCGTACCCCTTGGCACAGCTAAAGGGGCTCGCGAGTCAAGTAGACCACTCTACCGGTAAAGAACACCATGACGGTGGCCAAACTGTCGGTGTACGCGAGGTGTACACCAGGTGCATGGTGATCACACTACTGATGCTCAATGCTCACGGTCTACAGACCGAGTAATCGACAACAAGCCAGAAACTCCCAACGGGATGCTAATAACTGTATAACTATATCATGTTGTATAATAACAATTGATCCCTATACTATCATGCAACATAAGAATAGGGAGATACTGTAATCACTAAATAGGAGTATACTGAAGTAAACTAAATTACAATCACAATTAGCTAATGACCAAACAGGCATGGCAAGAGTCCAAGTATAATAGCTAGATGTAAACACGCAATACTTTCACTCTGAGGTTCATGTGTATTACATTGTTTTGTAGTTTGAGGAACCACACAATGCTTTTGCTCTGAGGTTCATGTATGCTTCTTTGTTTTTTTTCGCCTATATGAATAAGCATTTTTCCGCCTATATGAATCGCCATGTTTATTCTTTGCAATGCCCAAGTGATGATTCAGAGGAAGTGAAGGCAAGGCTGAAGTATTGAGCAGAAACAGTGGCATGTACAATTAAACTGTGCAACTGATCACCTAATGAGGTAAATGCATTAATTTTTGTTAGGATTTGGTTAGTTTTGTAATTAAATCTTAATTGAATTAGAATTAATATTTAAATCTGTTAGAGATAAATTAATTTAGATTTAAATATTAATTAGAGTATAATTCTAATTTAAGTAGATTTGAGTTTATCTTGGACGGAGTTTATATATATCTCTAATGTAGAGAGCATATATATATATAAGTACGTATGATCTTGAGGATGATTGTACGATACAAAAAGAGAAAAAAAGAGATAAGTCTTCTAGGTTTATAGAAGACGAGAAAAGGGTGAGAGAGATTCAAGAGGAGGGCTCGGGTTGAAGCTACTCTATTGCAGAAGAAAAGAGGAGTCGGTGTAATTCTTTTCTTGGTTAATGAATCTTATTTTACCCGCATATATCCTTGTATTGGTTTTCTTCTCTTTGTGGTTGTGCTAGATCCAGTTATGTTGAGAGGACGGGTTTATGGTAAAAACCCGATTTAACGTTTCCGCTGCGGAATCCCAACTCTAGGTGGTACCGGAGCGGATTGCAGTATCGAAACGGATTGCATATTCACATAATCTGGTACCGGTGCGAGTACAAGATTTCCCAATAATTGGTATCAGAGCCAAAGGTTATCGATCTTCGGAAAAGATCGACGGAGATGGCCACGAAGTTCAAAATCGAGAAGTTCGACGGCAAGAACAATTTCGGCTTGTGGCAAATTAAAGTTCGAGTCGTTTTGGTACAACAGGATTTGGACCAAACGTTGAATGGTAAAGAGGCAAAGCCGACGAAGATTACGGATGCGGCATGGGAGAAGATAGAGCGGAAAGCGTTGAGTGCGCTTCATCTATTATTAGCAGATGATGTTTTTTACAACATAGCCAACGAGTCAACACCGGCGAAGTTGTAGAATAAATTAGAAGATCTGTACATGACCAAGTCCTTGACGAATAGATTGTATCTGAGGCAACGATTGTTCACACTGCGGATGCAAGAAGCGGCTAGCCTACATGAGCATCTGAACGAGTTCAACAAGGTGGTGACCCAGTTGACCAGTATCGGAGTCAATTTGGATGATGAAAATAATGCGCTTATTTTACTTTCTTCGTTACCGGCGACATATGAGCATCTTGTGACCACGTTGCTTTATGGTAAGAAGACCATAAGCGTGGAGGCAGTCACGGCGGTGTTTCTCTCGAATGAGATGCGAAAGATGACTCAGGAGTCCAGCATGCAGAGTCATGACACAGCTTTGATAGTAAAAGCGAAGAAGGATGTAAAAATATTGGCGACAGGAAGTAGACAAAAGAAGCCGTTATCCGAGATAGAGTGCTTCTATTGTCATAGGAAAGGTCACATTAAGCGCAACTGTTATAAGCTTAAAGATGATCTGGATGAGCTAAAGCGACAAAAAGAAAAAATTGTCGCGAATCAGGACAAGGAGACGTTAGTGATGGCGCAAGCAGCAGAATCGGAGATGATCGATTCTAATGTGCTATATGCGACGACCGGTGATACTAAAATTTCAAATGATGTATGGGTACTCGATTCGGCATGTTCCTTTCACGTCTGTCCGGAAAAAGAGTCCTTTGCTACCTATAAGGCGATAAAAGGTGGAAAAGCTCTTATGGGGAACGGGATGGCGTGCAAAGTTTTAGGAGTCGGCACGGTGAAGATCCGGATGCACGATGGGGTCGTGAGGATGCTGACAGGTGCACGACACGTTCCTAGTTTGAAGCGGAATTTGATCTCGTTAGGTGAGTTGGACTCGAAAGGTTGCAAAATTTCAACTTTAGGTGAAGCAATGAGGGTGCAAAAACGAGATCGAGTCGTGTGCATGGCGAACAAGTGCGGGAACTTGTATGTTATGAACGGGAGAACAATCAGAACCGAAGCAAAAGCAATTTGGGTTGCAAAAGTTCGCGGAGGCGCAATCGCTCAAGATGGAGCGGAGGATGCGGCAACATCGAGCGGCGGAGACAAGCTCAAGGTGGAGCTTGCGTGGTAAGCTCGACGTAGTAGTTAAAGATTACAAATCAAACCAAGGTGGAGATTGTTAGGATTTTGTTAGTTTTGTAATTAAATCTTAATTGGATTAGGATTAATATTTAAATCTATTAGAGATAAATTAATTTAGATTTAAATATTAATTAGAGTATAATTCTAATTTAAGTAGATTTGAGTTTATTTTGGACGGAGTTTATATATATCTCCAATGTAGAGAGCATATATATATAAGTACGTATGATTTTGAGGATGATTGTACGATACAAAAAGAGAGAAAAGAGATATACCAAGTTATCGTTGCAAACCCCGAGATATTATTACTGCGAAGGATAACCAAAGATCAAAAGGTCTGATTCAAAATTATATTGCTTCATCCGCCCATGAGGAATTGCCAAAACATTTGACTATTGACTCATTCCAATATAAAGGATAAGTCTTCTAGGTTTATACAAGACGATAGAAGGGTGAGATAGATTCAGGAGGAGGGCTCAGGTTGAAACTACTCTATTGTAGAAGAAAAGATGAGTCGGTGTAATTTTTTTCTTGGTTAATAAATCTTATTTCATCCGCATATTTCCTTGTATTGGTTTTCTTCTCTTTGTGGTTGTGCTAGATCCAGTTATGTTGAGAGGACGGGTTTATAGTAAAATCCCGATTTAACGTTCCGCTATGGAATCCCAACTCTAGACGGTACTGGAGCGGATTGCAGTATCGAAGCGGGTTGTGGATTCACAGAATCTGGTACCGGGGCGAGTACCGGATTTCCCAACAAATTCTATATCAGAATAAGGTAAAACAGAAAGAACTAAGATGATCACAACTCAACTAAAATAATTTCTTTATGTTTCACTAACATGATCCACTCCAGATTTCATCTTAGTTATGATAAAGAACTAAATGCATTCTTTGCAGTGGCATGTACATACTCATCACCTCAACCAGTGGCATGTACAATTAAACTATGCAACTGAGATTCATATGAGAACCTAATGTAGATTTCATCACAATCCAGTGCTCATCTAAAGAAGACGACAAATGTGATAATGCAGATTTTGAGAACAAAAATCCTAATGCAGATTTCACTCTGAGGTTCATGTTAGAACCTAATGCACCCTGCTCGGCGAAATTTTGAGGAACCACACAATGCTTTCTCTCTAATGTTTATGTGAGAACCTAATGCAGATTTCATTTCAATCCAGTCCTCATCTAAAGAAGAGGACAAATGTGATAATGCAGATTTTGAGGACAAAAATTTCAATGCAGATTTCGCTCTGAGGTTCATGTGAGAACCTAATGCAGATTTTGAGGAATCACGCAATGCTTTCGCTCTGAGGTTCATGTGTATTGCATTATTTTTTACTTTGAGGGACCACGCAATACTTTCACTCTAAGGTTCATGTGAGAACCTAATGTAGATTTTGAGGAACCACGCAATGATTTCGCTCTGAGGTTCATGTATGCTTTGTTTTTTTTTTTTTTTGCCTATATGAATCAGCATTTTTCCGCCTATATGAATCGGCATGTTTATTCTTTGTAATGCCCAGGTGATGATCCGGAGGAAGTGAAGGCAAGGCTAAAGTATTGGGCTCAAACAGTGGCATGTACAATTAAATTGTGCAACTGATCGCGCCTAATGAGGTAAATGCATTAATTTCTATATCAGAATGAGGTGAAACATAAAGAACTAAGATGATCACAACTCGACTAACATAATTTCTTTATGCTTCACTAACATGATCACATACTGTCACTTCGGATTTCATCTTAGTTATGATAAAGAACTAAATGCATTCTTTGCAGTGGCATATACGTACTCATCACCTCAAGCTGTGGCATGAACAATTAAACTATGCAACTGAGATTCATGTGAGAACCTAATGTATATTTCATCCCAATCCAGTGCTCATCTAAAGAAGACGACAAATGTGATAATGCAGATTTTGATGATAAAAATCTAAATGCAAATTTCGCTCTGAGGTTCATGTGAGAACCTAATGCTCGGCGAAATTTTGAGGAACCACACAATACTTTCGCTCTGAGGTTCATGTAAGAACCTAATGCACCCTACTCAGTGAAATTTTGAGGAACCACACAATGCTTTCACTCTAAGGTTATGTGAGAGCCTAATGCAGATTTCATCCCAATCCAGTACTCATCTAAAGAAGAAGACAAATGTGATAATGCATATTTTCAGGACAAAAATCCTAATGCAGATTTCGCTCTGAGGATCATGTGAGAACCTAATGTAGATTTTGAGGTTCATGTGTATTGCATTATTTTTTTGTTTGACGAATCACGCAATGGTTGCGCTTTGGGGTTCATGTGAAAACCTAATGCTCGGCGAAATTTTGAGGAACCACGCAATGCTTTCGCTCTAAGGTCTATGTGAGTACCTAATGTAGATTTCATCCCAATCCAGTACTCATCTAAAGAAGAAGACAAATATGATAATGCAGATTTTTCGTGCATGTGAGAACCTAATGCAAATTTTGAGGAACCTAATACAGATTTCACTCTGAGGTTCATGTGTTTTGCATTATTTTTTAGTTTGAGAACTATGATAATAAGTATGCTTTCCTGTCATAATAAATCAATTCAATTAGAAATGAACATTAATTTCTGTTTGGAATTGTTAAATAGTAGGACAAATCAGTTGAATATATATAATTTATTTGTAGTATTATTTTATTTAGGTACCCATTCTCCTTTAGATGATTTTTGACGCGTTATTCGCTAAATTTGGCATGAATTGTTTGCTGCGAAATTTGTTTATATGATTGTGTAAATGTTAATATTCTCTTACATAAAATGCATGATTTTTTTTTTGCACGGTTATTTATCTGAGATTTTTTTAAAATTTTTACAAAAAAGTATTATATAAATTTTTTCTGTTATCGTTTAATAATTTAACTAATTATTTTATATCCGTGGCCAAATACGGATTTATCACTGGTTAAGATTGAAAGGTGAAAGAGACAAAGAAAATATAAGATTGAAAGATGATGGGTACGTGATGTACGGATGTACATATAAACATAGGTTGAATAATAATTATTTTTTAATAGATGAAGAGATTAAGTACAAAAGTACAGCACTTTTCGAAAGAGAGGGACACTAAATGTCAAAAAGAAAATTGATCACATATTTGGGAACTCCTAGTGCATTTTATCTTTTTATTTTTAATTGAAGTAAACACTTTTTTCAGCAAAAAAATAATTACTAGTCATAAAATTTGTCAAACTCTCTAATTAATCTAATAAAATGTTCAGTTCAATTGAATGAAATTATGAGACACCACAAATGGAAATAAATGTAAATTACGGGAATGTCAGGAAAAAAAAAAAAAAAAAAAAAAAAAAAAAAAAAAAGAAGAGAGAAAGAAAGAAAGAAAGAAGAAGGACTCAAATTGTTTTGCTCCTTCCAAGTCACGTGGACATCTCCTCCGTTCTCTTTTTAGTAGAACATGAGAATTACTTTGGTGCGTACCCTTTAGAATCGTTTTAGTCAAGGTCAACTGACTAGTCGTGCGAGTTACACTGTTACAACGCGGTGCATAGTGCATACATAATGTCGCTCATTCGTCCTAAATTTAAACAAAGGACAAATTGTTATCACTGTGCTTCCATTCCATGTCTATTCCATTCTACTTCCTCCTCTTCCTCTTCCTCTTCCTCTTCTTCAACTTTCATGCTGCCAATCCTTCTCCTCCATGCCCTACAACCCAATTCTCATGTGGAAGTTTCACTGGGACTATTGAGTATCCTTTCTTCACAAACACCACCACTTCAGATCCGCAGTGTCAAAACCTCCACCTCATCCAGTGTTTGTATCAGAGACCAATGGTCCAATTCAATGGCACAAGATTTCTCTATGTTGTTAGAAATATTTCGTATTTTGATAGGACAATTCTAGTCGAAGATTCCAACCTTCACTCTAGCCCTTGGAATTCTAACTGTACTTTCTTCTACAGTTTCAAAAATCCTAACCATATTAATAATCTTAGCCAACTTACTTCGCATATAAATGCCACCCTCTCTTCATTCAGCTGCAGTAGGCTAGAGAATGAATATTATCAGAACATTTTTGGCAATTTCCTCGGTCCTCTTTCTTGCAAGAATTATACCCTCTTCTTTTCCCAAATGCCAGAAGATCAACACCAGCAGAGTCATCTTCCTGCATATTGTTCGCTCACTTGGGATCGTCGGTTTAACTGAAAGTTGTCATTTGGTGGAGATCACGAAGATAAGAACAACGGTGATCGCATCTCTGTGCTATCCGGCGGTTTCTCTTACAACTGGGATCTTCACCCAGATTGCTTCAGTTGCCAAGTTAATGCTGATAGTAGCTGTACTACAAGTGCTGGTGGGCGCGATCCAAATCCCTCGTGCGGATGCACAAAGCAATGCCACGTAAAAGGTTCGCTTATGTCTTTCATTTATTTACGCACTTCGATTCATTGATCTTCTAAGCTTTCTATCACCTTTTAAAGAGTTGATTGCTTGATATGAATCAAATAGCTCCTGAATCATGCATGTTGGGAACTTCATGCGAATCTAACCTTTTTTCTGAGGGTGGTTAGTATTATGTTTTATGCATAATTTAATGGGTTTCGTTGTGTGTCGTTGCAGGGAGTCAGAAGTAGAAAAAATAAATTATAATAGATAAATTGTTTCTCCAACTCTACTCCTATATCTTCTTTTCTGTAATTGATATGATCATCCTATTATACTCAGTAATATTCACAAAAAAAAAAAAGACTAATTAATTTGTATTGAAAAGTGAACTTGATTATTTCCAGGATTTAGAAAAATAAAGTTTGGATGACTAGATTTGAATACTGAAAATAAGAATAATATAATTTTAAAATAAAAATATTTTATCTAATTAATGAACATCAATGTACTGATATAAAATAATAATTTGGTAAGTTAATTAATTACTAATATTGTATAAGATAATAGAGATCACATTAGTTTGTTAATTAAAACTATAAGAAGTAAGTTAATATATTAATTAATTAGCTAGTTAATTATAATTAAAAAAATTAATTGCCTAACTAGTTAATTAAATATTTATCAAATTAATAAGTTAAGTGATTAATTAGTTATCTAATTAATAAATAAATTATTATATATAGGATACATTAATTAACAATATTTCATAATATTTTAGAGCTTAAATAATAATTTTAGTTGGGGAATAAAAAAAGGAAAGTGTAATTTCATCTATATGGAAGAGCAACTATTCCGCCTTCTAAATTGATTATTTTATGAGAACCTGAAACAAAAAATACTAATAGTAATATTTCGATGAATGATGAAGGAGAGAACAAAAATTGCTTGGGGACATAATTCCAATTTGTTCAATTGAGACTGTGGAATCCATCGCCACGTGGGCTTTAGGTCTCATATATGGAAAAAGACACCTTACTTAATTAGAACGGACATTGATGTCGGAGCCTTCAATACTTTTAGCAGTTCTTTTTTTTTTTCTTTTTTTTTTTTCTGGACTGTTAATAAAAAAATCTAATATATATATATATATATTAAGAAAATAAAAAAATTTTGATAAATTTTAAAATTTGGAACTTAAATTCAAATTATTTTTCGAACTTTTAATTTTTAAAATTAAAATATTTTTTTAGATAAACCCAAAATATTAAAGTTAAGAAGATGACTAAAGTAATAGAAATATATAGTTGGATCAATCTGCTTTTAGAAGATGGCTGCTGCAGCATTCTCACTCTTCCAACATTTCTGCTTCTTTTCTAAAAACACGGCTCATCTTTTATCGTGCCTTCCAAATCAATTCTCGTGTGGAAATATCATCTGAAATATTAGCTCTCCTTTCTTCACAAAGTCCGCCATTGATCCATGATGCCCTAAAATTCATTACCTGCAGTTCAATTTTATAACACATGCAGGATTTACGTTATGTTGTTAGAGATTGATTATTCACTCCAGAATAGAACAATTGTAGTTCATGATCTCTTGCTAAACTCCTATGGTTGGGAATTCCATTATAACTTCCTTTACAATTTTACGTACCCCATCCCTACTATTAATCTTACCCAATATACATTGAGTACAAAGAAAACATTAACTTCGTTCAATTGCGATACGATAGAGAGCGACTGTGACACCCCAATAGTCTCACATCGAATAGGAGTATGAATATATTTAGATATATATATAAGATATGGACACTAATAATAATAACTGAACTTAAGCATTTTGGACTGTAGTTTAGACCCAACGAGTTATTATTGCTAGTTGGTCGGATCGTTATACTTGTTATCAGAGTCAATAACCAGCCGAAAGTGTGTGGCGAGTCTCGGTTGGATCTGAGTCTAGATGACAAGGCTAGCGAGACAAGTCTCACATCTAGGAGTGGCAATCCAGCTCGCTGTTCGCGAGCCAGCTCGTGTTCGGCTCGAAATGAGCTCGAGATCGAATCGCTCGTTTAGTAAATGAGCCGAACACGAGCCGAATTTTTCAGTTCTTTTAATAAACGAGGCGAACACGAGCTGGTATTAGCTCGTTCGTGTTCGACTCGATAACAGCTCGAATATATATATATATATATATATATATATATATATATATATATATATATATATATATTACTATTTAGATTTTAAGCCATCAATTTTTTATGAATTTTAATTATTAGATTAAAATTTTAATTTTTTAATTTTTTTTTAATTTTATACCTAATAATAGGAATGAAAATCAAACTTGTTGTTCGCGAGCCAGCTCGTGTCGAGCCGAGTTAAAACCTAATAGTAGGAATGAAAATCAAGCTTGTTGTTCGCGAGCCAGCTCGTGTTCGGCTCGTTAATAAACGAGCCGAACACGAGCCGAGTAAAAATCTAATAGTAGGAATGAAAATCAAACTTGTTGTTCGTGAGCCAGCTCGTGTTCGGCTCGTTAATAAACGAGCCGAACACGAGCCGAGTTAAAATCTAATAGTAGGAATGAAAATCAAATTTGTTGTTCGTGAGCCAGCTCGTGTTCGGCTCGTTAATAAACGAGCCGAATTTTTATTTAAACGAGCCAGCTCGTGTTCGGCTCGTTTATTAAACGAGCCAAACACGAGCCGACCTCAGCTCGCTCGTGTTCGGCTCGTTGACACCCCTACTCACATCGCCGGGTAATCTTGGGCTCCTGTTTGGACTGACGAGAATTATATAAGACATGAACACTAGTAATAATAACTTAACTTAAATATTTTGGGCTGTGATTTATACCCAATTGCGACTCTTCGGGTCATGTTTCATGCAAGGATTAATTACACTAACTATTCCTTTCCTAAAATTCACAAAACTATCCTGGGAATGATCCTCCTGCTTATTGTTCAAGTTGGTGGAGATCTTGAAGAGAGTAATGATGGCAACATCTCTCTGCTCTCCAGCGGCATCTCTCACAACAGGGATCTTCATCAAGATTGTTTCCGTTGCGACGTAACAGCTAGTAGTAGTTGCACATCAAGTGGTGATCCGGGCATGCTAATGCATTAAGTGTGACACCCCTAAAAATTGGATTAGTCTTATATATAAATGATATAATAGGACTAAATCTTTTAGCCCGACTATATCATTTTGGATGGTAGTAAGACCCAAAAAATTAAGAGAGTTAAACGTGCTAGAGTTAAAGTAGTTCTAGAATGGGTGATTCCCTAAAAAGTTGGGCGTCACGTTAGGCAGTGTGCCGAGACGATATAAAAGGTACTTATATATTGCGCGTAGTTATTGCTAGTGGTTGTAATACGAATGGAGGAGAGTCAAGAAACAGTATTTGTGGAGGCTGCGAGCCCATACAAGGTTTTTTTCTCCCACAAGAAGTGCAATGGCTCTCAAGGTTTAGGGCTCCTAGATTCTATAATAGTGATTTTTACGGAATTAATTTTAATCCGAAAATTTGATTTCGATTAAAAATTATAAATTATTTGACTGAGCTTAAATAAAAAGTAATTTTTCTGAAATAATTTTTTAAATCTGTTTGATAACACAATTTCTTTATTTATAAATAATATTTTTTTTCTAAATTTTATTTTAAAATAATTTAAATTTTGAATTTAATTTTAAATTTTAAATCTAAAATCAAAATAAAATTTTAAAATTTCAATTCAAAATCATAATTAGTTTTTAAGAACCAGATTTTAACTGATTTTGATTTTAGACTTCGAAAATCAAAAAACTAATTCTAAAAATCAGAATCAGATTTTAAAAACTTAATTGCCAAATACTCTATTAATCTGAAAATTATTTTTTTGACCCAAAGTTACTTTTCAAACACTAGGCCAAACAACCCCTTAATTTACTTGGAAAGAGAAAACAATAGTTCTCTATTATTTTGCAAATTTGACATCTTTTCTCTTTTCTTTGCAACTTGCTGTCGGTTTCTAATTTTTTGAGAATTGCTCGGAATCTTATTTGTCCCGTATCAGATTTTATAAATCTGTAACCTGTTCTAGTACCGGTTGTTGGCATTCCGCAATGAAAACGTCTGATTTTTATCATAAACCCGTATCCTCAGCAGAAACTGAATTCATTAACCAAAAAAAAAATTACACTAACTCTTCTTCTAGAATAGAGTTGTTTCAACTAGAGCCACATTCCTGAATCTCGTCTTCTATAAGCCCAAAAAAAGATTTCTCTTGTGTGTGCATCCGTACACTAGATGCATACAATCATGTCCAACTTTTTCTAAGTATGTCACATGGGTTTAAGACTTACTCAACCTAAAAGCTCTCTATATTAGAGCTATTATAAAGCGATATATTCAAATCTACTTAAATTAAAATTATACTTTAATTAATATTTAAATCTAAATTAATTTATTTCTAACAAATTTAAATAATAATTTTAATCTAATTAAGATTTAATTATAAATCTAACCAAATTCTAACAAGAATTAAAGAAACTAATGCTGGTCCAAGAGCCAAAAATTAAGAGAAATGGCCATGATTACAGTAAAAAAATAAAAAATGATTATTTTTTCCTTAGAAATAAAATTGTGTGATGTAGAATTGATGTGCAACTAATCTGAGTTTTGAATTGAGTACATATTTTCACAATTCCGGCTTTTAGAAAATTGTTTTACTAAATAAAGTTATTGATGAAACATTCTACAGTGTCGCTGCAGGAGCCCAAGTTCTAAGAAACAGAAGAGCCATAATAGGTATTTGTTGCAATTACCATTACCTTATATGCTTTTCCTTTTTTCTTGTATTTTCATTTCCGATATGTTTCTCTATAATATAATATATTGAGTTTTGTTAACCACGATTTTCCATAATACGAAAAAGATGATTCCAAGTCCTGATATATCTGCCATTTACCAATCACAAATCTTTCAGGTATCCTTTGCATATTTAAATTTTGTTCTAAATTTTAAAAATTTTGAACACCCATATGAAATATGCAACAAGTAGCAAAAAGTATCGATATCTGATGTGTATTACCTATCTATGACACAGCAGTAGAAATCATCTAGAGCAGAAATCAAAAGGCCTTAGAATTTTCAAGATTTCAATTCTCACTGAAATTGCTGCCTGCAGAGATTTAATCTCTCTCAGAAAAAAGAATTTTTATTTGAGTTTTTGTTAGAATATTGACTCTCTGTCTACTTCCAAGAAGATAAAAACCGATGGTCTAAATTTAGACGTAAATACTAATTTGATACAAATTTGATATAAATCAAATCCAATTGCATAAAAACACAAAAAAAAAAAAAAAAAAAAAAAAAAAAAAGTGAAAGAAGTTGGCCTGAAAAGTAATAGGTACGAAACGTATTTATTCATGGTGAAATTTAGACAGATGCAGAATAAGTGTATTCTACAACTTTGTTAGTGAGATATGCACTTGGAATTTTCTCTACTTATAAGAGTATTGAATTTATTGTAGTGAGCACTTCCAATATTTTACTTAATCTACTATTGCTGTCTTTTTTTTTTGGCCCCTTTGCAGGTGTCATTGTTGGCCTATCAAGCTTTTTATTATTAGCCCTATTCTTCTTCATGTTCCTTTTACGCAAAAGGCACAATGACCTGCTGCACTTTTCAAAGAAGAGATCAGAAAATGAACAAAGAGTGGAGGCCATTTTACAAAATTGTGAGCATAGGGCCCCAAAAAGGTACAACTATTCGGAGGTAAAGAAAATAACAAAAAATTTCAAAAGTACTGTTGGAAAAGGTGGATTCGGTGCCGTCTTCGAGGGAAAGCTATCTGATGGCCAAGAAGTAGCTGTGAAGGTCTTATATGAATCTAAAGGAGAAGGTGAAGACTTTGTCACTGAAATTCTCAGCATTAGCAGAACTTCCCATGTTAATGTTGTTATGTTGCTGGGCTTCTGTTTCGAGGGGTCCAATAGAGCTCTTATCTATGAATTCATGCCAAATGGAACCTTAGCCGATTTTATCTACGAAGACAAATCTAATATGGAAGCTCCAGTTCGTTGGGAAAGATTACACGACATAGCAGTTGGCATAGCTCGAGGGCTAGAGTATCTGCATCGCGGATGTAATACTCGCATAGTGCACTTTGATATAAAACCTCATAACATCTTACTAGACAAACAATTTCGTCCCAAAATCGCTGATTTTGGATTGGCTAAATTATGGTCCACAAAAAAGAGTGCTCTTTCGGTGCAAGGTACAAGAGGAACTCCCGGATATATAGCCCCAGAATTCTGCTTCCCAAACATTGGAGCTATCTCTAGCAAGGCTGATGTCTATAGCTATGGAATGATGGTACTTCAAATGGTTAAGGGAAGGAATAATATCTGTGCAGGAGTGGAGAATAGTAGTGAAAATTGTTCAGCGTATTGTATATACAATCATCTAACTAAATATGATAATTTAGGAGCTATTGGGGTGACTCTGGAAGCCGAAGAAGTCGCAAAAAAATTGATATTAGTAGGGCTTTGGTGTATACAGATAGTACCTGCCGATCGGCCATCAATGACTCGAGTTGTGGAGATGCTCGAAGGAAGTATAGAATGTTTGCAAATGCCGCCATGCCCTAAGTTGTTTTGACTGTGGAAAATAGTTGAAACTCATTAAAATGTCATGATAGTTAAGATATTGCTTTCACTTGTTTTATGATTATAAGCTATTAGTATTCTAAAAATCTACTTACACTTAATGCTTGATAATCCTTGATACTCAAACACATGAAGAATACAACTTGTCAACCACAAGATGAATGAAGTTGATGGTTCAATCTTCAGTCATTCCCAAACTTGAGTTGCTCACCGCATTATTTGCCAAGCATCAGAATGAATGGTTAGCAAAGAGGCACTTGTTTCTCTTGTTTTTGTAGAGTGGATTGCTTCCTGTGTGTTGGAACCCCAAGTTCTCCCCAAATTAGGGTTTTCTTTGGAAAATGCATGGTTTGTTGATTTACTTTCTTGCATTTATTCAAATTTCCATAACACTGTTCTCTATCTATTTGTTTTCAAATGAGAATGTATGTGCCAAGGATTGTGCACACTTACCAAATTTTTAGTGATCATCACTTATTCGCCCCATCGCCTCACCTACCAAGTTTAGGCAAGGCAATGGGGCGTGATTAGCCTATGTGGCTAATTCACTCTTTCCAATCTAACAGTCAAAACACTCAGCTCTTGACAGAGTGTCTTGCTCAACTAGATGGTTTCTCTGACATATTTTCTAAAACAACACCACACCATGATGCATATAGATACATATCCAAACTAGGCTAGGCCTAAAGAATATTCAGTTAGTAACTAGCAGCATTCTCACTTTCTATTTTTGGATTCTGAAGTTTGTAATTATTCAGCACATGAATGCATGAAACTGATCAATGATCTTGATGCTCTTAAGTGATTTTGTCGGAGAAAATATTGTCCTATGGATGTCGTAGAGCTCATTTGGATAAAATGATGAACTCCGACAGTGTTAGACTAGTATGAGACATTAATGTAATTTGGTGAACAATACAATTTGGACAAAATATTTGGTTATCATATGGTTGTTTCAAATGTCTTCTTGTATCTTGTGCATGTCAAGATTCTACAATATTGATCATGTAAATTGTTATAATTTGGTTTAGATTTGTATTTTTTCTAAATTGAAGTTAAATCCTAATCTAATTAGGATAATATGAGATTTAGATTGTTGGGTAAAACTAGAATTTAATTAGAAGTTTAATTAGACTACAAATCCTAATTAGATTCTAGTTTGGAGGCATATATTATATATAGCATACCCGGCCATTTTAATGAAGCCGCAATTTTTAATTAGCCGAAGCGCTAATTAATTTAGGCCAACCAAGGAAGATACGTGATGTTGGTGTTGGTACATAAGGCCATATTAATGAAGCCGGGATTTTAATTAGAGGTCATGCTCTAATTAATTTAGCAACCCAAGAGGAGAGAGGCCGTACTGGAGGAGCCATATGTTGCTAATGAAGCCGGCAATTAATTAAGAAATTGAAGCTCTAAGGTGAGGGCGTCCATACGATTGGATTCTTAGGAATCGTTAGGGTGGACGCAAACATTGATATTTCGGATCTATTTGGAGTTTCGGTTTTCTTGAGAGATATAATCTTTGTATTCTACTTTTGACTTTAATAAAAGTCTTTGCTCCGTCTTCGCCCGTGGATGTAGACCGGTGGCCGAACCACGTAAAACTTGGTGTGCACTTTACTTTTCTTTTCTTACATTATTTTTCTTGGATCTATTTTTCGCCGTTTCGATTTAACAAACTGGTATCGGAGCCTTCTATTCCCTTGAGGATTAAGAATTATGACGACGAAGTTCGAAATCCAGAAATTTGACAGGACCAACAGTTTTGCATTATGGCAAGTCAAGATGCGTGCTATACTAACGCAGCAAGGATTGCAAAAGGCACTGTTGGGAAAAGAAAAGATGTCTGATTCGTTAACGGCGGAGCAGAAAGAGGAGATTGATGACAAAGCTCTTACGGCAATACAATTATGTTTATCCGATGAGGTATTGCGAGAGGTCTTGGATGAAAAGACCGCTGCAGGGCTTTGGCTTAAATTGGACTCTCTCTACATGACGAAGTCTCTCACCAACAAGTTATATTTGAAGCAACGTCTCTTCATGTTACGCATGGCGGAAGGTACCTCTATTAAATCACATTTAGATGAATTTAATTCTATTATTATGGATCTTCGCTCGATAGATGTTAAGATCGATGAGGAAGATGAAGCCCTTTTATTATTATGTTCTCTACCACTCTCTTATAAGAATTTTCGCGAAACCTTCTTATTTGGTTGAAATACTCTATGTCTCGATGATGTCAAATCTTCTTTATTATCAAAGGAGAGGATTGATATGCAGATAAGTAATGAGACAGGTGGAGTTTCAGGAGAAGGTTTAGTTGCTAGAGGGAGGTCTCGGGAAAGAGGTTCTGGTAATAGAGGTACATCGAGATCAAAGTCAAAACACAGAAATCTGATTTGCGGCTATTGCAAGAAGAAGGGTCACATAAAAGCTGATTGTTTCAAGTTGAAAAATAAAGAGCAGCGGAAGAATAACGGTGATAAGAATCAAGATAAAAAAAAAACACCAATGCTAAACCAGAAGCAAGTGTTGCAGCAGGAGAATCAGATGGCGGCGATATTGTCTTCACAGTTACGGATAAGACACGCAGGCAGGATGAGTGGCTTATGGACTCCGCATGTTCCTTCCATATCTGTTCACATAGAGATTGATTCTCGACGTACAAGCCTATTGATGGTGGAGATGTATTGATGGGAAATCACTCTAAGTGTACAGTTATTGGTATTGGCACTGTTCAGGTACGGATGTACGATGGAGTAGTGAGGACTATATCTGAGGTTCGGCATGTTCCGGATATGAGAAAAAATCTGATTTCATTAGGTACACTTGATGCTAAAGGTTTTAAGTATTCTTCGGCTGATGGATTAATGAAGGTCGCTAAAGGGAATCTTGTAGTGATGAAGGCCAAGTTGACCGGCATGTTATATGTTCTACAGGGTTCCACTGTGACAGGTTCAGCAGCGGTGACTTCTTCCTCTATGTCAGATTCAGATAGCACCAAATTATGGCATATGCGACTAGGCCATATGAGCGAGTATGGTATGATGAAGTTGAACGAGAGAGATTTACTTGGTAATCAGAGTTTAGAAAAGTTGAATTTCTGCGAGCATTGTGTTCTTGGCAAACAAAAGAGAGTCAGCTTTAAGGCCGCAGTTCATCGAACAAAAGGTACTCTAGATTATATTCATTCTGATCTTTGGGGACCATCTCGTACTCCTATTCATGGTGGTGCTAAATATATGTTGACTTTTATTGATGACTATTCTCGTAAGGTGTGGGTATTCTTTCTGAAAAGTAAGGATGAGGTGTTCAGTTATTTTAAGCAGTGGAAGGTTATGATCAAAAAGCAAACTGAAAAAAAAATCAAAAGATTAAGGACTGATAATGGTTTGGAATTCTGTTCATCAGAGTTTAAAAAATTCTGTAAGGATGAAGGGATCGTTCGACACAAGACCGTTAGGCATACTCCACAGCAGAATGGGGTGGCCGAACGAATGAATAAAACTTTTTTAGAGAGAGCACGTTGCATGCTCTCTAATGCTGGCTTAGCGAAGAGTTTCTGGGCAGAGGCGATCTCTACGGCATGCTATCTGGTAAATCGTTTTCCACATTCGGCACTTGATTGCAAAACTCCGGAGGAGGTATGGTCTGGTAGCCCTTCTGATTATTCTAATTTGCGCATATTTGGTTGTCCTGCTTATTTTCATGTAAATGAAAGCAAGTTAGAACCTAGGGCTAAAAAGTGCATCTTTATTGGTTATGCAACGGGGGTTAAGGGATATAGATTGTGGTGTCCTGAATCGTCTAAATTAATTATTAGTAGGGATGTCACGTTTGATGAGTCTATTATGCTATATCCTAACCGAAATTCTTCTGATGAGACCCCGAGTGCTAGCAAGCAGGTGGAGGTAGAGACCGATGGTATAGTTCAGTCACAGGATTCTTCTCAGTCAAAGGAAGTTCAGTCGCTAGACACCTCAGTTACTGAAACCCCACAAGTTGAGAGGCAAAGCATTGCTACAAGTAGAGTGAGGAGACAGATAAAACCACCGCAGAGATATGGTTATGACGATATGGTTGCCTATGCTCTTTCAGTGGCACAAGATACAGAAGAAGAAGGAGAACCTTCCACATATAATCAAGCTATTTCTAGTGCCAGTTCTGCGGAGTGGTTGTTGGCGATGAATGAAGAAATAGAATCGCTCCACAAGAATCGCACATGGGAGTTCGTAAAACCGCCTACAGGCAAGAAAATTGTTGGCTGCAAGTGGGTCTTCAAGAAAAATGAAGGAATCCCTGGCGTGGAAGATACAAGGTATAAAGCTCGTTTAGTTGCTAAGGGCTACAGTCAGGTAGAAGGTGTTGATTTTAATGATATTTTCTCACCCGTCGTGAAGCATACTTCTATTCGTGTTCTTTTATCGTTAGTAGCCATAAATGACTTGTATCTTGAGCAGCTTGATGTTAAGACAGCTTTTCTCCATAGAGAACTTGAGGAGCAAATTCATATGAAACAGCCAGAGGGATTCATTATTGAAGGGAAGGAGGACCATGTTTGCCTGTTAAGAAAATTGCTTTATGGCTTGAAGCAGTCTCCTCGACAATGGTACAAGCGGTTTGACTCCTTTATGACAGGTCACGGATATTCAAGAAGCAAGCGTGACAGTTGTGTATATTTTAGGAAGCTTGATCAGGGATCTTTCATATATTTGTTGCTCTATGTCGATGATATGTTGATTGCTTCCGACGACATAGTTGAGATTAATAAGTTGAAGGCTTCATTAAAGGGTGAGTTTGAGATGAAAGATCTGGGTGCTGCTAAGAAAATTCTTGGTATAGAAATTAAGAGAGACAATAATTCAGGACTTCTGCATTTATCACAAGAAAAATATATAGAGAAAATTCTAAAGCGTTTCGGTATGGCAGACGCAAAACCGGTGAGCACTCCTTTTGCGGCGCATTTCAAACTTTCGGCCGAGTTATCACCACAGTCCGATGATGATAGGGAGTACATGTCACATGTTCCATATTCTAGCGCTGTCGGGAGCATCATGTACACTATGGTTTGCACACGACCGGACATCTCTTACGCAGTGAGCATGGTTAGCAGATATATGACCAATCCTGGTAAGGCTCATTGGCAAGCTGTTAAGTGGATTCTGAGATACTTACGATGTACCACTAGCACTTGTTTGGAGTTTGGGAGGTGTAAGGATGGTGTGGTTGGATATGTTGATTCGGATTTCGCAGGTGATTTGGATAGGAGGAGATCACTTTCAGGGTATATTTTCTCTATTGGAGGATGTACAGTTAGTTGGAAAGCTTCATTACAACCCATTGTCGCCTTGTCTACGACCGAGGCGGAATATATTGCTATGACAGAGGGTGTGAAGGAAGCTATGTGGTTAAGGGGCTTATATGGAGAGCTTACTTCTTGTTGGGAGCCGACGATTGTTTATTCAGATAGTCAGAGTGTTATTCATTTGTCTAAAGATCAAATGTTTCATGATAGGACGAAGCACATCGATGTAAAGTTTCACTTTGTTCGGGATGTGATCGGAAAGCGCACAGTGACGGTTAAGAAAATTGGTACCGAGGACAATCCGGCGGACATGCTTACTAAGTCTCTTACAATTGCCAAGTTCAAACATTGTTTGGACTTGGTGGCAGTTAGCAGCATTTGAGGCCCTATGGGGCGTTTGGAGAAGACGGAGCACGGAGCATTAAGGAGCACTAAGAACGTTAAGAAGTATTGAGAAGAATTCAAGTCAAGGTGGAGTTTTGTGGCAGCCTCAACACAGCGGCTAAAGACTACAAATCAAACCAAGGTAGAGATTGTTATAATTTGGTTTAGATTTGTATTTATCTAAATTGAAGTTAAATCCTAATCTAATTAGGATAATATGAGATTTAGATTGTTGGGTAAAACTAGAATTTAATTAGGAGTTTAATTAGACTACAAATCCTAATTAAATTCTAGTTTAGAGCCATATATTATATATAGCATACCCGACCACTTTAATGAAGCCGCAATTTTTAATTAGCCGAAGCGCTAATTAATTTAGGCCAACCAAGGAAGATACGTGATGTTGGTGTTGGTACATAAGGCCATATTAATGAAGCCGGGATTTTAATTAAAGGTCATGATCTAATTAATTTAGCAACCCAAGAGGAGAGAGACCGTATTGGAGGAGCCATATGTTGTTAATGAAGCCGGCAATTAATTAAGAAATTGAAGCTCTAAGGTGAGGGCGTCCATACGATTGGATTCTTAGGAATCGTTAGGGTGGACGCAAACTTTGATATTTTGGATCTATTTGGAGTTTCGGTTTTCTTGAGAGATATAATCTTTGTATTCTACTTTTGACTTTAATAAAAGTCTTTGCTCCGTCTTCGCCCGTGGATGTAGGCCGGTGTCCGAACCACGTAAAACTTGGTGTGCACTTTACTTTTCTTTTCTTACATTATTTTTCTTGGATTTATTTTTCGCCGTTTCGATTTAACATAAATGTTTTTAGTTTAGTTGTGCTAATGTTGCTTCGCATATTTAAAGGATGACCACAAATGCCACAACAACATCTAACCTTGCATATCTTGTTCAGCAATTGGTGGATACTATGAACACGAAAATCTTATAAGGAAAAATTTCGTAAAACAAGTTCCAATTGTAAGCAAATGCAGATAGGAAGAGTATTACCCACATTGTTAAAAAGTTGTGGATTGCATACACATACTAATGCAACCAATAACACATGCCCACTAGATATTGTAGCTATCATTAGCAGAAAGAATTCATGCCTTTTTATAAACATGACTATTGACCTAACTACATTGGGCCCATTTGTTATTTGGGCATTGTTATTTGGATTATGTAATTTTGATGAAGTCAAATCTCTTATTTCTATATTTTCAAAACTATGTATTTGGGCTTCTCACTTGTAGAGCCTTTGGATAATGATTCTTTTGATCCAAAGACTCATATTTGATCCAAAGACTCATATTTGATAGCTTCTTGTCTTAGGGGCTAAAGTGAGGGTGATTAGATTATTGGAGGAAATTAAAGAAGTAGAGAGTGTGAAAAGTGGGAGAAAAAGAGAGAAAACCCTAGAGCTTGGTCGAGTCTTAGTTTTATCAAGACGAAGGTAGGATCTTCCTTGTGAGGTGTGGTTTACACCATTTGGATAGAGCTAGAAATTATTTGAGCTCTCTTTGTGCCTTGAAGTGAAGGTGATATCTCTCCCATTTATATCTCTCTTATAATCTCCAAGTTTTATAGGGGAAGCTTCATTTGCATTGTTCTCCCGTGGATGTAGGCATAGCCGAACCACATAAATTCTTATGTTCTTGTGGTTTTCTTTATCTTGTGACTGCTCTTTCATTTGGCTCTCTATTGAATGCTTCTAGGATGTGTGTTGAGAAATTGTCTGTCAAGTATTTGTGAAATTGTCGTCAATATTTTTCACTCTCATTTTGCAACACTTGGTACCAAAGCTTGATTGGTGATTATCTAAGCATTTACTTATGTTCATTCACTAATTTTTCAAATAGAGAAGGCAATAAAATTTGAGAAATTGAATGAGAGCAATTGGCCTTTATGAAAAATCATGATAGAAGATTATTTGGTTGCAAAGGAGCTTGATTTACCAATATTGGCAAAATTTGCAAAGCCCACTAGTATGGATAATTATGAATGGGCTCTACTTGACCGAAAATGTTTGACAGCGATTAGACCATGTATTTCATCGTCAATCTTATTTGAAGTCTATCAATACAACACTGCGTCCAAGTTGTGGGAGGCTTTGGAGCAATCATTTGAACAACCTTCTAGTGTAAACAAGATGCATGTAATCAAGATCCTCTTTCTCGTCAAGATGCAAGAAGGCTCTACTATTTGCAAGCATGTGAAAGAGTTCAACTCTATTTCGGCGCAATTGAAGTCTCTCAAAATCAACCTTGATGAAGAAGTCCATTCTTTACTCCTTTTGAGTTCTTAACCTTCAACATAGATACTCTTGTTACTATGGTGGCGAACACAATAGGGAACAAATTCAAGTTGACTGATATTGTTGCTTCATTGTTGAATAAGAAAACTCGCAATACCACAAATCAATTGTCTAGTAATATAAGTCAGGCACTACCTATTGGTGAAAGAGGAAGGCCATCGAAGCAATGCCAATCTTCTAACATAAAGGAAATATCTAAAAGTAAAGGAAGGTCAAAGTCATGAGGTAAAAGGCTTACTTCTTGGTATTGCAAGAAGACAGGCCATGTGAGAAAGAATTGTTATATTTTGAAAAACAAGCAAAAGGGTAAAGGCAAGGACGTCAACAATGAAGCTAACAATGCTTTGGATGGTGAAAGTGGAGTTACATTAAGTGTTGCTTGCACGGTCTCTTCTTGTGCAAACACTTGGATTTTGGATTCCACTGCTTCTTTTCATGTATGCCCGGATAGATCAAATTTTTTCGCATACAAAGTAAATGGTGAATATGCCTCTCTTGATAATAATCGAGCATATAAAATTGTGGGTATTGGTGACATTGTCTTAAAGCAAATAAATGGCAAAATGCACACATTGACAAATATGAGCTATGTTTCGAAGATCACATAGAACCTAATGTCGGCAAGACAATTGGATAATTCTGGTTTCGTTGTCACTTTTGGAAAGGGCTCTTGGAAGATATAAAGAGATAGTATGACTATTTTGAAAGCGCAAAAGGATGGAAATCTCTATATATTTCATGAAACCACTCCAAAGGGTGATGATTCATTTTTGATGGTTGCCATCACAAGCAAAGGCAAAGATATGAAGATATGCAAGTTTAGCATAATCGGCTTGGTCACCAAAGTGAGCATGGTATGAAGCTATTACAAGAACATAATCTTATTTCTTTCTTTGAGCATTCATCTCTTGATTTTTTTGAGCATTGAATCATAGGAAAACAATATAGAGTTAATTTCAAAATAAATGAGATGCATAGGAAAGGCAAGCTATTGGAATTAGTTTATACCGATATTTGTGGTCCTTTCAATGTTAAGTCATTTGGAGGTGCATACTACTTTGTTACTTTCTTAAATGATTATTCTAGAAAGTGTTGGATTTATCCCTTAGCTTCAAAAGATCAAGTTTTTAAAACTTTTAACAAATTCAAAGTCCGTGTTAAAGAAAAGTGAAAAATTTTAGTGCTTCCAAACCGACAATTGTCGTGCATTTTGCTCTAGTGCCTTTGATGATTTTTTGCTTAGAAAATGGCATCAAAAGAGTGAAGACAGTTTCCTGATTTTTTGCTTAGAAAATGGCATCAAAAGAGTGAAGACAGTTTCCTACACCCCTCAACAAAATGGGATCATTGAAAGAATGAATCGAACAATTGTAGAGCAGATGCGAAGTATGTTGTCTCACTCCGGCCTACCAAATTGGTTTTGGGCCAAAGCGGCAAATACTATCGTTTACTTTATTAATAGATCACCTTGTGTTGCTTTGGATGGAGACATTCCGAAAATTATATGGACTAGCAAAGACATTTCCTATAGATATTTGAAAATATTTGGGTGTGAAGCTTATGTTCATATTCTAAAAGAAAATAGAACAAACCTTGATGTAAAATCAAGGAAATGTGATTTCTTAGTTACGGAGGTGATGGGTTGGGCTATGTGTAGTGCTCCGGCTTTCGCTAAAGTGGCAAAGTGCAGATAAGAGACCCTAAACATGTCTAAAATATGGGTAAGATGAGCTGAAGCAAGTTTTGGTTCGAAGCAAAGGCATCCGGACCAAAGTTGAGTTGGAAAGCGAGCTTGGAAAGATCAAAATTTGCAAACTTCAGATTTTTGAAAAGAGTATCGATACCCCAATCACGTACCGGAACGCCATAGAAAACTGGAAATCCAGCTCTAGTTTTTTGGGAATTCAAGGGAGACGTACCGAAACCAGCACTCGCGTACCGGTACCTCAGCCCATGTACCAGTGCCCTAAGCCCCTGACAGCACAAGCAAACTCGGTTAACCATGGTTAGTGTGGGGGTTTAAGTTGGGTTAGCCCATCTTAAAACATGACCCTTTCTCACAGGAAACCCTATTTCCACCCTCCCCTCCATTTCTCTCTTCTCGTTCTCTCTCTAGAAGCTTGGGAGAGGAACCCTACCTTGGAAGGTTGTAGGGGATTGATCTCTTGAAGGGCAAGAGACTTGTAGGAAGCTTCCAAAGGAGGTTCTTGGAGCTAGAAGGAGGCTTCTTCTCCACGTTTTGGAGCAAGAATAAGAGATAAGCTTCTAGGGTTTTGGTATTTTTGGATTTTTATGGATTTAAAAGAGATAAAATGATCTCTTATGGACTTCTATCCCGTCTTTAGGAATTTTCTTGAAGAGAAAGTAGATCAAGCCCAAGCTCTTGCAAGAGGAACACAAAGGTGGGGGATTTCACCGAAAATGGTGAACTAATCTTTTTTTCCCTTGCTTTTCCATAATCTAGAAGCATAGTGTAAGAATAAATGCATTTAGTGCATGTGTATGAGCTTAAGAATTAGGGTTTTAGCCCTATGAGACAAAACTAGATTTCAAGGTTTAGCCTCGCATATTGTAGACAAGAAATCCTAGTTGTAGGTTACCTTTTCATGATAATGGACTTAGGAGAAACCTAGGTCATACTTTGTGTGATATGAAACTTAGGAGAAAAGCTAGGTTGAATTGTGTGGCATTGGATTTAAGAAAAATCTAAGTCATGAGTTGTGTGGCATTGAACTTAGGAAAAGATAACCTAAGGCAAGAATGTAGAGTATAAGCTCTAACTTGGAAACATAGAGTCAATGAACTCTAGGTTAAGGATGATATGCAACATAGAGTCAATGAACTCTAGATTAAGTATGAAATGTGACATAGAGTCAAAAAACTCTAGGTTAAATGTGGTATGAGAACATAGTGTTAATGAACTCTAAGTTAAATGTGAAATGAGAATATAGAGTTAATAAACTCTAGGCTAAATATGAAATGAGAACATAGAGTCAAGGAACTCTAGGCTAAATGTGATTTGAACAATTGGTGTCCTCGAGACATCATGGCACCCTAGGGTTGTAAATATAGGGTTAATAAATAAGTACAAGTGAGTTGGAGTCTATGGAACATCTTGTAACCCTAGAGTAAAGAACCTAGGGTCGAATGGGCAAAGTGAGTAAATAATGTAACTCCAACTTAAATTGATATTCTTGGGGCATCCTAGCTATTCCAGAGTTAACAACATAGGGTAAAATATGAAAGTAAAAGAGGAAAGTCAAGGAAAAAGGTAAAAGACATGTTATAATCCTAGAGTCATGGGACCTAGGGAGAGACAATGGCCAATGTTGCAACATTCCGGAATGGCTTGGCGAGAGATGTCAATCACCCTCGACTCCCAAGGGAGATGTCGATCACCCTCGATTCCCTATATAGTACTTGGTGATGCCGATCCCCCTCGACACCAAGTAACTGTGCAGTGCTTGGACATGCCGATCCCCCTCGACTCCAAGTGACTAGTGGGCACGGCGATGCCGATCACCCTCAACGTCATAAGCCCACCGATTGGAGAGTAGCTAACTTTTCGGGCTCTTCATGAGGTATTGTGATGTGGCACCGGGCTCTTTATGAGGTATTGTGATGTGGGACCGATCGATGGACGGCTCAGGCCATGTAGCATAGAGAGCAAGGTATGAAGTGCCGTCCCGTGCCGTACGGCACGGGGCGGCACGTACCGTGCCACCAATATAGGGGCACGGTACCGGGGGGGGGGGTGCCACAGCACCCCCCCGTGCCGCGATACCCTCACGGGTATCGCGCGAGACAGCGCTATACCCGCGTGGGTATCGGGCGGCACGGGTCTCATGCCCTTCTTTTTTTTTTTTTTTGTTTTTTTTTTGTGCCACCCCCTCCCCCCCTCTATCTCTCTCTTTTCAAGTAGTTTTGATTTTTTTTTTTGTGAGTTTTTTTTTCTTTTGAAGATTTATTTATTTATTTATTTATTTATTTATTTATTTATTTATTTCGTGGGCTTTTGTGTCTCTCATCTGTTTTTTTTTCTTTTGGTAGTTTTTTTTATAGGTCCTAATGTCCTTCATTCGAATTTTTTTTGTGTGATTTTTTTTTAGGGGATTGGACTTTGTATCCGTGGTTTTTTTTAATTTGAATATTTTTAATTTGTAAAGCTTTTTTAAATATATATATATAATTAGATAATTTTTTATCTGTAGTTTATAAAAAGTTAAAAATAGATATACTTGATTTAATTATTATATAGTTAAAATTTTAATTATTTTGGATAGATCTAGTATTTTATATAAGATTTGCGATAATTTTTACTTTAAAAATTTTATTTTTAAATTTAAAAAATTTAAAATACTAATAAAATTAAAAGCTAAATTAAATCAATTGATACTTAAATTTGTTTAATTTATTTGTCTTATAATTTATTGCTCATGTTGTTCTTTTTCATCATGTTTTTTTTCTAACTTTTTTGAATGAATTTTACTTGTAAATTTTATTATTATATTTTAATTTCTATTCTCTATGAGGAATAATTTTTTTTTACATTTAAGAACACTTATCACTGTTACCACATATAGCTTGTTACCACATAAAGCTCATATTTAATTTGTATAGTTTATTAGTTTCCATATTCATTGTAATTGCATATTTCCATATTCATTGTATTTCTTTAATTAGATTGCACAGTTGTAAAAGGAAAGAGATGAGCATTGTATATGTACCTATTAATTGAATGAGAAGCAAAACAAAAAGGTAGCCATCTTTTTCAATCAATATTCTATCATGGTATCAGAGCCCTAGTTTTAGAAGTTTTTGGTTTGTTTGGATTGTTCTGCTACTCTCTTTGGATCAGAGATTTTGAAACAAACAGTGAGCCACAGCGAAGTGGTGGTGGATCTGTCCAAGGGTGCAGTACCCTTTCGTTTTGGGATTTGGCGTGGCAAGGTAGCTCACGATTTCGGTAAAATTTTAGCTTTCTTTGGTGATTTTTTTGTGCGAACTATTCTTATTTCTTTGTAATGGCGAGTAGCACTCCTGAATTTTGTGTTAAGTTTACCGGAAAAAATTATACCTCATGGGAGTTTCAATTTCAATTGTTTGTCACTGGAAAGGAGTTATGGGGACATATTGATGGCACTGTTCCAACTCCTACGGATGCCACACAATTGTCTCAATGGAAAGTCAAAGATGCTAGGGTGATGTCTTGGATTATTGGGTCATGTGATTCTCAAATTGTTCTCAATTTACGTCCATATAAAACTGCCAAAGACATGTGGGCATATTCAAAAAAAGTTTACAATCAAACACATTCTGCAAGAAGGTTTCAATTGGAGTGCGAGATTGCAAATTACACTCAGGGAGGACTATCTATTCAAGATTATTTTTTTGGTTTTCAACAATTATGGGCTGAATTTTCTAATATTGTTTGTGTTACCGTGTCGAAAGATTCTCTCCATGATGTAATGGTTGTTTATGAGGTTAGCAAGCGCGATCAATTTTTGATGAAATTGCGATCAGATTTTGAGAACGTTCATTCTAATCTGATGAGTCGTCATCCTCCTCCTTCATTGGATATATGTTTTGATAAATTACTTCGTGAAGAACAACGTCTTCTTACCTAAGCCACTCTGGAACAAGAAAGGTTGACTACAACACCTATGGCATTTGTGGCTCAAGGAAAAGGCAAAGGCAGGGATATGAGTAAAGTTCAGTGCTTTAGTTGCAAGAATTATGGTCACATTGCTGCAAACTGTGCTAAGAAATTTTGCAATTACTCCAAAAAACCTGGACATATCATCAAAGATTGTTCAATTCGGCCCCAAAATCGCCAGACTGCATTTCAAGCTTCTACTACTAATCCTTTTACAGGTCAAATTCCAGCTGGAACCTCAACAGCAGTCAATCACAATGCTGAGCAAACAGTCCTCACTCCTGAAATGGTGCAACAAATGATTATTTCGGCCTTTTCAGCTCTAGGACTTCACGAAAATGGTAATTCTCCATCTAAATCTTGGCTTATTGATTCTGCCGCATCAAATCATATGACTGGCTCGGTGGCTTTGCTTAAAAATGTCCGCACATGTCGTGGTTCAGAACATGTCCAGGTTGCTAATGGACACACCTTACCTATTACTGCTGTAGGAGATATTACTCCAACTCTCAACAATGCTTTTGTATCACCTGGAGTCTCTAATAATCTTCTATCAGTTGGACAATTAGTAGAAAATGACTATGATGTACATTTTTCTCGTGATGGTTGTTGTGTGCAGGATCAGGTGTCGGGGACGGTGATTGCGAAGGGGCCTAAAGTAGGACGACTGTTTCCACTCCAACTTTCCATTCCAAATCATGTTGCTTTGACTTCTTCTACTGTTATCAATAAAAGTGAAAGGTGGCATAAACGTTTGGGACACCTCAATTCTGATATTTTGTCTTATTTATTGACTTCTGGTTTATTGGGCAATAAAGATAAATTTTGTTCTTCTCGTGCTTCCTTTGACTGTTCTACTTGTAAGTTAGGAAAAAGTAAACTGCTTCAATTTCCTATTGCTGGTAGTCATGCGAAAAATTGTTTTGATATTATTCATAGTGATGTGTGGAGAATTGCACCTGTTATTTCTCATGGTCAGTATAAATATTTTGTAACATTTATTGATGACTATAGTCGGTTTACTTGGATTTATTTTCTCCGTTCTAAATCTGAAGTTTTTTTAACTTTTAAATCCTTCCTAGTATGTCGAAACTCAATTTTCTGCTACTGTTAAGATTCTTCGATCTGATTCTGGTGGAGAATACATGACTAATGCATTTCATGATTTTCTGAATCAAAAAGGCATTTTGTCACAGCGTTCATGTCCATATACGGCTCAACAAAATGGTGTGGCCGAACGAAAGAACCGTCATCTCTTAGAGGTGGCTCGGACATTGTTACTCGAATCTTCTGTTCCGCTTATTTTTTGGGTAGAAGCATTATCTACAGCAGTTTATCTTATTAATCGACTGCCTTCTCGAACTCTTGATCTTGACTCTCCTTATTTTCGCCTTCATCATCAGCATCCTCCCTATCGACATTTGCATACTTTTGGTTGTGTGTGTTTTGTTCATTAGCCTCATCATGAACGCTATAAGCTTTCTGCTCAATCTATGAAATGTGCTTTTTTGGGATATAGTACTAATCATAAGGGGTTTGTTTGCTATGATCCTTCTTTAAAGAGGCTTCGTGTTTCTCGAAATATTGTTTTCTTTGAAAATCAACATTTCTTTCCAACTCATGTTAGCTCATCTCCTGAAGTTGCTATTCTTCCTACTTTTGATGACACGTCTTCTTCTATTGACCGGTTCAAACCTGGATTTGTCTACACTCAACGTCGTGCACTGCAGCCCCTTCCCGAGCCAGATCCGCCATCTGCTCCTGCCCCACCTTTACCGAGGCGATCTACCCGAGTTTCTCGTCCTCCTCCTCGGTATGACTCTTATCATACATCATTTTTTTTTGCTTTGTCCTCCATTTCGGTTCCATCTTCTTACTCAGAAGCAGTGAAGCATGAGTGTTGGCAGCGGGCAATGCAGGAGGAATTTCGTGCTCTTCAGGATAATCAGACTTGGGACATTGTTAAATGTCCACCTCATGTTAAGCCCATTGGTTGTAAATGGGTTTATTCAATAAAGCTTCGCTCTGATGGGTCCCTCGATCACTATAAAGCAAGATTGGTTGCCTTAGGCAATCGACAAGAGTATGGAATAAACTATCAAGAAACATTTGCTCCTGTGGCCAAAATGACTACGGTCCGTACAGTTCTTGCTATTGCCGCCTCACAGGGCTGGCCGCTTCAACAGTTGGATGTCAAAAATACTTTTCTCTATGGTGATCTCAATGAAGATATATACATGACACCTCCTCCTGGTTTGTTTTCCTCTTCTACTATAGAAGTTTGCAAATTGAATCGTTCATTATATGGCTTAAAACAAGCTTCTCGAGCGTGGTTTGAGAAGTTTCGCTCTATTTTGCTTCAGTTTAAGCTTGTCCAAAGCCAATATGACTCTTCCTTGTTTCTTCGAAAATCAACTACTGGAGTTGTTCTTCTTTTGGTGTATGTTGATGATATTGTTATTACTGGGACAGATTCTTTATTGATTACTCAGCTTAAGCAATATCTTCAAAAGTTTTTTCATATGAAGGATCTTGGTCATCTTACATATTTCTTAGGTTTGGAAGTTCAAACTGATTCTTCGGGCATATTCTTACATCAACATAAATATATTCAGGATTTGATTGCTTTGGCTGGTCTTCAAGATTTTTCATCTGTTGATACACCTCTAGAAATGAATGTTAAGTTATGCTGATGAAGGGGAGCTACTTTCTGATCCTTTGTTGTATCGCCAATTAGTGGGTAGCCTCAACTACCTGACTATTACTCGGCCTGATATCTCCTTTGTTGTACAGCAAGTTAGTCAATTTATGCACTCTCCACGGCATCTACACTTGGCAGCTGTTCGTCGCATCATTCGATATCTCCATGGCTCTCCTTGTCGAGGTTTATTTTTTCCTGCTAAATCTCCTGTGCATCTTATTGCTTTTAGTGATGCTGATTGGGCGGGATGTCCCAATACACGTCGCTCTGTCACTGGTTGGTGCATGTTTCTTGGGGACTCTTTGATCTCATGGAAGAGTAAGAAACAAGACCGTGTGTCTAAATCTTCCACGGAGTCTGAATATCGCGCTATGTCTGCTGCATGCTCTGAGATTACTTGGCTTCGAGGTTTGTTGACTGAGCTTGGGTTTCCACAACATGATCCTACTCCACTTCATGCCGATAACACAAGTGCTATTCAAATTGCCACTAATCCAGTATACCATGAGCGCACTAAGCATATTGAAGTGGGCTGTCATTATATTCGAGAAGCTGTGGATACTCGTGTCATTTCTCTTCCAAATGTTTCCACATCCTTACAATTAGCCGATGTGTTTACCAAGTCTCTCAGTCGCCAGCGCCATCAATTTCTCGTTGGCAAATTGATGCTTCTTGATCACCCAGCATCAATTGAGGGGGGATGTTACCACATATAGCTTGTTGCCACATAAAGCTCATATTTAATTTGTATAGTTTATTAGTTTCCATATTCATTGTAATTGCATATTTCCATATTCATTGTATTTCTTTAATTAGATTGCACAGCTGTAAAAGAAAAGAGATGAGCATTGTAAATGTACCTACTAATTGAATGACAAGCAAAACAAAAAGGTAGCCATCTTTTTCAATCAATATTCTATCAATCACTATATTAATTGATTAGTATAGTAAACTATATATAGTCAATATTCATAATTATTTGACTAAATCTTTCAAAATAACATTATAGAAGCTTATTGGGAACAAAAAAACTATAAAAAAACGTGCCAGAGCGTGCCACTGGGAGGTCATGCGTATCCATCGGCACACAAGCGTGCCACGTGTCTACACGGAAGCGTGCCCGTGTCGTACCGTGCCAGGCGGACAACGGCACGCCCCCGTGCCACGTCACTTTATTCCTTGATCGAGAGTATGCACATGATTGTTGTGTGAGCAAATAGGACCCAATTAACTAATGGGCTATGCAGAGGTCATGGCAAATAAAGATGGAAACGACCTTAAAAGTAAAAGGTATTATAAATGCGCCTTCGAATTTAGAACTCGTAATTCGGGAGGTTTGTGCTAATGCCGACTCCCCGAGCAAGGGCCCTTTAGGCGAGGTACTTCCGAAAGGTTAAAAATAAAATATATTGTAAATGGCACCTTCAAATGTGAAACTCGATTTTAGGAGCATGACTCCTAGAACACGGGCCCATTGTCAAGGTACTTTCAAAAGGCTAAAAATAAAGAGAAAATGAAAATAAAAGTGAACAAATATGGTCGGGTTAGGGATAACCCTTGTATAGCGGCATAGTAGCCGAGTTATAGTATAGCGGCCTAGTATGGCATAGCATGGTAGCATTATGACATTGATTATACACTAGTAGTGTAGTGATTATTATATCAGCATGCTAGTATAGTGTTTACAGCTTTTCTATTATCTTGCTACTAATGCTTTCATTGGACCAAGAGGTGTAAAGCATGTTTCTCGGTGGATGAACCCACTGGAAACTATTCGTAGTTCTCACACCCTATCGATTACCATTTTTACAAATCCAGATACAGCCGGTGAGGCACACGACGGGGACAAGGGCCCAGCAATATAGAGACCTAGAGGTCTAGCGGTATTATACTATTTTGTATTTTGGAGTAAACAATGTATTTGGAAAGGATAATCAAGAGAAAAATTTGTAACTAATTGTTATACAGTAATTGTTCATTCCAGCATTGTATTTCAGCTTTATTCAATTGTATTTATGTTTAAAGTTGAATGCTCAGTTTAGCAGTAGCTTTACTCTGATATTGTATCTCGTTATACTCATTGTATTGCTTGAGATGGTTGTTTCGTTCCTTTCGGGTATAGAGAAGTCATGCTCGATTGGCAGGTCTGTTGATGTGCCCGAACTGTTCCAAATTGACGGTCTCGGAGCGTGACACTATGGGCTTTGGGATCCCGTTGCTAGAAAAACTATTCGGAGTAAGGATGTTGTGTTTAGAGAGGTTGTAATGTTTAAAGAAGGCATGAAAGAAGAGCAAAGTAAAGATAAGCTTGTTATTGATGTACAAGTTGATAGTCCTCAAGGTGTACATGAAGTTCATCCTCCACTTCATAATAGTGAGGGGTTGTTTGGTTCGAGTTCTGTATGATTCCTAAGTAATGAAAGATTAAGGAAAATTATATGCATAGCAATAAGAATATTGAAAATTGTATGATTCCTGTATTTGGTTCATACAGTTATCTCATCAAGTATTAAGGATATAAAATTATTGTGTTTGGTTTAATATTAAAACTACAGTAATCTAGACAATAATATACATAATTTTTCAGAATTACCCCTATACTCATAATTTTATTTATGTATATTTTTACCACTAGAATTTAAATAAAAAATTAAATCAATAATAGATAAAAATATTTGAAAGGAAAATAAAAAAATGAAAATGATCACAAAAAAAAAATCTATGACCACTCGACCATGGTGTAGGCCATGCGACCATGGATTTGGCCACACGGCAATGATCCATGGCCATGCAACCACCTCAAACAATAAAAAAAAATGAGGGAAGGAGAGAATAATGAAGAAAAAAAAATGAAAAAGTAAATATACCTATTGTGGATGGAGAGAGAGAGAGAGAGAGAGAGAGAGAAGAAGAAGAGAGAATGAGAAAACAAGGAGGAATGAAAGTAAAACGAGGGTTTAGGGAGGTTCCAAGTGCAATTTGGAAATTTTTCAAAAAAAATTACATTCTTCGCACTCGAGAATAAAATATACCCGCCTCCCTCTGCGTTAATAAGATCCCCCTTTTGGGGGGAATTCAATTCCTTTTGGAATGGAATATTACAAACCCGATTATTTAGCTACATTATCCAAACGTAGTAATCGACGGTGAATTCCCAATAATCCTTGGCAGATTACGCGAACCAAACACCCCCTAATGTTCGTCAGATTGGTAATGTTGATCATGAAGAAAGCTCACAATCTATTGAAAGTCAGCATAATTCTCATGAGTGAGGACGATTTGTTTACCCCGCCAGCACATGAATTGAGAAGATCAATTAGGGCACATGAACCCACCCAAAGATATTCTCCTTTCTTGTATTATGCTTTATTTACTAATTCATATTAGCTCAAGTGATTTCAGGAAGTAAAGGAATATCCTAAAGAAGCAAAGTTGCAAAGAGGAATGGAGAACGAGATGGATTTCTTGAATCAAAAACATACATAGGAGTTGGTGGAGCTTCGTGTTGAAAAGAAAGCGATGAAAAATCGATGGGTTTATGTGATCAAGAATGAAGCCGATGGATCCAAGAGGTATAAGGCAAGGCTTATTGTTAAAGGCCACGGACAAAAGCAAGGTATTTACTTCAATGAAATATTTGCTCGTGTTGTTAAGCATTGCTCAATTAGAGTTGTTTTATCTTTGGTTGCAAAGTTGGATCTTGAGCTTGAACAACTTGTTATTAAAACGGCTTTCTTGCATGGTGATTTGGATGAAGAAATTTATATGTTTCAATCCGAAGGATTTGTTGATGAAACAAATCCTAATTTCATATGTAAGCTAAAGAAGGAATTGTATGGTTTAAAGCAAGCATCTAGACAATGGTATAAGAAGTTTGATTCTTTCATGCAAGACAAAGGCTATAAAAGATATTATTTTGATCATTGTGTTTACTTTAAAGGCTTAGCATGTGGTTCTTTTACTATTTTGTTACTATATGTGGATGATAAATTGATTGCTAGTAATGATCGAAATAAAATTACAAAGTTGAAACTTGACATGTCAAAAAGTTTGCTTCTAAGAATCTTGGTGAAGTAAAGGAAATTTTGAGCATACAAATTAAAAGGAATAAGGAGCATGGCTAGTTGTGGCTTAGTCAATCGGACTATATTTCCAAGGTTCTTGAAAAGTCTGAAACGAATGATTGTAAGCTGATTTCTACTCCATTGGCAGGGCATTTTAAGTTATTCAAGAAGAACTCTCCAAAGAATGAGACCGAAAGAGATAAAATGAAGAATGTATATTATAATTCCACCGCTGGGAGTTTGATGTATGCTATGATTTGTACAAGACCGGACATAGCTTATGTGGTAAGACTTATTTAGAGAGATATGTCCAATCCAAGATGAGAGCAGTAGCAAAACATTAAGTGGGTTCCTCAAGATTTGAAGGGCACACAAAATGTTTGCTTGTGTTTTGGTGGACCTTTGTTAAATCGAAACGGTGAAAAATAGATTCAGAGAAAAATAATGCAGGAAAAGAAAAGGAAAGAATTAATACACCAAGATTTACATGATTCTGCCACCGGCCTACGTCCATGGGCGAAGACGGAGCAAAGACTTTATTAATATCGAAAGCAGAGTACAAAGATAAAATCTCTCGAAAGACTCCAATACCAAAATATATTCGACGCGCGTAGTACGTCCGTACAAGCACATCTTGTAGCTCAGCTCACCAGGGAAGTGCAACGTACGGCTCTTGATGACACTATCTCTAGTACGTACAGACCACCAATAGCACGTGTTCCTAACTTGGCCTAATTAATTAAAGCTTCGGCTCTTCACTTAATTAGGGTTGCGGCCTCTTATTTGAGTTGCGACTCTTCTCGGATGCTCTCTCAATACACTATATATAATAGTAGAGCCTTAATTAAAGTCGGATACAACGTAATTAATTTGAGTCCGAAGGAGACTGAAATTAATGTTGCCTTGACCAATGACATGCTGCCAACTAATTCCTAATTCAACTCTTCCATGCTTGGTAAACTGGCTTTATCAACACATTGTATAAAACAACTGTTAATCCTACTCTATTTAGGCTAAATCTTTGCTCCATATATTCCAAATCTGAATCTTATCTAATCCTAATTAAATTAGGATTTGACTTCAATTTAGATAACTACAAATTTAGACCAAAATATAACAACCTTCTTTGGAGGTGAATGGATATGTTGTTTCCGATCATGCCGGTTGCAGAGACATTGTTGCTTTGTCCTCTACGGAAACTAAATATGTTGCCTTGACCAAAGAGGCGAAGGAAATTAGTTTGTTGAAGAGATTGCTTGTACAATTCGAAGTGAAGCCAAACAAATATGTTGTCCATTGTGATAATCAAAGTACAATTCATCTTGTAAAGAGTGGTGTGTCACTCTTGAACTAAGCATATTGATGTTCACTTCCTCTTTATTCGGATGGCATCAGATCGCCGATACTTAGATGTGGAGAAAATCGATAGAAAGAAAAATCTTGCGGATATGTTGGCAAAGGTTGTTCCTATATAAAAGTTCGTATTTTGTAGGAAGCATTTAGAGTAGATCAAGACTTAAGACGGAGTGGTTGGAGAACAATGTGTGGTGGCCCGAATTTTTGTGTTACTTGATCGGGAGGTCCGTGGTGAGAAAATACCTATTATTGGTGTATCGGATCCGTAACGCGGCAAACGGACGCTCAAAACGAACTCAAAGCGCAAAAATTAGCCAAAATAGGCTAAACGGGCCTATTGGGCCCATTTGTGCTGAGAGACGGTCCACGGCCCGGTCGGGTGCGCCGGGTGCAAGGAGATGCGAGCGGGACGCGTGGTAACCCTGGGCAGGCCGACAGGCGCACACGTGGCGCAGCGTCAATACGCCCGCGTGCGCCAGGCGGCGTGCTCGGTCCCGAGCGCGCCACGCGTCGGCGCGTGGTTGGCTGGCGCTCGGCTGCCCCACGAGCGCGACGTGGCGCGCTGTGGGTCGCCAGATCGCGGCCGCGGGGAAGCGTGGATGGCCGCCATGTGTCCCCGGGCACTCTCTCTCCCCTTGCAGCTATGGGTTCCCCAATTTGTACCCAGAAGTCCCCCTCCAGTAGATCTTTTGGTTATGTAAAACCCCTTCTTCCTCTATTTTCGGATTTTGGCACTTTGGACATTTTTCCTGTACTTCACAGAGCTGCTTCACCTTCTTCTTCCTCTTCTTCTTCATCTATTGCTGGGCTTGGGGGGAGCCCGTGGTGTACCTGTAGCTATGCAAGTGGAGGAAGAACACTTGAAGCCATTTTCAGCTCGTTTTCGTCGCATTTCAGTGCAGCAGTTCTACAAGACTCATCTTTTGGAGTTTTGGCCTAATTTTTGGTTCTGCATCTTCACGAGAGATAGATCTACAACTTTGGTATTCAACACTTTTGCTGGATCTTGAGTTTTGTTAGAGTTTTTAAGCCATCTTTGGGACCCTTGTGCACAGCCTGGGATTTTGGACAATGCTCAATGTTTTCCCTCTTGGACTGTAGGAGTGGAATTTTGAAATGATTTTTGTGGAGAAATCTTTAGGACTCGAAGATCTACAACTTTGGTATGTATCACTTTACCTAGATTTGAAGTTTTCTGAGAGTTTATTAGCCTCTTTGAAGTACTTGTGCACAGATTGGATTTTTGATAATTGAAAGTAATTATGGAATTTCTCTTTCATTCGTTCATGGATTTTTGGAGTTTTTTGGCTTGATCTTCATCTACTCTCGAAGAGGAATCCAGTGGTACCTTTCTTGCAGAATTTGGAGCTCGTTTGCCCAGCTAATTTGATCGATCTTTCAGCCCCTGTTTTCAGGTTCACAGCAGGATAGTGTTTGAATGTTGTTTTGATAATTAGACTTTGGGGATGCAGATTTTGAGTTAATCCGTGGCTATTTTTGGGATTTTTAAGTTTGGACGTATTCTTAGAATCAAGGTGAATATTTCTCCTTTTGGTTGTAGTTAAAAATTGTGTATGGATTGGTCCCTATTTTAACTTGGATGTTGATGTTAAAATTTGATGTATGTTTGGACAGCATTGGACCTTTTTGTAAATTGGAAAAATATGAGCCTAAGATGGGTTCTTGAGCTTTGGAAGATGATTCTTGGACAGAGGGAAACCTAAATTTACTGTTTGGAGTGTAAAATTGAGGTATTGCATTCAGATAATTAAACTATCTTCAAAGGGGTTAATTGCTGGAATTTTTTCAAAAATCTGCACGACGATTTTGTTTTGATGATTGTGCTCAATCCGACAGTGATCTTAGGGCGATTCTTGGTGCGTTGGATTCATAACAGGCGGGAGATAGTGCACATCAAATTTCAGCACGATCGGACTTCGGATCGTCGAGCTACCAGGTGGGTTTCTGAGCACATCAATCCTTCGATCTACTCACTTAGGCTATTAGAATCCAGCATGACATTGTTTGATTGTTGTTTCATCATCCCTTTACGAATCATGTTTGAATGGATTAATATTGATGATTCTCAGCCTATTTATGTGAGAATGGTTATCATGATCGTGTAAGAATGGTTATTATACTTATGTGAGAAAAGTCATGATGGTTAGATGTGAAAGGTTATTTGGTTTATTATGGTTATGTGGGATTGACTTATATTGATGATTCTTAGCCCTTTCATGTGTAATTGGTTGTTGTTGTTGTTACCCCTACCTATTCTTTGTGAGGCTATGTATTGTTGTTGGTATCTACTCTTCCCTATGTGAGAATAATTATACTCGATGATCTTTATTCCTTTTCAAAAGAGAACAAATGCATGCTTGTATGGACATCTAGTTAAGCCACCTTTTTCTGCTACACGATCATGTTAGATTTGACTTAGGAGAAAACTTTTTTTGGTTTCTTTTCTCCTCTTTTATACACATGTACAGGTGCTACATGTTGCTCTGGGTTGAGCTTGGGTTTGGGGTGGTATAGTTGAGATTATCGAGTCGGGGTGGGCTTACACCGGATTTTTGACTCGTGGGTTGGTTTGACCACCGTGGATTTTGGACGGTTGTGCCGGTTATGGATTTTGCATCAGGTCGGGGCCGGGATTTCTTTAGTGGATATAGTTCTCCACATTGAGTATAGTCTTGATCAAGTCCTACTTATTGAGATAATTTTGATATGGTTACTTTCCTCGTGCGGGTAGCTCCCCTCGAGTGCCACTCCGGAGTAGGCGGTTATACCGGCCGGTGAGTGTTGGCCAGTTACTTGGATGATTTTCATATCGGTGGTACATAGCTGGGTGTAGTCGATTGTGATGGTTGAGTAGGCGACTGGACTGATACTTGATTACGCTTACACGTCGGTGGTACATAGCTGGGTGTAGCCGATTGTAATAGCTGTACAGATCCACTAGTTTGGGTTTATCTTGGCAGTTATTTTACACTGATGTATGCATTTACAACTATTATCATTCATCATAACATTAGAGGCATAGTAGTGATAGTTTTTCTTTATCAGCAGATTTATTTACAGTTTTCACCACTTTTTCCCTTCCTTGCCTCTGGTAGACTCGGTGGGTACGTCGGAGTATTGATGATTTACCCACTGAGGACTATTATTTCTAGTAGTTCTCACACCCGTGCTTGCTCAGTCTTTTTTTCAGATTTCTCCTCGGCGGTTGCGGTGCCGACGGATCGAGGTGAGGGGATTGAGGGCTAGATAGATCTCCTACCACATTTGTGAGCTAGCGGTGGACCCAGTGTTATTTTATTTCGTTTATAGTTTAGTTGAGCAGACTACTGTATATTTGGGCTTAGCTTTAGCCAGCCGGTTGTACTTTACAGCTTTTGAGATATGGATATGTATTATTTGTACTCTGGGAGATGTTGATGTACAGATGTTTTTATTTATACAGTTTTAGTCTTAGATTACTTTAGTTTTTCAGCTCTATACTTGTGCTCTTTTATGCCTATCTATATCTGAGCAGGTTTGTGCGCTTCGTGTACGCGGAAAATTTCGTGTGCACGGCGGATCTGGAGACGAGCCCGGATTCTGGTTTACATCGGGGCGTGACACAATGCATGTGTGATAAAGCTTATTTAATGGATGGGGATTACTTGTTTAAAGGATGGAAGATTTGCCTTCAAGTGGGAGATTGTTGAGCTAACTACTTTGGGCCTATTTGTTATTTGGATTATGCAATTTTGTTGAAGTCAAATATCTTATTTCTGAAGAATACAGATTTGCCTTCAAGTAGAAGATTGTTGAGCTAACTAGGACCTATTTGTTATTTGAGCCTTGTTATTTGGACTATATAATTTTGGTGAAGTCCAGTCTCACATTTCTATATTGTCAAAACTATGTATTTAGGCTTTCCACTTGTGGAGCCATGATATCATAATTCTTTTGATCCAAAGACCTATATTTGATAGCTTCTTGTCTTAGGGGCTAAAGCGGGTTGATTAAATTATGGGAGGAAATTAGAGAAGTAGAGAGTTAGAAAAGAAGTGGAAGAAAAAGAGAGAGAACCCTAGAGCTTGGCCGAGTCTTAGTTCAATTAAGAAGAAGATAGGATCTTCCTTGTGAGGTGTGGTTTACACTATTTGGATAGAACTAGAGATTGTTGGAGCTGTTTGTGCCTTGAAATGAATGTGATATCTCTTCTACTTATATCTCTTGTAATCTTCAAATTTTATAAGGGAAACTTTGTTTGCATTGTTCTCCCATGGATGTAGGTATAGCCAAACCACGTAAATTCTTATCTTCTTGTGGTTTTTTTATCTTGTGATTGCTCGTGTTTGGCTCTCCATTGAATGCTTGTAGGGTGTGGGTTGAGAAATTGTCTACCAAGTGTTTGTGAAATTACCATTAATATTTTTCACTATTATTTCACAATAATAACAATAATAATAATAACAATAAAAACAACCGTCCCTAGTGTAAGTGGCCAAGGGCTTGGTGGTTGATACCCGAGATCCGAGTTCGAAGCGCCTAGTTGCTTCACATTTCCAGCTAAGTTTATTTCAAAAATAAACGAAGCGGATAGCATGCTACCTTTCTCTCAAAAAAAAAAAAACAATAATAATAATAATATTGTTAGATGTTTCAAATTTTGGAACCCGCAAGGTTTCCTAACCCTATTTTATTTTGCTTATCCATTAAGTTAATTTTAAATTATGCATAATCTTATTGAGATTATTCGTAATTTTAGTGGATTTGTATTCCTAGTTGTATTAGGATGTAGCCACTATTATAAATATACTCTTTACTCTATTAATTCGATGTGGCGGATGAGAAGTATAGGTATATTTTTGGGACTAGGATTTTATGAAAAACATTTTGTACACCACTTTGATTATAATGAAAGTCTCTGCTCCATCTTCTCCCGTGGATGTCAGCCAGTGGCCGAACTACGAAAATATTTGTCTACTTTTTCTTCTCTTTTTTTATTCTTTTGGTATTTTCGCGCCCGACGAACTAGATATTTTTCTCTTTCTCATAACAAACTAGTAGCAGAAAAAAAATCTAGTATCAATATAAGTGGCGGATTTCTAACCAACTCATCTAGTATCAATATAAGTGGCGGATTTCTAACAAACTGGTATCGGAGCCGAATTGTTTGTTTGGGTGCTCAAGACGTCGACGAAATTTGAAATCAAGAAGTTTGATCACTCCTGCAGTTTCGCTCTACGGCAAGTTGTCGTTCTGATGCTATAGAGATTGCAAAAAGAGTAACTGGAGAATCAAAAAATTGGCACTTCAGAAAACCCCACGAATTTGCTCATTAAGTCTATTTTGATGACCAAGTTCAAGTATTCTGTAAACTTGGTTTGCATGTGTAGCAACACTGTAGGAGTTTTCAGGGTTTTGTGGAGAAGACAAAATTCAAGCAAGGTGAAGATTGTTAGATGTGTCAAATTCTAGAACCCACAAGATTTCCTAACCCTATTTTGTTTTGCTTATCCATTAAGTTAATTTTAGATTATGCCTAATCTTATTGAGATTATTCCTAATCTTAATGTATTTGTATTCCTAGTTGAATTAGAATTTTGCCACTATTATAAATATACCCCTTATTCTGTTAATTCGGTGCGGCGGATAAAGAGTATGGGTGTATTTTTGGGACTAGGGTTTTATGAGAGAGACATATTTTGTACACCTCTTTGATTATAATGAAAAACTCTACTCCGTCTTCGCCCGTGAATGTAGGCCAATGGCCGAACCACGTAAATATTTGTGTACGTTATTTTTCTTCACTTCTTTGATTCTCTTTTGGTATTTTCACGCCCGACGAACTAGATCTTTTCAACTTTTGTCATAACAATTAAATTAGTATCAGAGAAAATCTAGTATTAGTATAAGTGGCAGATTTCTAACAAATACATATCCCAATTGTAAACAAAAAAAAAAAAAAAAAAGAAAGATTAACAATTTCGATCTTATTAAGCAATTTGAAATATCCAAAGAATGAAGATCATTAACGCCATACATCATGCTCAATTTCATTAGCATCCTACTTTTTTATGTTTTATCTTTAATTTTAAAATTGCTACTCCTTTAAGGAATAGCTAGTGTGCATACAATTTTAAAATCACATAGAGATAAGGGCGTACCTATAATTATATTTTTGTGTCTGGTGCCACTTCCTGCACAAACCATCAAACATTTTTAACACGAGAAGATATTCTAAAGTTTAAGCTAACCGAGTATGACAACTAAAAGTGTAGGACCAGAGAGCAACCCGACCAATACTTTTTGGGAACTACAAGTGTAATTTACTCCAATCCACAATTAAGTCTTTATCTTCAAAAAGCAGTAGAGAAAACTCTCATAAATATATTTGCGGTCCGAAAGATATGTACCTGTTGTAGGATTGTCCCGGGTTGTGTTGCTAGTTCCTACAAAAACAATTAAAAGTTTAACAAGAAGTTGGTCAAGTGATGTGATAGCATAGCAAGCCTGCCTAATATCAGCGCCATAATTATCATGTATACCAGCACATTGAGGAGAAAAGCACAAGGAAATAGTAGTAACCCTTGAGAACAGTGTAGGTAAAAAATAATATACACGAGTATAATATCTGGTATTAAATTTATAATTACACAAAAGGTTTTCCTTTATATAATTGAGATATAGATTTGATGAGTAGTTATTTGTATGGATCCACACCTATTGTAACATTCTTTGGTCCATAAGTGCCACTTCCTGCAAACAGAAATTTATGTAAATATTGTCATCGAAGCAATATGACACAACATGAAGCCAGCCTAAAAATAATGTTAGTAAGTAGTGTGTGATAATAAAGCATCAGAAATAATGGCCATTGCTATATATGGAGGATGAAGTAGAAATTGATGTATTTAGTGGATGAAGTCTCAAAAGTCAATATAGAGAAAATTCGACAGAGTGGAAGGAGATGAAGATCTCCTGGAAATTTATAGAAAAGTCGGCTGGCTCACTGATCAGGATGTTCAATTAATGAGCATTGGTAGTCAGTTCGTTGACAGACAGGTCTATCAGTTGCCTAAACAAGTTGACAGAGTGACAAATCTAGTGGCCATTACCCGCCATGACCTGGTCTAGACTTACCTAGAGTTTGAACAACTTGGCCCTAAGTGCGACTTTTTGTCTTAGTTTATTTCTTAATGTTTATTCATGACTATGTATGTATCAGGCATGAACAAAAGGGCTTCACCGAAGATCCATGGCATATTGATGAATATACCCTTTATTACTTCTTTCTTACAAAATTTAATCAAAATTTATTTGAAAATTGTGTAGTAATTCCAAAAAATGAATTGGAATTTCAAACCAATTTTTTCTAATTCCTCTTCGAATAAGCTTTCCAATGCCACATTTTCTCCGAGGTTCAAATCCAAATTTATGGGAGTTATACCCATTTTTGTAAGGACAACTAATTTCTAGAAATGACTTATTTACTAAACTAGCCCTCTTTGCCACCTCACATACTAATACTTTTATTTAGCTTAATCCAAGCAGCCATATAAGTAATCAAGCACTCACATGAAACACATTGAAATTTCCACTTATGAGTGATCGTAAAGTTCAAAGCCAACCCATGCACTAGAAAGTGGAAGCACTAACCCCTTCTACTTCCAAAGCACCAACTCTCCCCCAACCCTGTATCTATGAATAGAGGGATAATAGGGTTCATTAAGCTGAGCAAGCACAAATCAGACCAAATACAAGATAATTGTGCACAAAACGGACCAAATAGACACGGAAACCACATGTCATCCAACGTCTTCCAACTCACTTGATCTACATGGGAACCCTATTGTAAATCATCATTTAAACATACCTCTGTAAAATAATTTTCCTTTCATGAATTTCTTTGGCACAAAGATAAGAGGTCATTTTTTCCTCGTACACTTCATTTATACATCGTTAATTTACTAATCTTGTGACAGCTTTTGAAATTTTTTATGACAATTGGAATGTAGACTAGAGAATGAGAGTACAACTATTAATGATGACTAGAGTTAACAATAATATTTTCTCGCATTCAGCTGGAAAATGTTAGACATGTATTTTTTAAAAAATATATATATTTAGTCTAAGTGATTCATATGAAAATAGAAAATGTCAAGAATAATTTTATATTGTTGAAAAAACTATAACCTTTAAAAGTATATCTTATAAAAAGAAAAAAAAATTTGATCTAGTAATGTGAGACCAATATTGTCAATGCCATCTTATAACAATACTAACTAGCAACATAGTTGCAAAGGCCGAAAGAAAATAGGATTTATACCTTAAAAATAATGTAGGTATCAAGGTCCATAAGTATAATACCCAATATGCGATTCATACATAAACTTTTTCCTTTATATATAGTTGAGAAAATTTTAATAAGAATCCTGTTACAATTGAAAGTTGTGTACCTGATGTAGCATTCTTTGGTCCACTCTTGCCACTTTCTGCATAAATCATAAATATATGCATGTCAACGATTTTTTAAAGTAACAAAACAATACAAATTAATTAACTATTTCTAAAGACAGTATTATACAGTACATTATGGAATCTTGCTCAAGTGAAGGTGGCACAAATAAAAGAAAATTTGAATAGTCAATCTCGGCTATTCATCACTTTTTTATGCTGTAAAGTGATTCAAAATCTGTTCCACTATTCATGCCATCATTTACTACTCTTTTCATTTAAGGACGATGATTTGTTACTCAGGAGTTGTCAGAAGGCTGGAGCAAAAGGCTGAATCGAAAACAAGTTACGAGTGCAAAGGCCTTTGTATTCATAAGAGTATAGTTGCTCTAATCTCTTTATATATTACCACTATACTATCGGAAGCATAGAGGCTTTGGTGCTTCCAATTTATTCTCGATAATAGCCTATCAGAATGAACGATATAGATTATTTGAAATATCTAGAAATCAAATTTTATAATTCTTCAAACTTATTTTTGAGTGCATTAAGTGCTATGAAATGAACTGTCAAAATCAAACATCATCCAAAAAACAGAGGACAGGAGACTTGAATTCAAGACATTCAAGAAAAACAGAGGATAGGAGAATCTGATTATCAATTTTTGATAATCAATGTCTCAAAATAATAATTCAATCTAATAGATGTGATCTACACCATTTGAAAATCTATTTCTAATGTATTAGGTAATCTCAATATTCAAGCCCAGAGAAAAATTTATTATTTGATTGATGAGAAATAGGTGTTTAAATTTATCATTTTTTACATGTACACTTTTTATATGTTATACATTATATGTCGTGAGTTTGATTTTGATTTTGAGTTTGAGGTATTTTATCATAGTATGTTATATGCGTGGTAAAGTACTTGGGGCCGCCTTTATCTAATACAAAGCTCAGACAACAAGATCGGCAAAGCCTAATTGATAGAGTGGAGCAGCAGCTGAATTGCTGGAAAGGCATGTTGGCTATTTATTTATGGGTTAAATAGGTCCAACTTCCTGCCTCGTGACAATAGGCCCAGGAGACTAATAAGTTGAGTTGGGTAAGCCCAATAAGTTGAGTGGGGCTGCGGTCCACAATAGACCTAACGGCAAGAGGCCCAACAATAGACCCAACGTCCAGGTGGGTTGAGTCCGGTCGAGATCCGTGGGCGCTGTATCTGTACACTTTAAGTGAATTGGTTGCGTATTTCTAACAGCTCGAGCTTTTGAAATTAATGGTTAGCGCCAACGATCCGACAAGGCAAAGTCCCTTCAAATGCGGGAAGGTATGTTCTTGTCAACTCTATATTAACCAATCTTGCCATATATTACTTTCCATATTTCTATATTCCTACTTGGGTCATAAAGCACATTGACAAGATAAGAAGGAATTTCTTTTGGAAAACGAAGAAGGAAATCAAAAGTGGGTCCTGTTTAGTAACTTGGAAAAGGATATGTAAGAGTGAAAAACAAGGGGGCTTTGGGATCATGAATTTAAGAGAGTTTAACTTAGCATCAATAAGAAGGCGGCAGTGGAGACTTCAATCTCCAGTTAAAACTAAATGGAAAGAACTGAAGAAAGGGAATTACTTTAAGAGAGCTAAGCTTTTCTCGTGCTATATACCAAAGAGCAGAAAAAACTTCATACTGGTGTAAAGAGAGTTAAAAAAAGCTTGTGCCATTTTTAGATTAAGTTTGACAATTAAGATTGGGGACGGTAATAGTACGGGCTTCTGCACTGATTAGTGGTCGGGGACAACAACTGTTAACTTCTACATTTCCAAATCTTTATAGACTGTCTTACTTTAAAAATTGTTCTTTAACAGCTATTTTTAAGGGGTTGATTTGTAGAGGGCCTTATAAATTACAATTTAGCAGAAATTTGGAGAGGCAAGCACATGTAGAATACTGTAATATGTTGGTTAATTTGGTTGGCTGATGTCACTCTAAATAGGGAGGAGGATAAAGCTTAATGTGTTCACTGAAATAGGTTCAACTTTCTGCGTCGTAACAATAATTGTAGGAGACTAATAGTGGAGAAGAAATTGCAAATCATATCTTCATAAAGTGCAATTTTGTCAAATCCATTTGGTCAACAATGAAGCATCTATATAAACTCAAAGGCTGTCCCTCCTGTTTGAAAAATCCGTGGATTGTTTGGAGCCCCAAGAATGTGAAGAAGCATCTAAGAATTTCATGGAACTTAGTAGCATTAGCTGTGTGATGATGTCTCTGGAGAGAAAGAAACAATCGGATACTCAAAAAAAATTCCTCTTCCGGGGTCTCTTTGCTTGAAAAATCAACCGTTTTGTATCTCTATGGGCTGATAATCTTGCTGGAAGTACGAGGAGGAAAGCATGTTGATAGAGACCTAAATGGGGGAAAGAGTGCATTGACAATTTTTAAGTTAACAGCAACTTGTCAGGGACTTAAGCTTTTCGCCAGCAACTTAGACTAAAATTTTCTAAATCCCTAACAAACTGCAGACTAATTTGTATTTTGAATGCTGACAGGAAAAGGAAAAATGGAGAAGTAAATAGCATTCGACGAGTTAATATCTTTCTGGTTTCATTTATATTGTGAGTTGATTAATATTATGTTACACGATGAGATATAGAACTCGGCTGATAACTTATTTTCCAATTAATTTTATAAGATTTTCTGATTGATAAAATAACTCTCTACAAAATTTATTTGACCAAATAATTTAACTTTTGCCAACTCACTACCATAGTGGATAATTATGCCAAAACGGTGAATCATTCACTATTTTTTTGAAGACGGTAAACGATTTACGGTTTTCTAAATTTTTTACGAAAGCGGCGAATCGTCCACAATCTTCCTAAAGACGGTAAACGATTAACCTAGTGGATTGAGTTAAAATTAAAAATTTTAATTTTAAATTAATAATTAGACACAATTTTAAACTTAATTAGAAATTTGATTTGAAATTCAAATTTTGAATTTTGACTTTGAAATTGAAATTGAAATTTGATTTTGATATTTGAATTTGTATTCAAAATCTAAATTTAAATTTTAATTTATATTCAAAATTTGAATTATATTTCAAATTTTAAATTTAAAATCAGAATTTAAATTTAAATTTGAAATCCTTGAATTCAAAATCTAAATGTGAATTTGAATTGATATTCCAAATCAAAATCTGACTTTAAATTTAAAATGTGAATTCAAAATCTAAATTTAACTTTTAAATTTGATTTCTAATTTGAATTCAAAATCTAATTGTAAATTTGAATTGATATTTCAAACTAAAATATGAATGTGAAACTAAAATTTGAATTCAAAATCTGAATTTGAATTTAAAATCAAATTCAAATATTTGAATTTAATTTTTAAACTTTAATTTAAAAATATAAATTTGATATTTGATATTTGATATTTGATATTTGATTTCAAATCTAAATTTAAATTTAAATCTCAAATTTTTCGAATGTAGAATTTAGAGGCGATAAATCGTTTATCACTTAAAAAAAACGATAGTGTTTTTTTTTCAAGTCCATCACTTTACCGTTTTTATGATTGTGGCGTGGCAAGAAAAAATAATGATTTGAACAAATAATTTTTTTAGAAAGTTATTTTACTAATTAGAAAATTTTATAAAATTATTATAAAAAAAAAAGAAAAAAAATCTAGGCTGAAATACTGGTTTTCCCTCCAATTTCTACTTATCAAAAAAAAAAAAAAAAAAAAAAAAAAAAAAAAAAAAAAGATCATTGGAGGAGTAGAAGCCCTAGCGCTAGTGGTAGCTAATTAATTAGTTTAGAGAGGGCAGGCAAACATACCGCAGTGGTCGGAGCGGAACCCGTCGGAGGAGCAGAAGCAGCTGAACAACAAAGAGCCGGCGGCCGTCTGGTTGTAGCGGCAGACACCGCCGGAGCCCTCGCAGGTCGCGCAGCCGGCGCTGTCCTGGGCCGACGACCAACCCAGCTGGAAGCCTCTCATCAGCAACCCGTCGGACGCCACGATCAGCACGGGCGTCCCCGCCGACAGCCCCGTGCTGATCGTGTTACTCGGAGCCGTGCCACCGCCGGTCGTGCCGGCGGCACACATCGCGACGGAATCGTAGTCGATTCGAGTGTTATTCTTGGTGAAAATACTGTAGAAGCCGTTGGCACTGGCGGCAGAGAGGCAGGGGATTTGGGAGCCGGCAAGGGCGTAGGAGCAGTTGAAGTAGAAGTTGAGGCTGTTTCCGTTGCTGGTGATTTGGCATGTGGAGTCTGAGTGAAAGGTGAGGATTGCGGTGGAGGCGATCGCAGGGCAGAGGCAGAGGAGGGTGAAGCCGCTATCGCCGCAGTAGGAGGAGGAGGAGGATGTTTGAGAGGCCACCCAGACCGCGTCCGTGTCGGTGGTGGGGATGCCGCTGCAGGTGCCGGAAGAGCAGAAGATGATGTTGCCGTAGGCAGCAAACGGGGCAAGGAGGAGGAGGAGGAGGAGGAAGATGATGGCCATGACCAAAAAAAAAAAAAAAAAAGAAAAAAGAAAATGAAAAGACAGACGCACTAGTGAAAGGCATTTTGCTGCAGGAATATATATATGGGGAGTGGGCGAGGGAAGAAATTGCCTGCGAGCTTTCAAAAAAGTTGGAAAAGAAAGTCACTATAATTATTACCTGCACGTGGCGTATACATGCATTCTATGCACCCATATTTCATATTTGATTATTATATAAATTGTAAAATCAAAAGCTTAATTTGAGATAGAAAGAAATTTGTTATCCAAAGTTATGAATCCCCTAAGTTTAAAAATATTTATATAGATTTTACATATTTAAATAGTAATGATCTTTTATCATTAATTTGATATAAAATGATATATAATATTAGTCTCCATAAAAAAAAAAGTATTGCCATAATTTTATTAACATAGTTGGATAATTTTAGTATTGAATCAATTAAATAATAACAATTTAATTTCTAAGCCATTTTAAAATAAAATTATTTGAGTAATAAAAAAGTTTATTTAATATATACAATTTATAAAAAATATTAAAATCTTAATAACAAAAAAATTTTAAAAATAATATTTTTTTTTCCATTAATCTTTATATAGATTTAATTAAAAAAAAAATTGCTCTCATGGAGCTGAAACTCTTCATCCAAAAATATAAAAAAAAAAATAAAAATGACATAAAAAAAATGAATGAGAAATTAAGAGAAAAATAGTTGGAAAAAAGTTTAAAATATTTTGCATCTACGTAAATTGTTGTATAGATATGATAGTACATGTTAATTTAGTTATACATATGGAATACAAACTTTGATATTCTTAATAAATTCTCAAATTATTATAAAGTATATTAATCTGATAATATTTAATTATTATACATTTTTATTAATTTTATGTGTAAAACTTAATAATTTTCTAATAAATAGAAAATGCTTTGTAATTAAATAAAATTTTAAAAAAATTAAGTTAAAACTTTAATTTAGTCTAATTAAATTTAAAATATTTTTTAAAAAATTGTGGGGTCTGTGCTCCATGTGGAGCAAATTGTCTCTAGTCTCTCCACACCCTAGTGTGGACAATTTCTACAACATATGTGAAGCAGCTAATGAGATATGGTCACTAGATTATTGAAAAGGGCAATACTATATGTATATTTAAAAAAAATGTATATTTTATACCTATTCATCTAATAATGGTGGGGATCACTACATAAATTATATGAAACACTCCAAAAAATTATATATATATATATATATATACATTTTTCAATTTATTCACCTTACACTTTATCATTACTAGTGAAGTACCCGCGCTGCGCCGCGGGTATAATTTTTTTAACAAATATTATTTTTCATTTCATACTTTTCGGTAAATATTAGCTAACCTACAAAATAATCATGCAGTCCACCAACACAAGTATAGAATAAAAGCAAGGTAAATATAAAAAAACATAAGCAAGCTAAGCAAAAAGGGCCATCATAGTAAGGAGTTAAACTTACAAATAAATAGTGAAAGTATAAAAGTAATCTTTCACACAAAATAATTACTCACATAAAGTAATCTTTCAAAGCATGACAATAATCATTAACACAAAATAATTTCTCGCACAAAGTAATTCTTCACAATGTAATCCACTTTACATTTGAAAACTACAGTACCATTTGAAAACTAATAAACTTATAAAAGGAATTAAACTTATAAATTGACAATAAAATTCACTTTACATTTGGAAAACCACATCAACATTTACAAATGATTTGCAAAGTGCGCTAACATCCACATTCGAAAACTGCACTAAATGGAGGTTGGGCAATATATTTTAGGATTAAATGAATTTTTTTTAGGATCAAATATAGGTTCGACAACATATTTCTTTTGTATTACTCAACCAGGAACAGTTCAGCAGCATCAGAATCAACAGCAGCTGGGAGAAGAAGCAGCATCAGCAGTTGGAAGTACCAATAGTTGCAGTGTAAGTAACCTATATATATATATATATATATATATATATATATATATATATATATATTACATATTCAAGGTAAGTAAGTAATCGAAACATTAGGTAATCTGCCACCGCTAGTCCAGCAGGACAAAAGGGGCCGCGAGGACATACGGCGGCACAAAATGATAGAAAACCGCAAACAGGAGGAAGTATGAAAGAGCAAAACTAATTAATACAGGGAACATCATGAGGCAGAGACACTTGAAACCACTTAAAGAAACAGTGAGGTATATATATGACACTCCAGATCTCATCTTAGTTCTGATAAAAAACCTAATGTGTTCTTTGCAGTGGTATGTATATACTCATAACCTCAAGAGATGGCATGTAAACCTAATGCATATTTCATCCCCATTCAGTATTTATCTATGCTAACATGTTGATGGCATTTGATGGCATTTGATGTTGGTGGCTCAACTTGTGATCATATATTTTGTGATCGAAATATAAACCTACTCACCTCGGAAACTTAATAGGCAAAAAAAGAAAAGAAAAAGAGTTAAACAGAGCTTGCCCTTTGATGCCGCCTTAACTTGCACACTACAGTCTCAACTGCGCAGGGCGGCCACATTACCATATTGGTCGCATAGTAACTAAACTTGAGCTACCTCCAACTGTTAGGATAGACTATAGGATAAGAATACTTAAACAAAAAAAAAAGAACATACTAACCCACATGAAGTGGTCATTTTTTTTTTTCTTTTGGCTAAGAAAATATGCAGGTAATCACGCGAGTCTAGAAGCATAACTAATTTTCCACAGAATTGGCCCTAATAAAACCACCGATTACTTCCAACTGGTTGCTTAAAGAGCAGGCTATTGAAGGCTGAATAGGAAAGAAAGAGGGCAAGGGGAGAGAGGGGATCAGTGCGAGATGCGGGACATGATGTACACCACGCGGGAGGCAAAAGAGAAGCAAACAGAGAAGAGCAACCACAGAGTAGTGAAGAATATAGATTATCCCAAAATTACTTTGCGAGTAAATAAACTTCAGCATACTCAACAATCATCTCCAACTGGTTGCCCAAACAGTTGGCCTTTCAAATTAAGTTGGTTTCTTCTGCATTATCATCATTGCTATAAGAAAACATGAACCGAAGAACATACTACCTTTTACTCTGTGTGATCAGCTTAGTTCTTTATGTTTTACCTCATTCTGATGTAGAAATTAATGCGGACACTTTTTGTAATTATCTTCAATAATATAGGGAAATATTAATGCTTATTTATAACCTTCATAGTAAATTATTTATGAGATAAATACGAAATATAACAGTATTGTTTGTGCAATGTACTGAATAAGAGGAAAACACAATAAAAAAATGACATCATGTATTATGCATCATCACCGGTCCAAAAAATAATTGAACAAATAAAAAAGACACGGGAAAACAGGAATTTTTGAAGACAACGAAAATGAACTTTTGTTTAGAGTTAAGAATTCAGTTTAAGTATAATTTGAAATATTCATCCCCTCTTTCTAAAGATAATACACACGAAAGAAGGATCGGCCCATGTAGGCCTACTTAGAACACCAAAGTTTAGTAGCTGTATTACAATTTTCAGTAAAACTTAAAATCCAAAATATGCCCATTCCCAATCCCAATCCCTGAATACAGAAAGGAATCGGGTCCATATTTATAAGTAAAAAGAAAGAAGGAAATGTGACTAAGAGACAAAGCGAGTTTAACTTTCAAAAGCAGAGCCTTCTTTAGATGGATCCGCTATAGAAACAGAACAACTCCGACGGAGATGGTTGATGGTCACACGGCACTCATCGATTGTATGCCGCATTTGTACTTGCTCAATTACGAATTTGGCGTTCTCAGCAAGAGTAGAGGCGTAACAATCTTTTAGCACATTGTATTCTTGGCCTAGGTTATTGAACCGAGTCAAGAAATCCGCATACTGGACGGTAATGCATCATTGTGCATATTTTTGTACAATATATAGTCCTCATAATTTACATCTTTAATTTGCAAATCGAATTCAGACTTCATTTTTTCAATGGCAAAACGGATGGCGTCTTCCTTTGTTTTCTCGATATCAGGAGATGGCCAACCCCAGCAACACACAATCTCGACAACGGGACCGACATGTGCAATTTCTAGCTCTATGTACGCTAGAAACCAAAGTCACCTCACATTGAGAATTTTTGATGCTTAGTTTCTCGGCTATTTCCCCATGGGAATAATGGTAGTTGAGGACAAAAACTGGTGAAGAAAATAAGTAATGAAAAATGGACGATTAGATTTACATTTTCAGAATAATGGGAAAAAGAAGGAAGAAATAATGATTCGTACACATTAGTACAACAACATTCTTTTTTGCATGTATGGATCAGAGTGTGTGTAAAACATGTGTAGATTTTCCCATTATTGCTATTTTTTTTTAGGCAAGACGATTGTCCAACCAAGGTATCTTTAGATATAGCGACTCATTTAATTTTTAACCTTTTGCAATGGTGTTCTCAAATAGCTAACCAAGTCCTATTAAATCCGCACATGAGAACAATATACAATATATTAACTCTCAGTATCAACAAAAACAAAATAATGTGTGGATTTAGTAGAGTTGAGATTGAGTTTAAGAATTCCTTGAAAGTTAATATACATTATCGTGATATATAGATTTCATTACTATCCATATCTCTTTTAAAGTGTTCATCCCACACCCGATTTATTCAACGAATAAAGTATTATTTTACTATGAATGAAGTGATAAGTAAAAAATATCTCAACTCTTAGATGAATAAAATGTAAAATATATATTTTTTAAAGTGTCCAAGTAGTAACACCCTTTTGAATGGGATCTTTTTCATTTTGTTTTCCTTTTTTGTTTTTTTGCTATTTTTCCAACTTGTCAAACTTTCATTTGTCTAATTTGAGTTATCAGAAATTGAATATTTTATTAAACAACTTCATTACTTGGAAATAGTTGATTACTAACAAAATTTACATTTTTTAAAGTGGAGAAGTAATTCAAATTGCAAATTATAAAAGGATTTCTAATGCTACCAACACTACCAAATCCAATTAGATAGTATTCCAGTCACCGACCAAGAATCCAATTAATAGTATTCCAGTCACCGACCAAGAAGTGGGAGGTTTATTCTCTCGTATGCGAATGTGCTGAAACGATGACTTAGACTCCAGGGCTTCTTAAAAAAAGTATAATATAACTAATTACAGTGTATACTTCTTGAGGTGATATTTGCGGACTCTTTTTTTTTTTTTTTTTAACAGAAAAAATTTTACCAGTTTAACTAAATTTATAATTTGGTTAGCTAAAATATATTAAAATAAGAAAAATTAAAATTATGTATAAAAATTGAAGTTGAGAGTTTGCGTTGCAAAATCGTGAAAAAATTCTACCAGTTTAACTAAATTTATAATTTGGTTAGCTAAAATATATTAGAATAAGAAAAATTAAAATTATGTATAAAAATTGAAGTTGAGAGTTTGCGTTGCAAAATCGTCGGGATAATTCTCTGTAAAACATGGGCAACATGATTACTGTGAATAAAACGATCTGGACCGTCCATTGAAACAAATAACTGAACAGGTATCAGCCTACAATATCACATCCCATTCGATCGTTCGTTCTTCCCCTTTATTCTCCGTCGTCACTGCTGGGAGAGTTTGTAAAACAGAGCACTCAATCCCAATTCGTCCCGACTAAAAAAAAAATCACGCTCGCATCTGGCCAGGCCCGCACCCGACCGCGCGCAGGCTGGGCGCGCGCGGCTGGCTACAACAGCGCACAAGCAGCGGCAGGCGCGGCTGGCTGCTGGCGCAAGGGTTGCAAGGGCTGCAAGGGCTGCAAGCTCGCGGGACTCACGGGCAGCGCGCAAGTTATGCAGGCGCGCGACCGAAGTAGGGACACGGGGCGCGGGACTGCAGGCAGGGCGCAGTTCGCGCAGGCAGAGCAGGGCGTGCGGGCGCGGGCTAGGGCTGCAGGCGCGCGGGCGCGGCTTGGGCCGAGCCAGAGCGCGGCCCAGCAGGCAGCGACAGGCGCGCGCGCACGCAGCAGCAACCGCGGGCGCAGGCAGCGCGCGGTTCCTTCTCGCGCGCGTGCGCTCGAGTGTGCGGCGGCGGCAGCAGTAGAGAGAGGACGCCCGGATTTGGAGGTGGCAGCCCGGGTGCCTGCCTCCATGGCTCCGACGACGGCGGCGACAGCAGGGATGAGAGAGATGGAGGGGAAAGGGGAGAGAAAGAGAGATATAGAGAGAGAGAGGGGGGGATTATATATATTTTGTTTTGGGTGGGGGTGGGGGTGGGGGCCGGCTTCGGCTTTTGAGAAGACGACACGCGTAGAGGGGAGGGGGGGGGGGGGGCGGTTAGAGGGAAAGGGGAAGCCCATGTGCAGAGGAGGGAAAGGGGAAGCCCATGTGCACATCAATAAGGAAGGGACCTATGTGCAAATGAATAGAAGAAATAGAAGAAATAGGAAGGAAGGGACCCATGTGCAATGCAAATATGTGCAATGCAAATGAATAGAAGTAGAGGAAGCAAGGGGAGCATGCCACGTCGGCTCGGGACGCCTTGAGAAGGCTCCACGCAGGCTCGGAAGAACTGAGAATTTATAATCTTTATTGATATGACTAGTAAATATGTCCTATCATGAATTGATGTGGTGTATATTATAATCCTTCCTAGGTATATGTGTAACATTACTTCTTGATTATTATTATAGAGTAATACTACTTGATATATTCTAAAGTTGAGTATACATCTTATATCTACTCTATCTAAGTAGAATTTTTTTATTATAGATAACTCATTAACGGGTTGTTAAGTCTAACTTTCGAAAAGTGATCTTGGGTCAAAAAGTGATTTGCGGCTCAATAGAGGGTTTGACAATTAAGTTTTCAAAATCTGATTCTAATTTTTAGAATTAGTTTTCTGATTTTCGAGATCCAAAATCAGAATCAATTAAAATTTTCTTCTTGAAAACTGATTATGATTTTGGATTAAAATTTTAAATTTTATTTTAATTTTAGATTTAAAATTTAAAATTAAATTAAATTTTAAATTTTAAATTTTAATTTAACTATTTAATTTTAATTTTAAATTTTAAATTTCAAATCTTAAATTTTATAATTTTAAATTTTAAATTTCAAATTTATGATTAGATTTCAAATTTAATTATTAAATTTAATTATTAAATTTAAATTATGAATTTTAAATTTTAAATTTAGATTTTAAATTTGAAATTGAAAATTTAAATTTTGATTTAAAACTTTAAAATTTAAAATTTAAAATTTAAATTTTATATTTTAAATTATTTTTAAAATTTAAATTTAAATTATTTTAAAATAAAATTTAGAAAAAAATTATTATTTACAAATAAAGAAAAATTTGCACCAAACAATTTTAAAAAATCTAATTAGAAAAATTACTTTTCATCTAAGTTCAGCCAAACACCCTACAACTTTGGACCAAAATTAATTCTCCAAACCAAAATCAATTCTATAGAAATCACTTTTTTAGAATCTAAGCCAAACAAGCCCTAAATGAAGAAACGCTCTACTTTAGCCCATTTTGAAAAAAATAAAAAAATAAAAAAATAAAAAATAAAAAAACCTTCAATAGTTTAGATTGACACTTTTATTTTCAATTTTTTTAGAATAATGAAATTTTAGCCAAAAACTGAAAAAAAAAATCTTAAATTTATTTATAACTTCATTAAAATTATAAAAGTCAAATTTTTCTGAGTAAAAAAAGCTAGATCAATTAACAATTGATAACTAATAGAAATTTTAAATTTACAACTAAATTCACTAAAATTAATAACTTTTAATTTTTATCAAATTAATGAACTTTGATCAATTAATGTTTAATAACTAACAAGCTATTAAATTTGATAACTAACAGAGTTGTTAAATTTATTGCTAATCTCACTAAATTAATACTCTTAATCATTTTTTAACAGATAAATCTTGATCATAATTAAAAGCTGAAAAATCTATTAAATTTGATAAAATATTTAATATAACTAAATATTAAAACAGAATTTTAAAAAAAGGAATTTTAAAGTGTTAAGTAAAACAAATAAAAAGTGAGGTGGTCTATTTCACAATTGGCTAAACAGCTAAAGTTGTGGCTTCTTCGTTTATCGCTGTTTGGAACCTCTAATACAAAATCTTAGATCATTTTATTTTATATTTTATAAAATATTATTTTTTATTAATTAGACTATTTGGGTGGTCCAACAACGTTAAAAAAAATATAGCGTATTATTGGTAAAAAAAAAAAAATCTTCAACCAGCAAAAAAAAAAATTTCCATTATGCGTACGACTTCTCCTTTGCCCTCTTTTGCATTTCACCATTTTTTAAAAATTTGAAATTAAAAATTTTAAATTAAAATTTAAAATTTAAAATTTAAAAATTTTAAATTTTAAATTTTAAATTTTAAATTTGAAACTGAAAAATTAAAACATAAAATCTAAATTTAAATTTTAAATTTTGAAATTTAAAATTCTAAATTATAAAATTATGATTTATTATATTAAAATTTAAATTTATAATTTTAAAATTAAAATTTATTATTTTAAAATAATAAAATTTTATTTTTAAAACTTAAAATTAATATTATAAAATTTTAAATTTTAAAATTTGAAATTTATATTTTAAATTTTAAATTTTAAATTTTAATTTTAAATTTTAAAATTTATATTTTATATTTGAATTTTTTAATTTGAAAATTAAATTTTAAAATTTAAAATTTCACATTCAAAATTTAAAATTTTAAAATTCAAATTCAATTTTGAAATTTTTAAATTCTAATTTTAAAATTTTAAAATTAAAAATTAAAAATTTATATTTTTAATTTTAATTTTTTGTATTGAATGTTTAAATTGAAAACAGACTAATTTTTTAAAGTTCACAATCTAAACAGTAAAAAATAGAATAATATTTTTATAGAGTATTAAATTTTTCAAAATATTAAATACGTTGTAAAATAAAATCCCATTTTATTTTTCAATAATTACCAAACGAGCTCTTCGTGTGTTATTTAGAAGAGCAATGACACTTGTATAATTCAAAAAAATATATATTTTATATTCCATCTATCTAATAAGCGGAGTATCGCAGTGTCATTTACTATTATCTTAATATGACTAGTGAATCGAATGTACACCTTTTTTGAACTCTACAAATAAATTTTTCGTCATTTCTAATTGATTGAATTGATTGATTGTTACCATATTACCTGTTTTATTCATTAGGTATGTGAACTAAGCAACAAAAGTTACATCTATCGTAAAAAAAAAATAAATAAATAAATAAAATAAAAAATAAATAAATAAAAAAAAGGAATCGTAACCCTAGGTATCAAAACAGCGTCGGTTGTAGGGGTGTCAACGAGTCGAACACGAGCGAGCTAGGGTCGGCTTGTGTTCGGCTCATTTAATAAACGAGCCGAACACGAGCTGACTCGTTTAAATATCGAGCTGAAAAATTCAGCTCGTGTTCGGCTCGTTTATTAGCGAGTCGAACACGAGCTGGCTTGCGAACAACAAGTTTGATTTTCATTCCTACTATTAGGTGTAAAGTTGAAAAAAAATTAAAAAATTAAAATTTTAATCTAATAATTAAAATTCATAAAAAATTGATAGCCTAAAATTTAAATAGTAAAGTTTATATATATATATATATATATATATTCGAGTCGTTATCGAACCGAACACGAACGAGCTGATCCAGCTCGTGTTCGGCTCGTTTATTAAACGAGCTGAAAAATTCGGCTCATGTTCGGCTCGTTTACTAAACGAGCAATTTAATCTCGAGCTCATTTCGAGCCGAACACGAGCCGGCTCGCGAACAGCGATCCTCACCCCTAGTCGGTGGTACCCGGGTGACCAACCACATCTTTATTTACATGGTGGTTTCTTATTGGTTGCTGCATTCGAGTTTCTACGCGGCTGTTTTTTATTGGCTACTGCATTCGAGTTATAGACATTGTCTGCACTTTGGATGTAGACAATTTGCTCCCGAACGCAGGGAAGAGAGTGGGGCCGCATCCGGCTAACAAATAATTTATGGAAAACCCTATCCATAGTTCCATATACACCCTTTTTCGCATATAATTTATGTTGGGAATTTTTAGTTAAATAATATTTAAATACTTTTAATTCAAAATAATATTATGTAATTGCTATTATATTATTAATAAAAAAATAGTAGAGATTAGATAAATTCTGTTAGTCGAGACGTGTAGAAGTACTATTCTAAAAATAAAATTGTCCTTCCACGTGCGAGATTCTGGCAATCACTTCTAGCGATATAATGATTACTGTCCACTCCGCCGGCACGACTCCGGAATGGCGCATAGCGATCCGAACGAATTTCAGAGATCCAGTAAAAATAATACTCGAAGTAAAAAAGGAATAAAAAACTATAAATCTCAGTATAAAAGTGTATTGTAAATTAAGATTATTATACTATAGCTTGTCCTTAATCAACTCCTCTGGCTATATATATATATATATATATATATATATATATATATATATATATATATATATATATATATATATATATATATAGTCCAAGAAAAAATTCACTCTCCAAATGGACAAGATCCAATGAAAAGCTCCTTGGGTAGTTACACTTCTCAAGACAAGGCTTTTGGAAAGCCCGAAAAAGTCTTTTCCAAGGTAAATGTTAAGTCAAGCAAAAATAAAAGCAAGTAAAAAGAAAATCGAGTCGCGCGCGCTGTCTGCCCAATCGACTCGACTCTTGTCGTGCACGCATGTGTGTGTTTAGAAAAAATCACAACTCTCACTTTCTGCTAACCAATGCAAGTAATAATAAAAGAGTATATAAACACCTTCTACATGGAATGAGTTTTCGATGTGAAACTAAATTTTACATATAAAAAATAAAAATTTTAGACTTTCAAACAAAATCTATTAGTATTAAGCCGTCCAAATAACCTATAAATTAAAATCAAATTTAAAATTACTTAAAATTCTAAATAAAATTTAATAATTTATAGCATAACAAATAGGTTAAAGCAAAGTGTACACTTGCAAGGACGGACATGAGAGTAGGCAGACACGGCGAGGAAAGTTGACAGAGAAGCATAACTTTAACTTTCCGCGGAAATATAGCGTAATGTCATGGCCAATCTTCACGCCATCAATTACTGGGCCCATTGCAATGGTACGCGCAGAGATAATTAAAAGAAAGTTTATTATGGAACAATCACATTATATCATCCATAATATATTAATTATATTATTTTATAAAATATATAATAAAATATTTTTTAAAAAATTATGCTAAAATAGATGAATTTTAGAAGAGTAATTTAATTAGTTTGAACACACTATATCAGTAATGTGATTATTGCATTCCAAATTTTATTAAGTTTGGAATGTTTGGGAGTATTTAGACTTGAGTAATATTGTGTGAAATAACCTATGGTTATTTATTGGCTAAATTATATATATATATATATATATACTTCAGCGTTTATCTCAATTACTCTCTTCTATAAAAAATTGTATTAATTATTTGTCTACACTTTATCATTATCTCAAATAGATTTGATTATTTAAGATAGAGCAATGCTACATGTACACCCCGAAGGGGTGTACATCATACACCTCCACCATTTTAATGGTGTCGATATTTTTTACGGGTCACATCGAGTGACCCATCATCACACCCCCACCCTTAGATGGGTGGGATGTATGATGTACACCCCGAAAGGGGTGTACACATAGCATTTTCCTTTAAGATAATGTAATATCTGTGAAATTTAAATTTCGAATAATTTTAAAATTTTAAATTTAAATTTTGATTTTTGAGAGGTGTAGTTCGAGAAACGGTTAATTTCATGAAATGAGATCCGATTTTGACAAAACAAAATCGCTATCCGAACGGTCGGATCGCGCTGAAGTTGTGGCGAAGTCCGATTTTGTTTTTGGCGAAGAAAAACTACAAAAAATGTGAAATAGTGCACCTTTTGATAGTTTTTACGCAAAAGTTATAATATTTTATATACCGTTTTGCGTGAAATTGCACGTGGAAGCTAGATCATATACATATTTTACACATGCTGTGAAGGACTGAGATGAAAATATACATCCTAAAGGGAGTTCTTTGAAATTTAGCACAAGATTATATATGAGTTCTAGGGTTTCTTCTCCCAAGGAATCCTGGCCGCTCTCCCTCTCTTCCATCACCCGAGAAGATCTCCTGCACCTCCCCACCAGTGCGCGACCCACCTCCTGCAACCTCCCTGGTCAGCTGAGGGAGAAGCCAAGCCATCATCTCTCTTTCTCTCTCTCTCTCTCTCTCTCTCTCTCTCTCTCTCTCTCTCTCTCTCTCAAGTCTGAATGACCCGAGCTCCACTTCTCTTGGTTGCGTCACTGCCAACTTCCTGCAAGTTCGGCGACCACCTTCGGACCACCCCCGACCACCGTCGTACGCCTCAGAGCTGCTGCTCGGAGTTAAGCTTGATTAGGGCATTTTTTGGCTACGGGCTACCCAGCATTGCTACCGCCGCTCTCCACCATCACGGAGCACCTCCGGTGACCTCAGGCAGTCCCTCCGGCGTCGCCCTAGCGTCTCTGACCACCGCCATGGCTCGGGCTCGAGCCGAGCCCGAAAGTGCCTTAGGTTGGTCGCACCCTGGAGCCCAGCGCCATCGCGGTTGCTGCCGCCCCCTGTCGTCATCACCAACCTCTTGAAGCTCAGGGCCTCCCTCCGGTGCCGCCTTAACGCCTCTGGCCGCCTACATTGTTCGGGCTCAAGCCGAGCCCGAGTGTGCCCTAGTTGGCCGCGGGCTTCTGACCATCGCCGCCACCGCCTCCGGTCGCCAGCGACCGCCTTCTCTGGCAGCCTCCCGTCGGCCTTGACCTCCCTTGGCTGACGACATGCTGTCCTGGTTGCTCGGGATTCAAGTTGGCTGCCATTGCCCTTGGGTGCTTGGGACTGGGACACCACTTGGCCGAGCTGCTCATTCCGGCCATCCTGTATGCCGGCGATGCTCCGGTGAGGGAGCACAGTTCTTCCCCGATCTCTGCAGCACCTGTGCTTACCTCAGTATCGGCCTTGGTCGCTACATCACATTCGTTTGGATTGCTCGCTCCCGAAAACATAAAAAATTTGAGTTTCACCTTGCTTCGGTGTGCTCCACAATGCCCGATGTCGCTCTAGACAGCTAGCATGGTGTCTGGGACGCCGAAACCTTCTAGATAGTACCTTCTCTCGAATACCAAACTCGCAGAATCGACGATAAATTCCTTAATATTGCATTTAATAGGTTATTGAACGCGCGCCAAGTGTTTGGCAAAATGCCACAATGATACTTTTTGCGTCATGGCTGCCCCAGACAGTGTGGGTTTAATTCTAGATGGTTCGTAAATGTTGTCTGAAGCCCGAGGACCTCTTGGTTCGAATCTTACGGCAATCAGCACAGCAAATGGTGTCTTTGAGCGCACTTTGTTATATCTTTAGATTCCATTTTTGTGGAGCGGGTTTTGCTGCTAGTTGCAACAGTTGGAAAACCTCATTGGCTGGTTGGGAACTCGCTAGTATGAAGTATAGACTAGCGAGTGACTGTGTCACGCCCCGGGGTCGAAACTGTGACCCGGCTCGCTAACAGATCCGCCGCCCATACGGGAAGCGCCACATAGACGAAACGTCTAACCTGCAAAAGATAATACTACAGCTATACAGATATCAGAGCTGAAAAGTAAACTACTGAAATAAAAGATACAAGTCCAAAATGGTACAAGTCTGATCCTCACCATACAAAAGTCTCTCAAAATAAAACTCTTGAAGATAACTACATACAATAATTCAGCAGACTGTACTACAAAGCCCCAAAATAGGGTACAACTACACTCCAAGGATGGATAGGAAACTAGCTCGCGACTCCCTTACCTCGATCAGCAGGTGCAGAACAGGAGTAGGAACAGGGGTAGATGCCTCTAGAAAATCTGTCACCGATAGAGGGTGTGAGAACTACACCAACACGTAGTTCTCAGTAAGTACTGTCTCCAAAACCAACGGTCTGCCCACTAAGTCTACTAGAGGCATAAGATAACAGGAAAACTGTAATAATATAAAGATAAACTGGAAATAAATCTACAGCTATCATGCCTCTATCTACAATGCTCAATAGGTGATATAGATGAAAATAATGCATCGACTCTAACTCAAAATACTCGATCAACCCAATCACACTGACTGCCACATAGGGTCCAGTCAAACCTGCGCCTACCTACTACCACACATCCCAACAGGGACGAAAATTACGTAGGCGGTCCCACTCGGACTGCGTCGACAAGTCGCGATAGCAAAGTAACAGGCCCAGCTCCGGAGTGGCACTCGAGGGGCGCGACCCCACCGAGGAAGTATCCGCGCATCTCTATCGAGCTCAACGGCTCATGCTGTCACGCCCCGGGTGTAAACCAGAACCCGGGCTCGTCCACAGATCCGCCGTGCACACGAAATTTTCCGTGTACACGAAGCGCTGGTAACCTGCTCAGATATAGGAGATATAATAAAAGAGCATAAAGACAGAGCTGAACTAAAACTAATACATCTTAGACTGAAGCTGGAAAGTAAAAGTACAATATAACTCTCAATAAGTACAAGTGTCTCTCCCAGCTCACTAAAATATACAAACAACTGGCTGAAGCCAGACCCAAACTAAAGATACAGCTATCTGAGAATAAAAGGGGTACAACAAAAACACTGCTAAGTTCGCAGACGGGATAGACGATCTATCAGTCCGCAATCCTCTTACCTCGATCTTCCGAAGACAGCCCAGCAACTCCCGCAGAGGACTCTGCAAAACAAAGGGGGGAAAATGGAAAAAGGACAATGGGGGTGAGAACTACTATAAAAATAGTAGCCTCCCCTAGTGGGTTAAGGCTCAAACTCTGACGTGCCCACTAGGTCTACCAGAGGCAAAAAAGAGAAGAAAGGTGGTATGCTATAAACGAAACTGCTAATACAAGGGAAGCTACCACTAATATGCCTCTAAATGTAGTGCCAGAAATAGTCACTATATGAATGCATCAGTAAAAGTGTCTGCCTGAATAAACCTAATTGATGGACCAATAAAACTGGTACTGTCTGTTGTGCCTGCCATATCGGGTATGCCAGCCTACGCATAGCACCGATGGGAAGAAGGAGTCTCAAGGACTCAAAGCCTGCCTGTCGCACACTCTGGAGTGGCACTCGAGGGGAGCGACCGACACGAGTAAGCCACAAGTAACATAGAATAGCAGGACTGGATCACGACTCTAATCGAAGTGGAAAAAACCATTCACTAAAGAAAGCCCGATCCCCCCAATCTGATGCAATAGTAACCACCCGGCCAACCACCCAAAGTCCGCGGTCGCCGCAATACCCTGCCATCAAACCCGGCCTGTCCCAAATCCCAAGAATCTGACTACACTATCCCAAACCCCCTGCTCACACCCGAGCTACAAATACCTAGAGTCTAAAATGAGAAGGAGAAAAGTAGAAAACATGGTTTCTCCTAAGTTCATTCCCAGCATGATAATGTAGCAGAAAAAGGTGGCCTATCTAGATGTCCATACAAGCATGCAAATGTCCTCATGATGATAAAAGAAATACAGGTATCGATGTTCTTACATTTATTAAAGCATGTTATTCCAGGATAATAATGATCGCATAAGAACACTATGTACTAATATGACATGTGTTAGCCTATACAACATGCATATTACTCACAAGGTACTAATTGGCATTCCTTTTAGCATGATAATACAAGTTCTAATAACCAATTTCACATGAAGACGAGTACTAACATAATGTCCTTGAACTCATGCAAGCATGCCAATTTTATCCATAGGGTGCAATTAACCGTTTAACACAAGGGTTACTCCAATATGCCTAGTGGGTAGTCAAAAATAAGAGGTTCACAATGATCACCCACCTCAAGCGCTAAATCCAAGTCCAAACACACCCTCGCCCGAGAAGTACAATGCTCGCCGCGATAACTGCAAAAACGCCCAACACAGTGCCCAATTAAACACATAAATAAACACATAGCCATTGTTCACAAGCCAGTCTAGAAAAAGCTCCATTTTCACCTACGAGATGAACTCCGAAAATTCCAAAAAAATCACCGCTGCAATCGTCGCGACGAGTAGATAGAGATCGAGTACTTACATGTTCCGTTTCGACACTTGTAGGCCGAGTTACAAAATAAACAACGCGGTAAGCGCGAAACTCCTCAAGAACAAAATTCTGTAGAACTCCGCCCTGAAAAAGTAGGATTCTCACCTTCGGAGAAACCTCAAAAAAATCTAGAAAAATCACGAAGATGATCCCTGCGGCGTGTAGATGCGAAATGAGTGCTTGCTTGCCTCAATCCGACGCTCGAGCGCGGAGAAATTGCAGAAAAACCCCGGTGCTGTCCAAAACTCCGCCGCAGAAAAATGGGGTCACAAGATGGCCAAAAACACCCAGGAAAAACTCGAAATGAGGGAAAGCTGAAAATATGAAAGTCGTAGCTTTACCTGCCGTGAAGACCACGACACAAAAATCTTCGAAAAATATTGTCAGAGTAGCCCGGGGGAGTCCGTGCACCGAAACGCGACGGAAAGGGTCACCGGAGAAGGAACGTCGCGACGCGCCAATATCCTGTAGAACTCGATGCAGATGCTTCCTAAAATCCCAGAAACTCTCCAATGGATGCTGCACAAGTTGGTGAAGAAGTTCACTGTAGAACTCTCTATGAAAATCCGGCCAGAAAAGAGAGGAAACGGAGCTATTCGGGTCCTATTTATAAGCCCAGCCGAAGAAATCCATTAATTCCATTTGTGTCCTCTGTTTCGGGTGCTCGGCCTACTTTCGGGCGCCCGAAACCGCTGACGGACGGCCCACGATGAGCGCCCGAAATCCCCTGGGCTTGACATGTGTCTCGAACACGGGACAGCGTGTGCAAGCCCAGCAGATGACGGCCGCGTGTCCCGCAGGCGGTCAGCGGGGGTAGGTGGCGTTGGCGAATAGCGGGGCGCCACGCGTCCCCTGTGACTGTTCACACGTGCGGGCAGGCGCCGCCTGCTTGCCCTGCCACACACGCGCCTCGAGGCGGCCCCCTGCGCCTCCGTGCACCACACTCCAAGAGCCCGCCAATGACACGATGCCACGTGTCCCCCGCGCCGGGTCCATGCACCCGCGCGGGGTTTTGTGGGCCGCAAGCGCTGGCCAATCTGGATGCGCCACGTGTCCCGCGCCGGGTCCATGCACCAAGCCGCGCCGCTCTGTAGACCGAGCGCTATAAACCGGCCAATGACAGGCTGCCACGTGGCATTCCGGCGGTCTACGGCCCCCCCTCATGCACCGAAATCCACTGTAAACTTCCGGGAGTCTGTTTTTGGGCATCCGGACTCAGAAAAATACAAGAAAATAGCCGTTTTGAAGCATTTTTCCACGCTGAATCCAAATCCAACCTCCGTTTGGCCCAAATCCTTTTCTACAATTCGGCAAAAATAGCCGAAGCCCAAACATGATCCAGAAACCTCACTGGTCCATTCAAAACATCCCTTTGATGTATTATGGGCCCAACACACCAATAATAGGTGTTTCACACTATGGATTCACGGGAAAAACTGCAGGGGGACCTGGACCTCCACATCCTCCCCCACTAAAAAAGTTTCGTCGTCGAAACAAAAGTCATACCTCAAGCCGGGGCCTCGAACAGATAAGGGTAGGTGTCCATCATCGTCGACTCTAGCTCCCAGGTAGCCTCGCGCTCGCCATGGTTGCTCCACAAGATCTTCACATATGGGATGGCCCGACTGCGCAATTCTCTCACCTCTCGATCAAGAATCCACAGTGGCCGCTCCACGTAACTCAAATCCTCGCTGATCTCCAGTGGGGTGAGGTCGATGACGTGCGCCGGGTCATAAACGTACCTCCTCAGAGTAGACACATGGAACACATCGTGGACACCCGCAAGTCTGGGGGAAAGTGCAAGCCTGTAGGCAACTGGCCCAATACGCTCCAATACCTCGAAGGGTTCGATATAACGGGGGCTAAGCTTCCCACCGATGCCAAATCTCCTGATCCCCTTAGACGGCAAGACCTTCAAAAATACATGATCTCCAACCAAAAACTCTAGGTCTCGTCGCCGTACATCTGCATAACTCCTCTGTCTGCTCTGGGCGGTCTGAAGATGCTGCTTGATCACTCTGACCTTCTCTTCTGCCTCACGCAATAACTCTGGCCCCAATGTCCGTCTCTCTCCCACATCGCTCCAGTAAAGAGGTGATCGACACTTGCGTCCATACAATGCTTCAAACGGAGCCATCTGAATGCTCGTTTGAAAGCTATTGTTGTATGCAAACTCTGACAGTGATAAGTGTCGAATCCATCCCCCGCCAAAATCCAATGCGCAAGCCCTCAGTATGTCCTCAAGGATTTGTATAGTGCGCTCTAATTGCCCATCCGTCTGTGGGTGAAACGTTGTATTGAATCTAAGCTGCATCCCCAAGGTGGCCTGTAAGCTCCTCCAAAAACATGAAGCAAACCTCGGGTCTCGATCTGATACAATAGAGGCGGGCACTCCATGTAACCTCACCACCTCATCCGAGTACAGCTGAGCCAACCGTTCAAGTGACCATGTATTCTGCATCGACAAAAAGTGAGCGGACTTAGTGAGTCGATCGACAACCACCCAAATGGCATCTGCTCCTCCCTGAGCCCTCGGTAATCCAACCACAAAATCCATCGTGATGTGGTCCCATTTCCACTCAGGTTGCGTTTGGTTCGGGATTAAGCCAGTTCCCGCTAAACCGGGGATAGGTATAAAGTTGGGAACTAGAGCTTAATCTCGTTTGGATATGGTTCTAGGGATAAGAGAATTTGTGTTTGGTTTATTAATGGGAATAGGAGGGATAAAGAGGATAAGAAGGGTAAATTACCTTTTTGCCCCCAAGACTTAATATGTGATAAAAGTTGTTAAAAATTGATTAGTTTGTTTTAATTAATAGATTAATAGTTTTAAAAAATAAAAGTAAAATTATAATCCTTATTAAAATATATTATTTAAAAATAATACATTTAATTTAAAATATAAAATTTCACCATTTTAATTTTAAGATTTACAATTTTATAATATTAAATTTAAATAATTAATTTTTAATATAAATTTATTAAAAAATTCACAAAATTCGTATATTTGATAAATATTTGTAAATTTGTACCAACGAGCTTTATTATGTCATTAAAATTTGCTAACCTCGTTTATCTCGTCTTAATTCATAGATTATTGGTTTAAGAAAATCTAAATAAATTAATAATTTTAATTAAAATGTATTATTATAAAATAATACATTTAATTTAATTTTTAATCTGTTCAATTTAAAAATTAAATTTAAAATATAAAATCTGTTCAACGGGGAGCTCGGGGGGGGCGGAGGGAGAGGAGGGAGGAGCGCGGGGGGGCGGCGGCCTTGGGGGCCGGCGGCCTCGGGGGCCCGGACGCGGGGGGGCGGCGGCCTCGGGGGCCCGGACGCGGGGGCCGGCTGGCAGCGGGGGTCTCGGGGGGGCGTAGAGGAGGGAGGAGCGCGGGGGGGGGGGGGGGGGGGGGGGGGGGGGGGGGGGGGGGGGGAGCGGAGAGGAGGGAGGAGGAAGAAGATGAGAAGAAGAGGGGAGTGAGGTGACAAGAGGGAGAGAGAGAGTGGCAGTAGCTGTCTTTCACGGGTGGAAAGGGGGGGGGGGGAGAGGAGAGAGAATGGTAAAAAAAAAGTTAAAGTAAAGTAAAAGTAAAAGTAAAGGAAAAAGGGTAGAATGGTAAAAAAAAAAAGTTAAAAGTAAAGTAAAATATTAAGGTGGGTTTTGTTAATCCCGCTATTCTCGCTATTCTGGGTTAAGCAATACCAGACGATTTTAGGTGCGTTTGGCAGAATAAGGGGGATAAGCCCGCTATTCCCGTTCCCGTTCTCAAAACAAACGGCTCGTCAGGGATTGGGAGACTCTGTAACTTGCTAGCTGGCACCCGGTGCTCAGCTTTTACCTACTGGCAAGTTAGACACTGAGCCACAAATCTCCCAATATCCCTCTTCATACCATTCCACCAGAAGTGTGCCTTGAGATCCTTATACATCTTAGTCCCACCAGGATGAAGGGTGTAAGGTGTATAATGAGCCTCTCTCAAAATCTGCTCTCTGATCTCTGGATCCACTGACACACACGCTCGGTCCCTGTACCGCAGTACTCGCGAAGCATCAACGGTAAAGTCCCCGACTGATCGATCGGAATCTGATCTCTAATCCTGGTCAAATGGGGGTCCTCACTCTGTCTCTCCCTGATCCTGTCCAGCAGAGTGGGTTGCACGACTAAAGATGTCAGCCTAGCAGAGACCCCAGGGGACACAACCTCTAACTCAAGCCGCCTCATCTCCTCAAGTAGTGGCGCCTAGTTAGTAATCATCATGGACAGGCTCTGCACCACTCTCCTACTCAAGGCATCTGCAACCACGTTGGCCTTCCCAGAATGGTATAATATATCCACATCATAGTCCTTTAACAGCTCCAACCATTTGCGCTGCCTCAAGTTGAGCTCCTTCTGTGTAAACAGTTACTTCAAGCTCTTGTGGTCGGTATAGATCTCGCAGTGTTCCCCATAAAGATAGTGGCGCCACAACTTCAATGCGAATACCACAGCAGCAAGCTCTAGATCATGGGTAGGGTAATTATTCTCATAATCCTTAAGCTGTCGGGATGCATAAGCAATTACCCTACCCTCCTGCAGCAAGCTCTAGATCATGGGTAGGGTAGTCTACTTGTCATGCATGCATACTACGAAATAGAATTAGTACACCGCCCGCTAATTTTGGAGAAAAATCCAACCCACCTGGATGCGCGTGTCGGTCCAGAGTCCAAAAGAGCCGAAACTGAACGTGGGTAATCCTCAGGTTCCCACGATTCCAACGAGCCCAAAAACACCGAAAAACTTCTCTCGACCACTGAGATACAAACCACACACCGCGGTAAGCAAAAATCCCCAAAACTACAACTCTGCGGAATTTCAGTCCAAGAGATGCCAAAATATCACCTTCTATATGTCCTTCAAAAATTCTAAGAAAAATACGGCTGCGATCCTCGCGAAGTGTAGATGTCGATTGAGTCCTCACAAGCTGAAATACGACAATCGTGCACCAAGATAAAAATCAAACAACCTCTGCTGTCCGAAAAAACCCACAGCAAAAAGGGGTTCAACGATGCTCCAAAAACTCCAATAAAAACCCAAAATGAAGAGGAGTGGTAAATACGAAAATTGAAGATCTACCTCTCGTAAAAACGTCGCCGCAAAAATAGGCTAAAAACTCCCTCGGGTCAGCTCAGGGGAGTTCGCGGACGAAATGTCGACGGGAAAGGCCAAAATCGGAGAAGCGTCGAGGTGCGCCGTGTCGGGGAAAACATCAATGTCACGGCCTCTAAAAATGCTAAGGATCCTTGAAAGTGTAGTGGACTTGATGAAAAATTTTCCTGCCCAAGAGATCCCCAAGAACTCCACCAAAAAAACCGAAATGGTGGAAGAAATGGCCTATTTATAGGCAAAATCTGAAGAAACCAAACCTGTGGACTTCTGGGTACATTTTCGGGCGCCCGAAACTTCCGGGCCCGGAACAGGGGACACGGTGCAATGCGCCCGGATTAATTCGGGCATGCCACGTGTCCTAGAACACGCCGCAGTGGGCCTTGACCATTCGGGCCGCACCACTTGGCCCGCACGATGCGTGCGAGTGGTTGGCGCCCACCAACCACGCGCCGCCACATGGCGGCGCCCCGGACACGCTAGCGTGCGCCCACACCTGCCCGCCTGCCACGCCACCTTCCCTCGCCTGCCCGCACCGCTTCCGTGGACCGCGCCTGGTGCGCCGGCCAATCCGGGGCCGCCACGTGGCCCCCCTGGTTCACGGCTCCCCCCGTGCACCTGAATACACTGCAAACTTCCGATTGGCCGTTTTCGGGTGTCCGGACTCAGAAAAATACTTCCAAATAGTTGTTTTCTAACATTTTTCTGTGCTGAATCCAAATATGGTCTCTGTTTTGTGCGAAACCCTTCTATTTTTCGACGAAGGCATCCGAATAGACAATCTTGAGCTATTTTTCGTGCTGAGTCCATTTCTTAGGTCTGATTTACGCGCAAACACCTCCAACATACAAAAAGGGCATCTAGAAGCCACTAAATACACTGCAAATCATCCGCGGGAATTTGGGTCTTCACAGACTGTAGGTGGGTTCGCGAGAAAAATAGCACCTTTCAAAAAATCCGGCACAACTATTTTGGGATTTTTCGCACCCGGTTTGTGCCACTTGGTGTGTGGCTGTCCCGGTACTCAAAAGATAGTGTCCCGAGACAGCAAGGATAGTTGAATGACATATGGAGTGTTTTGAAACACTTCAGGGCTAGACCGTGTGGGTTATGAATAATATGGATCTGAATAGGGGAAAAAACACCTAGAGGGGGGGTGAATAGGTGAAAACAATAAACACACCAAATCGTTGCGTAAAAATTAACCCAATGCGGAAAATAAATAAAGTACACAAGATTTACGTGAAAAACTCCGTCACAGGAGTAAAAAACTACGGGATCGATAACACGACGAAATCCACTAAGATTAAACACGTACAAGGTGATTTACCATAACCATACGACTTAAACTTTTTCATACGCTCCTAGTTGATCTTCTCCACTCGCTCCGAACGCTCCTCGAATCCACGATTTGCGTCCCAACGCCGAATCCACGACGCTCAACGTCGAATCCACGACGTCCAACCAAATCCACGTACTTCACCAATGTGGCACGTCTCGATCACACGAACGCGCCTCGCTCTGAATCCACGAGAGCGGTAGCACCTTGAATCCACAAGGCCACGCGAATCCACGCGCCGATTTTTGGTAAAATCGTTATTTTGTTTGGTGATGATCCTCCGAATACTTAGATCAAAGATAGATAAGGAAATACCATCTAAGTATTCTTCAATTTGATTCTACAAAAAATAGGAGTTTGGTAACCCTAGAATGAAATTGAACAATATAGATGAAGAAATATGAATTTAATCGTATTTTCCTTTCTTCTCTATATTTGTGGATTTTTTTATTATTTTTCCCGATCGATTTTTTGATTAATTCTCGGTTTTTGGATTAAACCTAAAAGATGAATATAGGGTGTATTTATAGGTTATAAACCTTTGGAAAGAGATAAGCATCAAAAACTGACTTAACAGAATTTTTTCCGCACGGCGGTCCAGACTGGATTTGGCTGATCCGGACTGTCGTCTTTTTTCAGCAATTTTTCTGAAAAAATAATTCGGAGTCCGGACTGGAATTTCCTGATCCGGACTGTTCATGCGATTTCAACAAACACATAGTTAGGCGTCCGGACTGAAACAGGGGAGGTTCGGACAGGAATTCCGCATGAACTAAACTATGTTCGGGGTCCGGACTGGAATGGTTTGAACCGGATCCTGAACATCCAATTTGTCCAGTTTTTTTATTTTTATGCACTGAAAACTTATCCAAGTGTTTCTAAGCTACACAAATGTATTCGGATCACCAAAATTATTTAGTTAAATGTACCTAATCATTCCGAATCCATTCTTCTTGAGATTGGTGTAATTGATCCACAAATCTTCATCTTCAATCTTCAAGACTTATACCACTTCACGAAATACGCAAATACAAAATCCTTAACAAACCGGACCCTAAAATACTAGAATCGGACAATATCGAACACGAACTCGTGTTACGTGGTTTGTTGCTATTCGCAGTAGTGATTGAGTTTTGTTTGCTAGTTAGTTAGTGAGAGTTGACACATCTGGTCATAGCAAGAGGGTTGTGGTTGGTTTCGATGCCGAAATGGGCATCCCGAAAGCCAAATAAAAAATTTTGGGATTTCAATATCTCATTTTGGCGCACTTTTTGTGTGGCTGGTCGAACAACATAAAAATCAGTGTTTTGGGACAGCAGGTAATCTGAAGAGACCCATGGTATGTTTTGAGTCGTTCCAAGGAACTAGTTGAAGATCTCGGTGGGTTAGGTGATGCTTTTTTGCATGATTCGAAAATCGATTAAAGAAATCGATATTCCGATTGTTGTCGGATTATGTTATTAGTGACTTAGGGTCGCGAATGGATGTCTATTATTGTGGGAGCCTATTGGAAACTTGTAGAGTTGGCTCAGAGGTCGGTCGAGTTTTTGGAGGTCGGTTTGTGGAATCGATGCTTCGGGTATATCACGGTGCACTTTAGTGCAGTATAGATGTGTCGATTAGTCTAGTGGACACGTGGGAGATTTATCGACACACGATATTTATGTCTAAATTTTTTTGGCACCTGGAGGCATTAGCAGAGTCATGGACTAAAATAGTTGATATACAGGTGGGTACTTCAATCTGGATATTACTATAGTATAATTTCACTAGGGACCATATTCGACTGGACCCTATTTGATTGTCACTAGACACTTGATCTCACATTTATGATTAGCACCATGATATCTTGATCTCATCTTATGTCGTCACAGTGATACTTTGATTCCGTATTTTATTATTGCCATGATACTTTGACTTAGCACTTATATGTCGGCATATCCCTGTGACTGTGACCATGCCTGGTGGTTATTAGCTATTTGATCTCGCACCATATTATCATTATGCTATTTGTCATTGCATATCTGGGATTGTGGTTGATTGATTATTATCTATCTGCTCATATATTTACATCACATCTTAGTTATCTGGCTTCACATACTTATGACTTTATTAACTAACTACTATTCACCCTGGATTCGTTACTTCCAATTATTGCATGACTCGTAGAGTAGGTGATTGTGAATTTTCAGTTGATGTAAACTTGATTTGCACATCTTGGCTTGAGTTGCCACTAATGACTTAGTGTCTGATGACTTATTGTGATTCTAGTTGGGAGTTTCTCGGCTTAGTGCTAGTTGTCGGTCGTTGGACCGTGAGCATTGAGTATTTTGCATAGCTATTGTGATTCCAGTCGGGAGTTTCTCGGCTTATCGTCATGGTTGATCGTTGGACCATTGAGCATTGAGCATCCACATTATGATCGCCATACACCTGCTGCACTTGCCACGTACACTTGCGGATTGGCCCCGTCGTGGTATTCTTTATCGGTAGAGTGGTCTGATTGACTCATGAGCCTTAGATTATACCATGTGGGTATGGAGTTATATGTCAGCTCTGCTAGGTGCTCGACCATGACATTAGCTTGAGGTCCTTGTGACCGATAGTGGCACGATTGGGCACTTTAATTCAAGATACTAGTAGATTGACATATTATTTCATTGCAGCTGTCTTATTTCTGCATTACTGCTAGTTCAAATTTTGTTATTGCACTACATATCTTGTAGATCGTGTTTCAGTATCCTGTTCTTATCTCAGTGTGCCATAGATCATGCTGATTACTTGTTTACATTCTAGTAGATCGATGTATTACTTATTTCAGTTGCTTCGTATTTCTGCTTATTACTGGATTTGATTATTATTGCTTTTCATATCTCACACATTATGATCAGTACCCTACTCTTATTTCAGTTCTTTTGATTATAACATTTACCTGCTGATTATATCTTCTCATTTTCAGCTGATTATACCTACTCATTACCAGTTGATTATACCTGCTCATTACCTACTGATTATACCTGCTCATTTCCTACTGATTATACCTGCTCATTACATGTTGATTATACCTGCTTATTTATCGTCGTTTATAGTATACCAATAGGTACGACTTGCTGGTCGCCGGCTTGTTGTACCCACTAGGATACATTTAGTTGTGTCTCACACCCCTGTTTTACACTTTTTTATATGTACTTCAGGTTGTGGGATAGGGGGCGATGTAGTGAGGACCGATCGAGCCGTCCCTGATGTTGGATATGATTAGATAGCTAGAACTGATGTTATCTTATTTCCGATTGATATATTACATTTCGTTGTTGATGATATTCCAGGCATGATTGATATATACTGTAATTTTGCAAGTAATCGATTGTTGTAAATAATTATAGTTGTGCATGTAAATAATAGGATTTTAGGGTTTCAAATGTGAATCTCGAATTTTTGTGGGTTTTGATCTCCTTTGATCATGTAATTCCCTAATTGAGGACCGTAGAAACTCGTCTAACATGTTTAATTTTGTAGGTGACGAGACTTTGTGGGTCGATTTGGCGAAACGGCCTAGAAATGCCGTTTTCACGTTCGTTACCTCTTGAGAGCACCAAGACGAGGTTGGATCTGTAATTCCTCGGATCCACAGGTGCTAAACATCGATCCGAGGTGGGTGGTGCTTTCCAAAGTGGACGAATGTCCCCATATGACTATATTCCTATTATAGCCATTATATATATATATATATATATATATATATATATATATATATATATATATATATATATATATATATATATAGCTGTATATATATGTTTATACGTGTATGTAGTCACGGGTTGATGCATGAGGGGTTGATGTTGCGTGTGTGACCGTGATTCTCGACATGCTTCCAAGTCTGGATTGGGTGACATGAGTCAAGATCCAAAGGTGAAAGGCATGAGAATTGGGTCATTCAGAAACAAGAACCCTAAGAATGCATTAAATGCTAGTGTGGTAATAGTAAAATAGGTTTTGCAGCTTAGTTACAACATAGAGATGAATAGAACTGAATGACGATAACCTAGATCGAGTGGCATCTAGTCTATGTATAGTATTAACTACATTAGGGTTGTATATAACCTTAGCTGAGATAGACACTAGGGATGGTCAGTTTTCCCAGAGTAGTGTCTTGGGTCGTTGAGTCCTCTAGATCGAGGACAAGATCATACTCACATAGTCTGTCGGCTCGAGGAGGTCGCTCCTCATGAGCAGTGCACTTCGGAGTTTCACGTATGGGTTAAAGTATATCCCCAGTAGGCGATCCCCAGAGTGGTGATAGTTCATCTAGGGCTTAGTGTTGTGAGTGGGCTTGACGTGCGCCGAGCACGATGATTTGGTTATGTGATAGCGGGGTTTGTCGAGTCTACATTGATGCATATTCCCCAAGGCATAGAGTAGTGTTTCCTTTATTTGTATAGTATAGTAGTTTATTGTTTTCATTATTATCTACTTATGTCTTGCTTAGTCCTAGTGGGAGAGGCGCTCAAGTCGGGACCGAACCCATTGGAAATTTCTTTTAGTTCTCACCCCCTATTTTGCAGAGTCCTCACCGATCGCAGCGGCGCAGGATCGTGGAAAGAGCATCGCACCCTAGATAGTGGCTTTGGATATAGGTCACCCTACTTGTGAGAGAGTGCTTTATTTTTTGTTTTGGAGCGAACTTGTATAGGATTATATTTTGCAAAAAATTGTAATAATTTATATTAAAGATTGTGAGATGTAAATTGTGATAGCTAAATGTTTAGTTAGTTTCATTTATAGTCTATGATATCCCCATCTCTTTAGTTGATTGTATGTTAAATTTCTTGTTGAAATTCATACTCTGACTATAGGCACGCCTTGAACAGTACATGAGAGACTGTCCGTTCGGCGGTCTGTGCACGTTCCCCGAACCGACCAAATAGGCGGGATCTTGGCGTGACAAGCGGTGGGGATGATGGTGGAAGAAAACGAACCTCGAGCGGAGAGAAAAAAATAAGAGAAAAAAAAAGGGAGAGAAAAATGATAAGGGTATTTTGATCAGTTGTGTCACGCCCCGGAGGTTCTAAATGAGCAGAAGAAAAACGTGTATATATATTTTTTGAAATAACCTCGCCCACTGGTGCGCGCCAGACCCACCACATTTACAAAGTCACTCCACAAACGGACGGAGTCTCCTTTGTATATGCACGGCGTCTCAATTACAACACATACTTTAACCAAGCAGTCACGATGAAACCAAAAGGAGAGATCACACTTTATCACAACTACAGTTGCTACAACAAGATTGAAAGGATAAATCCACAGGTTGTCAAACGGTGTCCACACGACACCCGGTTTTAAAAACATTTTCGCAAATCTCTTTTAGGCGGCAACATAACTTGAAAGGATAAATCCACGGGTTTGGAAAGCAGTGCCCACACGACACTTAGTTTGAAAATGTTTTCGCAATCATTTTGCTACTTGAAAACATGCCGCATGTAAATCTAAGATAAACACAATAAAAGATGTCACCAATAAGTTAGGATCTTAACCCAACATCCACATTGTTCCACCATCAAGTAAATACTAGCCTACTAACCAAAAGCAAAAGAGAGATAACTGAAAGTAAATAAGACGTTTGTCAGCCTCAAGCGGCTAAGGTCCTCTAAACGCAGTCTCACTGTCGTCCCGGTTCCCACCCCTGTTCGGACCTGCCACAGTGTGGGAAGTCAGTGACAAATAAAGTAGATGAAAATAGGTACAATGCGATCAAAACTGTAATAAACAAACCAATACACCAGAGCATTCCACTTCCCCCTTATGAGTCACCATATACCCTGTTTAATCAAAACGAAGCATATGCCGGGAGGTCTAAAGACCCCCAGCGAAAGTACACTTTGCTCGCACCTTGATGCCACCAACCCCTCCACGGTACTTGTGCAGCACCTTAAGTAATCCGCGAGGGGTCCCCACTACGTCACCTTGCGGGGTACACGGGTCAACGTACCATCTTTTCAAAAAAATACACCCTGTGCAGTGGCTAGACCGCCGGTGTGCGTGTAAGCAATCATGAGCATAAATGCCGAAACCGGCATGTAATAAAGCACCGCGACACTCGTCGCCACCGATAGACATAAAAGAGCGGGATTCTCATGCAATGAGGTTAAACAGTTTACGAAAGGTACATCTACTTATTTTCACAAATTACAACGGGAACAACCATACATCGAAAATACAACAAGGTACCCACCTCGAAATGTGCTGACCGGAACACCTGGGACCGCAACACGCTCACAATCGGCACCCAGACCTAAGAAAGTCCCCCAAAAGAACAACAGGTCAGACTGAATTGCATTCTGTAAAGAAACATAACCCAAAACGCACGAGCACGACGAAAACCCGGCAACGGCGGCGGTAACGACGCCCAACGGATGACGCGGTCGCGGTACCTTCCACCGCGGCGCCGCATGCCGTGCGGCCGCACGGGCACCGGTCCCGTGCGGCGCCGCCTACGGCTCGGCCGCGCTGTCAAACTCCCCGCTCGCCGCTCGCGGGCGGCGCCCCGCGCAGCACTGGCCGCGCGGCGCGCGTGCCGCCTGCGGCGGCCTATCGCGCGGCACCTGCCCGCACGGGTGCTACCGCTTGCGGGCGGCGCCCCGCGCGGCACTAGGCCGGCGCCGCCTGCGGGTGGCGCCCTGCGCGGGCAGGTACCGCGCGGCACCTGCCCGCGCGGGTGCGGCCACTTGCCGGCGGCGCCCCGCGGGACACCTGCCTGCGCGGTGCGCGAGGCCTGTGGGTGGCGCCCCGCGCGGCCCCTACCCGCGCGGGTGCTGCCACTTGCGGGCGGCGCCCTGCGCGGCACTAGGCCGCGCGGCGCGGCGGCGGTGGCGGCGACGGCGACTAAACGGGAACGACGAAAACCCCAAGGAAAACCGAAAAAGAACTTGCTTACCGCGATCTCGTCGGAGAAGATGATCTGCTCACACTTCCGGCTCCGGCATGTTGATCGGAGGCGATCGGGCTCCTCCGCATTCTTCTTCTCTCTTTCTTTTTCCTCCGATTAGGGTTTTCTCCTTTCTTTCAGGAAAAATAGATTTCTCTTCTTGATACGTATAATAAAACCCACATTCGGGTATTTATTAATTACAATTAATTATCTATTCCCATGAGATAATTTCACATTCTCTCGAAAAGCATGCCAGATCTTTAGTACGGATTCTGATGCACACTACGGTTACCGCGACCTTCAAAACCCCATTCCGGGAGATCCGTAAGTCGGATTTCAAATCCGTTTGCACCGCCGTTCATCATTTTTTCGAGCTTTAACACAGAAAAAATACCCGCACCGCACGATAGTCAACTTAAGAAGACTCGATAATTCGATTTTTCCTAACATGTAATTTATTAGCAAGAGGGTAGAACAATGCACAAAAAGTCATGATATTACAAATTGTTTGAAAATTCAAAACAAATCTACAAAAGTGGAAAAGGTGGTTCACTTTTGTAAAAATACAAATCGATAAATTTTCTATGCAACTTGGCCAAAATACTGTTTACAACTTGTTGAGGTCAAAATTGTCGCCACATGGAATACACTACGATTCAGTCAGGAGACGACACGTGGTGCAAACCATCGGCTGAGGATATCAGCTGGTAGAAGAAGGAGCTGATATAAGGTGCTCGAGTCTTGACCAATACCGACTTTGACTAATTGCAAGTCATTGGATGTCTCGGCCGAACTGCTACAAGAGGCGAAATCAGGATCATGAATCTGCTCTAGCCGATAAGGAGTGTATGTGAATACAAAAGGAAAGATCCTGAATAAGGTAGGTATGAGATTTTGGGCGCCGATGATGAAACTAACGCGAGATTGGCAAGCAACGCCCTGCAATAATGAGCGCCGATGATCACGTCTCGATGCGCCAATCTTGGGGATGAACGTGGACGAAAAAGAGCTACTATCCAACCGAGGAGAATCAACTTAGAAGGAAGTAGTTGAGAGATACGTGATGATTCCCCTTAAATTACGATATACATAACTGTCTACGTGGTTCGGAGAAGTATAAATAAGCGAACCATCAAAGAAAAGGGGGTCCTGCAACTTCGTAAGCCAGTAACCACTCCTGCTATTCAATACCTTCAATACCTGCATCTATAGCTTTCCTAAATAGATTTTCATACCAGTATTTACAACTTTCCTTACTGCTTTCCTAGAAGTAGTCTTACTTGTTATCGTTCCCTTGTAACCTTTTTCGAGAAATACAAAGCGAACCGGCTGATTCAGTTGTGTTGATCAATACCTATTTGTTTTAGTTCGGCTCCTCTAGATCGAACTTTATTAAGAGTTCGATTAAGGAGAACCCGACCGAGCGGATCCTTCCTCGGCCTAATCGTTTGGCACGCGGCGTAATTACATCAGAGGGTCATTTCGGAGGCCGATGGCAGACCGGACCAGGTCAATGTTCAGCAACGCATTTCGGCCCCAACATCTTTTTGGCACGTCCGGTGGGACTCTTAGGTAAACTCTTACCCTAATCCTACCAAAAAATGTTAGAAGACAATAGCTTGAATCTCAGAAATAAAGTCGTTCCTAGACTCTCAGGGAATGACCACTCTAGTAGCGAAGGACACGCGGATGACCGCCACTGACGTTATCAGTGATTCCGGAGACCAGCGGGAGGTCGGCATTACAGGAGCCGACCCTATCAGAATTGTCCGGGCAAATGGCCCGAGCGTTAGAATTTTTCGAGAGGACACAATTGTCTCTCGAAAGAAGAAACCAGGCACAAGGCGCTCGCCTGGATTTAGTTTTGGCCGCGGTCTCGGCCTCAAATGATAATATGGCTCGAATCGGCAGTTCTTGGAACGAAATGAACCATATAATGGATGATTCGCCTCCACACTACCCCAGCCGTTGCCGACGCAATCGATTCCGATGGCACTGGCAATGCCGACAGTGTAACCACAGGGAGTTGTACCGCCGGTGGCTACTTATCAAGCGGCGCAGCCGCTGGGGTCAGTACAGCCGCAAGCAGTCTTGTACCAGATGGGAGTGAGGCTGATGGGACAGAATATCAGCCACCAACAAGAGAATTATTGGGGGACCCATCTGCCGCCCCCGCTGCCGGTTTTCCAACCCCAGGCTGAGGGCAACAGGAACGGCGGACAGGTCACGGTGCAGGGACCTCCTCAGAACCAGGCTAACCAATGTGGGCCGCCACCTCCACCGACTCAACCGGCAGACGCGTTTCCTCAGGTGGGGCTCGCCGAAATACATGCCCAGGTAGAAGAGATCATCCGAAGCTTCTTCGGCACAGAGGCCAGGCCGGCAATTCGGCCAGTGTTCAGTTTACCATATTCTGCCCATATAGGTACGGACCACCTGTACCCGGCTAATTGGAAGATGCCGAAGTTTGACAAGTTCTCGGGCGAGAAAATCGAGAACATGGTCAAACATATTGCTAGGTTCACGGCCCAATGCAAATAGGCGGTCGCGGACCCATTCCTCAAAATGAGACTGTTCAACACGTCGTTGACGAAAACAGTGTTCTTGTGGTATACGAGCTTGTCTCACAACTCGATCCGCGACTGGGATGAGCTGGAGGCTAAGTTCCACGAGCGGTTCTATCGGGCGATCCCCGAGTTATCAGTTGCCGATATTGCATCTTATCGGCAAAACACCGGAGAAACTGTTAAGGAATACCTTAGCAGTTTCAAAACGGCGAGGAACCGATACTTTGTCAGGATGCCGGAGGCCGAGTTCATGAAATTTGCTTTCAATGGGCTCCATTTCAACACTCGCGATCATTTCGAAGGTCACCATGTCCCCAATCTCTTTGATCTGGGGGTCCGGGTTGCTCAATACGAGCAGTTCCGGAATAACAACAAAGATGAGCGGCCGAAATGGGGCCGCGACAAAGACTGGATGAGGTCGAAGGAGCATAATGTCTCATTCGTCGAACAAAGCTTGTATCGAGGGGAACCGAGCGAGTCCAGTGAAAATGAGTCTTCGGCTGAAGAAGCCAATGTATACGCGGCCGAGATGATTTCGGGCCGCCAACCCTACACGTGGCAGATGCTTAAGTCGAGCAAGACCCGAGAGTTCAAGGCTTAGGCATCGGTTAATGCCTTTACCTTCGACACGTCCAAGACCGATTTAATTTTCGATTGGTTGTATAAGGACGGTCGGATTAAGCTCCAGGAGGGTCAATTGATCCCTCCGTACGAAGAGCTCCGTAGGCGGAAGTACTGTAAGTGACACCATTCGTGGAGCCATCGAACAGGCGAATGCATCGCCTTTAAGAGACAAATACAAAAAGAAATTGATGAGGGTCGGCTCACTTTTGTCGACCAAAAAAATAAAAATAATATGGAAATTAGCACTAATCCCTTTCCTTCGCAGGTGAACATGGTTGATGCGAAGGGAAAGAAGCTGACGCTCTTGCCCGTGCTCCCCGAGCAAGAGACGTCGGCGCAAAATATGCTTCAGCTTTGCAACTGTTGCAAAGCCGAAATGACTCGTGAAGACTGGGATGCACTACTCCTCGACATGCCTGAGGAAGTAAAGAAATGGTTAGCCTTCCCAGACCTCGGCGAAGGCGCAGCTCACCACGACCACAAGTCGGACCAGCGTTCGGTTGAAGGGTCTAATAAAAAATCCTCCGAGGAGGAGGGCAGAGACGAAGAGCAAGACCAACCCATCCAGAGGGTCCTGTGCAATTTCTAAGACCAACCACGACCGAGGCCACAAGTAGGTGCCATGAGGGACCGAGGGCCCCACTACAACAGCAGGGCCCCAGGCCCCACTATAATAGCAGGGCCCCGGGCCCCACTACAACAGCAGGTGTCACACCCCGGGGTCGAAACTGCGACCCAGGCTCGCCAACAGACCCGCTGCCCATACGGGAAGCCCCGCATAGACGAAGCGTCTAACCTGCAAAAGATAGTGCTAACAACTATACAGATATCAGAGCTGGAAAGTAAATTGCTAAAATATAAAATACAACTCCAAATAGTACATGTCAAGTCCTCACCGTACATAAGTCTCTCAAAATAAAATCCTCAAGAGTAAAATATACATGATACATCAAATCCACTGACAGTACTGAAAATCACCAAAAATGGGTACAATTACACTCTCATGGGACGGGTAGGGATCTAGCTCGCGACTCTTTTAACTCAATCTGAAGAAGCAGCAACAGGAAAAGCAGGAACTGAAGTAGATGCCCCTCGAAAATAGTCACCAATAGAGGGTGTGAGAACTACATCCAACAGTAGTTCTCAGTGGGTACCGTCTACAAGACCAACGGTCTGCCCACTAAGTCTACTAGAGACATAAGATAACGATGCAGTAAAACTGTATATGAAAAGCTGGAAATAACTCTACAGCTACCATTGTGATGACCCGAATCCTCGTGGAGGCTCGTTGTTGTTTGATTGAGTTGGTTTCGCACGAATGGGACCTAAGATTTGGACCCAGCGCAAAAATAGATTAAGAATACCTATTCGGAAGACTTCGTCGAAAAATAGAAGTGGCTTCGTGCAAAACGGACATTGGATTTGGTTTTAGCGTGGAAAAACGTTCAAAATTGGCTATTTGAATGTACTTTTCAGAGTCCGGACGCCCGAAAACGGACAGCCCGAAGTTTTACAACATTTTTGGTGCAAGGGGAAGCCGTGGACCTGGGGAGGCCACGTGGCGCGCTTTGGTTGGTGCAGCGCGAACACGTGGAGGCTCTGGATTGGCCGGCATAGCGGGCTCCGTAGATGCGGCCCACGGGTGAGGCGCGGGCAGGCGCGGGCGCCGAGCAGATAAGGCGCGCCATGTGGCGCGGGTCGGAGAGGACACGCGGCGCGACGGGATTGGTTGGCGCGTTGACGCCGGCGCGGGCGCGGATCGGGCGACACGTGGTGGCATCGAGCGGCCCAAGTTATTTCGGGAGGTCGTCGGACGTGGACCCGGAGAAGTTCCGGGCGCCCGAATTTGGCCCAAGAGCCCGAAAGTTGGGATTTTCTTTTTCAGAATTGTTTTGGGCTATAAATAGGGACTTTGCTTCTCCATTTTGCTCTTTGGACGTGGCCATTTTTGGAGAGGCATCCACCAGAGAATCACCTTCACCTCCTCTACATCACCTGGGATTCTTGGAGGATTTTGAAGACCCTTTGATCATCTTCTTCATCAACCTTGGAGAGCTCCACCATTGTTGAAGCTTCGGCCAACTTCGTCGCGTTTCGGTGCAGAAGCTCCCCAGAGCTCAATTGTTGGATATTTCAGCTAATTTTTGGAGGGGCCTCTACAAGAGGTAAATCTACAGTTTGATATTCAGTATTTTTCGTGGATCATGAGATTTCTTAGAGTATTTTTAGCATTTCTGGAACCATCACGCACAGATTTTGTGCTTGGACACCCTTGAGTAATTTTGAGTTTTGTCTTTCATATGAGCTCAGATTTGGGAGTTCTTTAGCTCGATCTCTATCTACGTTCGACAAGGAATCCATTGCTACCTTCCTTATTGGATTCGGTGCTTGTTTGCTTAGGTATTTCCTGTCATCTTCCAGACCCTGTGGTGCAGATTTTTACAGTGCAGTTTTGATTTGCTTCTTTAAGCCATGAGCATTTGTATGTGGATAGCTATGAGAATATCATGTTTTTTTTGGGGATTGCAATGTATGGATGCATTATCATGATGTAGACGAGCATCTTTCATGTTGAAACTTATGAGGAATTCCTTCTAGATTAATCCCTAAAAATTCCTGAACATCATGCTGAAATTCTGGAATGTGATTGCGCAGCGAGTGTTGATTTGACGATTGAGCCCAATCCGGGAGTCGGATTTGGGCGATTTCTACGACATTGTTTTCCTGAGGAGTCGAGGTTTCTGCACGCCGAAATTCAGCAAGATCGGGCATTGGATCGATTGCTTTCCAGGTGGGTTGTTTTGGTCTTGAGAATCGGCGAACGATTCTCTAACTCTATTTGTTAGTATGCATGCATGAATTAATATACATCTTATATGATTGAGTTGTAAGCATGAGAAATGGTCTAAATTATGTGGATTAAGGCTTACATGATGAATTGTACATGTAATGTGGATTTGAGAGTTTGTATGATATATTTACCCATATGTGCGAGGGAGAGCTTATATGATGTTGATGTACACCCTATGTTGAAAGAGAGCTTCATATTGATAGTTAAATACTTGAAATGTTCACTCCTGTTATTTGCAAGCTTGCTTGATTATTTTCCTCACGCACTAGATTGACTAAGAATATGTTGATTGAAGTGTTTACTTCTTGTTGTATGGGTAGCAACTTGCATGATAGAATTAATAGTTTAATTATTGTGCTTAAGCTGAAATATTAGAACTTTGACGTAGCACCCCGTCACATGTTTGTATGTATAAACCAGACTAGTAGAGAACCCTCACTTGGGCTAGATTCTTTTATACTTTAGACATTTCCACACTATGTATTCATTTTTTTCCTGGACATAGAGTTTTTCTCGCCTGAGTAGTGGGCCGAGTGGTCGGGATATTGTGGGATACTTGTTGCACTCGTGCTTGGGGGCCGAGTGGAGTCTGGTAGCTATGATTAGACTTGTCACGCCCCGGGGTCGAAACTGCGACCCGGGCTCGCTAACAGATCCGCCATCTGTACGGAAACTGCCGTACAGACGAAGCGTCTAGCCTGCAAAAGACAAAACTACAGCTAAACAGATATCAGAGCGGATAAAAAGCTGTACTATAAAATTTCACAACTACAAAGTTGCAACAACACATAGCCTATCTCCCAAAATCAGAAGATACAAATAGAAGTCCACCTATACAACATCTACGAATCCAAATGGGAGATAGCTAAACAGGAAACATAACCAACTCCCACAATCCGGGATGGTACATCTACCTCTCTCTAAAGTAACAATGCTGGTAGGGAACTATCACGCGACTCCCTGTCCTCGGTCCGTCCAGTCAAGCCCAGCAGGAACGGAAGAAAGCCTCAGCAACCTGTCACCGACAGAGGGTGTGAGAACTACATCCTACAGTAGTTCTCAGTGGGTACCGTCTCCAAGAACCACGGTCTGCCCACTAAGTCTACCAGAGGCATAAGATAACAGATAAGACTGATAATGAAAATAAGCTGGAAAAGAATCTACAGCTATCATGCCTCTATCTACTATGCTCAGAAAGAAGAGACTATGGATGATGGTATGCAGCCACTCACTGCTGACAATATGTCACAAGTACTAAGCCCAAGACGCTCTGCTATGACACATGCTACGCCATCACTCTCTCAGTGTAACCCAAATCTCAGCGACTGCCCCACAGGGTCCAGTCGAGTCAAGCCTGCGCCCCCTGGTGTATCAACCAGGGTGTCCAATCGGACAAACTCGATATCTCACACAGTGACCCCATGGTAGCTCGGCCAGGGGTATCAAGCGACCTCTAGTATATGAACTAGGCGCATCATCGCAGCCTCGTCAGGCTCGGTATCATCATCGCAACCTCATCAGGCTCGGAATCATCAACGCACCCGGGGCGTGGTTCGAGGGGTGCGACCCCACCGAACTCAAGTATCTCATCAGTATCACTGTCTCATAAGTGGCTCCTGCAGGCTGTAGTCCTCGATCAAACAGATCGGTATCTCGATGCCCAAAGCACAACTCAGTCGGAGAACCCTCCACGACTCAATCTCACAACACTGACCCACTCAACGAAGGTACTATACAGCTGGGACCACCGTCTCTCCCAACGGCTCCCTCAACAACACCCCACTGAACTCAACACACAACTCACGGCCGGAGCTACTCCACGGCCAGATCTGCGAAAGGTCCGAAACCCCGGGAGACTAACACCTACGTCCCCAAGAAAGAAGCAGCCCTTAGAACCCAGATCACTCGAATCCGCTCGGGTGGATAAGTTTATAAGAAACCATGTCATTTATTTCATAAAATCATTCGATCTGAGAGAAATCCATCTTATTAATGATTTTTAGTCTTTTTAGGAAAACCCTTTGAAATCAAGTTTTATGCCCAAACCTCGAAGGGCTAATGCCCTCGTCCTATCACACAAGAACAGACTCAGGCAACCTTGCGAGGCTTGGAAGTGACATTGGCTGACTAAAATCATGTATTCATCCAAAAAGGTTCTGGGTTCAAGGTCCTGCTAACACACGTGCACCACGATCACAAAAGGGTGGTGACGAGAAGAACAGCGGAAAGGAAAACCCCGGGACCACCGTTTAACTGAAACGGTTCCCCAAACACTAACACTGGCCTAACCCATCCACCAGACCCCACTCGGCCCCCCGGGCCCGAGTGCAACACCCGTCCCACAACACTCTGACCTCTCGGCCCACTACCCGGGCGAGGAACCCTAACCCAGAGGGATAAGCAAAATGTGGGATGTCTAAAGCATAAAGGAACCTAGCCCAAATCAAGGTTCTCTATCGGTCTGGTCAAACACATGCACATATGACGGGGGTGCTAGTTAAGTTCCAAGAAAACACTTAAACTAGCATGCAATCCTATCACAATAGAATTAGAAGGAAGTCCGTAGACTTGGAGAGAAAAACCAACCCACCTCAGAAATGCCACCAATTGCTTGTCGACACTTGCAATTGGGCCCAGCGGGACTTACCTGGCCTCCAAGGGGTCCGCACGCAAGACGAAGCCCGATGCCAGAATCCGCACGCGAAACGGAGCACGCAGCGACCAACCACACGACCGCGCGCTCCGCGGAAGCTAAAAACCGCACCGCAAGCTGTCAGAAGCGAAGAAATCACAAAATCAATCAAAACGGTCAAAACCGGGCATCCGACGGCGAAAAACAGCCTCCGTCGGCGAAAACAGCCTCCGTCGGTGAAAACCAGCGCCCGACGGCGAAAAACAGCACGCGGCGGCGAAAAACAGCTCCGTCGGCGAAAACCAGCGCCCGACGGCGAAAAATAGCACGCGGCGGCGAAAAACAGCTCCGTCGGCGAAAACCAGCGCCCGACGGCAAAAAACAGCACGCGGCGGCGAAAAACAGCTCCGTCGGCGAAAACCAGCGCCCGACGGCGAAAAACAGCACGCGGCGGCGAAAAACAGCTTCGTCGGCGAAAACCAGCGCCCGACGGCGAAAAACAGCACGCGGCGGCGAAAAACAGCTCCGTCGGCGAAAACCAGCGCCCGACGGCGAAAAACAGCACGCGGCGGAAAAACAGCTCCGTCGGCGAAACCAGCGCCCGACGGCGAAAAACAGCACGCGGCGGCGAAAAACAGCTCCGTCGGCGAAAACCAGCGCCCGACGGCGAAAAATAGCACGCGGCGGCGAAAAACAGCTCCGTCGGCGAAAACCAGCGCCCGACGGCGAAAAACAGCACGCGGCGGCGAAAAACAGCTCCGTCGGCGAAAACCAGCGCCCGACGGCGAAAAAACAGCACGCGGCGGCGAAAAACAGCTCCGTCGGCGAAAACCAGCGCCCGACGGCGAAAAACAGCTCAAAAATCAGCTTGCGAAAATCCTGCGAAAACCGCTCGCGAAAAACTGCCCGAACACCGCTCGCGAAACTGCTCGCGAAAACAGCAAGAAACGGCTTGCGAAAAACAGCGAAAACCTGCGCGAAAGCCAGCGCGAAAACTGCTCGCAACCTGCTCGCGAAAACTGCTCAAAATCTGCTTGACGGCGAAAAAGCAGCAGCCGACGGCGAACACCGCGGCCGACGGCGAAAACAGCGGCCGACGGCGACCAACGGGCTCCGACGGCGAAAACACGGCGCCGGCACGCAAACCGAGGAGTCGCCCGCCGTCCGGGAGCACGCCGAGCAGGGAAAAACCAGCCGCGCGACGAGGGAGGCCCGCCGCACGGCGCCAAACCACGCAGCGACCCGCTGCGCGGTGCCGGAGCGCGCCGCGCAGCGCCCTGCGGCGCTGCGCGCGGCCCTGCCGCGCGCCCCTGCGCGCGGCCCTGCCGCGCGCGCCTGCGCGCGGCCAGGAACTGCCGCGCGCGCCTGCGCGCGGCCCTGCCGCGCGCGCCTGCGCGCGGCCCTGCCGCGCGCGCCTGCGCGCGGCCAGGAACTGCCGCGCGCACCTGCGCGCGGCCCTGCCGCGCGCGCCTGCGCGCGGCCAGGCAGCGCCGCGAGCACCCGCGCGCGGCCCTGCCGCGCGCGCCTGCGCGCGGCCAGGCGGCGCCGCGTGCCGCCCTTTGCTGCACGCGGCGCCGCGCCCAGCGGCATGTCGCCGCAGGGTGCTGCCAACAGCAGCACCCTGGCGCCGCGCGTGCGCCGTTGCGCGCGCGCGCGGCCGCCGGCGACGGCAAAAAAAATCTGAAAAGACCCCCAATAAATCCGATACTCCAAAAATCCAATTTTTAGCATTTTAAAAACCAATTAAAATCCCAAAGCTCAAAAAAACTGCACCAAACCTCTAAAAACCCAAAAATCTGAATTTGCTTACCTTGACGATGCTCGCCGCACGCCCACGAGCTCCACGCGGCCTCCAACGGCGAGTCCAAAAATCCAAAAATGCTCCAACCCTCTTCCTTCTTCTTCTTCTTCCTTTTCCTCTCTTTTCTTTTCCTTTCTTTCTTTCTTTCTTTCTCTTTCTTTCTCTCTGCTGCAGAGGGAGGCTGGAAGCTTTTATAAAGCAAAAGCTTTATTAATTAAATCAATTAATTAATTAACTAAATCCAAAACTCCAACTCCAACTCACTTTTTGCCTTCGGGCTCTCTGCCGCTGCCCGGAACCTCCCGAACTCCGCTGTAAATCGAAAATACACGCGCTCACAGCTTTTTCTCTTCAAAAAGCTCATCCGTTGAGTCGGGGTGCTCAAATCAATTACCGGCTCCAAAATTGCCAGTTCCGACTCACTTTTTGCCTCCGGGTCCTCCGCGCCAGTCCGGAACCTCCCGAACCTCGCTGTAAATCAAAAATACACGTGTCCACAGCTTTTTCTCTTCAAAAAGCTCATCCGTTGAGTCGGGGTGCTCAAATCAATTACCGGCTCCAAAACTGCCAGTTCCGACTCACTTTTTGCCTCCGGATCCTCCCCGTCAGTCCGGAACCTCCCGAACCTCGCTGTAAATCAAAAGTACACGTGTCCACAGCTTTTTCTCTTCAAAAAGCTCGTCCGTTGAGTCGGGGTGCTCAAATCAATTACCGGCTCCAAAACTGCCAGTTCCGACTCACTTTTTTGCCTCCGGATCCTCCGCGTCAGTCCGGAACCTCCCGAACCTCGCCGTAAATCAAAAGTACACGTGTCCACAGCTTTTTCTCTTCAAAAAGCTCGAATCGAGCTGGAGCTTCCGCGTTGATCCGAATCAACCCGGCATCAACTGTGAACTCAGATGCAACATGCCCAAGGCAACTCTCTGCTCCAAGCCATCCGTGTGGTCGGCGCGCTATCCAAAGACCCGGTACTCTACATTCTCCCCTCCTTCAAAAGGTTTCGTCCTCGAAACCAAAACACACACCCTACCACAAGAAACCCACATCAGGACTAACATCAACTCCAACTCTCTCTCAATTTGAAAGGCAGCCGAAAATAGCAAAAAGTCCGAAATTTCCATAGGACCGATGCCTTCACCCCGATCAAACAAGAACAGGTTCCAGCATCGCCTCCATTTCTGGAGTCGTCCTTCGAAATTTTTTGCTCCGTCTGCTATTTTCGGCGATAAAACGGGAAAACAAGGAGAGAGAGATGTTGAAGCTGTCCCTGCTGTGGCCGCCACTCAAAACCACAATCCACCAACTCAACCATGTAGGGGTGCAAAACTCAAGTCTATAAACATAAATCTCTGCGGCTGGTGGCTTCCAAAAATCGAAGTCTCCAAAAGGCAAAACTCCTCCGTTGCTCCTTAGCAACCAAAACAATCAAGATCCGCAGGTACATCTCTCGATTAGGCAACCAACATCTCCCCTCATAGGAGTTGCTGCACTATCCTCCAGTGATCTTGAAGCTCTAGGCCACTTCGGAAATAAATCCAAAATCCACGACGGGTCCGGCTGCTAACCCGTTCAAACACAGCTGGAGTACTCGATTCTTCAAATCCTAACAATCGAGGCCTCAGTCGATCCACCTGACCGCAAGGCAAGCTCAGAAAGCCCCTACCGGGTTCTGAACACTAACCGGGCACAACCTCGGCTGCAAGGTTCCATAACCAAGTCGACCACTATCTCGGTCTCCAATCCACTATCCTGGCGCCTCAACTACCGAGAACCTCCAGGTCACTGTCTCCTCTGAGACACATGATCCTGAGGCTGGCACCATGGCAACCTCGATCCACTCCACTATCCCGAAATCAGGCAATACTGGAAGACTCTCTCTCTGGAGCTGGCCCCTCGATCTCCGTCCCTCCTAGAGGTGATCAGTGATCCTCGGTCAATCCATCGCACATGCCCAATCGCTGCATCTACGGTCGGCACTCACCGAGAATACACGATGAGATAGATATCCAGGTGCAGTCCCCTCTCAACATAATCAACCTCTAAACCTCATCCTGGGTGACAAGGGGCCCACTGCTCAACCATCGGGGAAACTCGCTCTCGGTGGTCCAACAGGACGAACCCGACGCCACCACTCTCGGCGTCCCTAACCAAAGGCGCAAGATCAAGCGCCCTGAAGCTTCTCCTGGATGAACAATCCTTGAACAGCTTTTCCATAGCAGCGATCCAGTTCTCGGCCTCCCAAGGCCCCCAACTTAAATCCCAAAATCTGCAGGGGATGGGACTGGATGAAGTAAAATAACCGGTTGGCAACCTCTCGCTGCTCCTGCACCATCAGTGGTGCGACCAGGGTCGAAATCGACAATGTCGCGGCTGGAGTACTACTGGCGATACCCCGGGAGATGCTCTCAGCTCGAACATGCGCAACACACGCTCCATGTTCTTCTCCTGGCGCCGCAACGCCTCCGACATCTGGGTCACCAGAGCCCGCAGATCCTGTACCTCACTCTGCCCAGCCTGCTCGGCAGCCCGCCGTCCGGGCTCCTCAGCTGAGGTCAAACGCCCGCTCGTCGCTGCACGACGTCTCGGCGGCTTCGCAGGTAACTGAAACAAAAACGAACATCAGGACACAACAACCATACGACCCAATCCAGCGAGAGTCTAAAACTTGTTATCCTTCCTAAAGTATTATGTTGTCTGCAGCCAAAATAATCACCTTGAGAGAATAACATATCAAATCACTCGTCCCAACCCGAGGGAGAGGTAAAAACTCAATCTGGACTCTCGCTAAAAGTCACGACTCTCACGTAGTCATCCTAATGTCCAACCACAAGCCTAGGGTTTCTAAGTCCTCGATGACCTACATCCTAGGCTCTGATACCACTCTAATCTGTCACGCCCCGGGGTCGAAACTGTGACCCGAGCTCGCTAACAGATCCGCCATCTGTACGGAAACTGCCGTACAGACGAAGCGTCTAGCCTGCAAAAGACAAAACTACAGCTACACAGATATCAGAGCGGATAAAAAGCTGTACTATAAAATTTCACAACTACAAAGTTGCAACAACACATAACCTATCTCCCAAAATTAGAAGATACAAATAGAAGTCCACCTATACAACATCTACGAATCCAAATGGGAGATAGCTAAACAGGAAACATAACCAACTCCCACAATCCGGGATGGTACATCTACCTCTCTCTAAAGTAACAATGCTGGTAGGGAACTATCACGCGACTCCCTGTCCTCGGTCCGTCCAGTCAAGCCCAGCAGGAACGGAAGAAAGCCTCAGCAACCTGTCACCGACAGAGGGTGTGAGAACTACATCCTACAGTAGTTCTCAGTGGGTACCGTCTCCAAGAACCACGGTCTGCCCACTAAGTCTACCAGAGGCATAAGATAACAGATAAGACTGATAATGAAAATAAGCTGGAAAAGAATCTACAGCTATCATGCCTCTATCTACTATGCTCAAAAAGAAGAGACTATGGATGATGGTATGCAGCCACTCACTGCTGACAATATGTCACAAGTACTAAGCCCAAGACGCTCTGCTATGACACATGCTACGCCATCACTCTCTCAGTGTAACCTAAATCTCAGCGACTGCCCCACAGGGTCCAGTCGAGTCAAGCCTGCGCCCCCTGGTGTATCAACCAGGGTGTCCAATCGGACAAACTCGATATCTCACACAGTGACCCCATGGTAGCTCGGCCAGGGGTATCAAGCGACCTCTAGTATATGAACTAGGCGCATCATCGCAGCCTCGTCAGGCTCAGTATCACCATCGCAGCCTCATCAGGCTCGGAATCATCAACGCACCCGGGGCGTGGTTCGAGGGGTGCGACCCCACCGAACTCAAGTATCTCATCAGTATCACTGTCTCATAAGTGGCTCCTGCATGCTGTAGTCCTCGATCAAATAGATCGGTATCTCGATGCCCAAAGCACAACTCAGTCGGAGAACCCTCCACGACTCAATCTCACAACACTGACCCACTCAACGAAGGTACTACACAGCTGGGACCACCGTCTCTCCCAACGGCTCCCTCAACAACACCCCACTGAACTCAACACACAACTCACGGCCGGAGCTACTCCACGGCCAGATCTGCGAAAGGTCCGAAACCCCGGGAGACTAACACCTACGTCCCCAAGAAAGAAGCAGCCCTTAGAACCCAGATCACTCGAATCCGCTCGGGTGGATAAGTTTATAAGAAACCATGTCATTTATTTCAGAAAATCATTCGATCTGAGAGAAATCCATCTTATTAATGATTTTTAGTCTTTTTAGGAAAACCCTTTGAAATCAAGTTTTATGCCCAAACCTCGAAGGGCTAATGCCCTCGTCCTATCACACAAGAACAGACTCAGACAACCTTGCGAGGCTTGGAAGAGACATTGGCTGACTAAAATCATGTATTCATCCAAAAAGGTTCTGGGTTCAAGGTCCTGCTAACACACGTGCACCACGATCACAAAAGGGTGGTGACGAGAAGAACAGCGGAAAGGAAAACCCCGGGACCACCGTTTAACTGAAACGGTTCCCCAAACACTAACACTGGCCTAACCCATCCACCAGACCCCACTCGCCCCCCCGGGCCCGAGTGCAACACCCGTCCCACAACACTCTGACCTCTCGGCCCACTACCCGGGCGAGGAACCCTAACCCAGAGGGATAAGCAAAATGTGGGATGTCTAAAGCATAAAGGAACCTAGCCCAAATCAAGGTTCTCTATCGGTCTGGTCAAACACATGCACATATGACGGGGGTGCTAGTTAAGTTCCAAGAAAACACTTAAACTAGTATGCAATCCTATCACAATAGAATTAGAAGGAAGTCCGTAGACTTGGAGAGAAAAACCAACCCACCTCAGAAATGCCACCAATTTCTTGTCGACACTTGCAATTGGGCCCAGCGGGACTTACCTGGCCTCCAAGGGGTCCGCACGCAACACGAAGCCCGATGCCAGAATACGCACGCGAAACGGAGCACGCAGCGACCAACCACACGACCGCGCGCTCCGCGGAAGCTAAAAACCGCACCGCAAGCTGTCAGAAGCGAAGAAATCACAAATCAATCAAAACGGTCAAAACCGGGCATCCGACGGCGAAAAACAGCCTCCGTCGGCGAAAATAGCCTCCGTCGGTGAAAACCAGCGCCCGACGGCGAAAAACAGCAAGCGGCGGCAAAAAACAGCTCCGTCGGCGAAAACCAGCGCCCGACGGCGAAAAACAGCACGCGGCGGCGAAAAACAGGTCCGTCGGCGAAAACCAGCGCCCGACGGCGAAAAACAGCACGCGGCGGCGAAAAACAGCTTCGTCGGCGAAAACCAGCGCCCGACGGCGAAAAAACAGCACGCGGCGGCGAAAAAACAGCTCCGTCGGCGAAAACCAGCGCCCGACGACGAAAAACAGCACGCGGCGGCGAAAAACAGCTCCGTCGGCGAAACCAGCGCCCGACGGCGAAAAACAGCACGCCGCGGCGAAAAACAGCTCCGTCGGCGAAAACCAGCGCCCGACGGCGAAAAACAGCTCAAAAATCAGCTTGCGAAAATCCTGCGAAAACCGCTCGCGAAAAACTGCCCGAACACCGCTCGCGAAACTGCTCGCGAAAACAGCAAGAAACGGCTTGCGAAAAACAGCGAAAACCTGCGCGAAAACTGCTCGCAACCTGCTCGCGAAAACTGCTCAAAATCTGCTTGACGGCGAAAAAGCAGCAGCCGACGGCAAACACCGCGGCCGACGGCGAAAACAGCGGCCGACGGCGACCAACGGGCTCTGACGGCGAAAACACGGCGCCGGCACGCAAACCGAGGAGTCGCCCGCCGTCCGGGAGCACGCCGAGCGGCGAAAAACCAGCCGCGCGACGAGGGAGGCCCGCCGCACGGCGCCAAACCACGCAGCGACCCGCTGCGTGGTGCCGGAGCGCGCTGCGCAGCGCCCAGCGGCGATGCGCGCGGCGCCCAGCGGCGCTGCGCGCAGGCCCACGCGCAGCGCGCTGCGCTGCGCGCGGCCGCGCGCTCCCGCGCGCCCGCGCAGGCTAGCGCGCGGCCATGCCGCGCGCGCCTGCGCGCGGCCCTGCCGCGCGCGCCTTCGCGCGGCCAGGAAGTGCCGCGCGCACCTGCGCGCGGCCCTGCCGCGCACCCCTGCGCGCGGCCCTGCCGCGCGCGCCTGCGCGCGGCCAGCTAGCGCCGCGTGCCGCCCTTTGCTGCACGCGGCGCCGCGCCCAGCGGCATGTCGCCGCAGGGTGCTGCCAACAGCAGCACCCTGGCGCCGCGCGTGCGCCGTTGCGCGCGCGCGCGGCCGCCGGCGACGGCAAAAAAAATCTGAAAAGACCCCCAATAAATCCGATACTCCAAAAATCCAATTTTTAGCATTTTAAAAACCAATTAAAATCCCAAAGCTCAAAAAAACTGCACCAAACCTCTAAAAACCCAAAAATCTGAATTTGCTTACCTTGACGATGCTCGCCGCACGCCCACGAGCTCCACGCGGCCTCCAACGGCGAGTCCAAAAATCCAAAAATGCTCCAACCCTCTTCTTTCTTCTTCTTCTTCCTTTTCCTCTCTTTTCTTTTCCTTTCTTTCTTTCTTTCTTTCTCTTTCTTTCTCTCTGCTGCAGAGGGAGGCTGGAAGCTTTTATAAAGCAAAAGCTTTATTAATTAAATCAATTAATTAATTAACTAAATCCAAAACTCCAACTCCAACTCACTTTTTGCCTTCGGGCTCTCTGCCGCTGCCCGGAACCTCCCGAACTCCGCTGTAAATCAAAAATACACGCGCTCACAGCTTTTTCTCTTCAAAAAGCTCATCCGTTGAGTCGGGGTGCTCAAATCAATTACCGGCTCCAAAATTGCTAGTTCCGACTCACTTTTTGCCTCCGGGTCCTCCGCGCCAGTCCGGAACCTCCCGAACCTCGCTGTAAATCGAAAATACACGTGTCCACAGTTTTTTCTCTTCAAAAAGCTCATCCGTTGAGCCGGGGTGCTCAAATTAATTACCGGCTCCAAAACTGCCAGTTCCGACTCACTTTTTGCCTCCGGATCCTCCGCGTCAGTCCGGAACCTCCCGAACCTCGCTGTAAATCAAAAGTACACGTGTCCACAGCTTTTTCTCTTCAAAAAGCTCGTCCGTTGAGTCGAGGTGCTCAAATCAATTACCGGCTCCAAAACTGCCAGTTCCGACTCACTTTTTTGCCTCCGGATCCTCCGCGTCAGTCCGGAACCTCCCGAACCTCGCTGTAAATCAAAAGTACACGTGTCCACAGCTTTTTCTCTTCAAAAAGCTCGAATCGAGCTGGAGCTTCCGCGTTGATCCGAATCAACCCGGCATCAACTGTGAACTCAGATGCAACATGCCCAAGGCAACTCTCTGCTCCAAGCCATCCGTGTGGTCGGCGCGCTATCCAAAGACCCGGTACTCTACATTCTCCCCTCCTTCAAAAGGTTTCGTCCTCGAAACCAAAACACACACCCTACCACAAGAAACCCACATCAGGACTAACATCAACTCCAACTCTCTCTCAATTTGAAAGGCAGCCGAAAATAGCGAAAAGTCCGAAATTTCCATAGGACCGATGCCTTCACCCCGATCAAACAAGAACAGGTTCCAGCATCGCCTCCATTTCTGGAGTCGTCCTTCGAAATTTTTCGCTTCGTCTGCTATTTTCGGCGATAAAACGGGAAAACAAGGAGAGAGAGATGTTGAAGCTGTCACTGCTGTGGCCGCCACTCAAAACCACAATCCACCAACTCAACCATGTAGGGGTGCAAAACTCAAGTCTATAAACATAAATCTCTGCGGCTGGTGGCTTCCAAAAATCGAAGTCTCCAAAAGGCAAAACTCCTCCGTTGCTCCTTAGCAACCAAAACAATCAAGTTCCGCAGGTACATCTCTCGATTAGGCAACCAACATCTCCCCTCATAGGAGTTGCTGCACTATCCTCCAGTGATCTTGAAGCTCTAGGCCACTTCGGAAATAAATCCAAAATCCACGACGGGTCCGGCTGCTAACCCGTTCAAACACAGCTGGAGTACTCGATTCTTCAAATCCTAACAATCGAGGCCTCAGTCGATCCACCTGACCGCAAGGCAAGCTCAGAAAGCCCCTACCGGGTTCTGAACACTAACCGGGCACAACCTCGGCTGCAAGGTTCCATAACCAAGTCGACCACTATCTCGGTCTCCAATCCACTATCCTGGCGCCTCAACTGCCGAGAACCTCCAGGTCTCTGTCTCCTCTGAGACACATGATCCTGAGGCTGGCACCATGGCAACCTCGATCCACTCCACTATCCCGAAATCAGGCAATACTGGAAGACTCTCTCTTTGGAGCTGGCCCCTCGATCTCCGTCCCTCCTAGAGGTGATCAGTGATCCTCGGTCAATCCATCGCACATGCCCAATCGCTGCATCTACGGTCGGCACTCACCGAGAATACACGATGAGATAGATATCCAGGTGCAGTCCCCTCTCAACATAATCAACCTCTAAACCTCATCCTGGGTGACAAGGGGCCCACTGCTCAACCATCGGGGAAACTCGCTCTCGGTGGTCCAACAGGACGAACCCGACGCCACCACTCTCGGCGTCCCTAACCAAAGGCGCAAGATCAAGCGCCCTGAAGCTTCTCCTGGATGAACAATCCTTGAACAGCTTTTCCATAGCAGCGATCCAGTTCTCGGCCTCCCAAGGCCCCCAACTTAAATCCCAAAATCTGCAGGGGATGGGACTGGAAGAAGTAAAATAACCGGTTGGCAACCTCTCGCTGCTCCTGCACCATCAGTGGTGCGACCAGGGTCGAAATCGACAATGTCGCGGCTGGAGTACTACTGGCGATACCCCGGGAGATGCTCTCAGCTCGAACATGCGCAACACACGCTCCATGTTCTTCTCCTGGCGCCGCAACGCCTCCGACATCTGGGTCACCAGAGCCCGCAGATCCTGTACCTCACTCTGCCCAGCCTGCTCGGCAACCCGCCGTCCGGGCTCCTCAGCTGAGGTCAAACGCCCGCTCGTCGCTGCACGACGTCTCGGCGGCTTCGCAGGTAACTGAAACAAAAACGAACATCAGGACACAACAACCATACGACCCAATCCAGCGAGAGTCTAAAACTTGTTATCCTACCTAAAGTATTATGTTGTCTGCAGCCAACATAATCACCTTGAGAGAATAACATATCAAATCACTCGTCCCAACCCGAGGGAGAGGTAAAAACTCAATCTGGACTCTCGCTAAAAGTCACGACTCTCACGTAGTCATCCTAATGTCCAACCACAAGCCTAGGGTTTCTAAGTCCTCGATGACCTACATCCTAGGCTCTGATATCACTCTAATATGTCACGCCCCGGGGTCGAAACTGCGACCCGGGCTCGCTAACAGATCTTCCATCTGTACGGAAACTGCCGTACAGACGAAGCGTCTAGCCTGCAAAAGACAAAACTACAGCTACACAGATATCAGAGCGGATAAAAAGCTGTACTATAAAATTTCACAACTACAAAGTTGCAACAACACATAACCTATCTCCCAAAATCAGAAGATACAAATAGAAGTCCACCTATACAACATCTACGAATCCAAATGGGAGATAGCTAAACAGGAAACATAACCAACTCCCACAATCCGGGATGGTACATCTACCTCTCTCTAAAGTAACAATGCTGGTAGGGAACTATCACGCGACTCCCTGTCCTCGGTCCGTCCAGTCAAGCCCAGCAGGAACGGAAGAAAGCCTCAGCAACCTGTCACCGACAAAGGGTGTGAGAACTACATCCTACAGTAGTTCTCAGTGGGTACCGTCTCCAAGAACCACGGTCTGCCCACTAAGTCTACCAGAGGCATAAGATAACAGATAAAACTGATAATGAAAATAAGCTGGAAAAGAATCTACAGTTATCATGCCTCTATCTACTATGCTCAAAAAGAAGAGACTATGGATGATGGTATGCAGCCACTCACTGCTGACAATATGTCACAAGTACTAAGCCCAAGACGCTCTGCTATGACACATGCTACGCCATCACTCTCTCAGTGTAACCCAAATCTCAGCGACTGCCCCACAGGGTCCAGTCGAGTCAAGCCTGCGCCCCCTGGTGTATCAACCAGGGTGTCCAATCGGACAAACTCGATATCTCACACAGTGACCCCATGGTAGCTCGGCCAGGGGTATCAAGCGACCTCTAGTATATGAACTAGGCGCATCATCGCAGCCTCGTCAGGCTCGGTATCATCATCGCAGCCTCATCAGGCTCGGAATCATCAACGCACCCGGGGCGTGGTTCGAGGGGTGCGACCCCACCGAACTCAAGTATCTCATCAGTATCACTGTCTCACAAGTGGCTCCTGCAGGCTGTAGTCCTCGATCAAACAGATCGGTATCTCGATGCCCAAAGCACAACTCAGTCGGAGAACCCTCCACGACTCAATCTCACAACACTGACCCACTCAACGAAGGTACTACACAGCTGGGACCACCGTCTCTCCCAACGGCTCCCTCAACAACACCCCACTGAACTCAACACACAACTCACGGCCGGAGCTACTCCACGGCCAGATCTGCGAAAGGTCCGAAACCCCGGGAGACTAACACCTACGTCCCCAAGAAAGAAGCAGCCCTTAGAACCCAGATCACTCGAATCCGCTCGGGTGGATAAGTTTATAAGAAACCATGTCATTTATTTCAGAAAATCATTCGATCTGAGAGAAATCCATCTTATTAATGATTTTTAGTCTTTTTGGAAAAACCCTTTGAAATCAAGTATTATGCCCAAACCTCGAAGGGCTAATGCCCTCGTCCTATCACACAAGAACAGAATCAGGCAACCTTGCGAGGCTTGGAAGAGACATTGGCTGACTAAAATCATGTATTCATCCAAAAAGGTTCTGGGTTCAAGGTCCTGCTAACACACGTGCACCACGATCACAAAAGGGTGGTGACGAGAAGAACATCGGAAAGGAAAACCCCAGGACCACCGTTTAACTGAAACGGTTCCCCAAACACTAACACTGGCCTAACCCATCCACCAGACCCCACTCGGCCCCCCGGGCCCGAGTGCAACACCCGTCCCACAACACTCTGACTTCTCGGCCCACTACCCGGGCGAGGAACCCTAACCCAGAGGGATAAGCAAAATGTGGGATGTCTAAAGCATAAAGGAACCTAGCCCAAATCAAGGTTCTCTATCGGTCTGGTCAAACACATGCACATATGACGGGGGTGCTAGTTAAGTTCCAAGAAAACACTTAAACTAGCATGCAATCCTATCACAATAGAATTAGAAGGAAGTCCGTAGACTTGGAGAGAAAAACCAACCTACCTCAGAAATGCCACCAATTGCTTGTCGACACTTGCAATTGGGCCCAGCGGGACTTACCTGGCCTCCAAGGGGTCCACACGCAACACCAAGCCCGATGCCAGAATACGCACGCGAAACGAAGCACGCAGCGACCAACCACACGACCGCGCGCTCCGCAGAAGCTAAAAATCGCACCGCAAGCTGTCAGAAGCGAAGAAATCGCAAAATCAATCAAAACGGTCAAAACCGGGCATCCGACAGCGAAAAACAGCCTCCGTCGGCGAAAATAGCCTCCGTCGGCGAAAACCAGCGCCCGACGGCGAAAAACAGCACGCGGCGGCGAAAAACAGCTCCGTCGGCGAAAACCAGCGCCCGACGGCGAAAAACAGCACGCGGCGGCGAAAAACAGCTCCGTCGGCGAAAACCAGCGCCCGACGGCGAAAAACAGCACGCGGCGGCGAAAAACAGCTCCGTCGGCGAAACCAGCGCACGACGGCGAAAAACAGCACGCGGCGGCGAAAAACAGCTCCGTCGGCGAAAACCAGCGCCCGACGGCGAAAAACAGCTCAAAAATCAGCTTGCGAAAATCCTGCGAAAACCGCTCGCGAAAAACTGCCCGAACACCGCTCGCGAAACTGTTCGCGAAAACAGCAAGAAACGGCTTGCGAAAAACAGCGAAAACCTGCGCGAAAGCCAGCGCGAAAACTGCTCGCAACCTGCTCGCGAAAACTGCTCAAAATCTGCTTGACGGCGAAAAAGCAGCAGCCGACGGCAAACACTGCGGCCGACGGCGAAAACAGCGGCCGACGGCGACCAACGGGCTCCGACGGCGAAAACACGGTGCCGGCACGCAAACCGAGGAGTCGCCCGCCGTCCGGGAGCACGCCGAGAGGCGAAAAACCAGCCGCGCGACGAGGGAGGCCCGCCGCACGGCGCCAAACCACGCAGCGACCCGCTGCGTGGTGCCGGAGCGCGCCGCGCAGCGCCCAGCGGCGCTGCGCGCGGCGCTGCGCGCGGCGCCCAGCGGCGCTGCGCGCAGTGCCCAGCTGCGCTGCGCGCAGCGCCCTGCGGCGCTGCGCGCAGGCCCACGCGCAGCCCGCTGCGCTGCGCGCGGCCGCGCGCGCCCGCGCGCCCGCACAGGCCCGCTCGCGGCCCGCGCGCGGTCCTGCCGCGCGCGCCTGCGCGCGGCCCTGCCGCGCGCGCCTGCGCGCGGCCAGGAAGTGCCGCGCGCACCTGCGCGCGGCCCTGCCGCGCGCGCCTGCGCGCGGCCAGGAAGTGCCGCGCGCACCTGCGCGCGGCCCTGCCGCGCGCCCCTGCGCGCGGCCCTGCCGCGCACGCCTGCGCGCGGCCAGGAAGTGCCGCGCGCACCTGCGCGCGGCCCTGCTGCGCGCGCCTGCGCGCGGCCAGGCAGCGCCGCGTGCCGCCCTTTGCTGCACGCGGCGCCGCGCCCAGCGGCATGTCGCCGCAGGGTGCTGCCAACAGCAGCACCCTGGCGCCGCGCGTGCGCCGTTGCGCGCGCGGGCGGCCGCCGGCGACGGCAAAAAAAATCTGAAAAGACCCCCAATAAATCCGATACTCCAAAAATCCAATTTTTAGCATTTTAAAAACCAATTAAAATCCCAAAGCTCAAAAAAACTGCACCAAACCTCTAAAAACCCAAAAATCTGAATTTGCTTACCTTGACGATGCTCGCCGCACGCCCACGAGCTCCACGCGGCCTCCAACGGCGAGTCCAAAAATCCAAAAATGCTCCAACCCTCTTCTTTCTTCTTCTTCTTCCTTTTCCTCTCTTTTCTTTTCATTTCTTTCTTTCTTTCTTTCTCTTTCTTTCTCTCTGCTGCAGAGGGAGGCTGGAAGCTTTTATAAAGCAAAAGCTTTATTAATTAAATCAATTAATTAATTAACTAAATCCAAAACTCCAACTCCAACTCACTTTTTGCCTTCGGGCTCTCTGCCGCTGCCCGGAACCTCCCGAACTCCGCTGTAAATCGAAAATACACGCGCTCACAGCTTTTTCTCTTCAAAAAGCTCATCCGTTGAGTCGGGGTGCTCAAATCAATTACCGGCTCCAAAATTGCCAGTTCCGACTCACTTTTTGCCTCCGGGTCCTCCGCGCCAGTCCGGAACCTCCCGAACCTCGCTGTAAATCGAAAATACACGTGTCCACAGTTTTTTCTCTTCAAAAAGCTCATCCGTTGAGTCGGGGTGCTCAAATCAATTACCGGCTCCAAAACTGCCAGTTCCGACTCACTTTTTGCCTCCGGATCCTCCGCGTCAGTCCGGAACCTCCCGAACCTCGCTGTAAATCAAAAGTACACGTGTCCACAGCTTTTTCTCTTCAAAAAGCTCGTCCGTTGAGTCGAGGTGCTCAAATCAATTACCGGCTCCAAAACTGCCAGTTCCGACTCACTTTTTTGCCTCCGGATCCTCCGCGTCAGTCCGGAACCTCCCGAACCTCGCTGTAAATCAAAAGTACACGTGTCCACAGCTTTTTCTATTCAAAAAGCTCGAATCGAGCTGGAGCTTCCGCGTTGATCCGAATCAACCCGGCATCAACTGTGAACTCATATGCAACATGCCCAAGGCAACTCTCTGCTCCAAGCCATCCGTGTGGTCGGCGCGCTATCCAAAGACCCGGTACTCTACAAGACTAGTGCTAGTGTTATTGGGAATCGTTTAAGTTGACGGTGGTCCCGGGTCGTTAGGTGTCGTCCAACCAGTATTGTTAGCCCCTGAGTTATGGGTCGATCTTGGCTATGGAATATCTCCAGCCAGTAAGTTTAGCGTGGGAGTTAGGTGTTTCGTTTTGGGAGCCGTTTGGGTCGATGGTGGTCCCAGCCGTTGAGTATCTCGGGCTAGTGGGTTAGTGTCGCGAGTTGATTGAGTTCGCTAGTGTCTTGAGATTCGTGAGAGCTTTATTAGCTAAGTTGTTGAGAGTACTCCGACCTTTGTGCGAGATGCTTGAGGATCTTGAGTCTTTCCGTTCTGAGAGAGAGCGTGGATTTCGACTATAGCCTGCATGTGCCATTGTTTGATACTCTATATCGCGCCATTTTCCTCAGGTGGGGTCGCACCCCATAAGATGCCGCAGTGGATGTATGTTGGGCCTGTTGAGGCAGTTTTTGCACGAGGGGTGAGTTAGTCCGTGTGGGACGCCCTACGTAATTCCAGTCCTCCGGGATGTAATGGTAGTAGGTGGGCGCAAGCTTGACAGGACCCTATGTGGTAGTCATTTCGATTGGGTCGATTGGGCATCTTGAGTTCGAGTTGTTATATTTTATCATCTGTATCACCCTTTTGAGCATTATAGATAGAGGCATGATAGCTGTAGAGTTATACTACATTGTTATCTTATGCCTCTAGTAGACTTAGTGGGCAGATCGTTGTTCTTGGAGACGGTACCCACTGAGAACTACTGTAGGATGTAGTTCTCACGCCCTCTGTCGGTGACAGTTTTGCAGAGGCATCTTCACCAGTTCCTACCCCTGCTGTTGCTGCTTCTTCTGATCGAGACGAGGGAGTCGCGAGCTAGATCCCTACCTGTCCTTGGAGAGTAGCTGTACCACTGTTGGAGATTTTTTTAGTACAGTTAGTTGGATTATTGTACATTTTACTCTTTTGAGAACTTTTTACTTATTTTGAGAGACTTATGTATTATGAGGATCTAACTTGTATTATTAGCCTGTACACTGTTGATTACTTTTGGGAGATGAATATTGTATCTTTGTTTTCAGTTGTACAGTGGTTGGGATTTTTATTTACAGTAGTTTATTTCCTGCTCTGATATCTGTATAACTGTAGTATTATATTTTGTAGGTTAGATGCTTCGTCTATGCGGGGCTTCTCGTATGGGCAGCGGATCTGTTGGCGAGCTCGGGTCGCAGTTTCGACCCCGGGGCGTGACAACCATGCCTCTATCTAAAATGCTCAATGGATGATACAGATGAAAGTAATGCATCTACTCGACATCAATATGCTCAATTAATCTAATCTCATTGACTGCCACATAGGGTCTAGTCAAACCAGCGCTTACCTACTACCACACATCCCCATTGGGACGGGAATTACGTAGGCGGTCCCACACGGACTGCGTCGACAAGTCGCGATAGCAAAGTAACATGCCCAGCTCCGGAGCGGCACTCGAGGGGAGCGACCCCAACGAAGAATGTATCCGCGCATCTCTATCGAGCTCAATATGGCTCATGCAGGCTATAGTCCAAATCCACGATCAATCATATCGACAATGACCAACTCACAACACTGACACACTGGCTGGAGGTACTCAATAGCAGGGACCCACCGTCGACTCAGACGACTCCCAAAACTAGCACTGATCTACCACAGCTACCAGACTCTACTCGGCCCCCAGGCACGAGCGTGACATGCATCCCACAATATCCCGACCACTCGGCCCACTACCCGGGCAAGGAGAAACTCTAAGACCAGGAAAAGAGGAAACAGTGTGTGGGAATGTCTAGAACATAATAAACTAGCTCAAGTGAGAGTTTTCTACTAATCTGGTTAATACATGCAAACATATGGCAGGGTGCTAGTCAAGGTTCCACAATTTCACTTTTCATAAATAATAATTAATCTACTAATTCTATCATACATGTTTGCATCTCAAACAACATAAAGCGAATGTCTCCATCATACATGCTCTCTGTGAGGACCCGAATCCCCACTTAAGAGATTTCTGTCGGTTTAGTGGCATTTGGGAGTGTTTGTGCGCATGTCGGGCCCAAGAAATGGATTTGTGGTGCAATTTGAGATTTAGTTTGCATCACTGGAGGCCTGCGTGGTGCGTCGGTGGTGTTGTGCGCAATTTGGACACAAGTATTGGACTTTGGGCTTAAAAGGAGATCCCGTGGGAAATTGGAGGACCCGTCGAGTGTTTAGAGGTGGTTTCGCGCGGCGTAGATGTCAAATTTGGACTTCGGGCGAAGTTTGGATAAAAGATTACCTCTATGGTCGCCTTCGGGAGTTTTTAGAGTTGGAATTTTGGCAAATCGGATTTTTGGAATGGACCCGGCGCGAAAACCGGATCAAGTGGGCTATTCGGGGGCATTCGGCAAATTTTCGGTTGAGAATTTGGAGAAACAGACATCGTTTTTGGATTCAGCGCGCGAAATCGTTGAGAATGGACTATTTACTTGTTTGTTTTGGAGCCCGGATGAAATGCGCGTTTTTCGAGGCGACGCGGCACGAATCCCGAGGCGAGGCGACAGCACGGAAACCAAGGCGGTGCGGCGCGCGGCTCGAGGCGCGCGGCAGGCGCGCTACGCGCACTGGGGAAGCGCGCCCGCCTGCGCGGGAGGCGCGCGGGGGCCGCCACGTGGCGGGCCCCCACTGGCGCCCGCTCGGGCACGCGGGGGCGCGCGCCCGTGTGGCGCGTCTGTGTCCCGCGCCTGCGCGGGCGCGGTGTCACGCGCCCGTGTGGCGCGCGTGCTGCGCGGCCACGTGGCGCACAGGGGAGCGGCCACGTGGCGCGGCGCGCGCGCGCCTGGACCTGGTGCACCGCCCTTGTGCGTGTGGACCGCCGGGTGGAGAGCTCCCATTGGCGGTGCACCGTGGACCCGGTGCATGAGCACCTTCTCTCCTCCTTTTTCTTCTTCTTCTTCCTTCTCCACCCCGTGCGTCATTTTCTTCTCTTCTCTTCCTTTCTTCTCCAACCGAGCGTGAGAGAGTGAGAGGGAGGGAGTTGTGTGGGGTGCGGCGGTGCGTCGTGGGCCTCGTGGAGCGCGCGAGTTTTTCCAACGGAGACGGTTGGGCGGTGCGACGCGGTCGAGGTAGGTCCCGCGTGTTATTTTTGTGGTATTTTTGGCACAATTTTGGAGCGTCCTTTTGGACTTTGGATTTGACCCCTTACTCTCGGTGTGTTAGGGACCGTGTTTTACTGCTTCGTTTTGCGTGCGGACCCCGACGGCGTGTTCCATTTTGCGTGCGGACTCCGTTTTGCGCGCGGGTCTCGGCACCGTGCACCGTTTTGCGTGCGGACTCCATTTTGCACGTGGGTCTCGGCACCGTGCACCGTTTTGCGTGCGGACTCTATTTTGCGTGCGGGTTTCGGCACCGTGCTCCGTTTTGCGTGCGGACTCCGGCGGTGTGCACCGTTTTTCGTGCAACTTGTTGTACGAGCTCGGATTGAGGCGTGCCTTTACACTCTTTGGATTTACGCGTCACAAGGATTACCGTCGTGTTTTCGGGGAATTTTCTAAGATTCGCCCGAAGGTATACTTCTTTCCCCTTTGCCGTGCAGAGTATTACAGTTGTGTTTGTTGTGGACTTTCGCGCTCACCGTGTTGTGGAATTTGTAACTCGGCCTCCGGGACTCGGATTTTGACGTGCAGGTACTCGTTTCGAAGGTCTCGACGCGGCGATCGCGACAGTATTTTTGATGGATTTTTCAGAGTCCGTTCTGCAGGTGAAAATTTCACATCTTCGGGGCTGGTTTCAACAGATGGTGTATACTTGGATATTTTAGCATAAAGTGTAACTTTGGACCTTTTGTTGTACCCAGGAGGGTTCGCGAGTGTTTTTGGAACACTGCAAGGAGCCGAGGTGGCGCGACATGTACCGTGGATACGGGTTCAGCGGATTGTGCGAGCAAATGGCCACGCTCTTCACCGACCCCAGGTTTGCCTTGGATTGAACACTTCAGGTGGGTAAGCTTAATACCAGTAACTGTATAAGGCAATGATTATGTTATGGCAAATATAAGTGCACTTGTGGGGATGTCACCCCTCGATGACTGACAGCAGGCATATTTGATGTACAACCGATATGAGCGAAAGGTAAGCAAGGAATGGCCTACTTGGGTGAGATTGGTATACCATAGCGGGAATACTTTAGCATGCTTTGCTGATATATGTTTCACCCACTTTTATTGTTTCTGAGGACAAAAGCATGCTTGTATGGACATGTAGTTAGGCCATCTTTTACCGCTGCACTACTTTTGGAACTTGACTTAGGAGAAACCATATCATCCTCTTCTCCTTCTTTGATTAGTCAGGTGGTCTGTGTTGCTCGGGTTCGAGCAGGGGTTCTGGGTAGTGTAGTCGGGACTTCGTGTCTGGGACAGGTTGGATTAGTGTGGGGCTTTGCGGCAACCGCGGATATTGGGCGGTTGACCGGATATTTATTTATGCACCAGATTGGGTATCTGATTTCTTTAGTGGTTGAGCTTTCCCACTTTGATCGGAGTGTGCGACCGTGCCGGTCAGGAGCCGGTCTATTACTTATTTTGGGTACGACCGTGCCGGTCAGGAGCCGGTCTATTACTTATTTTGGGTACGACCGTGCCGGTCAGGAGCCGGTCTATTACTTATCTTGGGTGCGACCGTACCGGCCAGTAGTCGGTCTGTCACCTATTTTGGGATGCGACCGTACTGGTCAGTAGTCGGTCAGTATTCCCGCAGATGAGTTCGACAGCGAAGCAGGCAGTACCAGTATTTCTGGCGTCACTAGATTGGGTCTATTACAAATGTTTACTTTACTGTTGCACTCGTGTCAGGGGGACCGAGTGGAGTCTAGTAGCCGTGTTTAGACCAGTGCTAGTGTTGTTGGGAACCGTTTGGGGATCGACGGTTGTCCTAAAGTCTTTGTGAGTTGTTGACCGTTGTACGAGACGCAAGGCAGGCATGGCAGGCATAGCAGGTATAGACAGGCATAGGCAGGCATAGCAGGCTCGGCAGGCATAGCAGGTATAGGCAGGCATAGCAGGCACGGCAGGCATAGCAGGTATAGGCAGGCATAGGCAGGCATAGCAGGCATGGCAGGCATAGCAGGCATGGCAGGCATGGCAGGCATAGCAGGAAGAGCCAGTGATTACTGGTTTATCGATTGGGTCGATTGTACACTTCTTGTACTGGTGGTTGCATACCACTCTTTGGTTCTTCCCTTTTGGGCATGTACATAGAGGCTTGATAGCTGTTGAGAGTCTCCAGCTTCCTTTTTCAGTCTTTACGCCTTTGGTTAGCTTTTGTCTCTTGAGGACTTAGTGGGCAGACCGTCGGGTCTGGCGGTGTTACCCACTGAGAACTCCCTTTTTGGTGTAGTTCTCACACCCTTTGGGGGTTTTACCCATTCTTTTTCCTTCCTCTCCTTTGTTTTGCAGAGTCTCAGCGGGTGTTGCTGATTCTGCGGTTGTTGATCGAGGCGAGGGAGTCGCGAGCTAGATCCCTACCCATGTTTGGAGAGTAGCGGTACCCCTTCAGAGGAGAGCTTCAGTAGATTAGTTGTTTTATTTCCTCTTTTGAGAGACTGTTGTAGTGAGGATGATATGTATTGAGAGCCTGTACACTGTTGTATTTATTGGAGAAACCTCCCTGTTGAGCTATGAGTTTTGTATCTGAGGATTTTGTACGATTATCATTTTTGGGAGGTAGACATTGTTGCATCTTTTCCAGTTGTACAGTGGTTGATTTCTTTTTTTACAGCAGTTTTATCTTATAGCTCTGATATCTGTTAGCTGTAGCACTTGATTTGCAGGTAGGACGCTTCGCCTATGCGGACTTTGGCATAGGTGGCGGATCTGTTGGCGAGCCCGGGTCGCAGTTTCGACCCCGGGGCGTGACACTCTCAATCAATCTAATGTGTACAACTTCATCATGCAAGCTCTCAACTAACATAAGGTGAACATCTTCATCATATGAACTCTCAATCAACATAACATGGACAACATCATCATGCATGCTCCCAATCAACATAACATGGCCAACTTCATCATGCATGCTCTCAATCAACATAACATGTACAATTTATCATGCTTACATCTCAATCACATAAGGTGTACACTTAATCATGCATGCTCACTACAAGATAGAATTAGAGAACCGCTCGCTGATTTTGGAAGAAATCCAACCCACCTGAAACTTGATGATCCGATGGCCGATCGGGATAAAATTTGGTGTGAGTAATTCTTATCCTCTCAGGAATCCAATGCAGTAAAAATCATCCAAATCCTCCACTCAGATTGGGCACAATCACCGAAACAATGCACGCTGCGTAGATCGATCCCAGAATTTCAGCAAGCGCTAACAAGTAAATACAATGTATACTCACCATTTAATACCTCAAATTGAAGCTCCCAACAACAATTCTAAGATTTCCTATGTTATATGAACATCTCCAAGTCTTCAAAAATCCATCTTTAATTCCCTTTAATAATCCAAAATAACCAAACATTAACATGCCGTCTACAATTTGCTCAAAATTTTAGCATGAACTTCCAAGATTAATACGGACCAATCCATAAGGAATTATCCACTGATTTCAAAAGAGAAATTACTCACCTTAAGCTTAAAAAGATGCTCAATCTTTAACATCCCAAAAAAGATCAAGGAATCACCAAGATATCTGCATCCAAAGGCTCAATTCTCAACACAAAAACCCAAAAACAAAACTGCAGCCAACTCTGCAATAGGGCCAAGAAGATCGATAAAGTTACCTGAGCAAACGAGCTCCAAATCTAGCAAGCAAGGTTTCAATGGATTCCTTTCCGAGAGTAGATACAAAGTAAGCCAAAGAACTCCAAAATACATACACAAATTAAAGAGAAATCCCATAAATACTACTGACTATCCGAAAATCAAATTTGTGCACGAAGGCTTCAGAGATGGCTTAAATACCTCAAGAAAACACAAGATCTGGGAAGAGTATTGAATACCAAAGTTGTAGGCCTATTTCTTGTGGAGATTTTCTCGAAAACTCGGCTGAAAACTCTAAGAAATGAGCTCTGTGGAAGGCTTGAACTGAAACGCGACGGTGTTGGCTAAAAATCTGCAACAATGGTGATGCTCCAAACTTAGGGAAGATGATGATCAAGATGTCTTCAAAGTCCTCCAAGAAGCTCCAAGTTGGTAGAGGAGAAGTAGGTGAAGCTCTGAGAGAAATTCCCCAAAAAAACTAAGTCTCAAAAGAGAAGAAAGGAGGAGAAACAAACCTATTTATAGCCTAAGAGAAAGGATTCAACCCACATCCCCCTATTACAGTTTTGGGCGCCCGAAACTGTTCAAGCTTGGCCCGCCGGGAGAGCCCGAACGCATGTCAAGCATCCAAGGCGCGCTCGAAAACCCGATCGACGGCTCCCGCTGCGCCATGTGTCCCGCGCGGAGTGGGTGAGCGCAGGCCAGTGGACGCGCGACGCGTGTCCCTGCGTACGGGGAAGGCGCGCCCGCCTGCCACGCCGCCTGCCCGCACGCGCATAACGCCAATCCCCGGGCGACGCATGTCGCCCGGTCGGCCACTCCCCTCACGCCGCATGTCCTGGTGGTAATCCGGTGCTCCCGGTGCTCGTAAATAGGCCGTGAGTCGGCCCGTAACCAAAATGAGCCCAATAGCCTATTTTCGCCCGAAAATAGCTATTTTCACTATTTTGGCGCGCTGAGTCCGTTTTTGGCAGTCGTTTGACACACAACGCACTTGATACACCAAAAATAGGTGTTTTCACACTGCCGAGCACACGGTCAAGTCACACGGGAATTCGGGACACCACAACAAGGCCCCTACCGCGGCTACGAGGAGAGCCGGGTCCAGGGGGCACCCCGAAGAGTCTTCGGGCAACAGCCGAAGAATGACAGGTGCGCGGGCCTCCGCACCGCCCGTATTAGATCGGGCCACACCAGAGGCTCGACCCAATAGGGCCATAGAGGGGCCCAACCGGCCACCTACCTGGGGGGACGAAACCATGAACTCCCTACCATGGAGGTATCAGGTCGGGGGCATGGGCTATCCCTTCAGCTCCCGACGCCGAATTCCCTTGGCTTACCGAGGGGAAAGTCGACACCCTGGGCATCCGTCTGGTGGAGGAGCTCAGAACTCAGCCATAACCGAGGCCATGGTAGAGATGGGAGATCCTCAGGGAGCACCTGAGAAAGGTGGACCCACCGGCGGACGTGCCGGGCGAACAGTGGTTCACCTCAAAAGGACCACCCTGGTGGTATGGGCCGGTCATGACGAAAACTCAGAAACGTCGATGTCGGCAGCAACGAATACAAGCCGACACGAAGAACGAGATAACAGCGGCCCAGAGGCCGCGGCCGAACCTGACATAGGAACGACACACGCGTCGGCTGCCAGCAGCGTAGATGCGGCACGACCATGAGGCGGGGAGATCTGTCGCCCCGCCTCGAGCAAGGCCATTGCCACTCAAACCCATGGTGGCCGAGGCCAAAGATGAGGACGTTTGGCGGGAACTGGACGCCCGCTTGAGGATTCTAGATGTCGCGATGAGGCGCGACCTCGAAGAGCCGGACAAGCGAGAAGAAGAGGCCAAGGTGCTCGCCAAGCGAGACCTCGGCAAGGTGGCCAGACGCAAAAGATGGCCACCAAGGGATCACGAGGACAAGGTCCTAACCCCGTCTTCGACCGAGATGGAGGCCAAAAAGAAGAAGGCACGGACCGATTCCATGTCGGTCGATGAAGACTCAGTGGGGATCAATATGTTCTACGCCCTACAGATGTCTTTCAAGGCGATAACGTCCCAAGAAGACGTTGACGGGCAGAACTCCGATGACGAGGGCCTTCACGTAGTAGAGCTTGTAAGGACCCAACCCACTAGCAATAATAAATCGTTGGGCCCAAACCATAGCCCAAAATGCTTAAGCTAAGTTATTATTACTAGTGTCCATGTCTCATATAAATCTAATCACAATTCCATCCACATCCGATGTGGGATTATTGGGGGCGTCACAGACTCCCCCCGTTTAGGCCTGACGTCCTCGTCAGCCCAAACACACACACAGCATCCCAAGATTACCAGGCGATGTGAGACTCGTCTCACTAGCCCTGTCATCTAGACCCAGGCTCAGCCGAGACTTGCCTCACACTTCCGGTTGGTTATTGGCTCTAATACCAAATGTAACGACCCGGCCCACTAGTAATAATAACTGTGTCATTTAGGAAATAATAAAAAGTTTGCATCATTACATTGTCGGTTTAGGTTGTCTTACAGGTGGGTTGGCGCGTGATCCCTTGAGTGCGCGCGGTAAACCTAGGCAGTTTTAGGGCAGGGTTACTCTCGCCGTATTCGTTGCTTATCCTTTTTCCGACCTGGTAGGTTTTGGATGGGTAGTCCGTTGTACCTGGAGGCCGATGGGATAGTGGACTTTGAGATCGGGTCTCTTCTTTTTGGATTTGTGACTGTTGGGTCTAGGAGGTTGTAGTACAGTTCGTGCTCGATTCTTGGTGGGGCATCCGGTTAAGACCGAGTGTTAGTGATCGACAGGACGGTTGCACCCACCTTCGGTGTCGGGGTGGAGGTGGAAGCGGACCTCTTGGTTTGGCCACCAGCTTTCCACGATCAAGGCTTAGTCTGGGTGCGTTTTGGGTCGTTGATCAATTGGGGCAAGCATAGGTCAACTGGATCTATTGACTACTTGGAGCTCTGGCATTGGTCACTTTCGGCTAGGATACCGTGTATGCATCTTTTTCTTTGGGATGGACCTTGTGCTAGGTCGTAGAGCTGAACTCTAGCCTTAGTTTTGGGTGTTACCTCGGAGGGACGGACAGTCGGAGCGGGCGATCCGGGGGGGGTGGTTATGCCCCGAGCTAGTAGCCTCGGGTTGGTGACGGATGGTTTCATTACCTTTCAGGGTAGGATTATTTGTAGTTAGTGACCAGGCATGTTTTGTTGGCACCTCTTGGAGCTTTGTGAGGGCATTAGTGCGGCTTTTCCCTTGTTGTTGGGTTATTTTGAGCATGTAAGGGCTCGTCGGTCCGGGTTTGGTGGTAGGACTGGGGTACCTCGACGCATGCGAGACTTTTGAGGTTGACTGCTTAGCGCCGTCAGAGGTGATATGCGGACCGGTGGCGTCATAACGGGGAACTCCAAGTCAGGGAGCGGGCTTACTCAGGTTAGTTCCGACCAAGAGGGACCAGACGGTAGGGTTGGAAGGCGGGTTGAGCCCACGGTTTGCCTGATATCTTAGGGCGGTTCAGTCTGGTAGCTTATCGTTCTGGGTTACCAACAAGTTCCGACAGGATTTATAAGGTGTTTCACGTGTCATTGCATCGGGGGTGGGTTTTTAACCACGATGTGGATCTTGGCACGTGAGAGTAGGTAGATATGTACCCGACTTTTCTCTACATACTGGGTTGGTGGAATAACCGTGGGGAGTGTGGAGCTACGTGAGTTTTACTTTTGGTTTGGTGAGAGTGTTTTCCCAATTTACTGGCCGAGGGTAGGAGTTAAGTTTCGGGGACGAAACTTCTTTTAAGGGGGTTGTGATGTAATGACGCTGACTTTTTATTATTTCCTAAATGACGTCTTTTGGAATTAAACTTTTTTTTGGAGGGTTTTTCTTGGTTTTGGTTCACTTGGTTTTTGGGTTGCGGTTGCCGTATTTCGGTAGAGCTCGTTAAATGGAGAGCGACGATGCGATCAGATCTGAAATCCGACTTACGGATCTTCCAGAATGAGGGTTTCATTATTAGCGGGTCTGAAAAGGTAAGTTCGGAAGTTTTCGGAACCCGTTAGGTGTTGTCGGTGCATCGGGATCTGTGCTAGCGGTTACGGGACGTTTCGGAGGATCGGCATGCTTATCGAGAAAAGTAGTGGTTAAAATCTCTTTCTGTAAATATTGGATTTTTGGGATTTTCGTACGTACAATGTAAATAAATAAATAATAAATATTAATAAAAGATACAATTATCTCTTTTACCATATAACCCTAATTTTGGAAAAAAGATCGCCTCTTTTTCATGCTCCCTCGCTGTGCGTGCCGAAGACTGAGACCGGAAGCGTCGCCAATACCGAGGAGCGGATCCAGAAACACCACCGTCTGCGGAGATCGGGATCGCGTTGTCTTCTCCATCAGAATAGGGTTGGTTAGTTTTTAGTCTTCGTTTTGTGGATCTCGTCTTTCAGTTATCGGTAAATTAGTCTGTGTTTTGGGTTTCGTTCTTGATTGACATTCGTTGATGTTTTCGGGTGATTTCGTTCATGATTGACGTTCGTTGATGTTTTCGGTTGGCTTCGTTCTTGGGTTTTGTTCGAGGAGGTTTTTGATTGAGTTTTTGAGGTTTTCGGCGGCATTGCTTAAGGTTAATCGACGGTGGCTCCATTGCCGCTCAATGCCCTAGCCGAGCCGCCGCCGCCGTCGCCGCTAGATGCCCTAGCCGAGCCGCCGCCGCCGTCGCCGCTCGATGCCCTAGCTGAGCCGCCACCGCTACCACAGTTGCGCGCTGCCACCGCAGGCCGCACGCCGCCGAGGTGCTGCGCCGCGCGCAGCCAGGCTCGCTGCTGCCGCGTGCAGCCAGGTGCGTTGCCGTCGCGTGCAGCTAGGCGCGTTGCCGCTCGTGCGCAGCCTGGCGTTGCCGCTCGTGCGCAGCCTGGCGCTGCCGCTCGCTCGCAACCTGGAACGCTGCCACCACGCGCCGCTCTTGCACTGTTAGGGAACGCCGCACAGGGGCCGCGCCCTGCCAGGCCGCCGCCGCGTGGTGTTGCCGCACACGCGCGTCGCGCCCTGCCAGGCCGCCGCTGCTAGATGCCCTAGCCGCCGCTGCTGCTTGCGCCCGTGCGCGCTACTGCGCGCTGCTTGCGCGTGCCCGCGCGGGGCTGCCGCGCCGCTGCAGCCGTGCCCGCGTGGGGCTGCCTCGCTGCGCACTGCTTGCGCGCGCCCGCGCGGGGCTGCCGTGCCGCCGCTATGACCGCACGGATCAAGCCGCTGCCGTCAACAGCTTGGCTTGTCAATTTTTGGTTTTTGGTTTTTGGTGTTACTTGGTGTTTTCGTCGACGGCTTTGCATGACGGTTTTATTTAGCTTATTCATTGACGGTTTTTAGCTTGACAGTGCAGTCCGCTTGACGGTGCAGTCCGCTTGACGGTATAGTCCGCTTGACGCAGCTGTTTTCGTTTGTCGTCGGTTGATTCTCCGCTTGGTTGTTTTTCGTCACGGATTCCGTCAAGGCAACGGTTGGAGCCGGGTTTCCATCAATTACCTCGTCGACAGTCAGATCACGTCGGAGGTACGGTTTTCAACCGGAGGGATTTTTGGACACGGAGTTTTTTGTCGGTTTATTGTTTTGGGTTTTGCCGGGCGCCGTTTTTATGTCCGGTCTTTTATTTCACCACCGGAATTTTATCTGTTATTTTCGGTACACAGGTAGAATCCCCTTTTTCGGTAAATTCAGATTTTTGCACGGTTTTCCTATCTTTTGACGTTAGGGGTGTTGCTAGAATGTTTGTACCTTCCGAGTGACCGGTTGTCGCGGTATGAGGTCCGGTGGACTGCTTGTCCTTATCTGAACAATAGTAAAAATTGTTCGGGGAATTGCTTTGATCAGGTTTTAATCGGTGCGACAATCGGGACACCAGAGGTAGCTTCCGTTTTGGGATAGAAGGGATTTCTAGTACAATAGTCGGGACCACTGAATTTGCCAGTTTGGGGTAAAGTGTTGATTTATGTTTTTGGATATTTTATTAGGCCCGCCGGTGGTGTTCAATGCTTAGGAGGGTCGCGGGCGCGGTCGTTCATCTCCGTTTCAGGTGGGTGCACTCTTAGAACCCCTTTGTTGCATAATTCATTATTGTTATGTTGCATCATATTAAGGGATATTGTGAGTGATCGTGGCGATTTTTCGAAAGTCAGAAGGTGGGTTCGGTAAGATAAAATCTGGTGCTATTGGTGGACCCTGGGTAGGTCCTGGGGGATTTACAAGAGCTCGTAGAGGAGCCTCGTACTCAGGATGACTTACGGGTAGAGATTGATCCCCCGACTTGCAGTCGGGAACTCTGGTGAACTGGTAATATCTGACCTTACACTTTACTAGTTTCCTTTATGACATATTATGATACATCACTTGGGTGACTTTCGTCGTGACACATGGATTTGGATCCGAATAATGTTATGAGTTGATGACTAACCCCATGTTATGCATGTGTAGCGGTGTTTATATTTTTTGGAGCAACGAGTGTCGCAGGTGTTTATGACACTCGTTTTATTATGGTTACTATGCTCATGGCGCTTGAACGCACACCAGCGGTTTGGCCACCGTGTCGGTGTACTTTTTCAGAAAGGTGGTCTGAGGACCCGTGAACCCCACGAGGTGACGTTAGTGGGGGCCCCTTGCGGTTATTTGCGGTGCTGCACTTGTGCAGTGGGGGGTTTTAATGCACCAAATGTGAGAGCGGGGTGGTTTTCTTTTGCCTGAGGTCCCCGGACCGACATGGCAAGGTGCTCAGTTCAGTTTCTCGGGGATGATATGATTGATTGCAAGATGGGATTATGGATGCTCTGGTTTTACAGTTTGATTTATTATCCGCACCTTTTAGCATCGTACTTGTAGTTGTGTTTTATCTCTACTCTTCATGTCACTACCTCCCACTGTGTGATAGGTTTGGTGGGGTCTGGGGATCAGGACGATGGTGAGGACGCTTTTTGGTGAGGTGTGAGATTCCCTCGGTCATGTTCCTTTTCCTTCTTTCATTTTTAGTTGGTTATTTCCTTTATGGTCAAATGCTGTGCATGTGGACGTGTATATTGTGGGTGGTGTGGATGTTGAGACGGTCTTACACTTTGTAGAGTTATGTTTTCAGGTTGTGGTTTTATGGATGTGTTGTGTAGACGCGGGTTTTCACACCTAAAAAGGAATTGCGAAAATGGCTTTAGAAAATTAAGTGTCGCGTGGGCACTATTTTTAAAACTTGCGGATTTATCCTTTCAAACCTATTGATGCGCCGGGTGTGCGCCGTTTAATGGAATGAGATGTTAATGTTTTCAAATTCATACTCTGGTGATTATAACTTTTAAGGCATGGTGGTTGATGTTTTTATTTGGGCTATGTGTTGTACATAGGGACGCCGTACATATACAAGGGAGATCTTGTATATGTGGCGGGTCTGTGCACGTGCCACGCGGGAGCCTGTTTTAAAAAAATAAAAATTTTAGGGCTGTTTTCCGCTTTTAAATTGCTCCCGGGGACAGAGCTCCAGTTAACGGAGTGCAAGGTAGAGGCCTAGGTGGTGACCTTCGAGAAACCATCGGCCTTCCAAACCCGGTTCGTAAGGCTGTTATACATACTGGCCTTGATAGAAGGGCGGCCGATGGGCTGCGTAATGGTCGATGGTGGGGCCATGGTCAACGTCATGCCCACAGCTTTTCTAAAGAGGATCGGCAAGAGCGAAGAAGAGCTCAAGCCGACCGACACCATAATGACCGATTTCATCGGAGGCAGTCAAGCGGCAAAATGGGTCATGACGACCGAGATAACGGTCGACTCTAAGACCCTGAGAACCGCTTTCTTTGTAGTGGACGCGGCGAGCCACTACAATTTACTACTAGAGCGTAACTGGATTCACGCCAACGAGTGCATACTCTCCACTCTCCACGGAAAGCTCTTTCAGTGGGTGGGCGATAAAGTGGAGGAGATCGCGATCGAAGGAAGGCCGCAGCTCGCGGATGTGAGCATGGAATCAATCGGCCATGTTAGTTGGGCCGATGAAGACCCAGATCAGATCTCATTCGTCCGGGTGACTGAGGAGGGAATGCAGGTTAAACTCCTCGGAGACGCAAGCTATTTAGCGGTAGGCGATAAGCCGCCACATTGGATCAAGTGGCACATTCACAGCCAATAGCTGAGGCCCCAATGGAGCCTTGGGGGCAGAAGACGACCCAAATGGCCATCAAAGAACTTGCTTCTGCTGCTTCACCAATAGCCGAAGATTTGGTTGAGGGGACCAAAAAAGAATATTTTGGAGACTCGCCGATAAAGAACAACGAAAAGAAGTTGGAAGTACAAGATTCCCTAGTTGAAGTCGATTTAGGGTCGGACGAGCAAAAGCGACTGGCCTATATTAGTTCGAGACTTTCGGCGTAACATCAAGAAGAGCTGGTTAGTCAACTCAAGCACTACCAAGACTGTTTCGCTTGGAGCTACGAGGAGATTCCAGGGCTCGACCGAGAAGTGGTAGAACACAGACTCTCTATTAAAAAGGGATTTAGGCCATTTAAGCAACCGGCTCGTAGGTTTGAGCCGAGTATTGTACTAAAAATTGAAGATGAAATTGAAAATCTTTTGAAAGCCGGGTTTATTAGGCCGACTCATTATGTTGAATGCTTGCAGATATAGTTCCTGTAAAGAAAAAGAATGGGAAATTGAGTATCTGTATAGACTTTAGGAACCTTAATCTGGCTATTCCAAAGAATGAATATCCTATGCCGATAGTCGATATGCTGGTAGATGCTGCAGCCGGTCATGAGATCCTGTCTTTCATGGATGGCCACGCAGGCTATAACTAGATAATGATAGCCGAAAATGACGTGTCGAAAACGGCTTTTAGATGCCCGGGTTCGATCGGAACCTTTGAATGGTTGGTAATGCCCTTCGGCTTGAAGAATGCCGGATTAACATACCAGAGGGCAATGAATTTAATCTTTCATGGTTTGATTGGCAAGTCAATAGAAGTATATATCGATGATATTGTGGTAAAATCAAAATTCAAAATCAATCATTGGGCCAATCTAAGACTAGCTTTCGAACAAATGAGAAAGTATAGTTTAAAAATGAACCCGCAAAAATACACGTTCGGAGTTTTGGCCGAAAACTTTCTAGATTCTTTGGTGTATCAAAGAGGTATTGAGATCGACCAAAACAAAACGAAGGCAGTCATAGAAATGCTCGCACCAAAGACAAAGAAAGAATTACAATCTCTCTTAGAAAAGGTCAACTATCTAAGGCAATTCATCTCCAACTTAGCCGGAAGTCAACTATCTAAGGCAATTCATCTCCAACTTAGCCGGGAAAATAGGGGTGTTCAGTCCCTTACTACGGCTGAGAGATCAAGATGAATTTGTGTGGACAATCGAGCATCAGACGGCTTTCGACGATATTAAGACATATCTAACAAAGCCTCCGGTATTAGTTCCCCCTCGGTATGATCGGCCGATGAAATTGTATATATCGGCTACCGAGAAGAACTTAGGATGTCTATTGGCCCAAGACAACTAAACAATAGATGAACTGGCCATATACTATTTGAGCTGACGGTTGATCTACACCGAAAGAAGATATTCGACGATGGAAAAGTTGCGCCTGGCTCTGTATTTCTCTTGCACAAAACTCAGGTACTACATGCTACCGGTAGTAGAGGTACCAACCGTTTGTAAGACCGATTTAATCAAGTATATGCTATCGAAACCGGTTGCCAAGGAGCAGAATCGGGCGGTGGATGCTTGCCTTGTCCGAATTCTCACTAACAAAGGCCACCGAGGGACGGGTGATAGTGGACTTTTTGGCCGATCACCCTTGTGTCGAAGTCGAGGAACTGACCGCCGATTTCATCGGCTTGCCAAGATGGACTCTATATTTCGACGGTTCTAAAATGGCCGATTCGGCCGGGGTCGGAATAGTGATCCAAACACCCGAAAGAAGAGAGGTTCGGTTTGCTCTCGAGCTTGATTTCGGTTGTTCGAATAACCAAGCCAAATACGAGGATCTTCCCAATGGAAACCTTGCTAGAAGCCCAAGTACCGAGGGGGACTTTGTCCGACGACGACGGAATGTTGCCGGATACAAACAGAGGAGTTGTAGTGGCCCAAACTCCCATGCAGCGTTCTTCCGATGAATCCACTGTTTGAGCACCTAGCATTGGTGTATCTGGCCCATGGTGCGTCAATGGGATGCCACAGATGGACCCTGTGTGTTATTAATAGCTGTGTAGGCCTTCGGCTGAGTTTGCCGAAATTTCGGAAAAGAATTAGGCCCAACAGAGGTCGGAAATGGATTCAGCACGGAAAAACGCTTGAAAACGGCTATTTGCTTGTTTAATTCTGAGTCCGGATGCCCAAAAACGGACTCCCGGAAGTTTTCAGTGGAAAATGGTGCATGGGAGGGGCCGTAGACCGCCGGCATGCCACGTGGCGGCCTGTCATTGGCCGGTTCAGGATGCGCGGTCCACAGAGCTGCGCGGCGGGGTGCACAGACCCGGCGCATGGACACGTGGCACCGCCTGATTGGCGGGCGCAAGGCGCGCGGTCTACCGGGTGAGCGCGGCGGTGCATGGACCAATGCGGGGCCACGTGGCAGCCTCCGGTTGGTCGGTGCATGCGGCGCGGTCCACTGAATTCCTGTTGAGTGCGTGGACCGGGTGTAGGGGACACGTGTCGCCCTCTGGTTCGCGGGCGCACCGTGCGCGGCGCACGGAGTCGGGGTCGGTGCCTCGGGGCGCGTGCCCACGTCGGGGCCATGCCGCGCGCCCGGCGCGGCCGCCGACCGGTCAGCGGGTCAACCGGGGTGGACACGTGTCGCCCGCTGATTGGCGGGCGCCAACCGCCTCACTGTGCGGGGGCGGGCCACGTGGCAGCCAGCGGGTGGGCCGAACAGCTGGTTGCTGTTCGGCGGGCCACGTGGCGGCTCCTGGTGGATTCGGGCGTGAACAGTATTGGGCCCGGCCCAACACTGTAGCCGCCCGAATGTTCCGGGCGCCCGAAATTTTGGGCCCAAAGCCCATTGACTTGTTTTTCCGGGCTGTTTCGGGTGAGGCCTATAAAAAGGCCTCAAGGGGCCTCGTTTTGAAGCTTTTCCCGAAAGCTTTCCACTTGGAGCCCTTCACCAAAGTTGTTTCTCTCCCTCTTGTGCATCTTTTGGCGGAAGCTCAGGATTTTTTGGAGGCCGCGACGACGGCGACTTCTGCATCGGGGTGCGGAGCGACGATCTACTGTTGGAGGCCCATTTCCGTCGCAGTTTAGTCCGGGAGGTCTACCGGGCTACCCCGACATTATTTTTGGACGATTTCTGCGGTGACGGTTTCGTAAGAGGTAAATCTACATTTTTCGTGTTGGACACTTTTTCTGGATCCGAGCTTTTCTTGGGGTTCTGGGTACATTTTTAACCCCCTTTGCGACTGTTGGTTGATTTGGACAGCACCTACTTGTCGGATTTTTATCTCCTCATCCGGGCATCGGAATTCGACGTTTCAGGACTCTATCGACATCTACTCTTCGCGTGGATCGCCGTCGTATTTTTATTGGAATTTTTGGAGGAAGTTTTTCAGGTGAAAATTTCGTGTTATTGGGACTGTTCACCACAGATTTTGGGAAGGTGGAATTTGTGTGAATTTAAGTGTAATTTTGGTGTATGTTTGTACCCAGGAGTTTGTGAGCACTTCTACCGTGTTGTTGGCTTGGTGGGATTTGTGATTTGACAGTTGTGGGCTTTCTCAGCGGTGCGATTTTGGACAGTTAGCACTTTCAGGTGGGTGACCTTGCTTCCAAGAACTCTGGACTGTGTACTAATTCTATGTGTGTAGGATCATGCATGTTAGAAATTGGAGTATTGGCATGTGTAAAACTGTATGTTGTATCTTGTATATCAGTTGTTGAATCTTTTGATTCCTGCACTATGTTAAGTAATGAAATCTTGGAATTTGACCTAGCACCCCTGTCATATGTATCATGTTCAGCCAGTCTGTAGAAAAACTCCAACTTGGGCTAGGTTTTTATTGCTCTAGACATTCCACATCACGATACTTCATTTCACTATGGACTTAGCTTTTCCTCGCCCGTGTTGTGGGCCGAGAGGTCGGTCAGTTGTGGGATGCATTTGCACTCGTGTCTGGGGACCGAGTGGAGTTGATAGCAGTCTGTAGATTTGATTTCTTTGGGAGAGTGATAGTGATGGTAGATCTGGGTTCTTGGAAACTGTCAGAGTGACAGTGAGTTTCAGCTGCGTAGATTCCAGCTAGTGTGTGAGTCAGTGATTTGTTTGGTAGTCGATCTTATTGATCGAGGATTGGATCATAGCCTGCATGAGCCACAGTTGAGCTTTACAGTGATACTTTACAGTGATACTTATGGGTTACTTTGACTCGAGCGGGTCGCTCCCCTCGAGGGCCACTCCGGAGTAGGCGAGACCGTGTTGTGTACCGGTATGAGTTTGTGATGTTCTTTAGCGACTTGTTGTTGCAGTGGTCCCTCTGGCTGTGCTTTTGTTGGCAGCCACGGACGCCCTACGTAAGTCCGCTCCTCCGGGACGTAACGGCAGTAGGTTGGCGCAGGTTTGACTGGACCCGATGTGGCAGTCAGTTTTGATTGGGTGATCAGGGAGGAGAGTAGTTGTGGCATTATGTTCTTTCTGTTCCACTGTTGAGCATCTAGATAGAGGCATAGTAGCTGTAGAGTTACCTTTCCCAGCTTTCCTTATAGCACTGCATTTGTTACCTTTGCCTCTGGTAGACTTAGTGGGCAGACCGTCGGGCTTGTTGGCGGCACCCACTGAGAACTACTGTGGGATGTAGTTCTCACACCCGTCGTGGTGTTTTCTCCCCAGGGACTTCTGCTCCAGTTCCTGCAGCTCCTGTTGCTGATCCAGCTCCTTCTGACCGAGGTAAGGGCGTCGCGAGATAGATCCCCTCCTGTCGTCTTCAGGGTGTGAGTAGATGTACCCCAGTTCCATTTTGGTGTGTGTTATGTCGAGTGACTTCTGTAGTGAGGTTTTGAGTTGTACCTTCCTTTCCTGCTTTTATGAGAGACTCCTGTATTCTGGTGAGGTTGGTCTGTATATTTGAGAGTTGTAGTTTCACTTCATGTATTTTATTCCAGCTTTCCTCTTTCAGCTCTGATATCTGCTAGTGTAGATGTTTCTTTGCAGGTTAGTCGCTACGCCTATACGGGGCTTCCCGTACGGGCGGCGGATCTGTTGGCGAGCCGGGGCGCAGTAACGCCCCGGGGCGTGACAGATTAGAGTGGTATCAGAGCCTAGGATGTAGGTCTTGGAGGACTTAGGAACCCTAGGCTTGTGGTTGGACCCTAGGATGACTCGCGTGAGAGCCGTGATTTTAGCGAGAGTCCTGATTGGATTTCTAACTCTCCCGAGCGGTTCGGGGTGAGCGATTGACATGTCTTCCTTCGGTGGCAACTATGTTGGCTGCAGACAACATAGTACTTCGGAAAGGGGGACATGCCTTCTGACTTTCGCTAGATTGGGTCGAGAGATGATTTGGGTTCTGATTGTTTGCCTTGTCCCTCAGGTGGGGATGCCTCCTCGACGCTCGATGGTGACGCGTTCGCAGCCTTCGTCCTCTGAGCCCGAGCAGGAGGACTCGGAGCAGGGACAGCAGAGCGAGGTTTTGGAGCTCCGTGCCCAGGTGGCACAGTTGACTGAGGCGTCTCGACGCCAGGAGGAGGCTGTGAGTCGGCTGACGCTCTTGTTGGAGCAGAGAGCGCAGCCGGCGGTGGTACCCCCTGAGAGTTCCCCGGTGCCTTCTTCCCCTGTGGTGGCACCCCCGGTTGTGCAGCCTGCACCAGCAGTTCCGGCTGAGCCTGTTTCCAGTAGGCCACCGTCTGGGACGTCGGGATCTTTGACTTTGGCAGAGCAGCAGGTTTTGGTGGGCCTTTTGTTGAGGTTTCGCAAGTTCGATCCACCCCGCTTTTCGGGCATGAGTGCTGAGCCGTGGGCGGCTGAGTCTTGGGTTACAGCTATGGAGCGCCATTTCGAGAGCCTTTTTATTGATGAGAGGTTTCGAGTTCTGTTGGCTACTCATTTTCTGGAGAGCAACGCCGAGGCATGGTGGCGGCGTGTGCGACCCGCAGGTCCGCCTGGGACCCAGTTTATCTCTTGGGCAGAGTTTCGCGGTATGCTTCTTGGGGCCTTCTTTCCCGAGAGTGTTCGACAGAGCTTGGAGGAGCAGCTGAGGAATCTCCGCCAGGGAGATAGGCCCGTACACGCGTACATAGCCGATTTCAATCGGCTGTTGGCTAGTATGCCCCACGTGGCCAGAGATGAGACCCACCGGATCTACATGTTCGAGAGAGGGTTGCGTCGGGACATTTATCAGTTGGTCCGCTCCCTCAGATTACAGACTTTAGAGGCCTCGATGGAGCAGGCACTTTATGTGGAGGGTGGTGAGGCCGTGATGGCAGAGGTGACTCCAGCCCCCGTTGTGACTCCTGGGGCGAAGCGCCCCGCGCAGTTTGAGGAGGGGCAGTCGAGTAGACAGGGACCCCCGAGACCACCCCGTTTCCACTCTCAGGGACGGGGGTATCAGGGGCGGCAGAGATCTGGGGGATCTCGTCAGTTCCAGCAGCAGCAGCAGCAGCGTCGACCACCTCGACAGCAGCAGTCTTCGCAGCAGCAGCAGTCTTCGCAGCAGCAGCAGACTTCGCGGCAGCCGCGCCCCGACCGTTGTATCATCTGTGGAGGACCGCACTCACCAGCCCAGTGCCCGCAGAGTCAGGGCCGCTGCTTCCGTTGCGGGCAGACCGGTCACTACGCGAGGGCGTGCCCCAGGGCAGGTTACCCAGCTCCTTCATCAGCTTCTGCATCCTTCGTTCCTCGTCAGTCAGCAGGGCCTTCGGCGACCTCCGGTAGGCCAGATTTTGCTCCATCGTCCTCGCGACAGCCAGAGCGACATCCCCCGGCGCCGAGCGGTCGAGTCTATGCCGCTCAGGTAGAGGATGCTACAGCAGCAGAGCATGTCGTCGCAGGTATTATTTTGATTTCTGCAGTTCGTACTCGTACTCTCTTTGATACCGGTGCATCGCATTCATTTATCAGTAGAGCATTTGCATCCCTTCATGGTTTAGAGGTAGTTTCCTTATCGCATGCATTAGAGGTTCAGATACCAGATCATGTCTTGCATGTCGAGGAGTATTGTAGGGATTGCCCCGTGCAGTTGGGATCCTGGATTTTGCCGGCAGACTTGCTTGTCTTGCGGCAGCTCCAGGATTTCGACGTCGTGCTAGGCATGGATTGGTTGTCGAGGTACTATGCTGTTATAGACTGCAGAGAGAGGACGGTGACCCTCCGCGAGCCTGGACAGGAGGAGTTTGTCTTCAGAGGCTGCCAGAGCACTTTCTTTGCGATGACTGTTTCTTCGGCGAGGGCTAGGCGGATGATTAGTAGGGGCTGCACCGCTTTCTTAGCGACGATTGTGGAGGTGCCTACGGCGGCACTGGGACTCGAGGATATTCCTGTTGTCCGCGAGTTCCCAGATGTGTTTCCCCCTGAGTTGACGACGATGCCGCCGGAGAGGGAGGTGGAGTTTGTGATTGATGTGGTACCAGGAACCGCACCAATCTCGAAGGCGCCGTATAGGATGGCACCTGCCGAGTTGAGGGAGTTGAAGGCCCAGCTTCAGGATCTTATGGATAGGGGCTTTGTCAGGCCTAGTGTTTCTCCGTGGGGAGCGCCAGTTTTATTTGTGAAGAAGAAGGATGGGTCGCTTCGTTTGTGTGTGGATTATCGGGAGTTGAATAAAGTGACCATCCGGAACAAGTACCCTCTTCCACGGATAGATGATTTATTTGATCAGTTGCAGGGAGCCACAGTGTTTTCGAAGATTGATCTTCAGTCAGGTTACCACCAGTTGAGGGTGAGGGCCGAGGACATTCCTAAGACGGCTTTTCGATCCCGGTATGGGCATTATGAGTTTACGGTTATGCCGTTTGGTTTGACTAATGCCCCAGCTACATTCATGGATTTGATGAACCGGGTATTTCAGCCGTACTTAGACTTGTTTGTGGTTGTGTTCATTGATGATATCTTGATCTACTCCCGGAGCGATGTGGATCATGAGGAGCACTTGAGGATAGTGCTGCAGCTTCTACGTGAGAAGAAGCTGTATGCCAAGCTTAAGAAGTGCGAGTTTTGGCTTCGGGAGGTTGCATTCTTGGGCCACTTGGTATCAGCCGCAGGAGTGGCAGTTGACCCGACGAAGATTGATACAGTTCGGGATTGGCCGAGACCGACGACGGTGACTGAGGTCCGGAGCTTTCTGGGCTTAGCAGGCTACTACCGTCGGTTTGTAGAGGGCTTTGCGAAGCTCTCTACTCCCCTGACCTGTTTGACTAGGAAGGGGATGAGGTTCATTTGGACTGAGCAGTGTCAGCGGAGTTTTGAGGAGCTGAAGAAGAGACTGATTTCAGCACCAGTTCTTACACTGCCAGTGATGGGTGATGGCTACGTGATTTATAGTGACGCCTCGCACAGCGGTTTGGGTTGTGTCTTGATGCAGCATGGGAGGGTAATTGCTTATGCTTCACGGCAACTAAAGGATTATGAGAAGAATTACCCTACTCATGATTTAGAGCTGGCAGCTGTGGTGTTCGCATTGAAGCTGTGGCGGCATTACCTCTACGGTGAGCATTGTGAGATCTACACGGATCATAAGAGCTTAAAGTATCTGTTTACTCAAAAGGAGCTGAACCTGAGACAACGCCGGTGGTTGGAGTTACTGAAGGATTACGATGTGAGTATCCTCTATCATCCCGGCAAGGCCAATGTGGTAGCAGATGCTTTGAGTCGGAGGTCAGTGCAGAGCTTGAGCATGTTGGTCACGCAGCAGGCCCCGTTGATTGAGCAGTTGAGGCGACTCCAGATTGAGGTTGTATCCCCTGGGGTCTCTGCTAGACTGATGTCTATGGTCTTGCAGCCCACTCTGTTGGACAGGATTAGGGAGACGCAGAGTGAGGACCCCCACTTGGAGAGGATTAGATCACAGATTCAGGCAGATCTTATAGGGGATTTTACAGTGGATAGCTCGGGAGTACTGCGGTACAGGGACCGAGTGTGTGTGCCTTCGGATTCAGAGATCAGAGACCAGATTTTGGGTGAGGCTCATTATACACCTTATACCATTCATCCTGGTGGTACTAAGATGTATAAGGACCTCAAGGCACATTTTTGGTGGTCCGGAATGAAGCGGGACGTTGGAAGATTCGTGGCTCACTGTTTAACTTGCCAGCTAGTGAAAGCAGAGCACCGGGTTCCTGCTGGCAAGTTGCAAAGTCTTCCAATTCCCGAGTGGAAATGGGACCACATCACCATGGACTTTGTTACAGGGTTGCCGAGAGCACAGAGTGGAGCCGACGCGATTTGGGTTATTGTTGATAGACTCACCAAGTCTGCGCATTTCTTGCCTGTTCAGATGACTTGGTCATTGGAGCGTCTGGCACAGTTGTATTTAGACGAGATAGTGAGGCTACACGGGATACCTGCGTCGATTGTTTCAGATCGGGATCCGAGGTTTGTGTCACGATTCTGGGGGAGTTTACAGACAGCTTTGGGGACCCAGCTCAGATTCAGCACTGCATTCCACCCACAGACTGATGGCCAGTCTGAGCGCACTATACAGACCCTTGAGGATATGCTGAGAGCGTGCGTTATGGATTTTGGAGGGGGGTGGTACGACACTTATCTTTGGTTGAGTTTGCGTACAACAACAGCTATCAGGCGAGCATTCAGATGGCTCCGTTTGAGGCGTTGTATGGACGCAAGTGTCGGTCACCCTTGTATTGGAGTGATGTGGGTGAGAGGAAGACTTTGGGACCAGATCTTCTTTTGGAGGCTGAGGAGAAAGTCAGAGTTGTTCGTCGACACCTTGAGGTAGCCCAGAGTCGTCAGAGGAGTTATGCAGATACTCGACGGCGAGACCTGGAGTTTCAGATTGGTGACCATGTTTTCTTAAAGGTCTCACCTTCGAAAGGGGTCCGGAGATTTGGAGTGCGTGGGAAGCTTAGTCCCCGTTTTGTTGGACCCTTTGAGGTACTTGAGAGGGTAGGCCCTGTGGCTTATAGAGTTGCTCTTCCTCCACGTTTGGCCGGTGTACACGATGTTTTTCATGTCTCAGCCCTGAGGAGATATGTCTTTGATCCGTCGCATGTGGTTGACTTCACTCCCTTGGAGATCGGTGAGGACCTGGTTTACGAGGAGCGGCCGTTGCGGATTCTTGCTCGTGAGGTGAGGGAATTGCGCAACCGGACCATTCCGTATGTGAAGATCTTATGGAGCCATCACGATGAGCGAGAGGCTACTTGGGAGCTAGAGACAGAGATGAGATCTGCTTACCCTTTTCTGTTCGAGACTACTGGTTGAGGTACGCTTGTTCTACCTTACTTCGTTTCGGGGACGAAACTTCCTTTTAGTGGGGGAGGATGTAGTGGCCCAAATTCCCATGCAGCGTTCTTCCGATGAATCCACTGTTTGAGCACCTAGCATTGGTGTATCTGGCCCATGGTGCGTCAATGGGATGCCACAGATGGACCCTGTGTGTTATTAATAGCTGTGTAGGCCTTCGGCTGAGTTTGCCGAAATTTCGGAAAAGAATTAGGCCCAACAGAGGTCGAAATGGATTCAGCACGGAAAAAACGCTTGAAAACGGCTATTTGCTTGTTTAATTCTGAGTCCGGATGCCCAAAAACGGACTCCCGGAAGTTTTCAGTGGAAAATGGTGCATGGGAGGGGCCGTAGACCGCCGGCATGCCACGTGGCGGCCTGTCATTGGCCGTTTCAGGATGCGCGGTCCACAGAGCTGCGCGGCGGGGTGCACAGACCCGGCGCATGGACACGTGGCACCGCCTGATTGGCGGGCGCAAGGCGCGCGGTCTACCGGGTGAGCGCGGCGGTGCATGGACCAATGCGGGGCCACGTGGCAGCCTCCGGTTGGTCGGTGCATGCGGCGCGGTCCACTGAATTCCTGTTGAGTGCGTGGACCGGGTGTAGGGGACACGTGTCGCCCTCTGGTTCGCGGGCGCACCGTGCGCGGCGCACGAGTCGGGGTCGGTGCCTCGGGGCGCGTGCCCACGTCGGGGCCATGCCGCGCGCCCGGCGCAGGCCGCCGACCGGTCAGCGGGTCAACCGGGGTGGACACGTGTCGCCCGCTGATTGGCGGGCGCCAACCGCCTCACTGTGCGGGGGCGGGCCACGTGGCAGCCAGCGGGTGGGCCGAACAGCTGGTTGCTGTTCGGCGGGCCACGTGGCGGCTCCTGGTGGATTCGGGCGTGAACAGTATTGGGCCCGGCCCAACACTGTAGCCGCCCGAATGTTCCGGGCGCCCGAAATTTTGGGGCCCAAAGCCCATTGACTTGTTTTTCCGGGCTGTTTCGGGTGAGCCTATAAAAAAGGCCTCAAGGGGCCTCGTTTTGAAGCTTTTCCCGAAAGCTTTCCCACTTGGAGCCCTTCACCAAAGTTGTTTCTCTCCTCTTGTGCATCTTTTGGCGGAAGCTCAGGATTTTTTGGAGGCCGCGGACGACGGCGACTTCTGCATCGGGGTGCGGAGCGACGATCTACTGTTGGAGGCCCATTTCCGTCGCAGTTTAGTCCGGGAGGTCTACCGGGCTACCCCGACATTATTTTTGGACGATTTCTGCGGTGACGGTTTCGTAAGAGGTAAATCTACATTTTTCGTGTTGGACACTTTTTCTGGATCCGAGCTTTTCTTGGGGTTCTGGTACATTTTTAACCCCCTTTGCGACTGTTGGTTGATTTGGACAGCACCTACTTGTCGGATTTTTATCTCCTCATCCGGGCATCGGAATTCGACGTTTCAGGACTCTATCGACATCTACTCTTCGCGTGGATCGCCGTCGTATTTTTATTGGAATTTTTGAGGAAGTTTTTCAGGTGAAAATTTCGTGTTATTGGGACTGTTCACCACAGATTTTGGGAAGGTGGAATTTGTGTGAATTTAAGTGTAATTTTGGTGTATGTTTGTACCCAGGAGTTTGTGAGGCACTTCTACCGTGTTGTTGGCTTGGTGGGATTTGTGATTGACAGTTGTGGCTTTCTCAGCTGTGCGATTTTGGACAGTTAGCACTTTCAGGTGGGTGACCTTGCTTCCAAGAACTCTGGACTGTGTACTAATTCTATGTGTGTAGGATCATGCATGTTAGAAATTGGAGTATTAGCATGTGTAAAACTGTATGTTGTATCTTGTATATCAGTTGTTGAATCTTTTGATTCCTGCACTATGTTAAGTAATGAAATCTTGGAATTTGACCTAGCACCCCTGTCATATGTATCATGTTCAGCCAGTCTGTAGAAAAACTCCAACTTGGGCTAGGTTTTTATTGCTCTAGACATTCCACATCACGATACTTCATTTCACTATGGACTTAGCTTTTCCTCGCCCGAGTTTGGGGCCGAGAGGTCGGTCGTTGTGGGATGCATTTGCACTCGTGTCTGGGGACCGAGTGGAGTTGATAGCAGTCTGTAGATTTGATTTCTTTGGGAGAGTGATAGTGATGGTAGATCTGGGTTCTTGGAAACTGTCAGAGAGACAGTGGGTTTCAGCTGTGTAGATTCCAGCTAGTGTGTGAGTCAGTGATTTGTTTGGTAGTCGATCTTATTGATCGAGGATTGGATCATAGCCTGCATGAGCCACATTTGAGCTTTACAGTGATACTATACAGTGATACTATGGGTTACTTTGACTCGAGCGGGTCGCTCCCCTCGAGGGCCACTCCGGAGTAGGCGAGACCGGGTTGTGTACCGGTGTGAGTTTGAGATGTTCTTTAGCGACTTGTTGTTGCAGTGGTCCCTCTGGCTGTGCTTTTGTTGGCAGCCACGGACGCCCTACGTAAGTCCGCTCCTCCGGACGTAACGGCAGTAGGTTGGCGCAGGTTTGACTGGACCCGATGTGGCAGTCAGTTTTGATTGGGTGATCAGGGAGGAGAGTTAGTTGTGGCATTATGTTCTTTCTGTTCCACTGTTGAGCATCTAGATAGAGGCATAGTAGCTGTAGAGTTACCTTTCCCAGCTTTCCTTATAGCACTGCATATGTTACTTTTGCCTCTGGTAGACTTAGTGGGCAGACCGTCGGGCTTGTTGGCGGCACCCACTGAGAACTACTGTGGGATGTAGTTCTCACACCCGTCGTGGTGTTTTCTCCCCAGGGACTTCTGCTCCAGTTCCTGCAGCTCCTGTTGCTGATCCAGCTCCTTCTGACCGAGGTAAGGGCGTCGCGAGATAGATCCCCTCCTGTCGTCTTCGTGTGTGAGTAGATGTACCCCAGTTCCATTTTGGTGTGTGTTATGTCGAGTGACTTTTGTAGTGAGGTTTTGAGTTGTACCTTCCTTTCCTGCTTTTATGAGAGACTCCTGTATTCTGGTGAGGTTGGTCTGTATATTTGAGAGTTGTAGTTTATTTTATGTATTTATTCCAGCTTTTCTCTTTCAGCTCTGATATCTGCTAGTGTAGATGTTTCTTTGCAGGTTAGTCGCTACGCCTATACGGGGCTTCCCGTACGGGCGGCGGATCTGTTGGCGAGCCGGGGCGCAGTATCGCCCCGGGGCGTGACGAGTGCCTCAAGGGTTTTCAACGACGTAAGGACTGCGATCAGACGCGCTGTTTGACCAACGGATCCGCCGAGAACCATGTAGAAGAAGAGGGGTTAGCCGAAGAGAGTGACGAGCGCTGTAATTGAAAAGAAAGAGGAGGGACGAGACAGGGAAATTACCCCTCAAAATAGAAGCCATTTATGACGATAGTGACAGCGCAGGATATACGCCGTCGGGGGGCCAATGGCTCAGATCAGCTCGATGACGAGTTGTCCCCCAAAAATAAGAAAACAAATTCATGGAGAAGTGACAGGCATGATCATCGATTATTACGAACATGGAAATTAAGCTAAGGGATCGGTTTTTGCTTGAGAATCCTCGATCCAGAGAGCGAATAAAATGAAAGGGCCGTATGTATGAACAGAATACGAAAGGATGATCGAGATCCCGGTCACATGCCGGTCTCTTTTGAATTTCGACAATCACCCGAATGACGCATCAGGCGATTGCCGATAGGGCATTGTTGATGTCAAAATTCTCGCCATATGGAATGCCACATACATCCAGTAAGGAGACGCACGTGGCGTAAACCCTCGGCTGAGGATATCGCCCTAAAATAAGAGCCGACTAAGGTAGTCGCGTCTTGACCAGACCTGTAAGGAAACGTATGCGCGTGCATCGCATTAATGCAGCAAAATCATTTTATTTATAAATATGCGATCTAATCATATATACCTTAACATCATAACATTTATGATATCTATCATATATGATATATATCAAGTATATATAATAGTATATATATATATATATGTATTTATGTATGTATTAAGATCATCTCGTGTAATACAACAAAAACTTATATTCTAATCTAATTAGAAGAAGGGTTAGAATTTCAAACCCTTTTGCTGATTCCGAAATTTATGTCCTTGATATTGAGATCTTAACTTCCCGGCCCTTGGAAGCCGCACTGTCCGGCCTCTATGTTATCCACACAAGGGCTGTTCCGGGATCTGTGCCTTCACACCATATATCTCGAAAACTCCTTGTGTGATTTCTTATTTTAATATGGAAAGAATTATCCTCAAATTGCCTGCCATTTCAAAGAATTACTCATATAAGACCAATTATTATTGGGGAACCTTTCTCTTATATTACAGGAGGGCTCTATATAACATATGATTGGATCAATCGGATTCTTGTCTTTGCTTCGATCTCAGGAACGTCGCATTATTGAGGGAGATACTGCCTCCTCTTTTTATAGGCTTAAGACCATAAATAGGAGAAGAAAACACCTCGCGTAGTGGCAAAATAGAAGACAAAGGGCTAAAGAAACCATCACCAATAAATGGGAGGAATTAAACTCCTCTCATTTAATAGTCGTTGGAAGGAGAGAACTCAGGGAAAAGAGATAAGAGGTTTTTCTTTTTTCCCTTCAATTATTGTTTTGTTATCAGTGAGTGAAACACACGAGTCTCACATTTTTTTTCCTCTTTAATTAATCAAACAATGATTAATTAT
>CM055076.1:22234742-22262603 GCA_029204045.2 Tillandsia leiboldiana | reverse complement strand
TCTTCCAATTCCGAGTGGAAAATGGGAACCACATTCACCATGGACTTTGTTACAGGGTTGCCGAGAGCACAGAGTGGAAAGCTCGACGCGATTTGGGTTATGATGATAGACTCACCAGGATTGCGCATTTCTTGCCCTGTTCAGATGACTGGTCATTGGAGCGTCTGGAACGTTGTAGTTAGACGAGATATTGAGGCTACACGGGATACCTGCGTCGATTGTTTCAGATCGGATCCGAGGTTTGTGTCACGATTCTGGGGGGAGTTTACAGACAGCTTTGGGGACCCAGCTCAGATTCAGCACTGCATTCCACCCACAGACTGATGCGCCAGGTCTGAGCGCACTATTACAGACCCTTGAGGATATGCTGAGAGCGTGCGTTATGGATTTGGAGGGGGGTGGTACCGACAACTTATCTTTGGTTGAGTTTGCGTACAACAACAGCTATCAGGCGAGCATTCAGATGGCTCCGTTTGAGGCGTTGTATTGACGCAAGTGGCGGGTCACCCTGTATTGGAGGATGTGGGTGAGAGGGAAGAACTTGGGACCAGATCTTCTTTTGGAAGGCTGAGGAGAAAGTCAGAGTTGTTCGTCGACACCTTGAGGTAGCCCAGAGTCGTCAGAGGAGTTATGCATTACCGACGCGAGAACCTGGATGGAGGTTACAGATTGGTGACCATGTTTTCTTAAAGGTCTCACCTTCGAAAGGGGTCCGGAGATTTGGATGTGCGTGGGAAGCTTCGTCCCCGTTTGTTGGACCCTTTGAGGTACTTGAGAGGAGTAGCCCTGTGGCTTATAGGTTGCCTTCCTCCACGTTGGCCGGTGTACACGATTTTTTCATGTCTCATACCCTGAGGAGATATGTCTTTGATCCGTACGCATGTGGTTGACTTCACTCCCTTGGAGATCGGTGAGGACCTGGTTTACGAGGAGCGGCCGTTGCGGATTCTTGCTCGTGGGTGAGGGAATTGCGCAACCGGAACATTCCGTATGTGAAGATCTTATGGAGCCATCACGATGAGCGAGAGGCCTACTTGGGAGCTAGAGACAGAGATGAGATCTGCTTACCCTTTTCTGTTCGAGACTACTGGTTGAGGTACGCTTGTTCTACCTTACTTCGTTTCGGGGACGAAACTTCCTTTTAGTGGGGGAGGATGTAGTGGCCCAAATTCCCATGCAAGCGTTCTTCCGATGAATCCACTGTTTGAGCACCTAGCATTGGTGTATCTGGCCCATGGTGCGTCAATGGGATGCCACAGATGGACCCTGTGTGTTATTAATAGCTGTGTAGGCCTTCGGCTGAGTTTGCCGAAATTTCGGAAAAGAATTAGGCCCAACAGAGGTCGGAAATGGAATTCAAGCACGGAAAAACGCTTGAAAACGGATATTTGCTTGTTTAATTCTGAGTCCGGATGCCCAAAAAACGGACTCCCGGAAGTTTTCAGTGGAAAATGGTGCATGGGAGGGGCCGTAGACCGCCGGCATGCCACGTGGCGGCCTGTCATTGGCCGGTTCAGGATGCGCGGTCCACAGAGCTGCGCGGCGGGGTGCACAGACCCGGCGCATGGGCACGTGGCACGCCTGTGGCGGGCGCAAGGCGCGCGGCCTATACGGGTGAGCGCCGGCGTGCATGGACAATGCGGTGGCCAAGTGCAGCTCCGGTGGTCGGTTGCATGCGGCGCGGTCACTGAATTCCTGTTGAGTGCGTTGACCGGGTTTGTAGGGGGACAGTTTGTCGCCACCTCTGGGTTCGCGGGCGCACCGTGCGCGGCGCAACGGAGTCGGGGTCGGTGCCTCGGGCGCGTGCCCACGTCGGGGCCTGACGCGCGCCGGCGCGGGCCGCCGACCGGTCGTGGGTCAAACGGGGTGGACACGTGTCGCCGCTGATTGGCGGGCGCCAACCGCCTCACTGTGAGGGGGCGGGCCACGTGGCAGCCAGCGGGTGGGCCGAACACTGTTGCTGTTCGGCGGGCCACGTGAGGGGCTCCTGGTGGATTTCGGGCGTGAACAGTATTGGGCCCGGCCCAACACTGTAGCCGCCCGAATGTTCCGGGCGCCCGAAATTTTGGGCCCAAAGCGCCCATTGACTTGTTTTTTCCGGGCTTTTTCGGGTGAGGGCCTATAAAAAGGCCCTCAAGGGGCCTCGTTTTGAAGTTTTCCCCGAAAGCTTTCCACTTGGAGCCCTTCACCAAAGTTGTTTTTATCTCCCTCTTGTGCATCTTTTGGCGGAAGCTCAGGATTTTTTGGAGGCCGCGACGACGGCGACTTCTGCATCGGGGTGCGGAGCGACGATCTACTGTTGGAGGCCCATTTCCGTCGCAGTTTAGTCCGGGAGGTCTACCGGGCTACCCCGACATTATTTTTGGACGATTTTCTGCGGTGACGGTTTCGTAAGAGGTAAATCTACATTTTTCGTGTTGGACACTTTTCTGGATCCGAGCTTTTCTTGGGGTTCTGGGTACAGTTTTAACCCCCGTTGCGACTGTTGGTTGATTTGGACAGCACCTACTTGTCGGATTTTTATCTCCTCATCCGGGCATCGGAATTCGACGTTTCAGGGACTCTATCGACATCTACTCTTCGCGTGGATCGCCGTCGTATTTTTATTGGAATTTTTGGAGGAAGTTTTTCAGGTGAAAATTTCGTGTTATTGGGACTGTTCACCACAGATTTTGGGAAGGTGGAATTTGTGTGAATTTAAGTGTAATTTTGGTGTATGTTTGTACCCAGGAGTTTGTGAGCACTTCTACCGTGTTGTTGGCTTGGTGGGATTTGTGATTTGACAGTTGTGGCTTTCTCAGCGGTGCGATTTTGGACAGTTAGCACTTTCAGGTGGGTGACCTTGCTTCCAAGAACTCTGGACTGTGTACTAATTCTATGTGTGTAGGATCATGCATGTTAGAAATTGGAGTATTGGCATGTGTAAAACTGTATGTTGTATCTTGTATATCATTGTTGAATCTTTTGATTCCTGCACTATGTTAAGTAATGAAATCTTGGAATTTGACCTAGCACCCCTGTCATATGTATCATGTTCAGCCAGTCTGTAGAAAAACTCCAACTTGGGCTAGGTTTTATTGCTCTAGACAGTCCACATCACGATACTTCATTTCACTATGGACTTAGCTTTTCCTCGCCCGTGTTGTGGGCCGAGAGGTCGGTCAGTTGTGGGATGCATTTGCACTCGTGTCTGGGGACCGAGTGGAGTTGATAGCAGTCTGTAGATTTGATTTCTTTGGGAGAGTGATAGTGATGGTAGATCTGGGTTCTTGGAAACTGTCAGAGTGACAGTGAGTTTCAGCTGCGTAGATTCCAGCTAGTGTGTGAGTCAGTGATTTGTTTGGTAGTCGATCTTATTGATCGAGGATTGGATCATAGCCTGCATGAGCCACAGTTGAGCTTTACAGTGATACTTTACAGTGATACTTATGGGTTACTTTGACTCGAGCGGGTCGCTCCCCTCGAGGGCACCTCCGGAGTAGGCGAGACCGTGTTGTGTACCGGTATGAGTTTGTGATGTTCTTTAGCGACTTGTTGTTGCAGTGGTCCCTCTGGCTGTGCTTTTGTTGGCAGCCACGGACGCCCTACGTAAGTCCGCTCCTCCGGACGTAACGGCAGTAGGTTGGCGCAGGTTTGACTGGACCCGATGTGGCAGGCAGTTTTGATTGGGTGATCAGGGAGGAGAGTAGTTGTGGCATTATGTTCTTTCTGTTCCACTGTTGAGCATCTAGATAGAGGCATAGTAGCTGTAGAGTTACCTTTCCCAGCTTTCCTTATAGCACTGCATTTGTTACCTTTGCCTCTGGTAGACTTAGTGGGCAGACCGTCGGGCTTGTTGGCGGCACCCACTGAGAACTACTGTGGGATGTAGTTCTCACACCCGTCGTGGTGTTTTCTCCCCAGGGACTTCTGCTCCAGTTCCTGCAGCTCCTGTTGCTGATCCAGCTCCTTCTGACCGAGGTAAGGGCGTCGCGAGATAGATCCCCTCCTGTCGTCTTCAGGGTGTGAGTAGATGTACCCCAGTTCCATTTTGGTGTGTGTTATGTCGAGTGACTTCTGTAGTGAGGTTTTGAGTTGTACCTTCCTTTCCTGCTTTTATGAGAGACTCCTGTATTCTGGTGAGGTTGGTCTGTATATTTGAGAGTTGTAGTTTCACTTCATGTATTTTATTCCAGCTTTCCTCTTTCAGCTCTGATATCTGCTAGTGTAGATGTTTCTTTGCAGGTTAGTCGCTACGCCTATACGGGGCTTCCCGTACGGGCGGCGGATCTGTTGGCGAGCCGGGGCGCAGTAACGCCCCGGGGCGTGACAGGAGTTGCCTCGGAAGGGTTTTCAACGACGTAAGGACTGCGATCAGGACGCGCTTTTGACAGCAACGGAGCCGCACGAGAAGCCATGTAGGAAGAAGATGGGGTTAGCCGAAGAGAGTGACGAGCGCTGTAATTTGAAAAGACAAGAAGGAGGGAACGAGACAGGGACAATTACCCCTCAAAAATAGAAGCATTTATGACGATATGACAGCGCACGGATATAAGCCGTCGGATGGGCCAATGGCGTCAGATCAGCTCGAATGACGAGTTGTCCCAAAAAATAAAAGAAAACAAAATTCAATGGAGAAGTGACAAGGGCATGATCATCGATTAGCGAACATGAGATTAAAGCTAAGGGAGATCGGTTTTTGCTTGAGAATCCCTCGATCAGAGAGCGAATAAAATGAAAGGGCCGTATGATGACAGAATACGAAAAGGATGATCGGAGATCCCGTGTCACATGCCGGTCATCATTTGAATTTCGACAATCACCCGAATGACGCATCAGGCGATTGCCGATAGGGCATTGTTGAGGTCAAAATTGTCGCCACTTGGAATGCACTACGATCCAGTAAGGAGACGACACGTGGCGTAAACCATCGGCTGAGGATATCAGCCAGTAGAAGAAAGAGCCGACTAAGGTATTCGCGTCTTGACCAAGACCTGTAAGGAAACGGATGCGCGTGCATGCGCATTTAATGCAGCAAAAATAAATTTTATTTATAAATATGATCTAATCATATATACCTTAACATCATAACATTTATGATATATATATATATATATATATATATATATATATATATATATATATATATATATATGTATGTATGTATGTATTAAGATCATCTCGTGTAATACACAAAAATTATTATTCTAATCTAATTAGAAGAAGGGTTAGAATTTCAACCTTTGCTGATTACCGAAATTATATGTCAGTTGATATTGGATCTGAACTTCCGGCCCTTTGAGCCGCACAACTGTCCGGCCTCTATGTGTATCCACACAAGGCTGTTCCGGGATCTGTGCTTCACACAATATAATCTCGAAACTCCTTTCGTGATTTCTTATTTTAATATGGAGAAGAATTAATCCTCAAATTGCGCTAGCAATTTCAAAAGAATTAACTACAATATAGAGACCAATTATTATTGGGGAAACTTTCTCTTATGATTACAAGAGGGCTCTATATATATGATTGGATCAATCACTTTCTTTTCTTTTCTATCGATCTTCACTTTTGTCGCATTATTGAGGGAGATTACTTCCTCCTCTTTTATAGGCTTAAGAGCCATAAATAGGAGAAAAGAAAACTCCTCTCATAGTTGGCAAAATAGAAGACAAAAGGGCTAAAGAAACCATCACCATAAATGGGAGGAAGTAAACTCCTCTCATTTAATAGATGGAAAGGAGAGAAGCTAAGGGAAGAAGAGAGATGAAGAGGTTTTCTTTTCCCTTCAATTAATTGTGTTGTTAATACAGTGAGTGAACACACGAGTTCACTTTTTTTTCTCTTTAATTAATCAAACAATGATTAATTATATTAAGAGAGAGAGAAATAGTTTAGGGTTTAGGGTTTAGGGTTTGTAAGTTTTCTTTAATTAATCAAACAATGATTAATTATATTAAGAGAGAGAGAAATAGTTTGTAAGTTTTTTTTTTTGTTTCCCCATATATATATATATATATATATATTACAATAAATATTTTGCTAACCAGCTTAGCAAATAAATTCTTACTTTGCCATTTTAGCAAAATGGTCTCTATAAATTCTCTAAGCACAAAATCACATGCAACCTTTATTGTATGTGACCACATAGGTTCAATTCTACCTGATTATGAGATGTGACACTAAAACTCCTTTCATGTCACCATCGGAACTCCTTTCGATGGACCAAAATATTTTTGACTCTTCCAAATGAGTGTGATTAACTATCTTAATCACTCATGTGAGTTCCACAATCCACGAGTGACACCTAGTAGTATGTCACGATAATCTAAGTAGAATGAATAATGGACTAAACCTCTAGGTGTAGTTACCGTGTGATTAAATCCTTCTATCACTTGTCCTAATTGAGCCGAGGTTATGGATAACTCGTCAAACCCCATTACTCAATTGTATATCTTATCTGATCACTAACTAATATATGAAACCTCCTTTCTATAAAATCACACTGCCTTGGCCAAAGACTTTTATATCTTAAAGAACAGATAATATAGGATAATTACCTCTCTACCGAGGGTGATAGATTCCATCTTGACACACACCGATCTTTACGGATGACCCACTGTAGCCAACATATGTTGACTTTAACCTATGATTAGGGTATAAAGTATTTACACAGTCAAACTACAGTAACCCATACGTAAGATAACCGTGGTGTCTCAAGTCAAACGATCACTCACACCACTACAGCATGGAACAATTCACTGACGAATGAGTAGACATACATGTGATTGTTCATGATTGGTCACGCTCAGTGAAAATGTTCTCCAACATTCACCTGTATACTTGCTCTAGTGTCACCACACTAATGACTTAAGACTCGTCATCCCATAAGGAGAGCACAATATACACTGACCTAACCGAATTTATCACCGCCCTCGTGATAATCCTATGATCATGAGCATTTAATAATTAATTAGAAAAGAATACATGTCTCAAATTTCTAACATCTTAGGAATATGATTCTTTTTACCATTAATTCTAAAGACGATATATATATATATATATATATATATATATATATATTTGATAATAATATGAATGAATAAATACCAATTAATTAATTTAATGAAAGATACAAAGATATTAACCCTATAGTTGTGTCACCAATTGGCTTATAGGGTATATAACTAACAAGACCGACTTCGGTTAATTGCAAGTCATCGGGTGTCTCGGCCGAACTGTTACAAGAGGTGAAATTAGGATCGGGAATTGGCTGCTCGAGCCGATAAGGAGCGTATGCGAATACAAAAGGAAAGATCTTGAGAAGGTAGGTATGAGATTTCGGGCGCAGATCATGCAACTAATACGAGATTGGCAAGCAGCGCCCTGCAATAATGAGCGTCGAGGATCATGCCTCGACGCGCCAATCTTGGAGATGAACGTGGACGGAAAAGAGCTACTATCCAACCGAGAAGAATCAACTCAGAAGGAAGTAGTTGAGAGATACGCGATGATTCCCTTAAATTACGATATACAGAGCTGTCTACGTGGTTCGGACAAGTATAAATAAGCGAACCATTAAAGAAAAAGGGGTCCTACAACCTCGTAAGCCAGTGACCACTCATGCTATTCAATACCTGCATTTACAACTTTCCTAGATAGATTTTCATACCAACATTTACAACTTTCCTTACCGCTTTTCTAGTAGTAGTTTTACTTGTAATCGTTCTCTTGTAACCTTTTCCCAAGCAATACAAAGTGAACCGACTGATTTAGCCGTGTTGATCAATACCCATTTGTCTTACTTCGGATCCTCTAGGCCGAATTTTATTAAGAATTCGATTAAGGAGAACCCGGCCAAATAGATCCCTTCTCGGCCTAATCGTTTGACACGCGGCGCAATCACATCAGAAGGCCATTTCGAAGGCCGATCGCGAATCGGATCAGATCAACAATCAACGACGCATTTCGGCCCCTACACAACTAAAAACCTATTTTTTGAAAAATATTTTGGGACAACCAAACACCTTAGTAAGCATTTGAAAGGCAATGGCTTGGGCACCTCATCATACAACTATTTCCTACCAATTTAATAAAGAGAAAGCAAAATTCCAATTATGCTACAGCAAATAATTAAGTCTTTCCATAGTTGAGTTCATACTTGCAAGACTTTGGCAGTTGACGCTTGTCCCAGAGTGAAAGGCAATTAGTCCGAGCCCTACGGAAAGAAGTTCGTAATTCGTGTATGAAGTATGAACTACCCATGCACTAAACTCATTATTTGATGATAATAATATTTTAAAAATTTACATATGCCAATTTGCATAAAAAATTTATAAAATTTATAATTTTTTTTATAAAAGTGGGTCAAATTTTTTATTTTTATAGATACTACCTGAATTTTTAAATAATTAATTAAAATATATTTTTTCTTTTACTCTTTTATTTTTTTTTTTTCTTCACTCGATATTTGTTTTCTCTTCTTCATCATTTCTTTCTCTCATTTTTCTTTTTGAGTTCGCCATCTTGCTCACGTGCCTCATCATTCTCGCCCCGCGCTATGTCCAAGCCGCCATCGCCCTCGCCGCCGTCATGAACCCCGATGGAGCGCTCCTCCTCAAATGATGCCGCACTCGCGCCTACGGTTGAGGAGTAAATAATTGATAGGTACGTCTAACAACATTTAAAAATATTTATCAAATATATCATCAATTATATGCTGGGCATGATTAATTAATATAGTTGAAATTTAATTTTTTTTTATAAAACATATCATCAAATATCTAATGAGCACAACGTTGTGAGCATGGGTGCAGTGGGAGCGGATGAGTCCTCAAGGGATGGCGCTTTGGTAGGGTCCATGACGGAAGATGCAAAGGTAGAAAAAAAATTTAAAGAATAAAAAAAAAATTCTTTTATTTTTAATTCTTTTTATTTTTTTTCGTCGCTGCCCTCACCGTCGCTATGACCCCGCAAGAACGCTGCCCCCACTCCCGCTCTCGCTCTCGCTCCAGCCATGCCCATGCTCGTGACATTGTGCCCATCAGATATTCGGTTATACGTTTGATAGAATAAAATCAAATTTCAACTATATTAATTAATTATGTCCATCATATGATTGGTGATATGTTTGATGAAAATTTTTAGATTTGATTAATTATATTCATATAAAATATTTACTCTTCAGCCGTTGGCATGAGCACGCGCGGGTGCGACGAGAGCGAGCGTAGGGTCAAGGGGCGGTGGTCCAAAGATTCATGGGGGCGGCGGCTTGGACATCATGCGGACCGAGAGTGGCAAGGCGCGGGAAAGAAAAAGAACAAGAAGGATGAGGATGAACCTCAAGGAGAGAAACAAAAATTAGATAAAAATAAAATTAGAGAAAAATAAAAGGAGAGAGAAAAAATAATAACGATATTTTGATCAATTTTTTAAAATTTCAGACTGCAAAAGCAAAAAAAAAGTTTACATATTTTTACAGAAAATACAAAATCAATTGATTTTTTATGCAAATTAGCCTACAAAATATAAAATTTTAATTGGAAATATATTATATAAACATTATATAGTTTTTTAAAAAGTAAGTGTATAAAATAAAACATCATTTGATCTATAAGAAATAAACATCATATATATATATATATATATATATAGTTAGAATTAGAATATGGGTATATATAAGTGTACACCCCATAAGGGATGTACATTTTATATCCTACCTCATTATGAAATAGAATGAATTTTACTTGTCACATCGAAATGATCAATAAGAAAAATTTCATCCCAAAATAAAATAAAATGTAAGATGTTCACCCTTTATAAAATGTACACCTAGCATTCCTCTCAGAATATCATGGTAAATGGCTTATTAATTAACATTGGCGAAACAAATATTAATACCTTAAAATTTTAGTACGTGGTGCACCGGTTGTATATAATAATTTATTAAACTGTAGGAAGGTCTTCATATAATAATTTATTAAACTATAGGAAGGTCTTCCCGAGATGACTAGTACAGTTTGACTTGGAAGGCAACAGACTCACTGAGTGCTCCAATGAGAAACAAATATTAAAAGTGAAATGGTTGCGAAAAGATGGGAAAGCATTGCCGTTTACTTCTTTTCTTTTTTTTTTCTCTCTCTCTCTCTCACTCACTCACTCACTCATGTGGCGTTTGTTTGGAGTACAAAAAGAATTATTCCTCATCCGAACAAAATGAGTATAAGAGGGGGAACATGGTGAGTTACTTGTTCCTTCCTTCCAGGATCTACTTTTTTTTTTTTTTTTTCTTTTTTTTCTTTTTTTCTTTTTTTTTTTGCCCTTTTCTTTCCACACGCCCGAGGCAATTATTGCTCTCCTTTTTTATTTTATTATTTTTTATTTTTTTATTAAAATTTTTAAATTTTAAAAAATATTTAAATTTATAAAATTTAAATTTAAATTTTTTTTATTTTATAAATTTTAAATTTTTTAACTTTACTTTTTAATAAATCTAAAAATTTTATTTTATTTTTTTAAAAAAAAAATTATTAATTTTAAAATTTTAAAATTTATATAATTTTTTTTTAATTTTTTTTTTAAATTTATATAAATTTAAAAATTAAAATTTTTCTACCGCATAAAATTTAAAAATTAAAATTTTTTCTCCCACTTAAAATTTAAAAATTAACTTTTTTGCTACCACTTAAAATTTTTATAAAAATTAAAATTAATAAAAATTAAAATTCGAAAAAAATTTTGTAACTTTAATTTTTTAAAAAAACTAAAAGGGGAAGGACATATTAGTAATTTTATACAAAATACACTATTTATTTCTATTATTCTCCATTTCCTACCGAATACTATTTTTCTTATATCTGGTACTAACCAAATATCTAATTAAACACAAATTTATAATAGTTCCAGCTTGTTCTAAAAATTATATACTTATCCCTGATACTACTAGTTCTCTCTTATACCTCAACCAAGCGAAGTCAAGAAATTATTGCCAACACAGGGTATTTAAATATGGCCTGTTTCATCTACATTCTTTAAAAATATTTTTTATAAAATTAATTATAAATTAAAAAATTAATTTTGGTTAAAAATTATAGAGTATATGGGTAAGTTTAGATGAAAAATAAATTTTCTGAATTGATTTTTTGTAAAACTATTTGGTAAATTTTTTTTTGATGTTTACAGATAATAAATTTTTTACAGAATTTTATTTTAAAATAATTTAAAATTTGATTTTACATTTAAAATTTATTTTTAAATTTTAAATTTTAAATTTGCACAAAAATTAAAAATGTGAGGTTTTAATTTAAAATATAAATTTGAAATTTGAAAATTTAAACTTTATAATTTAAAATTTTAAATCTAAATTTTAATTTTTAATTTCAAATTTAAAATCTAAATTAGAAATTTAAAATTTAAAATTTAAAATTTAAATTAAAATATTTTAAATTTAAAACTTAAATTTAAAATTTAAAATTCAAAAATAAAAATTTAAAATTTAAAATTTAAAATTTACAATTTATCTTAAATTTTAAAATTGAAATTTATAATTTTGACATTTGAATTAAAAAAATTGAAATTTAAAATTTTGACATTTGAAATTAAAAAGATTGAAATTTAAAATTTAAAATTTAAATATAAAATAAATTTAAATTTAAAATTTAAATTTGAAATTAAAAATAAAATTTAAAATTTAAAATTTAAATTTGCAATTAAAAAATTCAAATATAAAATATAAAATATAAAATTTAAATAATAATTTAAATTAAAATTTAAAATTTAAAATTAAAATTAAAATTTAAAATTAAAATTTAAAATCAGAATCAAATTTTAAAAAGTATGTTTTAGTTGTTTCTGATTTTGGATCTCGACAATCAGAAAATTATTTTCAAAAATCAAAATTAGATTTTGAAATTAAAAAATTCATACAAAATTGTAATTAAAAGCTAAAAGAAGGTCCGTCATGAGGAATACTTTTTCTCACCCCAAATGTTGTGTTGTCGACCGCCCAACATATCGGTAGCAAGTAGGAATCAATTTTTCTCGATCCATTCCCAACATCCCTTTTGGAAACAAAAAGAGCCAAATCAAGTACTTTCGCACAAAATTCACACACACTCTCACGTGTCTAATCCCTAAGTTCTCCCTAAGATTTGCTATTCGCTTAAAACCACTCCTAGGCTTTGATACCACTCTAATCTATCATGTCCATAGGCCGCCTATTTGGTCAGTTCGGGCACGCTAACAGATCCGCCAATCAAGCATGACCTCTCTATACTCGAAAGAAACGGAACAAACATCGCAACATTACAATGAGTATAATGAGATACAATATTAGAGTAAAACTACTACTAAACCAAACATTCAACTTTAAATATAGATACAATTGAATAAAATTGAAATGAAATACTAGATTATTTGCCATATAACGATTAATTACAATTTATTTTGTTCAACCTCACCAAAAATATAATGTTCACTCTAAATACAAAAGTGGGTAAAATATCACTAGACCCTCTAGGCCTCTATCCTGCTGGGCTCTTTCCCCTGTCGTGCGCCTCACCTACTATGCCTGGATCTGCAAAAAGTAGAAACCAATAGGATGTGAGAACTACAAATAGTTCTCAGTGGGTTCTTCTACCGAGAAACATGTTTTACACTTTTTGGTCCAATGAAAGCAATAGTAGTAAGATAATAGAAAAAGTTGTAAATACTATACTAATATGTAGGTATAAAATCTATACACTACTAGTCCATGCTCAATGCTACAATGCTACCATGCCATGTTACACTAGGCCACTATACCATAACTCGGCCACTATGCCGCTATAAACGTTACACCTAACCCGACCACAATCGGTTACTTTCTTTTTCTTTTACTTTTAGCCTTTCAAAAGTATCTCATCCGATGGACCCGTGCCTTAGGAGTCATACTCCCAATTGACGAGTCTCAAATTCGAAGTCGCCATTTGCAATATATTTTATCTTTAACCTTTCGAAAGTATCTCGTCCGATGAGTCCATATCCTAGGGGCCGCTATGCGCGCTCACCCCCAAATGACGAGTCTAAAATCCGAAGGTGCATTTACATTACCTTTTACCTTTTCATCCTTTCGGAAGTATCTCGCCAAGTGGGCTCGTGCCCTAGAAGTCGGCATCAGCGCAAACCTCACAAATTACGAGTTCCTAATCCGAAGGTGGAATTTTCATTCTCTTTTACTTTTCTCTTTTACCTTAAATTATTAACTCTAGGATAGTTAGAATGCCCCAAGAATACCAATTTAGGTTAGAGTACTCTTGCTTACTCAATTTTGCACATTCACCCTAAGTTTTTTACTCTAGGGTCACTAATTGTCATCAAGGACACAAATACACCAAACATACCACTCTAACCTTAGAGTTTCATGACTCTATGTTGAAATTCTATATTTCCGCCTTAAATTTTTTCCTAAGTTAAATGCCACTCGATTTAACCTAGATTTTCTCCTAGATTTATGGCACACATATCCAACCTATCTCTAGGTTTTATTTACGCATACCATTTAGGGCTAAATCCTATATTGCTCAATACTTATGTGTTCTCTACACATCTACTCTTACTAATATACTTCTAGATTAGAGAAAGTAATGGAAAAGAGTTAATATCACCTATTTAAGCGAAATCCCCTAACTTGTACAAGTTATTGAACGAAAGGTGGCTTGATCACTAGACTCTCCAAGAAATTCCTAAACTTTGGGATAGGCCATCTAGATAGGTTATCTCTATTCTTTTACACTATCTTGTTTGGAACTGAACGTAGGAGAAAATCATTTTCTTTCTCGCATTTGTGGTTCATGTTTGCTCGGGGTTTGGAGTATGGGTTAGAGATAGTGTAGTTATTCTCGAGTCGGGTGGGATAGCATCGGATTGTTGGACTCTTGAGATGTCCGGTAGCCGTGGATTTTGAACGGCTGGACTGAGTAGTGGTTATGGATCAGTTTGGGTCGGAATTTTCATCTTAGTGGTTAGGGTTATCCACTTTGGTCATGAGTGTGACTTTTTCCTGCTACATACTCGACTAGGTTTCTTTCCTCGAACAGGTCGCTCTTCACGAGTGCCACTCTAGAGTTAGGTGGCTAGATTTACTTTGGATATGGTTCTACGTTGGTAATCCACATGTTGTTTGTGTGATCAGATGTGATGCTAGTGCAGGGGGGACGGAGCCTCGTGCCAGTCGGTTGATTGGGTTACTCTCGACGGTATTAATATAGTTGATGCATACATCCTTTTTACTATTTATTCACAGCATTAGATGTATAGTAGTGGTAGATTTATATTTCAGCAGTTTATCTTTCCTTATTTTTATTACTCTCTCCTATTCTTTCTTCTGCTAGATTTACTGGGCAGGTCGAAGTTTTCAATGTCGTGCCTACTGAGGACTACTGGTTTTTAGTAGTTCTCACGCCCTCTGTTGACCCACTTTTTGTAGAGTCCTCCACGACTGTAGCAGTGATAGCAGACTGAGGTAAGGGTATCGTGGCTAGATAAATCTCCTTACAACTTTTGTGGTTTTGGACTATAGATGTAGACCTTTTATATTTTGTATTTCAGACTAATTGTTTTAAGAGAAGTGCTAGGTGTACACCCCTAAATGGGGTGTACATCCTACACCCACCCATCCTAGGGTGGGTATTTATCCACTCATCACTTGATGTGACGAGTGAAATTCACCCACCCCTAGGATGAGGTGGGTGTAAGATGTACACCCCAAATGGGGTGTACATCTAGCATTTTCCTTGTTTTAATCAACTTTTATAGAATAAAATTTTTATTCACTTTCTCAAGCCAAACAATAAATAAAATGTTATTTTTTGAAAGTATTACTCTAAATATTTTACTTTCAGCCAACCAAACATTACCTTAGTTTATTCTTTATTTGTTATTGTCTCATTCAAAAAGTTGTATTTAATTATTCTGTAGTTATTAAAAAAATTTAATTTGTTATTTTATTAAAAAATATATTTTTGAAAAAATATAAAAAAAAAATTCATAAAATCTAATTTTTTATCATACATGACCAATCGAAACAAATTTATAAGAAATTCTCGAAAGTGTTTGTAACACGAGTTTTAAATTTTAAATTTACTGTAATCTCAAATCTAAAGCGGAAATCACAAAATCCAATTTTAAGCATTTTAAATTTTGTGTTAACTTGTGGTTTTTTATGTTCTTGACTTAGTCTACTAAATTCCTTTCCCATACATGATGACTCATAGTATTCATGCATAAGTAGTTTCTCTTTAGTTTTTCTGCTTGTCTTTTCATTTTCCTATGTGACGTTTTGTTTTTCTTACATTAAATGCAGGAGAAAACGAATGATTAATATATAGGTTGGAATAGCCATATGACGCGGGGTTGCGCGTAAAGTTTACGAGCATAAGCACCAAATTTTAGTAGCACCAAATTTTAGTACAAAATATTGTTGAAAGATCCACTTTTTCTATTTGTGTCTATTCTTTTTACTACAATTCTAAGCGTGTAGTCTACCGTGCTACACAGTTGAAACGGGTGATCATGACCTGCCATTTTTCTTCAAAACACGTACAAAAATTCAAGTAACCTGTTTACACGGATGAAAATAGATTGGATACTAATGGACATTTGACGAAACCATATCAGCAACGACAATATTTTTTTTAGATACGAATACTAATGCAGATATGTATTGAATATTATATTTTTGGAAAATGCTACTTGTACACCCGTAAGGGGTGTACATCTCACACCCCCACCCATCTAAGGGTGGGGGTGTGATGATGGGTCACTTGATGTGACCTGTAAAAAATATCGGCATCATTAAAGAGGTAGAGATGTAGGATGTACACCCCTTCGGGGTGTACATGTAGTATTGCTCTATATTTTTATTACTATGTCGGTCACGTGTCAAATTATTTTAAAATTCAAACTCGCCAACCGATCCGCCGCATGTACAAAAACTTCTACACATATGAAGCGTTAACTACAACTAAAATGCAGAGATATCAAACCTTAAATAACACTAGTAGATAATTAAAATCAAACTGTATATACAACAACTCCAAAATAGTACAACATCCACCTCTCATAACATAAAGTGAATACAACTCAGCTAGCACTATCAGTTCCAAAATGTACAGTATGCAACAGTAACCAAAGTTTGTCGGATCCTGATTAGCTCGCCGACTAGGTAGGAGATTTATGTAACCCGCAATCTCCTTATCTAGTTCAAAAACAACAACAACCGGTACAGAGAGCTCTAAAAATAGAAAATATCAACAAAAATGAGTATTATTATAAAAATAGTTCTCAATGGGTATTATCATCGACAACAACGACAACGACCTGCCCATTAGGTCTATCAGAGGCATAAATAATAAAATTGGTGGAATAGAAACTAAATATCTACAGGAATGAAACTGTCACTACTATGCTCCACTACAAAAAATTTAACGTTTAAGAATATTTTTTTTATATTTAATGATACTTAAAAGAGTTTCAATATAATCTAACGTCGTATTTAAAAGCATCAATTAAAATGTCAGCAAATAAAGAGTCATCACGTATATATCGACGCTTATACCAAGTGTCGGTAAAATATATTATGACATTTTAAAGTGTCGAAAAATTAAAAATAATAGTAAAATTTATTATTTAATAAATTAGTTTGATACAATAGAGGATTAATATGATGACAATTTTTGAAGCGTCAGTATTTGTTATGTTGTAAAGACGCTTTCCCCAAGTGTCGTCTAAAAAGCATCCTTATATTAAGATTTTCTTGTAATGTACTGTAGGAATGAATGTATCATGCAGAGTATGCATCAACTAACCACTACACAGCCGAATAAACCCTATCATACCGACCGGCTCGAAAGCCCAGTCCTGCCTGCCATAACCTCATGTCTGATCCCGACCAAAAATCTAGAGTATATATATATATATATATATATATATATATATATATATAGAGAGAGAGAGAGAGAGAGAGAGAGAGAGAAAGAGAGAGATAGAGAGAGAGTACGCGCGGCTGGTATGCTTTTATAAGTACGGAGCTGTCACGTACCGGGGTCGAAACTGCGACTCGGGCCCGCCAACAGATCCGCCGCCCATACGGGAAGCCCTGTATAAACGAAGCGTCTAATCTGTAAAAGATAATACTATAGTTATACAAATATCAGAGCTGAAAAGTAATATACTGAAATATGAAAATTCAACTCCAAATAGTACAAATCTGAACCTCACAACATAAATCTCTCGGAAATAAAACTCTCAACAGTAACTATCTACAATAATCCAGCGGACTGGAATACAAAGCTCCAAAAAGGGTATAACTATACTCCAAAAATGGGTAGGGAACTAGCTCGCAACTCCCTTACCTCGATCAGTTGGTGCAACAACAGGAGTAGGAACGGGGTAGATGCCTCAGAAAAATCTGTCACCAACAGAGGGTGTGAGAACTACACCGTCACGTAGTTCTCAGTAGGTACCGTCTCCAAGACCAACGGTCTGCCCACTAAGTCTATTACAGGCATAAGATAACAGAAAAACTGTAATAATGAAAAGATAAGATGGAAAGAAATTTACAGCTATCATGCCTCTATCTACAATGCTCAATGGGTGATACAGATGAAAATGATGCATTGACTCTAACCCAATATACTCAATCAACCCAATCACACTGACTACCACATAGGGTCCAGTCAAACCTGCGCCCACCTACTGCCATTACATCCACGGAGGACTGGACTTACGTAGGGCGTCCCACACGGACTGCGTCGACAAGTCGCGATAGCAAAGTAACAGGACCAACTCTGGAGCGGCACTCGAGGGGCGCGACCCCACCGAGGAAAGTATCCGCGCATCTCTGCCGAGCTCAATATGGCTCATGCAGGCTATAGTCCAAATCCACGATCAATCAGATCGACAATAATAACTCAACACTGACAACATCGGCCGGAGACACTCAACAGCTCGGGACCACCGTCCCCAAACGGCTCCCAGAACAAACCACACGACTCACAGATGAGAAGAAACCAACTGACGCAATAAGGATTCGAGAATCCCGAAAGGTCGGTGCCTAGAACCTCAATCAAACAAGAAAAGGTTCTAAGCTCAACCTTCCGAAGTTCTCGATCCCCGGGGAAATCAACTCTCTCAGGTAAAACATCCGGAGGGAACCAATCAGGGTCCGAAAGTTCCGGGAGACTAGCACCTACAACCCTATCAAACAATAACAGGTTATAGGCACAGCCCCCGTACCTTTCGTCCCAAAATAAGGAAACGACCCCTAAAATCCAGGTGACTCAACCCTCTCGGGTGAGGAAGTTTGTAAGAAGAAATGATAGTTATTTCCGAAAACCATTTTGATTTGAGAAACCCAATTTAATGAATTTTAGTTCTTTAAGAAAATCACTTAAAATAAGTTTTATTTTCCAAACCCCGAAGGGCTAATGCCTTCACCCTATCAAACAAGAACAGGCTCCGGCGACCCTTCGAAATTCGGAAGGAAAAACGTTTATTTACTGAAATTATGTGTGTCCAAAAATAATCCGGGTTCAAGGTCCTACTATCAACAACTCAACACTACTACAAACACAGTGTTAATGACACTAGTCAGAGAATACACGACAACCCGGGACCACCGTTTACCCAACGGCTCCCAACACTAGCACAACACTAACCACAGCTACCAGACTCCACTCGCCCCCCAGGCACGAGTGTAACATGCATCCCACACTATCCCGACTACTCGGCCCACTACCCGGGCGAGGAAACACTCTAAGTCTAGAAAAAAGATATGCAAGAGGTGGAAACTAGAACATAAAAGAATCTAGCCCAAGTGAGAGTTTTCTAGCAGTCTGTTTTAATACATGCAATCATATGACATGGTGCTAGTCAAAATCCAATAACTCTACAAACATCAATAGTAGCACCTATTTTAGCATGCTGAAATCTACAACAATAGAATTAGAAGTCCGCAGACTTGGAGGAAAATCCAACCCACCCCAGTTTGCCACCAATTGCTTGTAGACACTTGCAATTAGGTTCTCGCAGAAACACGCTCTCTTTCGAAACATAAAGCACAACGGCGCCCGCCACGCGCGAACGGTACACCCCGAAAAGTCTGACGATAAAACTGCGCGACAAATGGCACCACCAACAATGGTCCCTAACAAGGACCAGGGCACAGAGTTCAAAGACAAAAACCCCAAAAACAAAATCTAAGTACTATGCCGAAAAACACAGCAAAACACGAGGCGGAACCTACCTTAACGCCGGCGCACCGACAAATGGGCGCCCGCACGACCGCCCGGCTCCGTGGAACACCTGGCATGCGCTCCACGGCACAAACGGCGCGCTCGCGGCACAAATGACGCGCTCCCCGGCTAAAACGGCGGACCTGCGGCACAAACGGCGCGCTCCACGACACTCCAAAAATTCCCCACGAATTTTCCCTCGCGCTTCTAAAAATTTAGGACGGAGCAAAGAGAAAAAAAGAAGGGAAAGAGAGGGGTTTTCGGGCCTTAAACAGCCCGAAATCGGGCTAGCTACAGTGCCCCGACCAACCAGGGGCCGTCGGCTAGCGCCCCGGCGTCAGCGAGCCCGCGGCGCACTCCGCCTCGCGCGAAGCGGGGCCAACGGGGCCCCGCCACGTGGCGGTGCCCACGCAGCCCAGCGCCCTGCGTCAACGCGGGGCGCCCGAGTCAACACGCCCTCGGGCGGCGCGCCCAACGCGGCGTTGCCGCGTTGCGCCACCCACGCCCGCCTACGCCCCCGCCATGTCGCCTCGATCGCCGCGCCAAGCCAACCACAGCTCAGCACATGGCACAGCGCGGGTTCACTGCACCCGGTGCACGCGTGTGGGCCATGAGCCGGCCTGCGACCGAAATGGGCCCGCTAGCCCATTAAAGCCCGAAAATACCCAATTTTGACTGTTTTCACGTGCTGAGTCCGTTTTTTGGCCTCCATTTGACGCACAACGCACTCGATACACCAAAAATAGGTGTTTTCATACCGCCAACCACACGATCAAGTCGCGCGAAAAATTTCGGGACACCACAGGAGCCCTCCGTACTTATAAGTCGTTTTTGATGTTGAGACTTCCAAATGGAAGATCGGCTCTGTTATACTTAATTTAGAGTATTTGAAATATGTAGAAAATAAATTTCGTGATTTTGTGATGTTATTTGTCTAGTGATAAAAAAAACTTAAAATCAAGTACTGAAAATAAAAATCTTACAAAATATAATGATATGACACTAAAATTTTATATCAAAAATAGTGATCTTGTTTTATATAATATAAAGAATTTTTTATCAAAATTTTATATGATTTGTATATTTCTACACCGTTAAATTTGTAAACGGTTCATCACGATTATTAAAATTGTTGATTTTGAGCTCCTTCGATTATTAGACAAATAATATCAAAAAATCACGAAATTTATTTTTTAGATATTTAAAATACTCCACATCCAATCTAACGGAGCCGATCGTCAATTCAAAGGTCCAAACATTGAAAATGACTTATAAGCACGTAGGGCTTCGCGCTTATTAAAGCATACCGGCCTAACTATATATATATATATATATATATATATATATATATATATATATATATATATATATATATATATATATATATATATATATATATATATATATATATATATATATATATATATAGGCTAGAATACTATCGATAGCACCAAGTCATTGATGCTATCAAATTTTTAGCCGTTGGATGAAAAAATATGCGGTTGAGATTATAGTGGGCCCCTAGGGTTTACTAGGTGGTTGGTTGAATAGTAAAAATCTTAGGGGACCACTATAATCCCAACCGCATATTTTTTCATCCAACGGCTGAAAACTTAATAGCACTAATTATTTGGTACTATCGATAGTATTCTAGCCGGACTCTATATATATATATATATATATATAGAGAGAGAGAGAGAGAGAGAGAGAGAGAGAGAGAGAGAGAGAGAGAGAGAGAGCGCGCTAGGCTTGTGTGTTTTTAAAAGTACGGAGGCCCCGTGCTCTCAAGTTGTTTTCGATGTTGGGACTTCCGAATGGACGATCGGCTCCGTTAAACTTGATCTAAAGTATTTAAAAGTTCTAGAAATTAAATTTTACGAATTTTTTATATCATTTTCTTAGTGATCAAAGTGGCTAAAAATCAATAATCTTAATGATTGTGATGAGCCGTTTGCAAGTTTAACGGTGTAGAAATATATAAATCACGTAAAATTTTGATAAAAAATTCTTTATACTGTATAGAATAAGATTAATATATTTGATCTAAAATTTTAGTATAATATCATCATATATTACTGAGATTTTTATTTTCAGCCGTTGATTTTGAGCTTTTTCGATCACTAGGTAAATAATATCGAAAAATCATAAAATTTATTTTCAAGATATTTCAAATATTCTAAATCAAGCCTAACGGAGTCGATCGTCCATTTAGAAATCTTAACATTAAAAACAAATTAAGAACACGGAGGGCTTTGTACTTCTAAAAACACACAAGTCCTACCCCACACACACACACACACACACACACACACACACATATATATATATATATATATATATATATATATATATATATATATATATATATATATATATATATATATATATATATATATATATATAATTGAGCTCCTATGCTTGTAAAAGTACTAAGTTATTTGTGCTTGTGAGTTTTTTTACCCTCGGATGTTGGAATGTGCGGTTAGGATGATGGTGGGCCCCTTGGGTTTAGTGGGTGGTTGGTAGAATAGTATGATCTAAGGGGTAGAATTAATCAAAGGGTTAGATCTAACGGTAGAAAACTTACAAGCACCAATTGCTTAGTGCTTGTATATATATATATAGTCCGGCTGTAATACTATCGATAGTATCAAGAAATTTGTGCTACCAAATTTCTAACCCTTGTATGAAAGGATGTGCGGTTGGATTATAGTGGTTCCCTACGATTTTTACTATTCAATCAACCACCCACTAAACCCTAGGGGACCACTATCATCCTAACTGCAAATCTTTTAATTATAGCTAAAAAATCGATAGCACCAATGACTTGGTGTTATTAATAGTATTCCAGTCTAGTTATATATATATATATATATATATATATATATATATATATATATATATATATATATATATATATATATATATATATATATAGGGAAATACTAGATGTACACCCCGGGTGTACAGGTAGCAGCATTCATATATATATATATATATATATATATATATATATATATATATATATATATATATATATATATATATATATATATTATTAAACTGGTATGCTTATGAAAGCAATGTTCCGATTCTATCTCGTTTGTGTTTGATTTGTTGATAGTCCTAACTACAGTCAAATAGTCATTTATCTTTTCCTGATATTTTAATAATAATATATATTAATTTTTGAATATTTAAAACTATATTCGATTTCAAATATCTGGATCTGTATCTGATTGTTTGAATATTCTAATTTTAGTCTCTTCTTAGGCTACATCCCTATTCGTATCTGACTAAATTATGATAATTTTTTAAAAATATAAATAAAATTGATTAAGAATACAAATACGTACGGCCAGAGAAATTATTCTATCCGTTTTCAACCCAATGTGAAAGGGAACTCACGAGCCCGGCTAAAGCACTAGTGATATAATCATTGAGACTTGTTGCACCACTCAGTGATCTTCAAGGCTGCGTTTGATTCGGGTATAAGCGAAAATTGGTTATTCCGGAGATAGATATAAGTTCAGGTACAAACAAGAATTATAGTAATTTTGTGTTTGATTGAGTATAAAGGTTGTACCGAGATAAAAAAAATTGTGTTTGGTAAGTTAAAGAGGAATAAGAATAATAAAGGGGATTAAAATTTATAAAATAAAATAAAAAAATAAAAATTTTATAAATTTAAATATTTTATAATTTAAAAAATTTTAATTAAAAAAAATAATAATAAATAATATGTGGAACAGCTGTTCCCTCCATACTTAAATACTGTTTGGGTATAAAGAGGAGGATAACCTCTTTATCCTCCTCTTATATCGGTTGCCAAACAAGACCCAAATGACTCTTATATCGGTTGCCAAACAAGACCCAAATGACTCTGACCACACAAATGCCAGCTAATAGTCCAAAAATCACATAACTGACTTCCAATTGTTAATTGTGAGAGCTAGCTAGTCCGGTGTTCGTTGCTGCAGCAGAGCATTATCAGAACTAAGCTCCGTGTCCTTCACTCTCTCTATCCAAAATAGATTGAAGTAAATTTCCGAATGAATTAGCATTTAAATAAAAATTATTATTTTTACTGTTTATTTGTATAATTATAAAAGTAATGTTTCTATGCATCGACTTCTTTAAATCTAGCTGTTTATTTTTTAAAATTAAAATTAATTTTTATACAATAGTAATTTACTCAATAGGTTATCATTTAAAATCACAATGTTATATTATTACTTATGAAACTAATTTTTTACTTTAAATTAAAATTAAAATTTTAATTTTAAATCGAAGCTGACTAATTTTTTTTCTTTACTAGCTGACTATCAAATTTGATAGTGCTCTAAATTTTTTTATTTTTTTACTTAATTTCGACACTTACCAAATTAGATAGTGGCTAATTGGTTAATTAGATAACTACTCAATATATATATATATATATATATATATATATATATATATATATATATATATATATATATATATATATATATATATATATATATATATATATATATATATATATATATATATATATATATATATATATATATTAAATTTGAATTTAAAGTTTAATTTGAAATATAAACTTTTGATCAAAATTGAATCAAAAGTTTTATTTTCAATTTGTATTTTATATTCAAGAAAATTATGGATTTGATTAAAATTGTGTTCTTTTACATTGTTCAAGTATTAAACTAATAATTTGAATTCAAAATTTATTATTTATTTAAATATATAGTATTTTATGTTTAAAAATTAAATTCATAATTTAAATTTAATTTTAATATATACTATTACTTATAAACCCAACTTTAATTATTTATTTAAAATTAAATTTGCACTATTACTTATGAAACCAACTTCTTACATAGAATTAAAATTGATAATTTGAAAGTTTTAATTGAATTGGTACTATATATTTAAGAATATCTAGAATTTGATTCAATTTTTAAATTTCTAAGCTTTTCCAATAATAAATTTACAATTTGAATGTAATTTAAAACATGAACCAGAAGGAGATGAGTTTTTTTTTGTTTTTCCAACAGGAGTATATTTAAGAAACTAATAATCAACATATTAGGAATAAATTTAGAAATATAAAAAAAATTTAATATCATTTTCTAAAAATAAGATTGAGGGGCTCGGCCAAAATACTCTTTTATTCCTAACGGGTGACTGGTATAGAAATTCAATAGCATATTTTCAAGAAACTGAAATGACATTTTAACGGTTAATTGTAAAAAAATAATGACTAGAACCTAAGTGGTGCATAGGAGCATTATTCTAGTTATGAAAACGAAGTTTCTCCAACTATACTATTTGTTTTACAAAAATTAAATGACACAACAACTAGAAATTTGCAGAGTGAATAAATTTTTTTCAAAAATTTCTCATTTCCTTTCCTCCTTATTGACTTCGGCAAGAAAAATTCAGATGGGTTGAAATCAATAACGATTATTTGAGTAGTTTGAGTTCGGTGAAACAAACACACTATACTCTATCTATCTTCTATCTATTACATTAAAGGAGGGTTGGGAACCACATGTATACCCCAACCCTCCACTTATATATATATATATATATATATATATATATATATATATATATATATATATATATATATATATATATATGTGTGTGTGTGTGTGTGTGTGTGTGTGTGTGTGTGTGTGTGTGTGTGTGTGTGTGTGTGAGAGAGAGAGAGAGAGGTTTCTATACTATTTATACTATCGGAGTTTCGGTACTATAGTCTCGTTTTTCGATTTTAGGATGTTTAAATCAACGATCCATATTGTTAAAACTGATATAAAATATTTAAAATTTTTAGAAATTTTTTTTATATATATTTTTTCAAGATAGTTTACTTTATGATCAAACAATTTAAAAGTTGTTAATTTTCAATGGTTATTATTGCGAGCTTGTAGTTTAACTGTGTAGAAGAATCTAAATTTATTCAAATTTTGATAGAAAATACTTTAAACTATTTAAATCAAGATCAACATTCTTGATCTTGAATTCAAAAGTCATATACTCAAATTTTAAAGATTGTTCAATTTTCACCATTCATTTTAACATGATTTACTTACTAAGTAAATAATGTTGAAATAAAATAAAATATTATTCCTAAGAATTTCATAAATTCTAGATCATATTTAACGATGTGGATCGTTGATTTAAGCACCCTAAGATCGAAAACGAAACAATAGTACCGACGCTCCAGTACTATAGATAATATAAGAGCATATATATATATATATATATATATATATATATATATATATATATATATATATATATATATATATATATATATATATATATATATATATAGAGGGAGAGTAGAGCTTATTTACTTTTAAAAGTACAAGCCATTTTATGTTTGTGAATTTTTTACCATTGAATTTGTATTGAAATGTGTGCTATTGTAAAGTCAACTAAAAAGAGAAAGAAAAAGTAAAAAACACAAATCCCAATACAAATCCAATGGTAAAAAATTCACAAGCATGGATGGGCTTATACTTTTAAAAACATATAAGCTCTACTATATATATCCAGCTACTATACTATCAATAGTACAAAACACTTGGTGCTACCAAATTTTCCACCATTAGATCAACCCTTAGATTATACTATTCAATCAACCAACCACTAAATCCTAGGGGTCCACTATCATCCTAACTACACATCCCTTCATCCAAGGGTCAAAAACAGGCATATATGGGAATGTAATGAAGTTTAGATAGAGAGTGAGAGACCGATGGTGGCGGAGGAGTAGGCGGAGAAGTGGAGGATTCTGATCGGTGATGGCAGTGGCAGCGATGGGTAGAGGTTGATCATGAGCGGCGTCCCCCGTGCGACTAAGGAAGGCGAGGATTGGGTCTAGGATTCCGGCAAGGTAGAGGGTGGAAGATTTCCAACGACGGAGGGTCGGATTGGGTGAAGGTGGCCATGGAGTGGACGGTGGAGATTTTGACCTTGGAGGAGGAGGAGGAGGAGGAGGAGGAGGAGGGGGGCAAGAAGGAGGTTCTCCACAGCGGGAAGGAGACAAGAATCGATGGTAGAGGAGTCGAGGGAGAGGGCATCGTTGCCGACGGAGATGGCGAAGAGAGAGGTGGTGGAGTAGAGAGAGAGAGAGAGAGAGAAGAAGAAGAAGAAGAAGAAGAAGAAGAAGAAGAAGAAGAAGAACTCAAAAAGGAGGAGAGCGAGAGATGAGAAAATAATGTTGGTCATAATATAGGAGTTTTTGTGGTTGGTCTGAGTCGTGTGTAGAATTTAATTTTATGTATAAGTAGCTCTTTGAGTTTCGAATCCATAATTAATTCATTGGGGGTTTGGGAATGGAAAGAGTAGGGGGAAAAAAAAAAAGGCTCATTGGGGGTCGGGAATGGGAAGAGTCCCACTATGGAGAATTTGGATAGTTTCAAAATTCTCAATTGGAGAATAATAGATAGGTATAGATATATATAGAGTAGGGCTACGATACTCTTATGAGTATAGACCCATTCGTACTCATAATTTTTTCTCCTTTGGATGAAAGGATGTGCGGTTATGATGATAGTGGTCCCCCTAGGGTTTAGTTAGTTGTTGGTGAAATAGTATAAACTATAGGGGACCACTATAATCTTAACCATACATCCCTTTATCCAAGGGTCGAAAATTTATGAGTACGAAAGGGCCTATACTCATAAAAGTATAGTAGCCGGACTATATATATATATATATATATATATATATATATATATATATATATATATATATATATATATATATATATATATATATATATATATATATATATATATATATATATATATAACTAGGCTACTATACTATCAATAGCACCAAGTCATTAGTGCTATTAAATTTTTAACCTTTGGATGAAGTGATGTGTGGTTAGGATGATAATGGGCCCTTTAGGGTTTAGTGGGTGGTTGGAGAAATAGTATGATCTAAGGGATGGAAATGATCAAAGGGGTAGATCTAACGGTGGAAAACTTGGTAGCACCAAGTGTTCACTGCTATCGATAGCATAGTAGCCGGACTGATATATATATATATATATATATATATATATATATATATATATCAGAGTCCGGCTAGAATACTATCGATAGCACCAAGCAATTAGTGCTATCAAGTTTTCTGTCGTTGGATGAAAAAATATGCAGTTGGGATTATAGTGGTCCCCTAAGATTTTTACTATTCAACCAACCACCTAATAAACCCTAGGGGACCACTATCATCTTAACCACACATTTTTTAATGCAAAGGTTAAAAACTTGATAGCACCAATGACTTGGTGCTATCGATAGTATTCTAGCATAATTCATATATATATATAGTTGAACTGGAATACTATCGACAGCAAACGGACTCCATTGCTATCGATTTGATTTTAATGATGAAACTTTCAAATCGACGATCGGTACCATTAAACATGATCTAAATTATTTAAATTATCTAGAAATCAAATTTCATTCTTTTCCGATATTATTCTCTTGCCCATCAAGCGAACAAAAAAATGAACGGCTAAAAATGAATATCCTTCAAAAAGTGATAATATAAGTCTTGTAATCAAGATCAAGAGTATAGATCTTGTTTTAAATAG
>CM055076.1:22009742-22232242 GCA_029204045.2 Tillandsia leiboldiana | reverse complement strand
TATATATATATATATATATATATATATATATATATATATATATATAGTAGAGCTTATATACTTTCAAAAGCGCAAGCCCAATTATGCTTGTAAATTTTTTACCATTGAATTTGTGTTGAGATTTGTGATATTATACTTTCTCTTTCTCTCTGTTTAGTTGACTTTACAATAGCACAAATCTCAATAAAAATTCACAAGCATAGTTGGGCTTATGCTTCTCTCTCTCTCTCTCTCTCTCTCTCTCTCTCTCTATATATATATATATATATATATATATATATATATATATAGAACTAGGCTATTATACTATCGATATTACCAAGTAATTAGTGCTATTAGGTTTTTAGTCCTTAGATTAATAGATCTATGGATAGGATAATAGTAGGTCCCTACAGTTTTGTGGCTTGTTGGGAAAATAATATGATATAAGGGGGTGAAAATGATCAAAATGGTAGATCTAACAGTGAAAAACTTGGTAGCACTTAGTGCTTGGTGCTATCAATAGCAAAGTAACCAGACTATATATATATATATATATAGTAGAGTTTATATGCTTTTAAAAGTGCAAACTCATCCATGCTTGTAAATTTTTTACTATTGAATTTGTATTGGGATTGTGCAATTATACTTTCTTTTTATTTCTTTTTAAATGCCTTTACAATAACACGGATCCAATACAAATCTTATAGTGAAAAATTCACAAGTATGGATGAGTTTATTTTTTTGAAAGTATATAAATTCTACTATATATAATTGAGCTCCTATACTTTTAAAAGTATAAGTCATTGGTGCTTGTAGGTTCTTAGCTATTGGATGAAAAGTTGTGTGATTAGAATAATGGTGGGCCGCTTGGGCTCAGTGAGTGATTGGTAAAATAGAATGATTTAAGAAATGAAATTAGTCGAAGAGATAGATCTAATGGTAGAAAACTTACAAGTACCAATTGCTTGTACAAGCATAGTAGTCGGACTATATATATATATATATATATATATATATATATATATATATATATATATATATATATATATATATATATATATAAAATTAATTTAATATAAATTATATATATATAATTAATTAATTTTATTAAACAATTTTTTCTTACTATTTTTTTTATTTATTGATTTCTTCAAATTATTTTAATATATTTATCTCAAATCTTTTTCACATAAGTCTTCATAAAATAATCTAATTACTAATAAGCTATTGCATAAATTTAAGTTGCGTATATACCAATTTTAATTATTTTTATTTAAATAAATTTAATTATAAAATTATATTAATATAATTTTATTTAATTAATAATTAAACTAATAAAATTATATAAAATATAAAAATATAAATTAAAATTTATTATTAAAATAATTACGCGGATTCCTCAACTAGTATTGTTATTAAACTATCCTTTTCGTTCATCCTTCTTTGTTTTTATCTGGTACAAAACCTATTCAACGCGCCAGCTGCAGAGTCATCTTTTGACCTTGGAAATATTGCCGCGTCGGGCATCCTAAGAGTGCTGTGCCTATGACGTGACTTGTTAACGTATATTTTTTTGTTTTAACATAGATAATATAAAAAAATTTTAATCTGTTCACACCTGAAATTTAAAAGGAAAATGCTACTTGTACACCCGTAAGTGGTGTACATCTCACACCCCCATCCATCTAAGGGTGGGGGTGTGATGAGTGGTCACTTGATGTGACCCGTAAAAAATATCGACACCATTAAAGAGGTGGAGGTGTAGGATGTACACCCCTTCGGGGTGTACATGTAGCATTACTCAATTTAATATACCATATGAATTTATGGACATAAACCAAGGATTAAAAAAATTTAGAAAAATATTAAATAGCCTTTTCTAGTTTAATACATTTTCAGTTTGCTATTTTGTGAATTAAAATATTTTATTTTTCTTTTTTGTGATTTTATCTTTATTTCACTATAAAGACTTGCTATCAAATAGGTATTAAAATGCTAAAATTTATTAGTTGTCCCATCATAAAAATATCATAGTTCTCTACTTTGCGGTTCATAAATTTTAGGACTTCAATATCTCATCCGACGTTACAGCGACAGAAATTAAAAATTACATAATAGAAAGGTGAAAATATTAAAATTATATAGTGGCCAAATAAAAACACGCTAAATTATAAAAGGATTAATTAATTTATTTTCTTTTAAAAATTTTATATTGAAAAATACTTATTGTACATCAAATGGGTTGTACATCTTATACCCCATCCATTTTAGAATTGAGTAAATTTTACTAGTCACTTCGAAATAATTAATAAATAAATTTTTATTCTGAAATGAATAAAATGTATATCGTACATCCAATTTTAAATATACAGATAGTATTACTCTTTTATATTGCCCACCATTTCACTTTTGATCATTCCCATATTGCTGTTAGCATTCATTAAGGTTCTTTTGCGGTATTATCTAAACAAGTTAGCCACGGATATTTTATGAGATTTAAGAATTTTCTTTCAAGATTAAAATCTAAAAGTTTTGTTTTAGTAACTTGCTACGTTCTTATTATCCAAAATAACTTATTTCGTATTATAATTTTCTAGTATAATTATAATTAAGGAGTCAGATTTTTTTTAAAAAAAATCTTGTTATTCATAATTTGATATAATAATATATTTCACCTACGATATGATTTATATTAATATTTTATTTTAAATATTTGATCACAATCTTCATCAATTAGATATATAAATTTTTTATAATAAATTAAGGAGAAAAACTAGAACAAAATGAACCTAAGAGACATCTAATTACACTCCTTATTTACAGATCACTCAATATTCCTTGACTAAGAAAAAGAAAAATATTAAACAAAATATTGGAACATCCAAATAGGCGAACAGAGAATTTTGATGAGTTCATATTCAGTTCAACATACTTATTCAACAGGCCACACAAGACCTTTCATTTTTTTTTTTTTTTTTTTTTTTTTTGCCCCGTTGATCTTAATTTGCTTCTCATCATATCTCTCCTCTCCAAGCATTCCAATTCAAACTACCATGAATTACCCTCCTGTGATCTCCACTTCCCTTCAGTGCAGTAGAACATGATTTGAGTGGGAGTGGGCCAATCCCAATCGTCTCTTAGTTACCTGGAATTCTATAGTAGTCAAGGTCAATTAGTAAGTCTTGCAAGAAAAGGTGTTTGAATTTCCATTCAGCATATATAAATATGTTCCTTCTTTCTTTCTCCTTCCCAGCAAACTAATAAGGGGCAGTGACATGCATATGAGGCCACTAATATTCATTCCGATGTGTACTAGAATACATTTGCTCTTCATTCTCCTCCTCTTCTGCTTCTTTCCTATAAACTCAACTCTTCCTTCTTCGTGCCCTCCAACCCAATTCTCATGCGGATATATCACCTGGAGTATTACCTCTCCTTTCTTCACAAACTCCACCTCTGCTTTCTTCACAAACTCCACCGTTAATCCAGGTTGCCGTAAAGTTCATTACATGTATTGTCTGAATGAGGAACCTTTGGTCCAATTTTATAACACCGGATTTGTGTATGTTGTTAGAGATTATTCACCCCAGAATAGAACAATTGTAGTTCATGATCTTTCCCTAAACTCCAAGGCTTGGGAATCCTATTGTATCTTCCTTTACAATTTTATGCACCCCATCCCTGTTATTAATCTTACCCAACTTACATTGAGTACACAGAAGACATTAACTTCGTCCAATTGCGATAAGATACACAGTGACTACAATCAAACTATTTTTGGTGGCTCTTTGGGTCATGTTCCGTGCAAGAATTACACACTCTTCCTTCCCCAAAATTCACAAAACTATCATGAGAATGGTCATCCTACTTATTGTTCAAGCTCGAGAGACCTCTGGTTTACTTGGAAATTGTCATTTGGTGGAGATTATGAAGGTAGTAATGCTGGCAACATTTCTCTGCTCTCGGGCGGCTACTCTAAAAATTGGGATCGTCATCCAGATTGTTTCAGTTGCAACGTAACTGCTAGCGGTAGTTGTACTACAAGCGGTGATCCAGGAGACTTGGAATCCCCATGCAAATGCACCAAGCAGTGCAAAGATCTTGGAAAAGGTGCAATAACTAAATTTATTCTGCCTTTCACTACTTTGCCTATTCTGCTGATTCTGTTAGCTTTTTCTTCACATATCAAACTAATTTGCTTGATATGATTGAAATTATCTTTGAATAATGTTGGGAAGATCATCTGATTATTACCAAAGTGATAAAGCATCAACATAAGCATTCTTAATTGGTTTTGTTATATGTTGTTGCAGGAAGGAAGAAGTCGGAAAAATGGGTTATAATAGGTAACATATTTTCCTCCACTCCAGTCTATTTTTTGCTTCTTTTTTTTCTCTCCCCTTTTTTTTTTTTTTTTTTTTTTTTTTTTTTTTTTTTTTTTTTTGTGGGTAAAAGGTGTAGAGACCTCTTTAACTTTAACTCTATTGCAAACATGGGCATGCGCGAACTTTTAATTTTGACAATCAATACTTCAATAGGCTCCTCTTTTCAATTGAAATTACTAATTATATTGCTGTTTTGGTTGTATATCTTGTGTGTAATCTTATAAAGTTCAAAACATAAAGAATTGGCTTATTTATTCTTACATTAAAAAAAATCGAACATATGTTCACCCAATTCTGTAATTCTCATACTTAATTTTTTAAATTTGTAAGCTAAAAAATAGATTTTTTTTTTTTATATTTTGAAGTCACAAAATTATGTGCACGACATGCGACTAAAATGGCTCTGTAATTAGTAACTTTAATTGAGGAGAGTGGTATGGAATTATTTGATAGAACTCAGGAGGTCTAATTACCAAAGTTGAGAATTATGATGCCTGTTTATCAAAGTGCTATAGTTTACGGTGTCCTTGTACATTTTTCCCCTTGTTTTTTAATTTTTTCTTAAGAGTTTATTTGTTCATGTCAGCAAATATAGCAGATTATGCAAGTAGATCAATCAAGTAAGGTAGTTTCTAGTTGTTGCTTTGAATTTCGCTTCCTTTATTATTTATTTATTTCTTCCTAGAGTTTATTTCTTCCAATTATGCAAGTAGATCAATAAAGGCAAGCAAAGAATTCAGCCTCAGATGGCTTATCAAACCCTGCTAGTAGCAAGAACTGCTTAGTTTCACTAAATTATAGATAGAAAAGCTTCTAAACCAATACTCACACTCTGTTTCATATTTTTCACGTTTTCTACTCACATGCTGCTTCCAAATCAAACAGGTGTTTCAGGGGGTGCAGGAGCTGGCTTGTTAATATCTATCCTATGCATTTTGCTCTGCAAGCGAAGAAGAAGAAAAAATCACTCTCACTCCTCCACTCACCTCATCAGAGACTATCACTTAGAAACACGCTATGTTGACCCTCAATTATGTAGTGCAGATTATAAGACCCACATCTTCTCCTATGCTGAGCTCAACGACGCCACCGATGGATTCTCCCCCTCCCAAGAACTCGGCGACGGAGGCTTTGGCACCGTCTACAAAGGTACTCGAAAAAATGCTAAATACTTGGATCAAAGGGCTAAGTAGTTATGCTCCTGATTTAAACTTCTCCAAAATTCATAGGTATTAGCATTCTTCCTTTAACTTATACTGCGACTTGTGATTCCTTCCACTCTTCTCCCAGCCAGAGCTTATTAAACTTCCTCTGTGACTAGAGCTATTCAAAAAGATTCTAACATATCTTTCATTCAAGGCCAAGTACAACTTTTCGTTGTAGCTGAAGCATATACTCTCAATTGCTACTGCTTTTCGGACTTAAAAGCTTGTTTCCAGCTGTAGTCACTGCAAGAAATATTCAGAAGTTTTTTTTTTTTTTTTTTTTTTTTTTTGAGAAAAGGTAGTTGGTATCTCTTCATTCAAAATATTTTAAATTTAGCAACACGGAGAGGCAACTGAGCCTTAAAAAAAAAAAAAAAAACCAATAGCTAGCTACGAGCAACACACCATCCAGAGGCTACACAACGACTGCAGCGTTTTCCACAATTACTGCAGACTAGTCCTCCTATCGTCGAAAATTCTTCTATTACGCTCCCACCAGATCGTCCACCCGACCGCAATAATAATAATACTCTCTCTCCTTCCTACAGTCTCCTAACCAGGCTACTCAGTTCTCACGGCTCTCGAGCCGAGTCACAAATATGTAAGGATAGTTTATTTACCAAAAGAACACCCAGCAACGCTCTGAGCCTCTCGACAATATTCTGAAATTTTTATTTGTCAAACACTCCACAATTGATCATTATAATAAAGAAGCTATCTCATTAGCCAGACAAAACAAACACCTATCAGTTTCTATTGATTCAGGAAAGCTACGAGACAGTCGGATAGTTGCTGTAAAGCGCCTGTACGAGAACAACTACAAGCGAGTGGAGCAGTTCATGAATGAGATCGACATCCTCACCCGTCTCCACCACCAAAACCTCGTCAGCCTCTACGGCTGCTCCTCCCGCCACTGCAGCGAGCTTCTCCTCGTCTACGAGTTCGTGCCCAACGGGACCGTAGCCGACCACCTGCATGGGTCTCGTGCGTGCGAGCGAGTGTTAACATGGCCAATACGAATGCAAATTGCCATCGAGACCGCCGAAGCCCTTGGCTACCTACATGCCGTTGAGCCGCCCATCATGCACCGTGACGTGAAAACCAACAACATCCTTCTCGACGCCGGTTTCCACGTAAAGGTTGCCGACTTCGGGCTGTCGCGTTTGTTCCCAACGAATGCGACGCACGTTTCGACCGCGCCGCAGGGCACTCCGGGCTACGTGGACCCAGAGTACCACATGTGCTTCCAACTCACCGACAAGAGCGACGTCTACAGTTTCGGTGTAGTCTTGGCAGAGCTGATATCGTCGAAGCCGGCGGTGGACCTCAGCAGGTGCCGGAACGAGATCAATCTTGCTAACATGGCGATCAATAAGATCCAACGGAGCGAATTGGACCAGCTAGTGGACCTGACTCTTGGTTATGATTCGGATTGGGTAATAAGAAAGATGATCATCATGGTGGCGGAGCTTGCTTTTAGGTGCTTGCAACATGACGGGGACATAAGGCCACCAATAAAGGAGGTGCTTGAGGTGTTGAGAGCGATAGAGGGTGTGGCCTACAAGGCGGGGAAGAACGAAGAGATTGATGTTGGCGTAGGGGATGATGCCGGAATGACAAACAACTCAGCAGGTTTTTCGCCTGACTCCGTTACACAGAAGTGGGTGAGCAGGTCCACTGCTTCAAACATTAGTGAGTAGGATTTTAGGATATTAGTGCTTCACACTGGAGAAGCTATTGCCTTTTAGTATATAAAGCTTGTTTTTATAGCCTCAGTTGTAAATTCGTTTGTGTTCAATGTAAAGCTTATAATGATGAGTTGAATCGAGGGCATGCACAAAATAATAGAGTTTTAAATTGGCTTTGTAACACTTTAATGATTTTGATTTTTTTTTTTTTTTTCTTCACGGGGTCAGTTAAGTGACTAGACTTGTTTCGGTTGGAAATCTAGTACTCGTTCTGATACTAGAATTTATGAATCTGCAACTCGCTTTGATATCGACTGTTGTTGATTCGGTACTTATTTTGATACCGGTTGTTGGGATTTCGCAACAAAAATATTAAATTGAGTTTTTATCATAAATTCGTCTCTTCAATAAAAACTGAACCGGCATAGCAGGAAAAAAAAAAAAAGAAAAGCTAAATAGAGAAGGGCGGGTAAAATAAAATTTATTAACCAAGAGAAAAGTTATATCTTACTCCTCCTTTTCAATAAAGTATTTTCAATCCAAGCTATTTTTTCTAAATTTCTCTTATCTTTCTTTTGTCTTTTATAAATCCAAAAAAAAACTTCTCTCCGTTTGCAACCGTGGACAAGGTGCACTAAACTATAGCCAGCTCTCTCTCTCTCTCTCTCTCTCTCTCTCTCTCTCTCGTGCGCACCTACTACACATATGAGCTCACCAAGCTTTAATTGAATGCCATGGAGTATATATAAAGCTCTACCGAAGATGTACCTAAATCTAATTAAATTAACAATCCTACTCTAATTGATATTTAAATTAAAATTAATTTATCTCTAACAGATTTAAATATTAATTTCAATCCAATTATGATTTAACTACAAATGTAACTGAATCCTAACAATCTTCACCTTGGTTTGATTTGTAATATTCAACTGTTACATTATGCTCACCATACAAGCTCCACCTTGAGCTTGTCTCCGCCGCTCTAATTGCCGCATCCACTGCTCCACCTTGAGTGACTGTATCTCCGTAAACTTTTGAAACCCAAATTGCTTTCATTTTCGTTCTAACTGTGCAACTATCTAGAACATACAAGTTTTCGCACTTGTTTGCCTCGCACACGACCCGATCTCATTTTTGGACCCTCATAACTCTACTTGAAGCTGAAAATTTGCAACACTTCAAGTCCAACGCGTCTAGAGAAATCAAATTCTGCTTCAAATCAGGAAGGTGCCGCACACCTGTTAGCGTTGTAATGACCCCATCATGCATTCGGATTTTTGTAGTGCCGACTCCTAGAACTTTGCACGTCCTATTCCCTATAAGAGCTTTTCCATCTCCGATCGCCTTATAGGTAGCAAAAGAATCATTTTTCGGGTAGACGTGAAAGGAACACGCTGAATCAAGCACTCACACATCATCCAAAATTTTAGCACCACCGATCGCCGCATATAGCACATCAGAATCGATTATCTCTGATTTTTGCCGCTTGCACCACCGCTGATGTTTCCTCGTCCTGATCTGCGCCAGTTTTTTCGTTCTATTGCTTTAGCTCATTCAGATCACCTTTGAGCTTTTGACAATTGCGCTTATTATGACCTTTTCTATGACAATAGAAGCACTCCACCTTCTTCTATCTATCTGCGATCACTGATGTTTTCACATCTTTTTTCGCTCTCACCACCAGAGATGTATCATGGCTTTGTAAACCGGACTCCTGAGTAATCTTCCACATCTCATTCGAGAAGAGCGCCATTGTGACCGCCTCCACGCTTATGGTCTCATTACCATAAAAGCAACATAGTCACCAAATACTCATATATTATCGATAATGAAGAAAGTAAAATCAATGCCTTGTCCTCATCATCCAGATTGACTTCGATATTGGTCAACCGGGCCACCACCTTTTTGAACTCATTCAGATGCTGATATAGGCTGGCCGCTCCTTGCATCTGTAGCGTGAACAATCGCTACTTCAGATATAATTTGTTTGTTAGGAACTTAGTTATAAACAGATGTTTCAATTTCTCCACAACTTCGCTGGTGTCGACTCGCTAGCTATGCTGTAAAGAATATCATTTGTTAACAACAGATGAAGCGTACTCAACGCTTTCTGCTCCATCTTCTCCTATGCCGCATCTGTGATCTCTATCGCCTTTTCCTCTTTCTTGTTCAACATCTGGTCCAAATCCTGTTGTACCAAAACAGCTCGAACTTTAATCTAGCACAAGTCGAAATTGTTCTTGCTGCCAAACTTATTAATTTTGAACTTTGTGGCCATCTCCATCGATCTATCCCGAAAATTGGTAACCTTAAGCTCCGATCCGCAACCCGCTAATGATGACTCGGATCTCCGCGAAGGTTTTGCAATGTGGTATGGCTTCTGGAGGCCAATTTTGTGTGATGGAGGTGAATCGGACCCAAGTTATGGACTCAACGCGAAAAATAGATCAAGATTGTTTATTCGGATGTCTTCGTCAAAAAATAGAAGTGGTTTCTCGCAAAACGAACACCAGATTTGGATTCAGCGCGAGAAAACGTTCGAAATGGGCTATTTGGATGTATTTTTTCTGTACCCGGACGCCCGAAAATGGAAACGGGTAGCTTTTTCTATAGCACTGGTGCAGGGATGCCGTGGACAGCAGGGGACGACCACGTGGCAGCGCCTGGTTGGCCGGCGCATCAGGCGCGGTCGACACAGGCGACACGGGCAGGCCGGGCAGGCGCAGGCAAGCGCGCGGGCAGTCTCGAGGCGCTGCGGATAAGGGCCTGCCACATGTCGCTCTCCCATTGGTGGCGCCGATCGCCTTGTCGGGGTGCAACACGTGGCAGCAATCGAGCAGTTGGGCTCGTTGGGCGCGGCCGTCGGATGGGCGCTGCGTGGCGACCCGGGTCACAGAGGTGGGTCGGCCCGTTACTGTAGCAACATGAGCTTTTATTTTCCTTCTTCTTCTCCTTGGACTATATATATGCTTCTTTCTCCACCATTTGAGCTCTTTTGGGATTTTGAATTTCTGGGAGGTTTTTATCAGAGCACCAACTACACCTACTCTACAACACCTGGATTTCTTGGAAGAGTTTGAAGACTATTTGATCATCTTCTCCATCAACTTTGGAGGGCACCACCATTGTTGCATTCTCACCCCACTCCGTCGTGTTTCAGTGCAAAACTTGTACAGAGCTCATTCCTTGGAGATTTTAGTTGATTTTTGGAGAGGAACTCCACAAGAGGTAAGCCTATAGTTTTGGTATTCAATATTTTTCTTGGATCATGAGATTTCTTAGAGTTCTTAAAGCATCTTTAGAGCCATCGCGCACAAATTTTGTTCTTGGACAGCCATGAGTATTTATGGGTTTTCTCTTTCATTTGTACACCGATTTTGGAGTTCTTTGGCTCGATTCGCATCTACACTCGACGAGAAATTCATTGTCACCTTTCTTACTGGATTCGGAGCTCGTTTGCCTAGATAATTTTAGTGATCTTTCAGACTCTGTTATAAGGTTTACAGCAGTGCAGTTTTTGGTTTCTTCTTTGAGCATTGAGCCTTTGTATGTGGATAACTATGGGAATATTATGTCTTTTTCGGGATTTCAAGTATGGATGTCTTTTTAAGATTTAGATGAGCAATTTTCCTTTTGAAACCTGTGAGAAATTTCTACTGGATTGATCCCTATAATTATGTGAACTTTATGCTGAATTTGGTTCCCTGTTTTTGGGCGGCAAGTATAAGATCTTGATTTTTCTTAATTAAAAATAACTCGATGTGGGTCGACTTAGTTTTACTGACCAAGAACAAAAAGAAATAGAGGTCGACACTAATCCTTTTCCTCCACAGGTGAACATGGTCGACCCAAAGGAAAAAAGCCGATGTAGGGGCCCGAGTCCCCCGCGGAAGAAAAATCGGCTCGGAATGTGCTTTGGCCGTGCATCTGGTGCAAGGCCGAAATGACGGAGGGAGATTGGGATGCCCTCCTAGCTGACGTACCAGAAGAGGCGAATAAGTGGTTTGCCTTCATCGACCACGATGAAGGCGCAGACCACCACGACCACCGGTCGGACCCAAGTTCGGCCGAAGGATCCAATAAGCGGTCCTCCGGAGAAGAGGACAAGAAGGAGGAGCAAGACCCCCTCATACAGAGGGTCTTGCAAGAATTCTATGGTCAGGAGGGGCCAAGGCCGACCCCAATCGACCGAGAGGGGCCACAGGCCCCACTGCACCAACAACCGGGCCCCCACCGCAGCTACAACGACATCCGGGTCTAGGGGGCACCCCGAAGACCCTTTGGCCAATAGGCCGAAGGAGGGCCAGCGTATGGGCCTTCGTAACGATCAGCACGGATCGGGCCCCACCAGAGGATCGGACAGCTGGGGGCACAGAGGGGCCCAGCCAGTCACCCTTGGAGGGGGCCGACACCACGGTCTCCCTTCCGAGGAACGCCGGGGGCAGGAAAAGCCCTTTCGGTTCCCTACACAGATTTCCCTTGGTTCACCAATGGAGAAGTAGAGACCCTGGGCGTGCAGCTGTCCCGGGAACTCAGGATACAACCATGGCCCAAGCCGTGGCAAAGAAGGGAGATCCTCATGGAGCACCTAAGTAAGATGGACCCACCGGCGGACGTACCGGTGGAGCAGTGGTTCACGTCGACAGGATCGGCCCGATGGCAAGGGCCGATCATGACGAAGACACAGAAGCGTCGCGTACAGAGGTTAGAGGTCGATGCCCGCAACAACGACATAACGGCCTGGGGCCCGCGGCTGAACTCACGGCAGGAACGGCCCACACGCCGACACCCCTTCGCGTTGGTCCACCACAAGCAAGGGGTGGGAGGTGCACCCATGCCCTCCGTAGAGGAAGACACCGGTAATTCAATCGGTGGTGATCAAGCCGACGGATGAAGTTGTCCGGCTGGAATTGGACGCCCGCCTAAAAGGTTTGGAGGCCGCCGTGAGGCGTAGCCAAGAAGCACCGGAGGAGCGGCAGGAAGCCAAGGAACCCGTCGATCAGGACCTCGGGAAGGTGGCTCGTCACGAGAAATAGCCACCAAGGGACGACGAAGAAGTCCTGGCCCCATCTTCGGCCGAAACAGAGGCCGGAGAAAAGAAGACGCGGACCGACAGCATGTCGGTCGATGAAGACCTGGACAAAACTTTCTTCGTCCAGGTGAGAGAAGAGGGAGCACGAGTGAAGCTCCTCGGCGAGACCAGCCAACGGGTAGCTGGTGACGGGTCCCAGCCTGAATCAAATGATATATAAGGGGCTAGTAAGCGAGGCCATATCAAGGCCTCAAGGGAATGAGCCCGCCTGAGAAGTCGGCAAATTCTGCCATTGCAACACAGACTGAAGAATTTAGTAAGTGAGGCCACAACAGGGCCTCAAGGATAAGGCCGGCACAAGAAGCCGGCGAGAAAAGTAAATTCGGCTATTGCACCATCGGCTGAAAACTCGGCCGTAAGGGTTGAGGGAAAAAGTCATGATTCCGATATTAGGGATCAAAAGACAAAGTGCTCCGATTAGCTAAAAGTATCGGATAAAAACGTGCGAGATTTGGCTAAAAGCGCTCGACTATACGCAGGCCTACCAGTGCCGAGTTTAATGCGTATATAACAAACGGATCGGAAGGCAATCAGTCGATCAATAATTGAAACACTATCATACATCGGTTTGAGAGAATGAGGAGAAAAAACATAGCAAAAATCTTCACATTTAACGAGCTGATACATCTGAAAGCTAAGAAAAAGCAAATACAAAAGTGTTTCAAAAAAGAAAAAGTCGTGGCCGACAAAGAAGATTGGAGGTCGAAATACAGGACCGCCACCGAGCCAAAGGCTGAGGATCAAGCACTGCCTTTCGAAAATTGAGACATTTGATCACCACGAAGTCGACAGGTCTCGGACCTCTTGAACTCCCACGACAGACTTGTACCAAGCACGATGTTTTCCCTCGGGACGATGGAGACCGACCTCAAAGGAAAGTCGGCTGAAGCGTGACAGCGCGCCCCCCGGTAAGGAAAACCAGACGCCGAACGACTCAAAATCCTCCAACTCCTGGGGATGGAGGCACCATCCTGCTGGACCATCGTGCGTAAGATCCCAAATTAGACGGCCATGCCTAAGGGCCTTCTCAAGAGAAACCCTTTTAAAACTCTAAGGAGGGAAGACACTTTCACCGGCTGGTGTCAAAACGCCGCCAGAGTCAAATTGAGAGACAGCTTCGAAAGTACTCTCAGGGATGAAAAAGCTACGACCAAAGCATTATTGTAGCAATGGCATTGGAATCGTCATAAGGGAGGAAAGAGATGCAAAGAAAGCTGCAAAGTAGTGGCCCTTTTATAGGCCAACGAAAAGGAGCGGAAGGATAACAGTCGCACCTGGAAAATAACAGCATTTAACAGAGAAACGGCGAAGGACGGTTTCGCCGAAAATCAAGGAAGATCAGCACCTATTCGCGAATCCCTCGGGCAGTGAGCAAATATCCTCCCAAGATATGGGGATGATCGTTGGACATCGTTATCTGCGCCAAGAGTTGACTCAACTTTGATAATCACCCGAATGACACATCAGGTGATTGCCGAGGAGGCATTGTTGAGACCAGAATTTTTGCCACCTAAGGAAGCAACACGTGGCGTATACCATCGGTTAAGGACACCAGCCGATGAAAGGATGAGTCAAATGAAAAAGGATATGCGTCTTGATCAAGACCGACCTCAGCCACGTGAGAGTGTAGCACGCGACATACGCCATCGGCTAAAGGCATTAGCCAATAGGAGAAGCAACCGAAGAAGATTCCCGCCTCATCCTAGATCGACTTCGATTGAAGACTAACACCAAACCGCTCCAGTTGAGCGGCCAAGAAAGCGAAGTCAGAGTCAACACTCGGCTACTCGAGCCAAAGAGGGAAAGACTCTGAAAAGAAATAGTACGAGATTCGGGGCGCGAATCTCATAACAGACTTCGAAACGGCGAGCGGCGTCCGGCATTAGAAAGCGCCGAAGATCACGCTTCGGCGCGTTAATGAGGGGATGAACATGGACGAAAAAATGACTATTATCCTATTTGAGGAAGTTTCGACTCCAAAGGAAGTAATTGAGAATTTACGGTGATTCTTCCCAAATCACGCCGATTATTCAAATTGACGATTATATGTATGGTTCGGAGTGTATAAATACCCGAACCATCGAAGAAAAAGGGGTCCTGCAACCTCATAAGCCAGGACCACCCCTGCTATTTTCATACCTTTCAATATCTGCATTTACTGCTTTTCTAGATAATTTTTACTGCATTTCTTAGGAGTAGATTAAATTGTAATTGGATACCTGTTACTCTTGTAACCCCACTCCACTTAATACAAATTCAACAATCGGCTCTTTAGCCGTTTCATATCTTTGCCTCCACATTCCGGTTCGGCTATTCTAGACCAAGCTCTCTCTATCTCCATATCCCGATTCGGCTAATTTAAGCTGAATGGTCACAAAAGTTGGTTGAAAAGAACCCGGCCGAGCGGATCCCTTCTCGGCCTGATCGCTTGATCCATTGGCACGCGGCGCATTCACATCTCGAGGATCACCCCGCGGGGCCGATCGACGACCGAGCCCGATCAACTCTACCTTTTCGGCCCCAACAACATTATATGACATCATAACTCCTTTGGGAGAAAAACCATCATTAGTATAAATATTTATCTTTCTTTGTGCATATACATTATATGACATCATGACATTTCCTTTGAGAATAGAGTTACGAGTATAAATTTGTAATTTTTTTATCAAAAGTTAATTTAGACTTTTGGCAGATCGTGGTAATTTCAACTTTTCCATATGAAGAAATTATTAGCTTTGACATGACAAATTTCTCCAAATGAGTTATAAAAAATTACCATTCCACACCACTCATGTATTTTTAAATCTAGACTTCCATTAAAAGCAGACTGAATAAAATAATATGTTGCAATTTCTACATGCACTTTTTTAAAATGATTAATTTACTATTTTTTTCTAAACGAGACTCCTTTGGTTTACACCTGAACAGCTGAAATAATAAATTAATCTGACTTAGTATCGTATAATTAACTTAAGTCATTATTTCTTTTAGTTAGGACTGTTTTAATTCAAAGTTTCGGTAACTTGTGAGTAAATTATATTTGCTCTTAATTAATCTATTTTTTTTATCTATAAATTAAATTTTTTTGTTAATCTTTTAATCAGTGATTTTTTATTTTTTTTTTTATTTTTTTTATTTTTTTTTTTTTGTTCTCTGTGAAGTTTTTTAGATTTGCGTTTTCATTATTTTATTTTTTCTTTGTTCTGAATGAGTATTTTCTTTATTTCTAAGATAAGTTGATTAAATTATTTTTAAAAATTATAATTATTTATACTAATGGTATAAATGTAGAAAAAAAAATTTAATTTAATAGCTGAATTTTTTATTCGGCATTTTTAATTCGTGAACGTATAATTTTAATATAAATTCGCGTATTCGAATAATTGATGAAGGGATTTTTTTTTTAAATAACACTCCCAATTTCTCATATTTGCGAAATGACCCTACAAAAAACAAATTTGTAAGAATAACCCTGCTTTCGCCACGCGGGCGCCACGTCGGGTAGCCATCTTGAAGGCGTCGAGCGCCTCAGCGCCTTCACAAAATTTCTGTGAAGGCGCTGAGTCGCTCGGCGCCTTCATTGCGGCCAGCGACTTGGCAAATTTTTTGGAAATTGGCCGTGTAAAGTTGCGCTAAAGGCGCTGAGTAGACCAGCGTCTTTAGTGTTAAACACTAAAGACGCCGAGCAACTCAGCGCCTTCACAAAATTTATGTGAAGGCGCTGATCTGCTCGGCGACTTCAGTGCGGCTGAACTAAAGGTGCCTATTCACTAAGCGCCTTCACAAAAAAAATAAAGGCGCTGACGCGCTCAGCGTCTTTAGTGTAAAACACCAAAGGCGCTAAGTCGCTCAGCGCCTTTAGTGTTTATACTAAAGGCGCTGAGCGAGTCAGCGCCTTTAGCTGGAACATATAGCAGAATTTTATTATACTTAAAAAAAAAACCAAAATTTGTACAACAATTTGCAAACAATGAGAATTAACATTCAGAAGTCTAAAACAATATTCACAAACACCGAATTCTACAACATTCATGACATTCAGAAATCATAGTTGAGTAACAACCAAAAATGAATATTACAAAAATATCAATAATACACCCTCGACCTCAAAAGTTCAATTTTGAGCATGTCCTCGACCTCGACGTCCTCGGCCACGCCCTCGCCCACGCCCACGCCCACGGGGAACAACAAGATCGATAATAGGTATATCATCGAAATGCTCGACTGCTGCCAATTGATCGAGCTCCTCGATGATACCACCCTCATCCTGCTCAGCAATATGCTGGATCGCCTGTGGCGATGATGACGAAGGACGACGGCGTGAATATGTAGAAGTAAATGAAGTCCGTGATACTGGTGGCGGGAGCAACGTTGACGTCGAAGGAAATGTCGTCGGGGCCTGAATGGTAGGAGATGGAGATCGTTGCATCTGAATTGTCGTCGGGGCCTGAATGGTAGGAGATGGAGATCGTGGCATCTGAAAGAGTGTAAATAGTTTGTTAATTTGAATTTAAAAACTTAATTTGAATTCTATGCTAAATGGTACCTGATGACTCAAGGACGCTCCCTCATATGAAGGTCCGCCTGACACTCTGGCCGTAGGTTCAGATGGTACATGCTGTAGTACCATCTGAATATTCTCGTTCATTTCTGTCAAAGTCCCATATGCGAACTCAAGCGGCGGTCGGTCATGCAATAACTGGCCGACAATAGTATGAACCTGTCGTAATGTGTCGGCCTGCATTTTAATTTAGAAATTAAATTTATATTAAATAAGTTGAACATGTTAAATTTATATATATAAATTATTATACCAATCTCCTCTCGACATGCCCACGGGGATGAAAAGTCAGCGGAGGACGCTGTACTGGATGAGATATCCATCTTCTCGTAATCGTCCAGTACCACTGCATATATACGGATGCCGCATGCAGTGGGTCCTCACCAGTAGCCGGGAGTTGATCAAAAATCTGTTCTAGCCTCCCGGACCACCTCTCAATGTGGATAGCATGAAATGCGATCCAATCCTCATCCGGACGCCCACGTGATGTGATGCGTCGGATGGACTCCACATTGAGAGGTATATGCTGGAGAAGACCGAACTGCCGCAGGACTCGGTCCGGCACGTGCATCTCGACAATGTGAAAGCAAATAAGGACTGTTCTTGCACGCCAGACTGCTGAGCCATGCACACAGAAATCTGGTAATGTATCTATAATCTCATCTGTGTACGGCATCCATATAACCTGTTAATGGACAAAATGATTAGTTAATATAAAAGTGTTGAAGCAAAATATACTTAAAGTATTCAATAAAACATCTACATACCTGCGCCTCTCGCTGCTGATCTAGTTCGTCTCTATAAAACTCAATGTCACACGTCCTGACATTGGTTCCAAAACGTAGTCCTCCGGCGTTGCCCTATCTAGATTATAAAAAACATATATTAGTTGCAATTACATTTGAAATATAAAAATCTACTATATCAAATAAATATTTTATCGGCAACCCAGAGGTCGATCGACTATATCGGGCAGCGCTATGACGCCTGTAGGTCGGCCGATATGAATATGGTCCCAAGCCCAGATTTATAAATTCACGCCAACGGGTTAATATAATAAATAAAATAACAATACCAATATATAAAGATAATACTGAAATCATAAAATTAGATTTTATACCTGCAAAAGGGTCCCAAAACAGCAACATTCGGCCTTCCCGTTCAGCGCGGCATCTCCTAGCGCTCGATATAGATAGGCCAGCGTCGCAGCACCCCACGCATACGCGCCGCAGATATCAAAGTCAGCTAAAAGTGGTAGCCACTTTAGATGAACTTTATATCCGCTAGGGTTTGGAAACAAACTACCCCCGATCTGATATAGCATGTATGCACGGGCCGTAGCTGCGACTGCTCCGGCAGGGGCATCTAGAGGTAAATGATGAAAATGCTGATATAACCAATCTAGAGATACCTGTGACCCCGTGATGTGAGTAGGTACCACCCCCAATAAATCCAGACATAGAGCTGGCCAATCATGAAGCGTGGATCCCGACACCGGCGCACCATGGACACGGAGACCCGAAATAACCGTCACATCCTGTAGTGTGACGGTCATCTCACCGTGGCGGAAGTGGAAGGTCTGGGTCTCCGATCTCCACCTCTCAGCAAGGGCGCCTAGCAGAGCCTGATCCAGCACCAATCGTCTGAGTCGTGATAACCCGTAAAATCCTGACTGACGAAGTAGATCTATATATTACAGCTGGATGTTCAAGCTCCCACTGGTTCATCTTGCGCCCATGCTCTGCGAACAAGACAGGACGATACCCCTGTGATGCAAAAAAAATATAGTTAGCTCTTACATCAATTCAGCTTATTTATAATATTTCAAAAAATAAAAATTTATAGCTCTTACCTCACTCCTGATAAATGCGGACCTATGGCGATGCTGCTCTACTAGGACAGACGGATCAACTGGCCCCGCGTCCTCGTGATCTGCCATCTGCAATAAGCAATCTACATATTAGTAACATGATAGCTAAAAATAATTAAATATTAAGACAAGATAAATATAATTGTGGAAGTCATACGTCGGCGTCCTTGTTGCACTCTTTCTGCATTTTGTGGACAAGTGCTCCTATAATGGCCTGCCTGCTTACAAATGGAGCATTTTCCTCGTCGGCCACCCCCCTCGTCCATTATATTACGAATATGTGTAGATCGTGGACGACCTTTCTTCCTTCGTATAGGAGGCGGTACAATCGGGGGACCTTGGGGTCGTGTCCAGTGCCGTCTATCAGGAACAGGATGAAAATGTGGTGCGTACGCCGCACGATAGCAGTCTGTACTATACCAGGGTGAACAAAAATTCTGGTAGGCTAATCTCATATGTGATCTACTACAAACTGCTAAGACATGCGAGCAAGGTATTCCTGTTAGATAAAATTCACCACATGAACATTCTACATTTGTTCCATTCACGATCACTTTGTAGGAGAAATCTCCAGTAATGACTTCAAATTCTGTGACTCCAAATCGTTCAACATGATGTCCCCGCGCCGTATCTATATTTTCAGTACTCATACTTTTGACTTTAGGGACAAAAGCGTCTGTCATACTTTCACCGTGAGCACGGCGCTCGAAAAAATACTTATTAAGCTTATAAAAAGTAGCCGCAACAAAAGCCGTGATAGGCAAACCACGACTGTCCTTAAGTACCCCATTTAACGATTCAGAAAGATTCGTAGTCATCAATCCAAACCGGCGGCCTCCATCAAATGCTCTTGCCCAGTACTCTTTATATCTGTCAAGATCATGGACCCACTGCCAAGCATCGTGATCCAACACATCTAATTCTTCCTTCAGCTGATTATATGCCGTCGGTGTTGCAGCAATTCCGATCTGCCAGAATTTATCTAACAAAATGTCGTTCTTGAAGCGCTTATTCATGTTTGCTTTCATATGTCGAAGACACCAACGATGCGAGTGACCCTGTGCTGGAGGATAGATAGTAGCCACTATTTTCCTCAATCCAGGAAATCGATCAGATATAAAACAAATGGCTCTATCACGGGTAACATACTGACGCAAGTTATGCAAAAATCATCGCCAACTCCCGGTATTCTCTCCCTCACAAATTGCAAATGCCAAAGGATATAATCCATCATTTGCATCTGCAGCCGTCGCTATCAAAGCATGACCTTCGTATTTGCCGTACATATGTGTGGCATCAATACTCACCACCGGTCGACAATGTGCGAATCCATAAATCGAAGGTCCAAATGACCAAAAAACACGACCAAAGCGACAAATGCCATCAGCGGGCCACCTATGATCCAGACGCCATAAAGTACCATGATTAGAATTCTTTACCATAGTAAGGTAACGAGGCAAGTCTGTGTACGATTGCTCCCAGCTCCCGTAAATAATTTGTAATGCTTTACTCTTTGATTGCCAAGCCTTCCAATATGTTATGTCAACATGGTAAGTTGATCGCACCGTATCTTGAATTTCTTTTGGCGTCATATTAAGTCTAACCTTTAATGTCGGAAGAATCAATTGACATATAAGGGTCGAATTACAATTACGGTACGCCGCGTTCAGCATTGGAATTACACATGTGTGTGGACCAGCATATGTTTTTACCCTAAAGTATGTCGTATATTTAGGTACTGGAGCATGTAATCTCCAAGCACATCCCTCTACCAAGCATTTGACAGTGTAAGTTGTTCTTGTAGATTTCAATACTTTTATTTGTACATTATGCTCAATATGCCACCGGTCTAGAGCATCCAATAAAGATGCCTTATCTTGAAAGACACGTCCAGCCCAACTCCCGTCGATGCTAGGGAGACCACTATTGATTTGTCGAATATGAAGATCTGTAGGATCTACAGCATACTGATTTATCCAATTAGTATCTGAAAGAAAATGTTTCGGATGATCAATAAATTCATTTTCCTCGCCAGGATTGTCTACGTAATCATTACTTATTTGTGGGTTGTCCATTTCACTGTAAATTGCATTTGCAAGATCATTTAACCCTCCATCATGATTATCATCTATATCTGGAAATGAAACATTCAGTTCGTCATCCTCACTACTATTCTGATCATCATTGATTGGTGAATCCTCATGATTAATATCACTATCACCACCCCCGTCTGTTACGGCCTTTTGTATTGGCATATTTCGTGAGTTGATTTGTTGTGTTGAGTCGGAGTCTTAAAGGGATCATATTGTCAATCAGCAATCAAAGACTTAGAGAAGATTCAACAAGAGCTCAAGTTGACACTCAGTGTCTTGAGTCTTGAAGATTGAAGTTGAAGAATTGTGGATCAGTTACATCAATCTCAAGAAGAAAGTATTCAAAAGGATCAGGTATGGTTAAATAAATAATGTTGGTGATCCGAATACTTTCTTATAGTGTAGAAACACTTGGATGAATTTTTTTATTGCATAAAAATCAAGAACTGGACATGGGACATGTTCAGGATCCGGATCAGACAGTCCAATCCGGATCCCGAAGGGTGCTTGTTCATTGGCAAATCCGATCCGGATCAAAGGTCATTTCGATCCGGATCCCGAACATGGGTTTTTGTTGGAATACATGAACGATCCGGATCGGGCATTTCAATCCGGATCCCGAACCCTTGTTTTTCTGGAATTGTCTGACTCGCTACGACGATCCGGATCGCAGTAAATCCGATCCGGATCGCCGTCCTGAAAATTTCCAGATAAGGTAAGTTTTTGATTCTTATCTCTTTCCAAAGGTTTCTAAACTATAAATAGACATTTAGAGTTTCTCAAAAACGTGGGGAGCACGGCCGATCAATTGATAAAACACTTGAGAACAACCCTAGAGGCTAGGTTTTTATCGTTCTTCTTTATAGCCTCTTTTAGGTCAATTCGACAGTTCTTTCAAGAACATATCTTTTGTCGAATTGATCTAATCTTTGCTTAGAGATTTTTCCCATGGATCTTCATTGATAATCTAAGCAAAGGATCACCATCGAAGCCAATATTCTTACCGGCTGAGTTTGCGTCGTGGATTCGACGTGGCATCGTGGATTCGGTGTGCTAAAGGCGTTTCGTGGATTCGAAACGTGTGCTCGTGGATTCGAGTGGCGTTCGTGGATTCGAACGTGTGCAGTGGACGTGCAATCGGTGGAGCGCGAGGTCCGAAGAAGTTGAAGGAGGGGTTGAATCCGTGGAGACGGTAATCACCTTGTTATTCTTCTTTTCTTAGTGGATTGTTATTGCGTGGACGTCCAATCGGTGAGCGCAAGATCCGAAGAAGTTGAAGGAGGGGTTTGAGTCCGTGGAGTCGGTAATCACCTTGTTATTCTTCTATTCTTAGTGGATTGTTATTGCGTGTTGGTCCCGTGGTTTTTCTCCTGGATTGGAGTTTCCACGTATATCTCGGTGTGCTGTTTTTTATTTCCGCATTGGTTTTTATTTTGCACTGAGATTGGTTTTATAAGTATTACACCTATTCACCCCCCCTCTAGTTGTTTGATAGTACCTATTTAGATCCGTGTGGATCCTTAATATATAAAAACCTACACCGTCAACATTACAATCTCCTTCGTCGATATTATCACCTCCTTCCTCAACATTAGTATCAAATTCATTAATAGCAGTTGGATTCCAATGTTTATAGGAATTAGATAACCTGCAAATTTGGTAAAACTAAAATTTCAACATTGCCATTAATTTAAAACTTAACATTTAATTTGATTTGTACTTACCCCCAATCATAAGGTTCTAGTTGTAAATGAGACATCCTTGGTTCTAGACGGGATGTCGTGCATTGTCCGCGTGATGTCGTGCAGTGTCCGCGTGAGGTCGTGGCTTGCGTGTGTGTGGTCGTAGGTGGCACACATGTGGTCGTTGGTGGCACACTACTAACCGAGCAAGGTACAACACTCTCAATAGGGTCATACTCACTTTCTCTGCAATATATATAATGATTAAGTCCATTTAAAGAAGATTACAAATTACCAAATTATTATGTTATTTTTCTAACCTTGTCATTCTGACACCACCTTCGTGTGGAATATTTTGATCACCCATTACATTGGCGGAAGGACCCAAATCAATATAATTGTGGAGCATTCTCGTGTAATAACCTTGCGGTTCAAAATTATCCGACGGATGTAGCTCTTTCTCAATGTATACCGTCACAACACCATGATGTTCACATAATCCAATCATTCCCTCTAATGATTCATCATCTACTACTTCGTGAGCTAAATATTCACTACCGATCGTTGGGCAACGAATAGTAAATTTTAAACGAAATTGTTCTCTTGTACAATTTACTAAACGATACATTCTCGTCTCGAAACTAGTATATGTAGAATCAGAACGTATCGCGATTAACTTTTTTTGACCGCTGATATATTTTAGACCATTCTCATCGATAACTAACTGTCCATCCCAATGAACACTTATGGGCATGCGACGATTAGCCATTTCAACTACAAAACAAAATTAACCACTTCAAAATACTAATTTTAACTTTACAGTCGGAGACCGACAGTGAAACCTCTCACTGTGAAATCTCGCGCGGACAGTGCTAAAAGCGACAGTGAAACCTCACTGTGAGATCTATCTCACACTAAGAGAGTGAGGGATATCTCACTGTGCGAGTTCTCTCACAGTAGCTCTCACTATGAGAGAACTCTCACTGTGAGAGAACTCTCACAGTGAGAGATCCCTCACTGTGAGAGACTCACAGTGAGAGCACAGACACTCTCACTGTGAGTCTCTCACTGTGAGAGTGAGAGACTCTCACTGTGAGAGTGAGAGGGAGAGAGGGAGAGAGAGGGAGAGAGAGACTCTCACAGTGAGACACTCTCACTGTGAGTCTCTCACAGTGAGAGGGTCATAGTGAGAGACTCTCACTGTGACAGTGAGAGGGAGAGAGAGAGAGAGAGAGAGAGAGGGAGAGAGGGAGAGAGGGAGAGAACTCTCTCACACTGTGAGAGAGAGAGAGGGAGAGAGAAAGGGAGGGAGGGAGAGGGGAGAGGGGAGAGGGGGGAGGGGAGAGGCTCACAGTGAGACGGCGACGGCGACCGAAACCGCGGGCTTCGGCGACGGCGATAGCGGCTTCGTCAACAGCGACGGCGACTTCGTGTGACGGCGACGGCGACAACGAAAATGTGCTTCGGCACTGTGCTCCGGGAGAGGGATCAGCGGGCGGGAGAGGGAGATAGGTGGAGAGGGGAAAGTGAGGGCACTGTAGCCCGTGCGGGGTTTATAGCCAAGACGAAGGCGCTGAGCGGGTCAGCGCCTTTAGTCTAAATAAAGACGTTGAGCTACTCAGCGCCTTTAGTGTATGGCACTAAAGGCGCTGCGCAGAACATCGCCTTTAATGTTTTACAGTAAAGGCGCTGAGCAACTCAGCGCCTTTAGTGCAACACCCCACGCGCATATATGCCATGAGGACTGTCAATTTTCAGGAAATTTTGCTAAGTGCCTAGCCGCACTGAAGGCGCTGAGCAACTCAGCGTCTTCACAGAACTTTTGTGAAGGCGCTGAGTTGCTCGGCGCCTTTAGTGTTTTACCCTAAAGGCGTTGAGCCTTTAGTGCAGGACCTCACGCGTAGGACTGCCAATTTTCAAGAAATCTTGCTAAGTGCCTAGCCGCACTGAAGGCGTTGAGCAACTCAGCGTCTTCACAGAACTTTTGTGAAGGCGCTGAGTTGCTCGGCGCCTTTAGTGTTTTACCCTAAAGGCGCTGTCTGAACCAGCGCCTTCACAGAAATTTTGTGAAGGCGCTGAGTCGCTCAGTGGCTTCAAGGTGGCAGGCCACATGGCGCCCGCGTGGCGGAAGCAGGGTTAGTTTTACAAAAAAAAAAATTACATAGGATTATTTGACAAATTTGCAAATTTGGGAGGGTTATTTTAAAAAAAATCTCATTGACGAATCTATTTTTTAACCGAATTTTTCAACAAAATTTAAATATTATTATATAAATTTTATTCGAATTATATTCATACCGAAATTTTGCCGAATCTGAATTAACTAATTTGTTTTAAACTCAATAACCCTAACTTAAGTCCGTCAAAATTAAGCAATCATATCTGGCAATCAAATTAAAGGGCTAAGATTGAATTATAACTGAACCCAATTGCTACTATTTATCTTCTTCATCCTTTACGGTAGTGTTAAATAAAACCATTGATCAACGAAAAGATCAAGAGTCGCAAACCTCGCGCATGAGCACAACGGCTAGAGGTTATGCACATGTGTTCCCTCTAAGTGTCTCGTCCACGCTCACAGCACCATCGACCAAGATCCTGACTATCGCGCTCATTAGATAGAACATTTTAATAATTTCATATCAAATAAAAATAAAATTATAATTAAATTTATAAAATAATATGAATAAGAATAATAATAACTGAACTTAAATATTTTAAATTATAATTTAAAGTTAAAAAATTATTATTATCATCAGTGAGTTGGATTGTTATATTGCAATTGCATGCGGCCAAGATTTGAGTTGACTTCCACGTGGCCTTTCATGCGACTGAAAGTCCCTGAGATGCCATGCCGCGGCGTCCTTTTTTCATGCGACGAAAAAGTCACCGAGAGGGATCAGCATTTAAGTTTCCCTGCTCTCTCTCTCTAGTTTTTTATAGTTGTAATTATGAAACGTATGTATTAGGAGGAAGAAGATAAGCACTATATCCTTGATCACGACCTTTGAACATGCATATGTGATGATGACATACGCATGGTGAAAAGAAAAGTTTCGAAAGATAGCTCTACATTGTAATACGTGTTAATAACAAAATTTCCAAAGATCATAACAAATAACAAATCGAAAGAGCATATCATGCATACAATATTTAATTTATTATTCTAGATTTTGATATCAATTGATAAATCTAAATTGATACGTACAAATAATAAAATTAGATACACACTAATATTTATGATTATATAAACTGAAAATATAGCTTATAAAGCATTATAACGAAAAAATTCTTGATTAATTTGTGGAAGTGAGAAGTTCGGCTGCGATATAAACGTCATCAATCTAACTTGGATAATCTGATTTCATACTTAAGATTAACCTTTATTTATAATAAATTTAATTTTGAATATAATTAATTGGACCACATTTATTGAAATTCTACTCATATTTATGTGATTTTCATTTTAATTATATGAGAATGAACATGATGAGGCACAATAAGCATATTTCACATTTAGGGCATCATGAATAACAACTGTTCTTCTATTTAATTGAAGTAAATACATGTAGTTCATATGATTTTGCCTGGTAAATGTGTGGTAATAAGTTATTTTGTAAACATAGTTAACAGGAAAGGTTTAGTTATTATTATATCGTGTGCAACTCTGAGAGATGAAGTCCCGCTCACTTGAAGGCCGAGATTATCTGAATGTGTCAAATCAAAACTCAAAAGAAAAGATCAATAACAAGTCCTAATTAAGTGTCACTCTCAAAATTAAATAGAAAACACGGTGCCATCCTAATCACAAAATTTCAACAGTTGAATGCAGTTCTCTTTCAAATTTCAACTTGTCAATTTATCAACGGGCAGTTACAATCATGGACTGTCCAAGTTCCAAATCTTCAAAATTATCGGCTAGTTGAAACTTCACAAACCTCTAATTCCCGCAAAAAAACACTCTTTGGACCTTTAAAAGTCCTCAAATCAATCTAAACTGAATCCACATCATAATAATTTTTAAACCAATTAAAAATCTTTTAAATATGACCAAAAGACATTAATATAAGCATACAAAGGATTAATTATGATAAAATCTCAGAAAATTGATATAAAAACACAAACACATAGAAATACGAAGATAGACTAATTGATACTTCTTGGATGATATGAAAAACTATTGATACTTCTTTACAGGAGGTCTTGGGTTTGACTCAATTGTCGCCGAATCGGCACTGACCTCTGATCTGGTCCGATTTTTTATCAGCTCTGAAGTTGACCCTCTGAAATGTACCTTGGATCAAGCGATCGGGTTAAGGAGGAATCCTCTAAACCAAGTTCTACTCACTCGAACACGAACATGAGTTCGGTCTGGAGGAGTCGAACTAACTCTCAACCAAGAGCTTAGAGAACTTGAACTGGACTCAGCCGAACGAGCCGAATCAAACTGAAGAGCTCGGAGTTGAGTGGAAATAGGTTGCACGGATTGGGGAGCCAATTACATATAAGAACTTCTCCGAGGAAAGCTATAAGGAAAGTAGTAAAATCTAGTCTAGAAAGTTGTAGATGCGGGAATTGAAAGAAAAATTGAAAGCAGTGGTTTCTGGCTCACACGACTGCAGGATCTCTTTTAAGAGGAGAATTCGCTTATTTATACTTGTGTGAACTCCTCTTGAGATTAACAGCCATTATGGGTAATGATGTGTTATTTGGCCACGTTTCCTCCGAAAACCCCTCACCCTAATGAGATAGTGGCATATTTTTCGGCCATGTTACTTCCGAACATTGCTCACCATTATGGATCGTGGCGCAATCCTTGGCCGAAACTAGTGGAATGCGTCTAGGCTGGAATCCCATCGGCCAGACTTCATGCTCTATGACTCTGCTCGCTTGATCCAAGGCATTACTTGTTCAATTATCTTCGATTTTGGTTTTCATTTCCGACCAGCTGATAAATCGACTGACTGATATCGCGTTTGAATTTAGTCGATCTCTGCATATATCTCGTTATAGTGCAGGCACCTTTCCTTGGCTCATGGCATATTATCTTTTGGCTCGTACGAGTCGATAGACCGAATTGACCGTCCACTTCAATTTGCATCACCACACATCATTTTCTGATTTGGCTAGGCCGGTCCATTCACATTAACTATACCTTTTGTCACATGGTGATTTTTTTGTTTCAACAATGCCCCCTCGGTAGTCGACTGATTGTGATATTCAGACGATTGACGATGCTTCAATTAATAATCGGCACGTGTGAGGTGTTCATCGATCATTACCTTTGTTCTCATCGAGTCTTTTTGCCTTAAATATTTTCATTCTCGAACCCCGAGAGGACTCTTGATGAGCGATCGGATTACGCAAGTACCTCAATCTGACGACCCTTGATTATGCCCTAATCCCGTCATCATAAATGTTGTCGTCTTCGAGATGATCAGCTGGTGCAAATATCTTTATCCGACGGTCGTTGATCATTTCTCTTTTGCCCTAATCAGGTCTTATTATCTTAAATGTTGCCGCTCTCGAGAAACGCAAACGGCAACCAACTTTTTTTCTTCTCAAAAAATATTTCATCCTCTTCTTTTCTCGGACGCTTCGTTCTCCATCACTAATCACCCTTTTTGTCCTCTTCTTTTTCACTGGGAGAACCTCGACATTTCTTCCTTCCTTTTGATTCCTTCTCTTCCTTCTCTAACGCTCCCGTTCGGCTCATCTTTTTCTCCTTTTTTCCAATGACGTCGCCTCGCGTTACTCCTTTTCCATCGAACACTAGCGTCGGTTTTCATCTTCTCCGCCCAACAGAAGAAAACCCTATGCATTTGTTTTTGGGTCCTTCTTTTGTCGAGGACCTTGATGAACAAACTTTTTCCTTTTTGGCTGACGGTATCCCGTTAATGGCCAACACCGTCTTTCTGAGCTAGTAGTCCTCTAACAAACCCATAGGAAGGAGATCTGTACTTGGCCTACTATCCCCAAAGCTTACATCCAATGGCGACCAAGTCCAGGCCGCTTTTGAGGATTTGTGGAAGGGGATAGGGATATTTGACGCCATCCAGCTTTCACGCAACCTTTATTAAGTCGATCCTCTTCTTCTTGCTTTGGCTCTATGCTTTCGGTCACCCCGTTCCAACACCCTCTTCTTTCGCTCGGATCCTTTCACCCCAACTTTACTAGATGTGGCCGCCATAACTGGTCCCCGGACCTATGGTGCTATTATCTCTTCGGCCTTCACTAACGAAGGTATGGATAAGTTCGATTCATCTTTAAAATCGAAAGCAGACTTGGCTTATGGCAAATTCCAGAAACTATTTTTGGGTCAAGGACAAAGCCCAGTGACAAAGGAAGAGCACACGGTGTTCTTGTTGTACTGTCTTCGTCATAGCTTGTTCTGTACACGGTCCCAAAAGATCACCAGAGATCTTATCCCTATCGTCGTTGCCCTAGCCAATGGCCAAAAACTTGCTCTCGGCCCCTACTTTCTTTCTTTTCTATACCAGGAGATGTATGAAGCGATTAAACCGATTTCCAAAAAAAAAAGAACAAAGTTATCATTAGTTTTGGGTGCGGCATTCTCTAGTTTCTTCAACTCTTCTTGCAACTATTCTTCCCCACTCTCTGTCGTGCCTCGCTTCTCCCAAGTGCCCTTCTACGAGCCAATTCTTATGATCGGGCTTTCGGTTGTCCTAAACCATTTTCTTCGGGCAATCCTTTAGATTTTGTCAGGTATTTCAAGGTATTCTATACTGAGGAAAGTTGAGGTCCCAACCATTGGGTGCTTTTCGGCTCTAGGAAGTATGGTCCTGCCTGGTTAAGAAAACGCTTTGAATACATCCGGAATCAGGCGGACTCACTCGAATTCGCCGACCATTCTGCCATATGGTATTCTTTCCTAGCTCCATGGGATCTTCATGTCGGCCTCAAGAGTTGATCCAAGCTAGCGTCGAGCACTGAAGTTTATTCTGCCTACTTCGTGGCTCACCAGTTCGGCTTAGTTTAAGCACTTCCAGCTCTGCCCTCATATTTCACGGTCAACACTTATAGCACCCGTCATGTTGTCAAGGAAACATCTGAGGTGGATCGAATCACATCTACAGGCAACCGTCTCAGGCGAAATTTCATCCCTGTAGCTTTCGACCCTATCGGCGAGGGGTCATTTGATGAATTATTCCAATGGTCGTGGGATGATATTTGTAATATCTTATTCTGTCTTAACCTCCCCAACGTCCTCACCCGATTTGACTTTGACTCGAATCCTTTATCCAAGTCAGGACGTAACCTTTTCGTTTCTTTCGATTTTTCTGCTTTAACTCCTTGGGTGCGATGGTAATATACCTTCTCTTGTGCATCAACCAATTCGTCTGAGAGAAAAACGGCTACGACCACTAAACAAATTCCGAAGGAGGACGTTCGCCCTCCAAACTCTCTCTATAAGTACACGATTGAGTCTTGTCACTATGTTCGTCTCGAACTGACTTCTACCACTCGTAAGCCCCATCTCGAAGCATGTAAGTGGAGAAGGCCACCTGCATCTCTCCTTCGATGCCCGTGTGAATCAGGGCCTTGCCATCTTCTGGAGATAAGACTCTGCCTCTAGAGGTGTGGTGACCCGGATCTCTATAGGGCTTTTACAGTATGACCAGCAGCTTCTGGAGGCCTATGTGGTGTGTTGGTGGTGTTTCTGCACCAGGAGCAGGTGGCCGGGGCAGGTGGCCGTACCGGCGGGCAGGTGGCCGTACACGTGGGACAGCCGAGCAACGTGCGCGGGACAGGCGCGGGGATGCCACGCAGCGCGGCCGGGGTGGCCGGCGCCGCTGTTTGCTGTTTGGGCGCGTGCGACGTGGCGCAGCGCGGATGGCGGAGTTTGCTGTTTGCTGTTTTGGGGTGACGTGGCAGCATCTGGTTGATTCGGGCGCTGATGGACGGCCTGGATTCGGGCGCACTGTGCGCGCCCGAATCAATTCGGGTGCCCGAAAGTTGGGACCCATTCGGCATTATTTGATTTGTTCGGTTTGGCTATATATAAGCCTTCTTTGCAGCCCATTTTGGCCCTCTTCCCGAGCTCATCTCACTGTGAGGCCTTAAGGAAGATTGTTCATCATCTTGTGGAGCATTTCATGATGGATTCCCGGAATTTTTGGAGGCCGCGGCATCGACGTTTTCTGCGACGCGGCGCACTTCGACGTTCCTTCGATTTTGGCTTCTACCGTCGCATTTCAGTGCGCGAAACACCCTGGATCACCCCGATGGTATTTGGAGCTGATTTTTGTGGCAATGCGTTCATGAGAGGTACGCCTTAGATTTTTGTGTTGATCACTTTATCTCATTTTGGGTTTTTGGCATGGTTCCCGAGGCAAACTTTGACCCCTTGTACTGCTGTGAGATTTTGGACAGCGGAGGCTTGTCGATTTTCTATCTTGATCTATGAGCATCGGAATGAGGTATTTAAGGACTCGATTGATATCTACGCTTCAAGAGGAACGCACCCGTATTTTTATTGGATTTTTCTGAGGGCTCTTCGAAGGTGATAATTAGGTATCTTTGGGACTGAATTTCTACAGGCTTTTGTTCTTGAGGATGTGGATTTCCAGTGTTGTTCTAATTGTTTCTTGGCCTACAGGTGTCGGAATGAGGTGTATAAATACTCGTTTTGGGGATACTCATCGCGAGGATCGCGACCGTGATTTTTCTGGAATTTTTAGAGGGCTGCACGCAGGTGAAAATCCCCTGTTTTCTGTGCTGGTTGTAAAAACAACATGTGCTGTTTTTGGGGAGTGTTGTGTTGTTGGTTATTGATTGTTGGTGATGTTGTTGATTGGAACAGAGGCTTGTGCGACTGAATACCGAGGGTGCGGTTTTGGCAGATTTTGGATAGCGTGTGTCTACGCACTTCACCGACTTCGGCTTTGCCTGCGGAAAGCGTTTCAGGTGGGTTGCTTTATCCCCAGAACCGGTGGACGGTTCTCTAATTCTATATATTAGAATGCATGCATGGTTAAATGTACAACAAATAATATTGAGATGTAAGCATGGAAAGTAGCCTAGATCTTATGGATTAATGCTTACCTAATTATTGTACATGTTATTTAATCATTGAGCTATTCATGGGGGTTTGACATTTTGGTAGTAGCGGGTTTTTAGCATGCCATGTTAGCACATAGTATTTTACGAGGATTGATCATTCGAGGGGCAGGATATTATATCTATGTGCGGGTTTTACTCTGAGGAGTTATTATGGATTATGGATCATAGATTTTGGGCAGGTGTAATCCATAGATGATTTTGGCATGAGTTTATATTTATGTGAAGCTACTATCAATTATACTTCCTTTTATCTTTCTTGAGGACAAATGCATGCTTGTATGGACATCTAGATAGGCCATCTTTTACTGCTACACTTTCATATTGGGACTTGACTTAAGAGAAACCATCTTTGCTTCTTTTCTCCTTTTTGTCAGTCATATGGTTCATGTTGCTCGGGTTCGAGCAGGGATTTGGGATAGTGTAGCTGGGATCTTGGTGTCGGGGACAAGTTGTACCGGATTGTGGTAGGCAGGGTTTGCGGCAACCGCGGACATTGGGCGGTTGACCGGAGGTTGCTTATGCATCAGATTGGGTATCAGGTTTCTCTAGTGGAGGGAGTTTCCCACTTATTGTTTACTATTGCATCAGATTAGGGATCGAGTTTCCCTTTAGTGGATGAATTTTTTCCACTTTGATCGGAGTCGTGATCCAGTCCTGCTGCTTTATGACTACTTATGATACTTGTTACTGAGATACTTTACTCGTGTGGGTCGCTCCCCTCGAGTGCCACTCCGGAGTGTGCGACATACAGGCTTTGAGTCCTTGAGACTCCTTATTCCCGTCGGTGTTATGCGTTGGCCAGCATACCCGATATGGCAGGCTCAGCAGGCAGTACCAGTTTTACTGGTCCATTGATTGGGTTTATTATAGGCAGGCACTTTTATTATTGCACTCGTGCCTGGGGGCCGAGTGGAGTCTAGTAGCTGTGTTTAGACTAGTGCTAGTGTGGTTGGGAACCGTTTGGGGTTGAGGGTGGTCCCGAGGTCGTTGTGAGTATTTCGACCGTTATGCGAGATGTTGAGGATCTTGAGTCTATCCGTTCAGAGAGAGAGCGTGGATTTCGACTATAGCCTGCAGGTGCCACTATTCGATAGCGAGTTAGTTCGATTGGACACCCTATGTGGTTACACTAGGGAGGCGCAGGCTTGACTGGACCAGATTTGGCAGTCAGCTCGATTGGGTCGATTGAGCACCTTGTGTGCGAGTGGTTGCATACCTTTCGTTGGTTTTTCCCTTTTTGAGCATTTAGATAGAGGCATGGCAGCTGTTGAGTGTTTCCAGCTTTCCTGTTCAGTCTTTACTGCATGGTTTATGCCTCTAGTGGACTTAGTGGGCAGACCGCCGGGCCTGGTGGCGGTACCCACTGAGAACTCCCTTTTTGGTGTAGTTCTCACACCCGTTGGGGGTTTTCCCCCTCCTTTGTCTTTTCTCTCCTTTGTCTTGCAAAGTCTTAGCGGGTGTTGCTGATTCTGCGGTTGCTGTTCGAGGCGAGGGAGTCGCGAGCTAGATCCCTACCTGTCATTGGAGAGTAGCTGTTTTCCCCTCATTGGAGATTTGAAGTACAGTCAGTAGATTATTTTACTTTTGCTTTTGAGAGATTTTTGCAGTGAGGATCTGACTTGTACTGAGAGCCTGTACACTGATGTATTATTTATTTCAGGATTACCTCCCTCTTTGAGCTTATGGTTTTGTATTCAGAGGATATTGTATGAGGATTTACTTGGGGAGATGGATATTTGTATCATTATTTCCAGTTGTACAGTGAGCGGATTTTAGTTTCACAGCGGTTTTATTTTTTTAGCTCTGATATCTGTTTAGCTGTAGAACATTTTCTTGCAGGTTGGACGCTTCGCCTATGCGGGGTCTTGCATAGGTGGCGGATCTGTTGGCGAGCCCGGGTCGCAGTTTCGACCCCGGGGCGTGACAAGAGGATCCGTCGAACCACAGAAAATATGAGGGTTTAGCTTCTGAAAACCAATAAGGCTCTTTCCACCCCGGGAATCACTGCTTTGCACAGCCTTAATGTCACGCCCCGGGAACTATTTTAAAGAGGAAACTGCTCAATTTTAGGAAACATTTTTTTTTTTAAACCTCCCACTCTAGCGCGTGCACAGACCCGCCACATATACAAAATCTCTCTGTACAAACGGATAGAGTCTCTCCTATATATGCACGGCGTCGCAACCACATATAATATACAGTTTTCATTCTCAGAGTAACAGTATTTAAATTAACTTAAACGTAGAAAACCACGCCCACCCGGTATATATAGTTTGAAAGCCACAAGGTTTTAAAAACAGTGCCCACACGACACTCAGCTTTTCAAAGATCATTTTCGCAAATCCTTTTTGTTATTTTAAAAAGCCCACGTCCAACGGACGCATCCAAAAGAGTCAGCATTCAATCATAGTCTCAAAAGTATCAAACTAACTAATAAAATCCCAAGTCCATCCAATCATCCACATCATCTACAATATCTCAATCCATATGCAAATATATGAACTATGATGTAATATCCAAAAGAAAGGGAAAAAGAATATCACCAGACGGTAGGAAACACAATCACTCCCTAGGCGTGATCTCACCTCCGTCCTGCTCCCCACCCCCGACCGAACCTGTCACACAGTGGGAGTCAGTGACATATACTAGGATAACATAATGACTAAATAATAAAGTCAACTATAGAGTAAAGTGCTGTAAGTAAAAGAGAACACCAAATCGTAACGAGTCACCCATATCTCCATATCGCTACCATTCGGACCCTGAATGAGGAATCCTAAAGCACTTGCCATCTTGGTCTAGTGACCTCAGGCATAATAATAATCCCGCTCATCAAACTAGTGCAGTACAACCCCTATCGCTATGACCGTGATACTGCAATGTCCGCAAGGGTTCCTTCACGCAAATCGCCGCGTAGAGATCACGGGTCAAACAGACCACCTCTTCGGAAAAGTACACCGACGCGGTGGCCAAACCGTTGGTGTGCGTGAAAGCACCAAGTGTCACGCCCCGAGTCCGCCAATTTGTACGGTTCGGGCACGCCAAGAGACCCGCCAATCGGGTAAGACCTTTTCCTACCTGATAGGAACGGTAACATCCATAATAACACAACAAGTGTATGCGGAAGCTCAATATCAGAGTACTAAAAATCACTACAAATTAAAACTTTCATTCAATAACAACAGTTAATGCGGAAATGAAAGCATACAAGAGTGAACCATGCCTTACTTTATTACACTTTACATTTCTGAACTTGCAATATAAATTATTACAATTCTTTTACATAAATTCCTCACTATACAAGGTTCACTCAAGAAATATATAAATGGGATACCTCTGCTAGACCCTCTAGGTCTCTATGCTGCTGGGCCCTTGCCCCTGTCGTATACCTCGCCGTCTGCCTCTGAACCGTCGCGATCGCTGCATCCATACCTGAACCTGTGGGGGGGAGTCACCCAAGGGGTGTGAGAACTACATCTGAGTTCCCAGTGGGTTCAACCACCGAGAAAAAGTGTCCTACACCACTTGGTCCAATGGAAGCAATAATAATAGTGCTAGGAACTGAAATCCTCGATATCAAAATGCAGCTATGCAAAATAATATATCACTATCTCTATGTACTCATCAACCCAGTACTACTCTGTCTAGTCATATCAGGCTACTAAGCACCAACTCGGCTACTATGCCGCTATATATAAGGTCAAACTAACCCGACCATTTTGGCCACTCGAATTTCCCTTATTCTTTAAATTCTGGTGCTTTAGTTCAAGTTAACCCTCAGAAGTTTCTTATCCAATGGGCCCCAGCCCGGTAGTCCTGCTACCATAAGATAAGATTTCTAAGGTTGCCGATAACACCCGCAAGTGTTACCCCGTCCTACGGAAGAAACGTCCCGAACGGGTCTCTACCCGGGAGAGGGGCACTGCCTGCTGCTCCAACATGGGCCGCGTTTCTCACCGTAGGTCCGCCCGTTTTATCTTTAATTTTCTTTCTTTTCTTTTCTTTTTCTTTCTCTTTTTACTTTAGTTCTTAGCCTGTTTGCCTTTGAACACTTGCTTTTCTTTCTTATTCGAGCTTGTAGCTCCCTTTTTGCCACTAGCAAATCTCTTTCTCTTTCCTTTGAGCATTTAGCTCTTTGCTTTCACTTTAAGCCTTTCGAAAGTACCTCGTCCGACGGGTCACTGCCCAGGGAGTCCTGCTCCACTTGACGAGTCTCAAATTCGAATGCGTCATTTACATTCTCTTTATCTTAAGCAATTTGCTTGTCTTGCTTATTAACCAAATTTTAGCTCTATCTTGAGCAATTTGCTTGACTTGCTTATTAACCACTTTTTTTTTTCATCCCTTACCCTAGGCCTTGCCACACGGGTAACCAGAGAGTCTCCTGGACTCTTAAACATTTCACTTTCCTTTACTTAACTCAAATTGAAGTTAAAGTTATTGTTCGTTTGCCCAACCACCCTATGACTTTCTAGGGTTATATTTATTTAATTCTTTAACCTTGGGATCTCATCCCACTTTCCTGATTCCTCATTGAATCCTAGAGTTAACTTAACTCTATTTTCCTGTTCCACTATTAACTTAGAGTTACACTGACTCTAATTTCATGTTCCACTATTATCTTAGAGTTACATTGACTCTAATTTCCTGTTTTCCCTTTCATGTCTCCACACTTGATCCATTTTTCCATTCTCTTGATTCCTTACTGAATCCTAGAGTCAACTTGACTCTATTTTTCTGTCTGTGAGTTTAAACTCTTCTAGCTCACCTTAGGTTCCCTTTACCTAAGTTCCATATCATACTTGTCCTAGAGTTCCTCGACTCTATACTGATCACTAGTTCACCTTAGGTTCTCTTTACCTAAGTTCCTTGTCATATACATCCTAGAGTTCCCTGACTCTATGCTGATCACTAGCTCTCCTTAGGTTTCCTTTACCTAAGTCTCATGTCATATACATCCTAGAGTTCTCTGACTCTATGTTGATCACTAGCTCTCCTTAGGTTTCCTTTACCTAAGTCCCATGTCATATACATCCTAGAGTTCTCTGACTCTATGTTGATCACTAGCTCTCCTTAGGTTTCCTTTACCTAAGTCCCATGTCATATACATCCTAGAGTTCTCTGACTCTATGTTGATCACTCTACCCAGTGTCCTTAGGTTATCACCTAAGACCATGCCACTCGTCCTCCCTAGGATAACTCCTAAGTTGATGTCACTCGTCAAACCCCTATACTAGGTTTTCTCCTAGTCTTACTACCAACAACTGTTGTTCCCTTATGTCACGCGATTCCTAGGGTTATACCCTAACATGCTCACAATCATGAATAGCTAATCATTTTCATGCATGCAATTATTTTCCTCTCATTCATAAAATAACAATTATCTCTACGCATGCATATTCATCATATATCTTTGGCAACCAACAGTTGCACTTTTCCTCTGTGTCTCTTTGCACATGCACAACTATTCCACTATCTCTGGCAACCAACAGTTGCTCTTTTTCATCTGAATCCATCTACACAGGCAATCATAATCATAATTACCTAACGCCTCTAACAGGCTACTATCATGCTTCGAAATCGAAAAGCAAAGGAGCAAGGGGAGAGGTCACCCAATTTCGGCAGAATTCCCCACCTTGTGATGCCCCCCAATTGCTTGTAGACACTTGCAATTAGTCTCCGCGCGATTCCACTTGTTTCCTCGAGCTTGCACGCAAAACGGTGCACATCCCTCGAGTCCGCACGCAAAACGATGCACGTCCACCATACCTGCACGCAAAACGGTGCACATCTTTACAATTCCACACGTAAAATGGTGCGCGCCACTTCAGCCGGCACGCAAAATGATGCGCGGCAACACGATCTGCATGCGAAACGGTGCACGTATCTCAAATTTGCATGCAAAACGGTGCATGTCTGACTTTAGGGTTGCACGCAAAATGGTGCACATTTTTCCAACCCTGCATGCAAAACAGTGCATAACATTAGCGATGGCACGCAAAACGGTGCGCGACAACACGATCTGCACACGAAACGGTGCACGTATCTCAAATCGGCACGCAAAACGGTGCACACCTCACTGTGGGGTTGCATGCAAAACGGTGTACATTTTTCTCGTCCTGCACGCAAAACAATGCAAACATCAGAGTCTGCAAGCAAAACGGTGCCCGTTAGTCCAACCTGCACGCAAAACGGAGCACATACCTTGTATTGGCACGCAAAACGGTGCACGTTCCTATTTCAACATTGCATGCAAAACGGTGCACATTTTATGAGTTCGTGTCCAAAATTGCGTGCATCTGCCGAATCCTCACGCAAAACGGTGCAAGTCTCCCACGAACGGCACGCAAAATGAGGCGCGTCCAAAACGCCCGCGAAACTCCCGCAGTAAAACGACACAGAAAAGTTCGGTCCCTAACACGCACGTAGGCATGGGGTCAAATCCAAAATCCAAAAGGGAACTTCAAAACTGTGCCAAAAATACCACAAAAACGGCACACGGGGCCTACCTCGACCATGCCATGACGTCCATCGCCTCCAATAGGCTCTTTGGTACTTCTTGCGCGCTCCACGAAGTCCACGGCGCGCTCGTGCGCCCCCGAAAACCCCGGGCGGAATCGCCCGGTTCCTCTCCTGGTACGCTCGGGTGAAGCCAAGCAGGGAGAAAAGGAGGAAAATGGGGCAATTCGGGCATAAATAGGCCAAACCCGAACTTTCGGGCGCACCCTTTCGGGCGCCCGAAAGTTTTCGGGCGGCTACAGTAACCGCCCCAGCCGCGGTCCACGGTCCACGCCTTGCCAGCTCGGCGCCACGTCAGCACTGCTCGACCAACCAGAGGACTACACGTGTCCCTGGACCCGTGCACCGCGACCACCGAACAGCGGCGGCCAATCGGAGGCCGCCACGTGGACCGCACCCAGCCCGCGGTGGTTGCGTCTTGTCCCGTCAGCGCGTCACATCGCGCTGACCGTCCAATGGGAGGCCGACACGTGGCCCTGCCCGCTGACACAACGCCAGGCCCGCCGCGCCTTCCCCGCGCGCGCCTGCCGCCTCGGCCGCTGCGACCAATGAGGAAGCGCCACGTGGCGCTCCTCACCTACCACGAACCTCGGGCCGCGCGCCACAGCGCGCCGCGCGTGAAAAGCTTGCCTCGGGATTCGCGCCCGTGCCTCGGGATTCGCGCCCGCTGCCTCGGGATCCGTGCCCGCTGCCTCGTGATCCGTGCCAACTGCTTCGGGATCCGTGCCACTGCCTCCGGATCCGTGCCAACAGTAACTTTCGGGCGCATCGAAGTCCGGACCGGACTGCTACAGTGAACCGGGTTCGCTACAGTGTAGCCCGATTCGCTACAGCCCTTAAAAACCGGTTTGCTACAGTACTTTCCGGGCGCCCGGAACTCATTTTCGGGCGCCCGAAACTTGGGCCCAAGCCCAGTTTCGCCCGTTTTCGTCCGTTCTTGCCCGTTTTCGCTCAAATTTGACGGGCAGCCACAGTTTAACTTAATTTACCTCCTGGTACTTAAACTTTTCAGTTTGGACCCTCTTTGGGTTGCCAAAAGTCCCACTACATTTGAATTCGCTGGCGGAGCCCGTTCTCTCTATCCGGGTGTCCGATCAACGCGAAACTTTTACTGTGGCCTTAAAACACATTTACGGAGCTCCCGTAATTTTCTCAGAATTTTTCAAAACTGTGAATTTTCCACTTATAATCTGGGCCCACTTTCTCATGTAAGATTCAAGATCTTACATTCTAATCCCGATTTGGGCCCAATTCGTTTCCAGGTCATCCTTTACTTCTATAAATCCAATAAAATGGCATTTCATACCATTTTATTTACATTTATTTATATACCAAAATTCCGGTTCACTACATTCTACCCCCCTTAAAATAAGTTTCGTCCTCGAAACTTGAGTCACATCTCGACTCCTACTTGATCAAGAGGGGGAAACTTGCCCTCACTACTGGGCTCACTGAACCTCGTGACCGGCATCACATTGCCTGCTCGCCCATAATTACACGAGTAGCCCATTCCTGGATCCCTATCTCAACTCAGGGACAACTCAGACCTGGTGTCTGGCCACTTTCACCAAGTAGGTGAGAGACACATTTGAGCACTTGCTCTCTCTCAATTGCCACAAATGGCGAAGTCTCTTCTTGCGAAATCTTCACTTTAAATTCTGCGGTCATTTTATCTTTCACAACGAGGTTGCATCTGCAACTAGTTACATTTACCGCATTTTTCGGTCACTCCGCTGCCTAATGTGGAGGGCAAAGGCCAATCCACAAGTCCTCAACTATCTCACACGCTGCTAGCGCTCTAAGTCCACGGGTTATCAGTTACCCCGACATCTCGGACTACTAATAGGTTCACAGACCACGGTCCAATAGGGCCTATAGCCCAAAACTAATCCAACACTATATAATGGCTCTCACTAGCATACAGACCCAATCATCATACGGGTAGATCCTCACTTAGGATTACTACACCAACACTCCCACTAGGAGCTACAGTACCTCAATCACCACTAGCTCTACAGCCTGGTCACACCACACTCTCAGTGTACTAATCTCAGTGTACTAATAGTCTCAATGCTCACACGTGGCATTCCACGTTCCCGGGTCATCGCTCGGACTACCGTCCCGACCAAATCTCTATCATGCCCCGCCATCAGGTCTCGGGCCACTGTCTCTCACAGCCGACTGCGCCTGCCCACTGGGCTACAGGCCCACAGTCCACAAACATGGTCCAGGCACGGATCGTCCCCAAGCGAACCCGCTAATCGTCGCCACGCGACCTCTATGCTCACTGAGCAAAACCAACTAACCAGTCGTCAATCCACGACCCAAACTCTCAATCAACTCTGGCCACACTGGGCAAAGGCTAATGTGCCACCTAATCAGCTCTCTCTGGCTAAATGATACCTGTGCTCCATGAGCACCCAAATAGTTGGGCGTCCTACGCCCCCAGACTAACTCGCAGAAAATCCAGCGTTAAGCGATTCGCTTACGTACCCCTATGGCTCTTGTGCAACTCTCCCAACTGGGTCGAGGCACCACAATAACAGTTCATCATTCTGGGGATTAACACGCAAATCCTGCGGTGGCAATCCTTGCCATTACACCCATTCATCAGAACGGCGCCAGTAAAACTCTCGCTCCATCGAGAGATCCACGCATCTTGAAGCCCACTCTAGGCTTGTAAATCTTTTCTTACCCTAACCCTTAGGACATATTTACTTGGTTCTCGCAACATAGCGATCACCAGCGTTCTACAAGTCGGTCTCTCACTGGACCTTTCCAACCACACTTTGCCAGCAAATTAGCTGACACAAGCTTATAACACTCTTTGCTGAAGGTGCGGGGTGCGCCGACAAAAGCTCGGCGGCCACTGCCACCCGCTCTACTGTCGCCCCAACAGGCGGCGACGCCGTATACTCACGCGTCATTATACAGCCTCATCTTGCTGCGCTATCAGCCACTGGAGCCTATTGATCTGCTCCGACCGTCACCTTGACGCCACCTATAGGTGTCGGAATCTGTCTGCCTGTCGGCGGGAAGTCCCCGTCTAGCGGCAAGAAGCTTGATCTGCTGCTGGACCACACCAATAAGTGCGGCCACCTGCTATCGTAGCTCGTGTACATCGTTGGACCCCGAGCCCTCTCGTGACTCGAGTCGAAACAGGCGCGTTTCTCTATGTGGTGTTATCGCCAATGTGCACACCACAACGAAACAACTAGCCCAAACGTAGCCATTTGAGCAACGCGCAGTCTACATACCGACGAAAAGGCTCGTGGACTCAATCATGCGAAAGTATAAGAGGGTACTTCTTTTCATCTCCAACATTACGTTGTCGGCCGCCAACGTAATATCCGAAGAATGAAAGCTCGTCGCCCTCGATCAGTCCCAACATCCCTTTTGGGAACAACCATAACCAATAGAATACTTTCGCCTAATTATCGACACACTCTCTCGTGCTAATCCCTAGGGTCTCCCTAAGGTTGCTAACCACCTAGGACTATTCCTAGGCGCTGATACCACTCTAATCTGTCACGCCCCGAGTCCGTCAATTTGTACGGTTCGGGCACGCCAACAGACCCCCCAATCGGGTAAGACCTTTTCCTACCTGATAGGAACGGTAACATCCATAATAACACAACAAGTGTATGCGGAAGCTCAATATCAGAGTACTAAAAATCACTACAAATTAAAACTTTCATTCAATAACAACAGTTAATGCGAAAATGAAAGCATACAAGAGTGAACCATGCCTTACTTTATTACACTTTACATTTCTGAACTTGCAATATAAATTATTACAATTCTTTTACATAAATTCCTCACCATACAAGGTTCACTCAAGAAATGTATAAATGGGATACCTCTGCTAGACCCTCTAGGTCTCTATGTTGCTGGGCCCTTGCCCCTGTCGTATACCTCGCCGTCTACCTCTGAACCGTCGCGATCGCTGCATCCATACCTGAACCTGTGGGGGGGGAGTCACCCAAGGGGTGTGAGAACTACATCTGAGTTCCCAGTGGGTTCAACCACCGAGAAAAAGTGTCCTACACCACTTGGTCCAATGGAAGCAATAATAATAGTGCTAGGAACTGAAATCCTCGATATCAAAATGCAGCTATGCAAAATAATATATCACTATCTCTATGTACTCATCAACCCAGCACTACTCTGTCTAGTCATATCAGGCTACTAAGCACCAACTCGGCCACTATGCCGCTATATATAAGGTCAAACTAACCCGACCATCTTGGCCACTCGAATTTCCCTTATTCTTTAAATTCTTGTGCTTTAGTTTAAGTTAACCCTCAGAAGTTTCTTATCCAACGGGCCCCAGCCCGGTAGTCCTGCTACCATAAGATAAGATTTCTAAGGTTGCCGATAACACCCGCAAGTGTTACCCCATCCTACGGAAGAAACGTCCCGAACGGGTCTCTACCCGGGAGAGGGGCACTGCCTGCTGCTCCAACATGGGCCGCGTTTCTCACCGTAGGTCCGCCCGTTTTATCTTTAATTTTCTTTCTTTTCTTTTCTTTTTCTTTCTCTTTTTACTTTAGTTCTTAGCCTTTTGCCTTTGAACACTTGCTTTTCTTTCTTATTCGAGCTTGTAGCTCCCTTTTTGCCACTGGCAAATCTCTTTCTCTTTCCTTTGAGCATTTAGCTCTTTGCTTTCACTTTAAGCCTTTCGAAAGTATCTCGTCCGACGGGTCACTGCCCAGGGAGTCCTGCTCCACTTGACGAGTCTCAAATTTGAAGGCGTCATTTACATTCTCTTTATCTTAAGCAATTTGCTTGTCTTGCTTATTAACCAAATTTTTGTAGGTTTTTATATATTAAGGATCCACACGGATCTAAATAGGTACTATCAAACAACTAGAGGGGGGGTGAATAGGTGTTATACTTATAAAACCAATCTCAGTGCAAAATAAAAACCAATGCGGAAAATAAAAATAGCACACCGAGATATACGTGGAAACTCCAATCCAGGAGAAAAACCACGGGACCAACACGCAATAACAATCCACTAAGAATAGAAGAATAACAAGGTGATTACCGACTCCACGGACTCAAACCCCTCCTTCAACTTTTCGGACCTTGCGCTCACCGATTGCACGTCCACTGCACACGTTCGAATCCACGAACGCCACTCGAATCCACGAGCACACGTTTCGAATCCACGAAACGCCTTCAACACATCGAATCCACGATGCTACGTCGAATCCACGACGCAAATAGCCGATATAGAATATAAGCTTCGATGGTGATCCTTTGCTTAGATTATCATTGAAGAACCGTAGAAGGAATCTCTAAGCAAAGATTAGATCAATTCGACAAAAGATATGTTCTTGAAAGAACCGTCGAATTGACCTAAAAGAGGCTATAAAGAAGAACGATAAAAACCTAGCCTCTAGGGTTGCTCTCAAGTGTTTAATTAATTAATCGGTAGTTTTTGAGAAACCCTAAATGTTTATTTATAGTTTAGAAACCTTTGGAAAGAGATAAGCATCAAAAACTGACTTAACAGAAATTTTCCCGTACGACGATCCGGATCGGATTTACGGCGATCCTGACTGTCGTCTTTTTTTCAGCAATTCGTGAAAAAACAAGGTTCGGGATCCGGATCGGAATTCTGATCCGGATCGGAATTCTGATCCGGATCGGTTCAGGATCAGAAATTCTGAAACATCCAATTTGTCCAGTTTTTTATTTTTAAGCAATGAAAACTTATCCAAGTGTTTCTAAACCACTCAAATGTATTCGGATCACCAAAATTATTTAGTTAAACGTACCTGATCAATCCGAATCCATTTTCCTTAAGATTGATGTAATTGATCCACAATTCTTCTACTTCAATCTTCAAGACTCAAAACACTGAGTGTCAACTTGAGCTCTTGTTGAATCTTCTCTAAGTCTTCGATTGCTGATTGACAATTTGATCACTTCAAGACTCCGACTCAACTCAACAACTCAACTACTCAACTCACGAAATATGCCAACACAAAAAGCCGTAACAATCTCCCCCTTTGGCAATTTCGTGACAAAACCCAAAAATACATAAAACGCTCAAGACACTCATCTTAAACCAAAAAATCGAAACTCAATGTCATCACCAAAATATTGACTTTCTTTGCGTGAAAGATCCAATAAACAAAAATACATTTGAACCAGTCTTAGAACAAACTCTATGACTTAGGACTTGGAGTCTTAAAGTGATGTAGATCCTGCAAAAACAAAACTCCAAACAAATCAAAAGTTAGTTGTCAGAAATGAAATGTAAATCCTACATTTGATTCGTCCTTTTGGTTCTTTTTGTTTTTCGGCTCCTTTTTCATCATCTCCGTCTATCTCATCATCTCCCCCTATCTTGATGATCTCATCTCCATCTCCCCCTATTTCTCTTCTCCCCCTTTTTGTCACAAATTGTCAAACAGTGAACATACTAGACAAAAGGAAATCACTAACAGCATTAGTTCATAGAGAAAGAGAGATAAAAACTCAGTTCTGATGTATAACATAAACACAGATTGCGTACCGATAGCCGAAAGCAAAAATCAAATAATTTCTTGAAACAAATCCAGATTTTGAAATAATTGAATTACCGATTTGTGTTCCATCAAGAAAACAATTTAAGTGCTTGAAAATAATATGAGATCACATAGATGTCATTCAATCCAATTAATTTCACAAAAATTAAAAAGATTTACTCCGAAATCATGAAAAACAAAGATAAAACATTATAAACCGTTTTTCACATTATATACGTCAAACACAAGTCATCAAAAATAGTCTTGAGATCCAAAGTCTATCAAGATGTAACGGATTTACAAAGATGACTTACAGAGATTTCCAAATGACATCAATTTGATTTCTACCCTTTCAAATTTGAGATAAGCACTAAAATACCTAAGGGTGGCTCTTTGAGCATCTTTCAACTATCCCACCTTATACCAACCAGGAGATTGTTCAAAATATAAGAACTTTGCATATAAATCTCCAAAAGCTTCAACTAAAGATTTTCTCATAGAATACTATCAAGCATCCATAACATGTGGTAGCTTCACACACAGACCGGACGACCGGGGTGGCAGCTCTTTCCAAACATGTGGTGGTAGTTTTCACACTCCTTTCGGATGTAACTCTTTCCACATCTTTTGCAATTCATTTCATTACCCTTGTAAGAAAATACAATCTCTTATGTGAAAGAATTAAATCCCAAATTTTAGTCTATCGGTTGTCTCATGTTTATCACAATGAATTCACACAACCGAGATAGATTAATCATCTAAAGATCACACATGATTACTAAAATTTGATGAATATAATTATCAAAAACTCTTATAATGAAGTATCTTCAAGAATTATGATTATGGAGTAAAGTTGATAATTCATATAAAATTAAAATGGAGTGATTGAAAGTGAAACCCTTTTTATTCAATGCACTTGTTCGTTAAAACCCTTTTGTTTAAAAACAAAACATAAAAACGAAGAGCATTGAAAACATGTAATGCAGAGATTCAGAAAAATATGAAAGGAAAACCAATCAAAGCATTACATACAGTCATAAGCTAATTAGAACTTAAGACAAGGAAAGATATCACCTTTCCGAATCCAAAATCGTCGAATTTTGGGTTGTCTTGATTCATTGTAGTTGGGAGATGATAGCTTTGACTGTTGGTCCACCTTAGGTCTTTGCCTCGCAATGATCCACTTGTATGATTGATGTTGTGGCTCGGACCTTTGGTGGATTGAGTGAACTCCATTGACTTGATGTATCTTTTGATTCCGTTGAGTCCCCTCCGTAGATGAAGTTGCCGAAGAATTCCTCTTTCTCTTTTTCGGGCACGACTTCATCAAGTGTCCTTCAAGTCCACATTGGTGACAAGTTCTTCCTCTCAATTTAGTTGTGGAACTTGAAGCCTTCACAGTTTGGTTCTTTTTAAATCCCAAACCAACCTTACTTGTTTGACCTAATCCGGATATACAATCAAATTTCTTGGAACCGGTTGAAAGCCTTTGTATGTCGAATTTAAGTTGATGAACTTGCTTGGTCAAGGCTTGGTTGGTGACATGAATTTCCTCAAACTGTTTTTCTAGAAAATCAATCTTGTTAATATGGGAATTAACGATCGTTTCAGATTGATTTATCATTTCTTGGAGGATTTTATTATTATCCAATAAAAGCTCTCGTTCCTCCTCGAGATCATGAAGTTTCATCTTTAAATCATGATTCTCATCTTGAATCTCAAGTCGTTGCTTCCTCAACTTCTTAATATGCTTGGCCATCTTCTTTGATTCCGTAAGAAGTTGTTGATATGCCTCAACGAGTTCTTCTTCGTCCGACTCCCCCTCACTTGATGACTCTCCGCCGGATGTTGATGTTTCATGCAAAATCAAAGGAATAGAGTCAGTGATTAGAGATGATAAACAAATATTAGAAGAGTGAATTTGAGAAGCATGTAAGGCAACAACTTTTTCCTCTTTACTCGAGGTCGATTCATTAGAAGTAGAATCGTCCCAAGTTTTCGCTTGCAAAGCCTTCTCTTTATATGATTTCGGAGAAGGACAATCCGTTAAAATATGGCCGTAGCCTTTGCATCTATAGCATTGGATTTCCCCTTCGAAATCATCTTTTTCTTTAGAAGGTTTTGCAAAGCCTTTGAGATTAGAGGATTTAGAACCCGATAATCCTTTTGATGGTTTCGAGGATGAAGATCCATCGGTTCGATTCTTCCAAAACTTCCGACGAAATTTCTTTATGATCCGCGCCAATTGTTCTTCAAAATCGGCAAAAGTGATTTCATCGTCGGAACTTGATTCGCCATCTTCTTCCCTTGTTGATTTGAATGCAATACCTGTACGCAAAACGGTGCACATCTTTACAATTCCACACGTAAAATGGTGCGCGCCACTTCAGCCGGCACGCAAAACGATGCGCGGCAACACGATCTGCATGCGAAACGGTGCACGTATCTCAAATCTGCATGCAAAACGGTGCATGTCTGACTTTAGGGTTGCACGCAAAACGGTGCATATTTTTCCAACCCTGCATGCAAAACAGTGCATAACATTAGCGATGGCACGCAAAACGGTGCGCGACAACACGATCTACACGCAAAACGGTGCACGTATCTCAAATCGGCACGCAAAACGGTGCACACCTCATTGTGGGGTTGCATGCAAAACGGCGTACATTTTTCTCGTCCTGCACGCAAAACAATGCAAACATCAGAGTCTGCACGCAAAACGGTGCCCGTTAGTCCAACCTGCACGCAAAACAGAGCATATACCTTGTATTGGCACGCAAAACGGTGCACGTTCCTTTTTCAACGTTGAATGCAAAACGGTGCACGTTTTACGAGTTCGCGTCCAAAATTGCGCGCATTCGCCGAATCCGCACGCAAAACGGTGCAAGTCTCCCACGAACGGCACGAAAAACGAGGAGCGTCCAAAATGCCCGGGAAACTCGCGCAGTAAAACGGCACAGAAAAGTTGGGTCCCTAACACGCACGTAGGCATGGGGTCAAATCCAAAATCCAAATGGGAACTTGAAAACTGTGCCAAAAATACCACAAAAACGACACACGGGGCCTACCTCGACCATGCCGTGACGTCCATCGCCTCCAATAGGCTCTTTGGTACATCTTGCGCGCTCCACGGAGTCCACGGCGCGCTCATGCGCCCCAGAAAACCCCGGGCAGAATCGCCCGGTTCCCCTCCTGGTACGCTCGGGTGAAGCCAAGCAGGGAGAAAGGGAGGAAAATGGGGCAATTCGGGCCTAAATAGGCCAAACCCGAACTTTTGGGCGCACCCTTTCGGGCGCCCGAAAGTTTTCGGGCGGCTACAGTAACCGCCCCAGCCGCGGTCCACGGTCCACGCCTTGCCAGCTCGGCGCCACATCAGCACTGCTCGACCAACCAGAGGACTACACGTGTCCCTGGACCCATGCACCGCGACCACCGAACAGCGGCGGCCAATCGGAGGCCGCCACGTGGACCGCACCCAGCCTGCGGTGGTTGCGTCTTGTCCCGTCAGCGCGTCACATCGCGCTGACCGTCCAATGGGAGGCCGACACGTGGCCCTGCCCGCTGACACCGCGCCAGGCCCGCCGCGCCTTCCCCGCGCGCGCCTGCCGCCTCGGCCGCTGCGACTAATGAGGAAGCGCCACGTGGCGCTCCTCACCTACCACGCGCCCGGGCCGCGCGCCACACCGCGCCGCGCACGAAAAGCTTGCCTCGGGGATTCGCGCCCGCTGCCTCGGGATCCGTGCCACTGCCTCGGGATCCGTGCCACTGCATCGGGATCCGTGCCAACTGCCTCGGGATCTGTGCCACTGCCTCGGGATCCGTGCCAACAGTAACTTTCGGGCGCGCTACAGTAACTTTCGGGCGCATCGAAGTCCGGACCGGGCTGCTACAGTGAACCGGGTTCGCTACAGTGCAGCCCGATTCGCTACAGCCCTTAAAAACCGGTTTGCTACAGTACTTTCCGGGCGCCCGGAACTCATTTTCGGGCGCCCGAAACTTGGGCCCAAGCCCAGTTTCGCCCGTTTTCGTCCGTTCTTGCCCGTTTCTCGTCCGTTTTCGCTCAAATTTGACGGGCAGCCACAGTTTAACTTAATTTACCTCCTCGTACTTAAACTTTTCAGTTTGGACCCTCTTTGGGTTGCCAAAAGTCCCACTACATTTGAATTTGCTGGCGGAGCCCGTTCTCTCTATCCGGGTGTCCGATCAACGCGAAACTTTTACTGTGGCCTTAAAACACATTTACGGAGCTCCCATAATTTTCTCGGAATTTTCCGAAACTGTGAATTTTCCACTTATAATCTGGGCCCACTTTCTCATGTAGGATTCAAGATCTTACATTCTAATCCCAATTTGGGCCCAATTCGTTTCCAGGTCATCCTTTACTTCTATAAATTCAATAAAATAGCATTTCATACCATTTTATTTACATTTATTTATATACCAAAATTCCGGTTCACTACACCAAGAGCATGACGATCTCATATGTATACAGCTCTCCTGTGACAACCAGTCGCCTAAGTGTTGCAAATAATAAGTAATAACGCGAAAGGGTTAATCATGCTAATGTTCGTCCTGTTTGGTGTATCATACCGTCACTCTATCCGTGACCGAATCTGCATACTACTATTAACACAAATATTGTTAATCAAAAACAGAGAAGAAGAGAAGGGTTGAATTGAAAGCCCATTCAACAGAGTCCTCTTCTTCGGATTAGGGTACCCACCTCAAAGGAGATAAACAATCGCGCTCGCGACCCTTCTAAGCTTCGGAACCTTACCCAGACCTACTAGAAAAAGAACCTGCATCCCACATGCATCCACAAATCCATAAAACCGAATCCAAAAGATCACTAGCTGTGAAAAGCATCCATCTGTCCCAACATCCACATCACCACAATTTCCACACCTCATGCAAGTAATACCGACCAAAAGTAATAACCAAAGGGGAAGAGTAAAATGTCACTGGAATGACGAAAAATATAGTCACTCCCTAGTCGTAGCCTCACCCCCGTCAAGCTCCCCGCCCCCGACAGAACCTATCACACGGTGGGAGTCAGTAACAAAAATCATAGTAAGGAAAACAGATAAAATGATGAACGACTGCAAAAGATAGGTACGATAAAGTAACAGGATATCAAACCGTAAATCGGAACACCCAAGTCATCCATACCGCTATCTCGGTTCCCACCACAGGAATCCAGATATACCTGCCTCATTGGTCCTCTAACCTTAAGCAATACAACAAACCCGCTCATCTAACCGGTGTCAAACAAATCGCTATCGCAATGGTCCGCGATTCCGCAATATCCGTGGGGATCCCCTCACGCCAATCGCCGCGTAGGGATCACGGGTCAACTAGACCACCTCTCCGAAAAAATATACCCATGCGGTGGCCAAACCGCTGGTGTGCGTGAACAGCGTCAGGAGCCTGACGATCACATATCGTGTAAAAACCTCTTCGACAACCAGTCGCTACTGTGTAACATGCCGCGGTAATTGAAAACGTGAAGGTTAAAAGATTTGTCCATGTTCTATGTGTATGTACCGTTCCGTCACAATATCCGTGACAATGCCCTTCCCTACTATCACAATAAACGATGTCAAAAAAAATAACGAGAGGGAGAGGAGGGTTGAACAACACCGTTCAACGACGCCCCCTACCTCGGATCGGGTACCTACCTCAATGAAGATACCAACAGAGCTCGAAAACCCTCCTATGTCCCGTCGACCTTGTCCGAATGAAAACAACGGACCTCCCGGTGGCGAAGGAAGAGATCGACTCCTACAGTTGCGTTGACGAGACCAGTGATGAAGAAAGACCTAGCGAAAACCTCCTGACGAAAAAACGAACCCAAAACCGTCAAACGAAAACCGACCGAAAACCCCGCCGGTGGCGACGGCACGATCAAACCGTACGGACGGCGCGCGGCACACGAGCACAGACCGCGCGGCCACAGTTGCGGTCAGCGCATCCTGCACGCAGCGGCGGCAAGGATGGCGCGCGGCGGACGGGCTGGCGAGCGGCGCGGGCGGCAGCACCTGGCACACGGCGTGAGCGGCAGGGCCTGGCGCGCACGAGCGACGCGGCACCTGGCCGCAAGCAGGCTGCGGCGCGGCTGCGTGGCGCCCGACAGCACTTGGGCAGCGGCACAGCTGTGCGGCGCCTAGCGGCGTGCGGGCAGCAGCGCGGCTGCGCGGTGCTCGGCAGCGCATGGGCAGCGGCGCGACGGCCTTGCCGCTAGGGCAACGGCGGCGGCGGCAGCCTTACGACTAGGGCAACGGCGTCGGCGGCAGCCTTGCCAACAACTCCGCCCAAAACCCTCTCTCCGACGGTAAAAATAAAAGAAACCCAACGAAACGGAAAAAGAACAACAAAACCCAAGAACTAACCTTTGTTCCGACGGGGAAGACGATGCGACTCCGATCTCTGATCTCCGATCTCCGGCAATGGTGGTGTTCCCGAATCCGGCCTCCAACGATGATGATGTTTCCGATTACGAAACCCGGCGCGCACAACGAGGAAGATGATCAAAGCCAATTTTGTAGAAAACGGAGATCTAGGGTTTTAATCTCAATTTCTTGTACGTACAAAATTCCTAATCCCTCCAATTTATAGAAGATTATAACTACTTTTCTCGAAATGCGTGCCAAAATATCCAAAACATCCCTCATTTGTTAGCACAGATTTCAAAGCACCACAAAGCCTTAACGGGTATTTAAAAAGCCTTTTCGGACCCTTTAATATTGAAAAATCATACCGGGAGATCCGTACATCGGATTTCCGATCCGATCGCACCGCCATTCTCCGTTTAACAAGCTCTACAACAGACGACCAAGTCCAACGAGAATGACACAAGAAGAAAATAAGGAAGACAGCACACACACCGAAAGAAACTCGAAGGAAAAAACCGTAGGCACTATAGTTTCTCGTCGCGAACTTCGTCAGGGCAACGGTAGGGGCCCGGTTCTTCGTCGAGTGACTCGTCGACGGATAGTTTGCGTTAGGAGGCGCTTTTCGCGACGCGGGGTTCCAGCAGTTAGCTGTTTTGGGACAGCGGGATATTGTTTTTGGGCCCGGTCTTTTCCTTTGTCACCGGGGCGTCGACTATTGCTCACGGTACACTTGTAAAATTCTCTTTTTTCGTATTTTGTTGTTTTTACATGGTTTTTCCTATGGGTATGTTTTAGGGGTAATGTTTACAGTATTTTTATCCTCCGGGTTATTGTTTGTCGCGGTGACAGTTTCAGTGGACCGTTTGTCTACACCCGAACAATGGTAAAATTGTTTGGGGCATGGTTTTGATCGGTTTGACGATCGGTGCGACAAATCGGACTCCGGAGGTGATTCTGGTAATTCGGAACAGAAGGGATTTTCCGCACAGTGGTTGAGACCACTGAAATTGCCGGTTGGGGGAAAAATATTGATTCATTTTATTTGGACATTTAGTAGGTCTCGGTAAGGTTCCGAAGGCTTAGGAGGGTCGTGAGCGCGATTATTTATCTCCTTTGAGGTGGGTACCCCGATCCGAAGAAGAGGACTCCGTTGAATGGGCTTTCAATTCAACCCTCCTCTTCTTCTCTGTTTTTGGTTAACGATATTTGTGTTGATAGTAGGATGCAGATTCGGTCATGGATAGAGTGACGGTATGATACACCAAACAGGATGAACATTAGCATGATTAACCCTTTCGCGTTATTACGTATTATTTGCTACACTCAGGCGACTGGTTGTCGCGGGAGAGCTATATACATATGAGATCGTCATGCTCTTAGCACTTTCACGAACACCAGCGGTTTGGCCACCACGTCGGTGTACTTTTCCGGAGAGGTGGTTTGTTTGACCCGTGATCCCTACGCAGCGATTTGCATGAGGGAACCCTTGTGGATATTGCGGTATCGCGGTCATAGCGATAGGGGTTGCACTGCACCAGTTTGATGAGCGAGATTATTATTATGCCTGAGGTCGCTAGACCAAGATGGCACGTGCTTTAAGATTCCTCATTCGGGGTCCGAATGGTAACGATATGGAGATATGGGTGACTCGTTACGGTTTGGTGTTCTCTTTTACTTACTGCATTTTACTTTATAGTTGACTTTATTATTTAGTCATTCTGTTATCCTAGTATATGTCACTGACTCCCACTGTGTGATAGGTTTAGTCGGGGTGGGGAGCAGGACAAAGGTGAGATCACGCCTAGGGAGTGATTGTGTTTCCTATAGTCTGGTAATATTCTTTTACCCTTTCTTTTGGATATTACATCATAGTTCATATATTTGCATGTAGATTGAGATATTGTGGATGATTGGATGGACTTGGGATTTTATTAGTTAGTTTGATACTTTTGAGACTATGATTGGACGTTGACTTTTTTGGATGCGTCCGGTGGATGTGGGCTTTTTAAAATAACAAAAAAGATTTACGAAAATGATATTTGAAAAGCCGAGTGTCGTGTGGGCACTATTTTTAAAACTTTATGGATTTATCATTTCAAACTACATATGCCGAGTGGGCGTGGTTTTCTATGTTTAAGTTAATTTAAATATTGTTACTCTGAGAATGAAAACTGTATGTGGTTGATGTATTATATGTGGTTGCGACGCCGTGCATATACAGGGGAGACTATGTCCATTTGCATAGAGAGATATTGTGTATGTGGCAGGTCTGTGCACGCGCCAGAGCAGGAGGTTTAAAAAAAAATAAAAAATATTTTCTAAAATTGAGCAGTTTTCGCTTTAAAATAGCTCCCGAGGCGTGACAGACTTCTGCTTGTTTTGTTTCAAAAATTTTATATTGAAAAAGTTCTGGAGCGGTTTAGGATGCATCATAGTAAACCCGTTGACACTCTAGTGGAAAAGAATCACACTTTGAGTCTTGATCAATGTCCTCAAATAGATAAAGAAAAAAAAACAAATGAGTAGAGTCCTTTATGCGAGTGCAATTTGCAACTTGATGTGTACTATGATGTGTACTCAACCTGACATCTACTTCGCTATTGGCTTGGTAAGTCGTTACTAGAGCAACCCAGGACCTGCTCATTGGCAACCAGTCAAGAGAATCCTTTGATACTTAAAGGGAACCAGTGATCTCATTCTCTGCTTCCAAACTGGGGACTGGAGATTGAAAAGAAATAGTGAAGCTGATTGGGGCGGTGATAGAGATGAGCACAGGTCCACTTCAGGCTATATGTTTATGCTTGGAGGTGGAGCAATTTTTTGGTACAGTAAGAAGCAAAGCTGCATTGCCTTGTCTACTATGGAAACGAAGTACGTTGCTTGTTCAACAGTCGTTAAGGAGGCTGTTTGACTGAGGAGATTTCTCCAGCACCTCGGCGTTGTGACTCAAACAGATGAGCCTGTTGAGATGTTATCTGACAGCATGGATGCCCTGGAGTATGTGAAGGACCCCAAGTATCATGGCAAAATTAAGCATATAGATATTCGTTTTTACTACATTCAAGAGATAACCAGGCCAGACGAGGTCACTCTTAGACATATCTCTACCGCTAGGATAGTGGTTGATCCGTTGACCAAGCCGATTGCCAGAGATATATTCTAGACTCACATTAGGAGTTTGGATCTTCACAGGTTTTAATGTATGGATATCATTGATACTTTTGTATTTTACACTTTCTTAATAGAAATATACTTTTCTTTTATGTGATTATGTAATTAATACTAATAGACACATATTACAATAAGTTACCAGCTCTGGTCAGCCCACTCACACAGCTGATTGCTGTGATGATCCGGATCTCCGCGAAGGTTTTGCGGTGTGATCAGCGGTTTCTGGAGACCTATGTTGTGTGATGGAGATGGTTGCGCGCAAATCGAACCTCAGGATTGGACCCGACGTGAATATTGGATCAAGTTTACCTATCCGAATGCCTTCGCCAAAATTTAGAAGTGGATTCGCACAAAACGGACATCGAATTTGGATTCGACGCGGAAAAACGATGAAAATAGGCTATTTGGATGTATTTTTCAGAGTCCGGACACCCGAAAACGGGCAACCGAAAGTTTTACAGTGTTTTCGGGTGCATGGAGGAGCCGTGGACCGCTGTGCGCCATGTGGCGACTTGTGAGTGGGCCGACGCAGCAGGCGCGGTCCACGGATCGCGCGCGGGCAGCGGGCAACGCACGCGCGCGAGGCTGGCGGTGCGCTGTCCCCGCGTGGGACACACGGCGCGCACCTATTCGTCGCGCCGCGCCCCGCCCATCCGAATCAAGCCGCGTGGCTTGATCCGGGCTGTCCGCCTGGGGTGCGGTGGCGGCCCGGATGGCCGCCACGTGTCGCGGGGCTGGGCAAGGCGGGCCGGGCTACTACTGTAGCAAGAACAGGGAATGGTTTTCCTCTTCTCTTCTTCACCTTGGGTTATTTAGTAGGTTTCTTCTCCCTCTTTGCTTCCTTTTGACACTTAGATTTTTGGGGGACACCTTCAAAGTATCCCACCAAACTTCCTCTTCATCTTCTTCAACAAAAGAAGGATCCAAGGAGGCCTTTTGAGCATCATCTTCCCCAAGAGTCATGCTTCCCCATTGTTGCTGTTTGTGGACTTCTCCGTCGCATTTCAGTGCATAAATTCCACAGAGCAAACCAGAGAGAGTTTTGATCTGATTTTTGGTTCTATACCTTCACAAGAGGTAGTCCTACGATTTTGGTATTCAACCCTTCACCTAGATCATGATATTTCGCAGAGTTTTTATCCCATCTTTGGGACCCTTTGTTTCAGCCTGGGATTATGGACAGTCATCAGTGTTTTGGCTGATCTGGACTGTAGGATGGGAGTTGTGGGATGATTTTTGTGAAGAAATTTCTAGGACTCGAAGATCTACAACATTGGTATGTATAATTTCTCCTCGATCTGAGTTTTTATTGGGATTTATTTACCATCTTTGGAACACCTTGCTGCATTCGTGCACAGATTGAATTTGTTGGATAGTTCATAGTATTTATGGGTCTTCTTCTTTATCCATGCATGGATTTTGGAGTTCTTTAGCTCGATTTACATCTAATCTCAACAAGAAATCCAATGGCACCTCTCTTGCTGGATTTGGAGTACGTTTGATTAGGTAACATTATCGATCTTCTCAGCTCTGTTTTACGGGTTACAACAGTGCAGATTTTGTTTGCCCCTTTGAGCATTAAGCCTTGGTTTGAGGATAACTTGGAGAATATTGGGTTTTTTTTAGAATTTCAAGTTGGGACATCTTCTTAACTTCAAGGTGAGCAAGTTCTCCTTTGTGTTATGTGGATAATTCCCTATGGAAAAGCCTCTAATTAAGCTTGGAAGTTCAAGCAAAGTTTATGTTAGCAGTTCTTGGGACAGCATGTAATATTTGGATGTTTTATTTATTAAAGAGAATTTCTTATGGTTATTTGGAGCTTTAAAGATATTCATATGATTAAGAACACTTCATTTTGATGTTTGAAGCTTCAATTGGAGGTATTGGATGTTACTTATGCATTTTATTTAGCTTATGCATACTTGCTGAAATTCTGGAATGTAACCGCGCAGCGTGTATTGCTTTAGTGATTGTGCCCAATACGTGTGGCGGATTTAGATGATTTTTTCGACATCGGATTCCAGAGAGGATAAGGATTACTCACGCCAAAATTCAACTTGATCGGGCTTTGGATCGATAATTTTCAGGTGGGTTGATTTGGTCTCCGAAATCGGCGGACGGTTCTCTAACTCTATTTGTTAGTAAGCATGCATGTTAAATGTACGTGTTTAATGAATTATTGGAACTTTGACCTAGCACCCCGCCATATGTTGCATGTGTAAACCAGACTAGTAGAGAACCCTCACTTGGGCTAGGTTCTTTTATGCTTTAGACATCCATACTTTACATCCTTATTCCCTGCACATAGTGTTTTCCTTGCCCGGGTAGTGGGCCGAGTGGTCGGGATTTTGTAGTGTAGGAAGCATGTTGCACTCGTGCTTGGGGGCTGAGTGGAGTCTGGTAGCTGTGGCTAGTCTTGTACTAGTGTCGGAAGCTGTTTGGGTAAACGGTGGTCCCGGGTCGTCGAGTATCCTCCGATCTATCGTCGCCACCGAGTTCGTGGCAGTAGCGTGCTTGTGTTAGCAGGGCCTTGGACCCAGAATCTTTTTGGACACACATGATTTCAGTAAACCAATGTTTCCTTCCAAATTTCGAAGGGTCGCCAGAGCCTGTTCTTGTTTGATTGGGCGAAGGCATTAGCCCTTCAGGGTTTGGGAATAAAATTTGTTTTCTAACTGATTTTTCTAAAAGAGCTAAAATTTATTAAAATGGGTTTTCTTGAATCAAGATAGTTTTATAAAAATGAACTACTTTTAGTCCTCACACCGAGTGGGTTCGAGTGAAAATGATTTTTAGTAATAAATATCACCTTTTTCTGTAAACTTCCTCACCCGAGAGGGTTCGAGTGATTTGGATTCTAAGGGTTGTTTTCTTCTTTGGGTCGAGAACAACTAGAGGCTATGCCTAGAGCCTGTTTTTGTTTGATTTGGGTTGTAGGTTCTAGTCTTTCGAGGTTTTCAGACTCTTCGTTGTCGTCGGCTGTGGAGTATCTCCAGCCAGTGAGTTATAGCATGTTGAGTTTGATGCCATGTTTTGGGAGCCGTTGGGTTGACGGCGGTCCCGACTGTTGAGTACCTCCGGCCAGTGGGTTAGTGTTGTGAGTTGGACATTGTCGATCTGATTGATCGTGGATTTGGATTATAGCCTGCATGAGCCATATGGAGCTCGACAGAGATGCGTGGATACTTTCCTCGGTGGGATCGTTCCCCTCGAGTGCCACTCCGGAGCGGGCCTGTTACTTTGCTATCGCAACTTGTCGATGCTGACCTCGTTGACTAGGCCTTTTTTGGGCAGTCATAGACGCCCTACATAAGTCTAGTCCTCCGTGGATGTAATGGCAGTAGGTGGGCGCAGGTTTGACTAGATCCTATGTGACAGTCAGTGTGATTGGGTTGATTGAGTATACTGGGATAGAGTCAATGCATCATTTTCATCTGTATCACCCTTTGAGCATAGTAGATAGAGGCATGATAGCTATAGAGTTATTTTTAGCTTTTTATCCTTTTCAGCATTTCTGTTATCTTATGCCTCTAGTAGATTTAGTGGGCAGATCGTTGGTCTTGGAGACAGTACCCACTGAGAACTACTGTAGGTTGTAGTTCTCACACCCTTTGTCGGTGACAGGTTTGCCGAAACTTTTTCCTCCGTTCCTGCTCTAGCTGGCGTGACCGACCAAGGATAGGGAGTCACGAGATAGGTCCCTACCACTGTAGTTCATTTTGGTGAGATAGATGTACCATTCCGGATTGTGGGATTCCATTGTACACTGATGTATTATTATTTTAGTTTATCTCCTTTTTTGGATTCATTGATGTTGTATAGGAGACTTTTTACTTCTACTATTCCTGTAGATCAGATTATGTATTATTTACAATTGGGAGATGGATATTGTACCTTTATTTCAGTTATACAGTGGTTTGGATGTTATTTTACAGCAGTTTATTTCTCGCTCTGATATCTATATAGTTGTAGTACTATCTTTTGCAGGTTGGACGCTTCGCCTATGCGGGGCTTTCCGTATGGGCGGCGGATCTGTTGGCGAGCTCGGGTCGCAGTTTCGACCCCGGGGCGTGACAATCGCTCTGGCACTTAGGTGGTGAGCAGGATGAGACTAGATAATCATATTAAACTCAGTAGTTGTAATATGATTGTTTTGTTCATAAATGTTATGAATAAAATGTTGATATAATTTTAAAGTTATCTTAATTAGTTTAAGATCAGACTCTGAGGAGTTGGATATGAGAATTCTTTTGTGAAATTTCATATCGAACCTATATAGCAGCCGAACCTAAATACTTAGGTTAAAGAGGTGACCTGAGTTTTGTAGTGGTTACGTACCTTAGTGGTGCCTAGACCAAGGTTCGCATGGCGTTTTAGAGCGTGACACGACCCATTGATTGGGAGCTCCACCATGACATATATATCGTACTGTATGTACTTATCGGCCAGTTAGTAGAGTGACATATATTCTTCCTTCTATATCATTGTGTGAGCACTAAATCTTTTATACCCTCAACTTAGAACTACGTTATGAAGTAGAGGTCCAATATAACTAGCTTAGCGTGTATTTTAGAGTCATGGAAAAATACGATCTCGCAGAGCATGTATAGTAAAGTGCTTGAATCGATACAGATTAATGTGAGTGGTTAAGGAAGATATTTCAATATATAGCACACCAGGTAAGTCTTGTGACTCATTGTCCGGGTGGTTATCTCAATAGTGTTACTTGAAATGATTATGAGTATAAGAAATGATTGTAGGGTAGAGCCCTGTGATTACAGGAGGGGGATTTGTGATGCTTAATCCAGTGTGCGTTGAAAAGTTTGGGGCATAGACGAATTAAATCACTGGTGTGCTATGTTAGTTAAGTGGTGACTTAATATAGCACTCCTACATTGCATTTTTTTCGTTAGGTCGCATGCTCCATTACCTGTATGAAGAGTAGAATGAGTGAGAGAAAATTGACCAATATGGCCACGTGGAAGATTGTTGCCATGTAGTGTGTCTACATTGGCTCATTCTAATTCAACCCAATCCACATGAGATGTGAATTATGATTTATCCTAATATGTTAAAGATAAGGATGAGTTATATATATATTATTAGTTAAGAAATATATATCATTATATCTTAATAGATATTCTTATCTGTATATGATGATCAAGATATTTTAAGAGATCCTGATAATCTATAAAAAGTAATCACTTTCTCTCATATTTGGTACGTAAGAAAAAGAGAAAGATTTTCTCTTTTCTCTACTATAAAAAGAAAAATTGAGAAGTTTGACGGTAATAACAATTTTGGCTTGTGGCAGATTAAAGTTCGAGTCGTTTTGGTACAACATGATTTGGACCAAACGATAAACGGGAAAGAAGCAAAGCCGGCGGAGATCATGGATGTGGCATGGGAGAAGATGGAGGAGAAAGCGTTGAGTACGCTTCATCTATTGTTAGCAGATGATGATCTTTACAACATAGCCATTGAGTCGACACCGGCGAAATTGTGGAAAAAATTAGAAGATTTGTACATGACCAAGTCCTTGACGAACAAATTGTATCTAAAGCAGCGACTGTTCATGCTGCGATGCAAGAAACGGTTAGCCTACATGAGTATATGAACGAGTTCAATAAGGTGGTGGCCCAGTTGACCAGTATTGGAGTCAATCTAGATGATAAGGACAAGGCGCTGATTTTACTTTTGTCGTTACCGGCAACATATGAGCATCTGGTGACCACGTTGTTTTATGGTAAGGAGACCATAAGCGTGGAGGTGGTCACGGCGGCTCTTCTCTCGAATGAGATACGAAAGATTACTCAGGAGTCCGGCATGCAGAGCCGTGATACAATTTTGATAGTAATAGCGAAGAATGAGGCAAAAACATTGGCTATCGGAAGTGGACAGAAGAAGCCGCTATCCAAGGTGGAGTGTTTCTATTGTCACAGAAAAGGTCGCATTAAGCGCAACTATCATAAGTTTAAAGATGACCTGAAAAATATAAAGCGGCAGAAAGGAAAAACTGTCACCGATCAGTACGAGGAGACGCTAGCAATGGCGCGAGCGGCAAAAATGGAGATGATCGATTCTGATGTGCTATATGCGGCGACTGGTGGTGCTAAAATTTCAGATGATGTGTGGGTGCTCGATTCGGCGTGTTCCTTTCATGTCTGGCCGGAGAAATAGTCTTTTGCCACCTATTAGTTAGTTAATTAAGGGAGGAAAAGCTCTGATAAGAAACGGGGCGGCATGCAAAATTTTAGGAGTAGGCACGGTGAAGATCCGGATGCACGATAGGGTCGTGAGGACGCTGACAAGTGTATGACACGTTCCCGGTTTGAAGCAAAATTTGATCTCACATTGGACTCGAAGGGTTGCAAATTTTCAGCTTCAGGTAGAACTATGAGGGTCCAAAAACGAGATCGGGTCATGTCCGAGGCAAACAAGTGTGGGAACTTATATGTTATGAACGGGAGCACAGTTAGAGCCGAAGCAAAGCCAATTTGGGTTTCAAAAGTTCGCAAAGATGCTGCTACTCAAGATGGAGTGGTGAATGCGGCAACATCAAGCAGCGGAGATAAGCTTAAGGTGGAGCTTGTGTGGTGAGCTCGGTGCAGCGATTGAAAATTATAAATCAAACCAAGATGGAGATTGTTAAGATTTGGTTAGATTTTTAATTAAATCTTAATTGGATTAGGATTATTATTTAAATCTGTTAGAGATAAATTAATTTGGATTTAAATATTAATTAGGGTATAATCCTAATTTAAATAGATTTGGATACATCTTGAGTAGAGCTTTATATATAGCTGCAATATAGAGAGCTTTTATATAGAGTACCATGAAGCCCATATGGCGTACTTGAGAGAAAGTTGGCCATGATTGTATGCACCTATTGCACGGGTGCATACAAGAGAAGTCTTCTTTTCGGTTTATAGAAGACGAGAGAAAGTTGAGAGAGATTTACGAAGAGAGCTCGAGTTGAAGTTACTCTGTGTAGAATATGAGTCAGGTGTAATTCTTTTTTTGGTTAATGAATCTTATTTCATTCGTATTTTTATTTTTTATTTTTTTCTCCTTTTTTGTGGTGATGTCGATTTCAATTACTATTGAGGAGACGGATTTATGGTAAAAGTCTAATTTGATATTTTTATTGCGTAATCCCAACAATCGGTACCGACTACTAGATTTCCAACAAAAAGTTCAGAACATTAAATGTCAACGTAAAAGTTTTAAGGACGGAGTGGAAAATTGATCACATGTTTGCAAACTACTATGCATTTTATTTTTTTTGTTTTTAATTGAAGTAAAACACTTTCTTCAGCAAAAAAAAAAAAATAATTAGCGTCATAAAATTTGTCAAACTCTCTAATTAATTTAATAAAATTTTCAGTTCAATTGAATGAAACAAGACAAATCAAAAATAAATGGAAATTATGGAAGCGTCAGGAAAAAAAAAAAAAGAAATAAACAAAAAAAGAGAAAGAAGGAGAAGGACTCAAATTTTTGCCTTGTTGTCCATCATCCGAGCACTCTTTCTAAGTCAAGGTATGCAAGTTGAAGTCTCCTCCTTTATCTTTAGTAGAAGATGAGAATTACGTTTGTGGGTCTATGCCCTGCTTTTTCCGTAAGCCTTTAATTAGAATCCTTTTAGTCAAGGTCAACTGACAAGTCTTGCAAGTTAAACTGTTACATCACAGATCATATACTACATAATGTCGCTCTTTCCTCCTTAATTTAAGCATTAGGACAAATTATTGTTAACGGTGTGCTTCCATTCCATGTCTACTCCATTCTACTTCCTCCTCTTCCTCTTCCTCTTCTTCAATTCTCATGCTCATGCCAATCATTCTCCTCCATGCCCTACAACCCAATTCTCATGTGGAAGTTTCACTGGGACTATTGAGTATCCTTTCTTCACAAACACCACAACTTCAGATCTGCAGTGTCAAAAGCTTCACCTCATCCAGTGTTTGTATCAGACACCATTGGTCCAATTCAATGGCACAGGATTCCTCTATATTATTAGAAATATTTCATATTTTGATAGGACAATTCTAGTTGATGATCTCAACCTTCACTCTAGCCCTTCGAATTCTAACTGTACTTTCCTCTACAGTTTCAAAAATCCTAGCCATATAATTAATAATCTTAGCCAACTTAGTTCACATATAAATGCCACCCTCTCTTCATTCAGCTGCAGTAGGCTAGAGAATGACTATTACCAGAACATTTTTGGCAATTTCCTCGGTCCTCTTTCTTGTAAGAATTACACCCTCTTCATTTACCAAATGCCAGAAGATCAACACCAGCAGAGTCATCTTCCTGCATATTGTTGGCACACTTTGGATCGTTGGTTTAACTGGAAGTTGTAATTTGGTGGAGATCACAAAGATAAGAACAACGGTGATGGCATCTCCGTACTATCGGGCGGTTTCTCTCGCAACTGGGATCTTCACCCAGATCACCCAGATTGCTTCAGTTGCCATGTTAGTGCTGATAACGATTGTACTACGAGTGCGGGTGGGCGCGATCCAAATCCGTCGTGCGGATGCACCAAGCAATGCTATGTAAAAGGTTCTCTTATGTCTTTCACTTATTTACGCACTTCGATCGATTGATCTTCTAAGCTTTTCTATCACCTTTTAAAAAGTTAATTGCTTGATGTGAATCAAATAGCTCCTGAATTATGCATGTTGGGAACTTCATGCGAATGTAACTTTTTTTCTGAAGGAGATCAATTAGTATATCATGTTCTATGCATAATTTAATGGGTTAATTTTGTTGTATGCGGTTGCAGGGAGAAAGAAGTTGGAAAAATGGATTGTAATAGGTAATTATTTCTCAAACTCTACTCTTATATATGTCTTCTTTTCTAGAATTGATATGATCATCCTGTTATACTCAGTAATATTCACAGAAAAAAAAATAAAAAAAAATTAATTAATTTTGTATTTAAAACTGAACTTGATTATTCCCAAAATTAAGAAAAATAGAATTTGGATGACTAGATTTGAATAGTGGAAATAAGAATAATACAATTTTAAAATAAAAATATTTTATCAACCATCAAAATACTAATAAAATAATAATTTGGTAAAATAATTAATTAATTAATTAATTAATTATGAATATTATATAAGATAACAGAGAATCTTAATTGACTATAAGAAGTAAGTTAATATATTAATTATTTAATTAACTAGTTAATTATAATTAAAAAATTAATTGCCCAACTAATTAATTAAATATTTATCAAATTAATAAGTTAAGTGATTAATTAGTTATCTAATTAATAAATAAATTTGTATACGATCCATTAATTAACAATATTTCATAATTTTTTACAGCTTAAATAATAATTTTAGTTGGGAAATAAGAAAAGGAAATCATAATTCCATCTATTATTGTTGGTAACATGTTAAAAATTAAGGAACATAAAATATTAATAATGTTGGTTGAATAAGGGGACAAAAATTACTTAAGGCTCCGTTTGGTGAGCGTAATAAGAGGGGATAAGGACTTATCCTTTCCAGTTATACCCAAACGCTATTTAGCAGGGGTGGAAACAGCTGTTCTCGTCTTTCTGGAATAAGCTGGTATAAGACTGAAATTACTATTTCAACCTTTTCCTGTAACATGGCTTGTTCCCATTTGAGAATAAGCTTAATTAAATTAATATAATTTTAATTATTATTTTAACTCTTTAATTAATCCAATATTTTAATTAATTTAATTATTTTATTAACTAATTATTTTAGTATTTAGATAATTAACTAATTATTTAAGACAATTAAAATTAAAATTTTTAACATTTATAAATTTTAAAATTTTAAATTTTAAATTTTATAGCTTTTAAAATTTTTAACTTTAATTTTTAATAAATTTATCATATAATTTTAATAAATTATATGATAAATTTTTTTAATAATTTTTTAAATATATAAGTAAAATATAAATTTTAATAATTTTTTAAATAAATATTTTAAATTAAATATTTAAAATCATATCAGTAAAATTTTAATCATAAATTAAAATTTTAGCCATTTTTATTCTTCTTATTCCTCTTTAACTTACCAAACACAATTTTCTTTATACCCGGAATAACTCTTAAACCCAACCAAACAGAAATTTACACTAGTTCCTGCTAATACCATAACTTATACCTATCCCCGGTATAACTAAATTTTTCTTATCCCCGAACCAAACGTAGCCTTAGAGCATATTTTGTTGGAATGATTTAAAGTTTGGAATAATAATCAAAATGAATTATTTTTATTATTAGTGTTTTGTTTAAAGAATTAACATTCTGATTTGATCTCGGAGGAAATTGAATTCTTCCAAAATGACTCCCAACATAGAGGTGGGAACGAATTTTGATTCCGGAATGGATTGAGAGATATTTGAATTTTAGATATAGCTTTACATTTTGAATTGCAAATTTAAAGCATGAATCTCAATTTGAATTTAAATTTTGATTACAAATTTAGATAGTAAATTAAATTTGTGTTATTTAAATAATAATAATAAGTTAATTCTGATTTCAAATCGCATTGTGAACCAAACAAATTAAAAAGTTCATCATTTCGTATTTTATTCCGGTCCATTCTAATTTCTACTCCGAATTGGATTTCTATTTTGAACCAAACATTAAGTATTTGATAAAACTTTTTTTTGGTGGAAACAAATTTTACAATTTCTAGTATTTGGATTGAATATAGTGAAAAGTAGTTTTCGAATGATGCTTGTTTAGTTGGATGAAAAAGTTGGTAAAAAGTTATTATTTTTTATTTGATTTATTTAATTATTTAATATAAGTTTCTATATAAAATATATTATAAACAATATTTTTATATTATACATTATATAAATATAAATTTTTATTTTTATTTTTTATTAAATATTCATTTATTAAATATTATATATGTAATAAATAACATATTTTATAAATGTGCTGGTTGGGAAAAAATTAATGCAAAGTGGAGTGGCTCAAAATAATCTTCTATTAACTTATATTAATTTTCATATTTGTTTGTCCTGTGATGTTTTTTTCTTCAATTTTAATCCTCATATTTGTATTCTTTTCATCTGCTAGTAATTTTTGAATCGAATCGCACGTTGGTTACATTTTCTTCTCATCTAGTAGTAATTTTTGAATTGAACAGTATTTTGATTAAATTTTCTTCGTTGGACCAAATATGTTTAACTCATCTGCTAGTAATTTTTGAACCGATCTGCATGTTGATTAAATTTTATTTCTTAAACCGAATCAGTTCAATTTTTATTCTCTTTTTTTTCTTCTCTAATCAGAGAATCTAACCAAATTCAATTTTTCTTTTTTAAGATACCATCTATATATTATACTATTTATTCTATTCTATTAATTCCCGTGTGAATGTGCACTGGTAATTTCTGTTTAATTTATGCAATTATGGCATTCTCAATTATTTTTATTAAACAATTTTATTCTCAATTATTTTCATTGAACCAGTCCTTTCTCAGTTATTTTCATTAAACCGGTCATCTTCTCAATTGTTTTCATACTCTCTAACATCTTTTTAGAGATTGATGAATAAAATATTCAATTACTTAATAATTATTAGTGTCTTTTAGTGTTTTTATAAATTTTTACATTTTTTTTAAAAAAATAAATTATGGTTATTGAGTATAATGTGTCTTTTAGTATTTTTATAAGTATTTTTTAGTATTTTTATAAATGTCTTTTAGTTTTTCTATAAAAATTATGAGTGAATTAATATATAGAGAAGTTGAAAGATATTTTGAGAGCCTCTATATATATATATATATATATATATATATATATATATATATATATATATATATATATATATATATATATATATATATATATATATATATTCAAATATTTTTTATTTTTTTTTGTCAAATTTTAGAATAATTTTATTTACATTGAGATTTTTTTTCCTAATACGGGTGAGATAATATTGGATTTTTACTAATTGATTTGATAAAAATAATTTAGTTAGTATGTCAAATAAAATTATTATTTATGCTTTTTTTTTTTTTTTTTAGTTTTTGTTTATTCAGTTGATTATATTTTGAGCTTTACAATAACAACTATTTAACTATTTGTTATAAAGCACAATTACTACATTATATTAATTAATTATAAATTTAAAAATAATATATATTTAATATTTTTTATAATATTAATTATTAAAAAATATTATTTAAAATTATTATTTCAATAATATTTATTCGCTGCATTTTACGAAGTCAGCACTAGTTAATAATAATAAAGCAAGTCGTCTACAAAGTCACTTGAAAAAGAGGCCGTAGACTCTCCTTAGCCCCAAACAAAAACTTGATTTTTTTTATTAAAATATGTAAAATATTTTAGATATGTCCAAACAGCCCATTAGTCAAAAAGGAGGAATAAACTTTTAGTTTCTGCACTTAATATTAAATGAATTAAATTCTTAATTTTAATATTTTTTTAAAATTCTAATTTTTTTATTTTGAATAAATTTATTTTATTTTTAATATTAAAATCCCACTAAATAGTTTTATCCGAAACCAAATTTGCCCTAACCAAGAGTGTATGAAGCGACCAACCTTTTCTAGGGTAAATAGCAAAGAGCTTGATGGTAGGTATTCTAGATTCTAAGTTCGAAATTTAGTTGATTCATATTTTTAATTAATTTTATTTTCTAAAAAAATAAACAAAACAGATAGTATATTTCCTTATATGCATATATTTATGGGGAATATATAAGTGTACACCCCCAAGGGGTGTACATCTCACACCCCCACCCATCTAAGGGTGGGGGTGTGATGAGGGGTCACTTGAGGTGACCCCTAAAAGCCACCCCCACCCTTAAATGGGTGGGGGTGTAGGATGTACACCCCTTGGGGGTGTACACCTAGCATTTCTCTTATTTATGTATTCACATTTTTTGAGACATGTTTATGGACTCACATTGTGTTACGCAATCAAAACAGGAACTTCGGTGGGCGCATCTACTGCACTGTTTCTATCCGTCATGTTCATTTTACACTGCAGGCGTAAGAGTAGTATGCACCGTTCGCCCTCCTCGAATCGCCTCATCACTAACACTCCCTTTGAGCCGCACTGCATCGACCCTGATCTGTGCAGCACCAATTACAAGACCCACATCTTCTCCTACGCTGAGCTTCACGAGGCCACCAACGGCTTTTCTTCCTCACAGGAAATCGGTGCTGGTGGCTTCGGCGCCGTCTACAAAGGTAAATTTGGAGCTCCATATCACGAATTTAGACGAAATTGCTTAAAAAGTCCGCGCGGCGCTCGCCTTCCTTCGCAAAGTGAGCAAGTCTATACCTTCTCTTGCGAATCTTTACCTACTCGTCCTAAGTTAAAGTGCAAGAAAGAGAGTTTAAAGTAAGAATGATCAGTTGTACTTTTCTACTAATTCCAGAAATATAATTCTTCTTCTTCAAACTCTCTCTCTTGCACTTTAACTTAGGACGAGTAGGTTCAGATTCGCAAGAAGAGGTGTAGGTTTGCTCACTTCGCAAAAAAAGCGGCCGCTGCGCGAATTTTTTAAACAATTTTGCTTAAGTCCGTGACATCCAGCTAGAGATGAAATGGCCGCAATACTCAAATTTATGGCACTCCAATGGTCTGATAGCTAGTGTATTATGATTGAGTTGGATTATAATAATACCTTTGGTATTTATGTCTTACAGATATTTTTATAAGTTTGGAATATAATCATATCGAATTCGTGTCCGGCGCGCAAATTCCTGATGCATCCGATTAAAAAAAAAAATGTATTAATTTTATTTTATTAACTTACATTTGTATGAAAAATACAATAATAAGAATTGCTTCTATTTTCATTTAGGGCCTTTTAAATTAGATTTTTGTGCATTTTAAGTTCTGAAGCTCCTTTAATTTCTCTTATTAGAACATAATCTTATTCATATGTAAGATAATAAAAAGTAGTTAGTGCCTTTGTAGGACAAGTTAAGCAAGCATCTATATATTGCAAGGTTAATTAATTTGTGTTATTCTCTCTCTCTCTCTATATATATATATATGCAGGGCAGCTTAGAGATGGACGAACAGTAGCTGTGAAGCGTTTATACGAGGCCAGCTACAGGCAAGTGGAGCAGTTCATGAACGAGATCGACATCCTCTCCCACCTCCGCCATCAAAATCTCGTCAGCCTCTATGGCTGCACCTCCCGTCGGTGTCATCAGCTCCTCCTCGTCTACGAGTTTATGCCCAACGGAACCGTAGCTGACCACTTACACGAACACCAAGCATGCGAGCAGCAACTTACGTGGCCTATCCGCATGCGGATCGCCATCGAGACAGCCGACGCCCTCACCTATCTTCACTCTATCAACCCGCCCATCGTCCACCGCGATGTCAAAACCAAAAACATCCTTCTAGATGCCGACTTCCACGTGAAGGTTGCCGATTTTGGGCTGTCGCGGCTGTTTCCGACGGACGCCACGCACGTGTCGACCGCGCCCCAGGGCACACCGGGCTACGTGGACCCAGAGTACCATGCGTGCTTCCAGCTCACCGACAAGAGCGACGTCTATAGCTTCGGGGTAGTTTTGGTGGAGCTCATATCGTCGAAGCTAGCAGTGGATCTCAGCAGGTCTCGCAACGAGATCATTCTCGCCAACATGGCGATCGACAGGATCCAACGATGTGAATTGGACAAGTTGGCGGATCCAGCTCTTGGTTTCGACTCAGATTGGGTGATGAGGAAGATAATCACCATGGTCGCGGAGCTCGCCTTTAGGTGTTTGCAACGTGACAGGGAAATGAGGCCATCGATGAAGGAGGTTCTTGAGGTGTTGAGAGGGATAGAAGATTGTGCCTGCGAGATGGGGAAAGACAAAGAAGGCAATGTTGGCGCAGGGGACCAAGCCAGATTGCTTAAGAACTCAACAGCATTTTCACCAGATTCTGTATCGCACAAGTGGGCGAGTAGGTCTACTACACCAAACACTAGTGAGTAGGATGTGCGACATTAATGGGGGGCTAGTCTGGTTCTTGTTAGTTAATCTTACAAATACAATCTCTTGGTTTAAAGGTTTCATTACCTGCATTATAATGACACTACAAAAAATATGACGTTTAAGAATTTTTTTTTTAGCAGTTAAGGATGTTTTTAAATGTTCCTAAAAAATTTAGCTACGCATTGCAAAGCATCGTTTAAAACATCTGCAAATAAAGAGTCGTCATATGTTTACTGGCGCTTTAACCTTGCGTCGGTAAATATTTCTTGACGTTATAAGCATTAGAGAATATAATATTTGACGCTATGAAACGTCGGAATTTTCTGATGCTCTGAAGCGTCAAAATAAGTAATATTCTTAAATTTTCTGGCGCTTTGAAGCGTCGGAATACAGGCAAATTACAGTACGTCCAATAAATATAACTTGAAACACAACCTCTTAACAGTTCCATTGCATGTCATTTCAACATAACCATTCATCTGTATCATTTACCTAGTATAAGTTAGGAATTTTTTTATTAAAATCTGTTAGGATTTGATTATATTTGTAGTTGAATTCTAGTTGGATTAAGATTAATATTTAAATCTTAAAGAGATAAGTTTGTTAAAATTTAAATATTAATTAGAATAAAAATCTATTTAGACTAGGATTTGAATAACTTTTGATGTAACCTATAAATATAGCATATGTGTTATTATTTTAAGATGGTGTTAACGTGGTCACACCCATGGAGACGGTGGTGGTAATACCCATGGAGGCGGTGGGGGCTAGAATTTAGCCACACCCATATAGTGGTATCTACACCCACGGTGGTGGTAACACCCATGGAGGTGGTGGGGGTTAGGATTTAGCCACACCCATAGTCTTCTAGGTTTATAGAAGACGAGAGAAATAAGTCTTCTAGGTTTATAGAAGACGAGAGAAGGGTGAGAGAGATTCAGGAGGAGGGCTCGGGTTGAAGCTACTCTATTGCAGAAGAGGAGTCGGTGTAATCGGTGTAATTCTTCTCTTGGTTAATGAATCTTATTTCACCCGCATATTTTCTGTTTTGTTTTTCTTCTCCTTGGTGGTTGTGCTAATTCCAGTTTTGTTGAGAGGACGGGTTTATGGTAAAAATCCGATTTGACGTTTCCGCTGCGGAATCCCAACTCTAGGCGGTACCAGAGCGGATTGCTGTATCGAAGCGGGTTGCGGATTCAGAGAATCTGGTACCGGGGCAAGTACCGGATTTTTCCAACAATTGGTATCAAAGCTAAAGGTTGGCGATCCTCAGGAGATATCGACATCAGAGTACTGGATTACCGATCATCACGGGAGGCGATCACAATTTGATCTCACTAGGCGTGTTGGACTCGAACTTATGTAATTTTTCGGCTTCAGGTGGAGCTAGAGAGTCCAAAAGCGAGATCGGAGATGCAGTCGCTCAAGGTGGAGCGAAGGAGAGCTCGATGTAGCGGTTGAAGAATACAAATCAAATCAAGGTGGAGATTGTTAGGATTTGATTATATTTGTAGTTGAATCCTAGTTGGATTAAGATTAATATTTAAATCTTAAAGAGATAAGTTTGTTAAGATTTAAATATTAATTAGAATAAAAATCTATTTAGACTAGAATTTGGATAGTTTTTTATGTAAGCTATAAATATAGCACATATGTTATTATTTTAAGGTGGTGTCAATTAAGATAGCCACACCCACGATGGTGGTAATACCCATGAAGGTGGTGGGGGCTAGAATTTAGCCACACCCATATAGTGGTATTCACACCTATGATGGTGGTAACACTAATGGAGGTGGTGGGGGCTAGGATTTAGCCACACCCATAGTCTTCTAGGTTTATAGAAGACGAGAGAAGGGTGAGAGAGATTCAGGAGGAGGGCTCGGGTTGAAGCTACTCTATTGTAGAAGAGGAGTCGGTGTAATCGGTGTAATTCTTCTCTTGGTTAATGAATCTTATTTCACCCGCATATTTTCTGTTTTGGTTTTCTTCTCTTTGTGGTTGTATTGGTTTCAGTTTTGTTGAGGAGACGGGTTTATGGTAAAAACCCGATTTGACGTTTCCGCTGCGGAATCCCAACTCTAGGCGGTACCAGAGCGGATTGCGGTATCGAAGCGGGTTGCGGATTCAGAGAATCTGGTACCGGGGCGAGTACCGGATTTTTCCAACAAAATTTGTTATAATTGAACGAACTGAATTGCTCACTTTCCCGTCTCCTCGATGCGTTTTTTCTTACGGATAAAACATGACAGTACTAGAGTCATTATTTTTCAAATTTTCTGGATCGGAATGTAATTGTTTGAAGTAGTAATTTTTTTTTTAAAAAAAAAGAAACTTGTTGGTATATATGGATTGTATCTGCTTAGCTTTGGATTAAATTTGTAGTGAATTGTTCCTCTTTTGGTTAAATGAGAAGTGATTTTCCTTCTATCAGCTTAGTTATGTCTTACTGTGATTTTAAATTTGTTATTAGTTACCTTGTATTCACTCTATATCTTTTGAATGACATTGCCAGCTCATACGCTTCGTGTTAGCGAGAAGGAGCGTTTGTTATAACAAACTGCTATTAGAGACGGACTGTTTGTTTGGGTATTTAAGACATCGACGAAATTTGAGATCGAGAAATTTGATCGTTCCAGAAGTTTCGCTCTACGGCAAGTTGTCGTTCTGATGCAGCTGAGGTTGCAAAATGCGTAACTGGAGAATGAGAAGATTGACACTTCAGAGAACCCCACGATTTTGCTCATTAAGTCAGGCGACCAAATTCAAAAATTCCGTATATTTGGTTTGCACGTGCAGCAGCACTTTCAGGAGCTTTTAGGGTTTTGGTGGAGAAGACAGAAAATTCAAGCCAAGGTGGAGATTGTTAGATATGTCTCGAATTCTAGAACCGGAAGGTTTTTTTAACCCTATTCTGTTTTGCTTATCCAATTAGATAAGTTTGAATTATGCCTAATCTTATTAAGATTATTCCTAATCTTATAAGTGGATTCGTATTCCTAGTTGTATTAGGATTTATCTACTATTATAAATATATCATTATTCCATTAATTTAGTGCGGCGGATGAGGAGTATGGGTGTATTTTGAGATTAGGATTTTGTGAGAGAGGCATATTTTGTACACCACTTTGATTATAATGGAAGTCTCTGCTCCGTTTTCGTCCGTGGACGTAGGCCAGTGGCCCAACCACGTAAATATTATGTGCTTTATTTTTCTTCTCTCTTTCTCGATTCTCTTTTGGTATTTTTGTGCCCAATGAACTAGCTAGATCCTTTCCGCGTTTTTGTCGTAACACTTCGGACAAGGATACTTATATGTAACATTGCAAGTAAGTTTATCTTCATTGCTGATGCAACCTACCGAATTTGAAAGATTTTTAATTCATGTGTAATTATGACAAAGTGCTTCCCAAAAATGAAAGGAAAGGATTAAGTGTGCCAAATGACAACTCCTCACGATCAGTTGTTTCAGACTCAAAAGTGAATAGCTTTTATTTGTGTTGTATGCTACTAGTTTGACATGAGTCAGTTCCCTATTTTTCTTAATTATTTTTTCTAGCATTTAAATTTATCAATCCCTTAGTTCTAGAAACAAGCTATTTATATATGTAACTGTTTCTTTCACTTGGCATGTAATATATTTTTGAGTTAATTACACTGATAAACTTAACTAGATTTTTTTGTTTGTTGCCTCTTTCTTTCTTTTTCAAATACCATAGTAACCATTATACGCTATTAGTAATAAGTGATATTCAGTGCTGATTAATAAATAAGAGTGTGGTCTACCAATTCGGAACCTTATGCACGGTGGGTTAGCCGGCTTTAGGCCGTCACGGATGGTTATGTTTATGAAGATCTTTAAAATGAAGGACGACCTTTGCCTCCATCTTTAGGAGTTGGAAGAGTTCAGGCTGCTCAACATCCTTGCCTTTTCCGCCGGGGAGATACCTTGTCTCACTCCGATCGGCTTTTAAGGGTGGTCAGGTGTTTCGTTTTCCATCAAGGCTAGCAAGATCCTCCGATCATGACTGTTCCTTCTTTGAAACACTTTTGTATTTGTTATTTTGACTAATATATATATCGGTTTGTTAAATATGAAGCTCTTGTCCATCTCTTTACCCCACATCTTTCCATACCGATGTATGATAGTGTTTCAAATATTTCTCATTGATCGGCTTATCGCTTTCCGATCCATCCAATATTTCTAAGTAGTAGGAATTTCTCCTTGTTATTTGGTTGACTCGGAATGGTCCTTCCCAATTTGGGGACCATTTTTCAAACAATCGGTTCCTTTTGCCGATGGGTAGCGTCAGCTCTGACACCAAGTGTCCCACGCTGAACGACTTGGCCTTTACTTTTTTATTGTATGCGTTTTGAACTCGGCTTTGGTAGGCTCGTAGATGTTCGAGCACTGTTAGCTGAGTCTCGCATACCTCGCTCAACTCTTCATTTATCAAGAGCTCATATTCTTGATTACTCAGGTCACGTTGCCTTTCGACGCTTAGAGACGAAATCATAATTTCGGTCGGTAATACAGCCACATGTCGGTAGACCAAGCGAAAAGGAGTGACTTTTGTGGCGGTCTTCATGGTTGTTCGACAGGCCCACAGAACTTCAGACAATTTCTTGTGCCATTTCTTTAGGTGTTTCTCATTGTGTCGTTTCGTCAAATTTATGACCACCTTGTTCATTGCCTCGACCTGCCGGTTAGCTTGAGCGTAGTAAGGAGACGAATTCAACAACTTGATTCGTCTCGCTTCTAAGAATCGAATGAATGTCTCGCTGGTGAACATTGTTCCTTGATCAGTTGTTATGGTCTCCGGAACACCAAACCGATGCAAAATCGATTCTTCAACAAATAGAATAATATCCTTTTGAGTGGCCTGCCTTGTTGGCCTAGCTTCTACCCATTTCGTAAAGTAATCCACAGTTATTATTAAAAATTTGTGCCCTGCCGAAGAGTTCGGCTGGATCTTGGCTATCAGATCCATGACCCAGTACCCCTGAACAGCCATGGCTTTTCAGGGGTTGTAGTTCTCACACCCTTTGTCGGTGACAGGTTTGCCGAAACTTTTTCCTCCGTTCCTGCTCTAGCTGGCGTAACGGACCAAGGATAGGGAGTCACGAGATAGATCCCTACCAGTGTAGTTCATTTTGGTGAGATAGATGTACCATGCATTCCGGATTGTGGGATTCCATTGTACACTGATGTATTATTATTTTAGTTTATCTCCCTTTTTGGATTCATTGATTTTGTATAGGAGACTTTTTACTTGTACTATTCCTGTGGATCAGATTATGTATTATTTATATTTGGAAGATGGATATTGTACCTTTATTTCAGTTATGCAGTGGTTTGGATGTTATTTTACAGCAGTTTATTTCTCGCTCTGATATTTATATAGTTGTAGTACTATCTTTTGCAGGTTGGACGCTTCGTCTATGCGGGGCTTCCCGTATGGGCGGCGGATCTGTTGGCGAGCCCGGGTTGCAGTTTCGACCCCGGGGCGTGACAATCGCTCTGGCACTTAGGTGGTGAGCAGGATGAGACTAGATAATCATATTAAACTTTAGTAGTTGTAATATGATTGTTTTGTTCATAAACGTTATGAATAAAATGTTGATATAATTTTAAAGTCATCTTAATTAGTTTAAGATGAGACTCTGAGGAGTTGGATATGAGAATTCTTTTGTAAAATTTCATATCGAGCCTATATAGCAGCCGAACCTAAATACTTAGGTTAAAGAGGCGACCTGAGTTTTGTAGTGGTTACGTACCTTAGTGGTGCCTAGACTAAGGTTCGCATGGCGTTTTAGAGCGTGACAGCTCCACCATGACATATATATCGTACTGTATGTGCTTATCGGCCAGTTAGTAGAGTGACATATATTCTTCCTTCTATATCATTGTGTGAGCACTAACTCTTTTATACCCTCAACTTAGAACTACGTTATGAAGTAGAGGTCCAATATAACTAGCTTAGCGTGTATTTCAGAGTCATGGAAAAATACGATCTCGCAGAGCATGTATAGTAAAATGCTTGAATCGATATATATTAATGTGAGTGGTTAAGGAAGATATTTCAATATATAGCACACCAGGTAAGTCTTGTGACTCATTGTCCGAGTGGTTATCTCAATAATGTTACTTGAAATGATTATGAGTATAAGAAATGATTGTAGGGTAGAGCCCTGTGATTACAGGAGGGGGATTTGTAATGCTTAATCCAGTGTGCGTTGAAAAGTTTGGGGCATAGACGAATTTAGTCACTGGTGTGCTATGTTAGTTAAGTGGTGACTTAATATAGCACTCCTACATTGCATTTTTTTCGTTAGGTCGCATGCTCCATTACCTGTATGAAGAGTAGAATGAGCGAGAGAAAATTGACCAATATGGCCACGTGGAAGATTGTTGCCATGTAGTGTGTCTACATTGGCTCATTCTAATTCAACCCAATCCACATGAGATGTGAATTATGATTTATCCTAATATGTTAAAGATAAGGATGAGTTATATATGTTTTATTAGTTAAGAAACATATATCATTATATCTTAATAGATATTCTTATCTGTATATGAGGATCAAGATATTTTAAGAGATCCTGATAATCTATAAAAAGTAATCACTTTCTCTTCTATTTGGTACCTAAGAAAAAGAGAAAGATTTTCTCTTTTCTCTACTATAAAAAGAAAAATTGAGAAGTTTGACGATAATAACAATTTTGGCTTGTGGCAGATTAAAGTTCGAGTCGTTTTGGTACAACATGATTTGGACCAAACGATGAACGGGAAAGAAGCAAAGCCGGCGGAGATCATGGATGTGGCATGGGAGAAGATGGAGTAGAAAGCATTGAGTACGCTTCATCTATTGTTAGTAGATGATGTTCTTTACAACATAGCCATTGAGTCGACACCGGCGAAATTGTGGAAAAAATTAGATGATTTGTACATAACCAAGTCCTTGACGAACAAATTGTATCTAAAGCAGCGACTGTTCATGCTGCGATGCAAGAAGCGACTAGCCTACATGAGTATATGAACGAGTTCAATAAGGTGGTGGCCTAGTTGACCAGTATCGGAGTCAATCTAGATGATAAGGACAAGGCGCTGATTTTACTTTTGTCGTTACCGGCAACATATGAGCATCTGGTGACCACGTTGTTTTATGGTAAGGAGACCATAAGCGTGGAGGTGGTCACGGCAGCTCTTCTCTCGAATGAGATACGAAAGATTACTCAGGAGTCCGGCATGCAGAGCCGTGATACAATTTTGATAGTAATAGCGAAGAAGGAGGCAAAAACATTGGCTATCGGAAGTAGACAGAAGAAGCCGCTATCCAAGGTGGAGTGTTTCTATTGTCACAGAAAAGGTCACATTAAGCGCAACTATCATAAGTTTAAAGATGACCTGAAAAATATAAAGCGGCAGAAAGGAAAAACTGTCACCGATCAGTACGAGGAGACGCTAGCAATGGCGCAAGCGGCAAAAATGGAGATGATCGATTCTGATGTGCTATATGCGGCGACTGGTGGTGCTAAAATTTCAGATGATGTGTAGGTGCTCGATTCGGCGTGTTCCTTTCATGTCTGGCCGGCGAAAGAGTCTTTTACCACCTATTAGTTAATTAAGGGAGGAAAAGCTCTGATAAGAAACGGGGCGGCAGATCCGGATGCACGATAGGGTCGTCAGGGCGCTGACAAGTGTATGACACGTTCCTGGTTTGAAGCAAAATTTGATCTCACATTGGACTCGAAGGGTTGCAAATTTTCAGCTTCAGGTAGAACTATGAGGGTCCAAAAACGAGATCGGGTCATGTCCGAGGCAAACAAGTGTGGGAACTTATATGTTATGAACGGGAGCACAGTTAGAACCGAAGCAAAGCCAATTTGGGTTTCAAAAGTTCGCAAAGGTGCTGCTACTCAAGATGGAGTGGTGAATGCGGCAACATCAAGCAGCGGAGATAAGCTTAAGGTGGAGCTTGTCTGGTGAGCTCGGTGCAGCGATTGAAAATTACAAATCAAACCAAGATGGAGATTGTTAAGATTTGGTTAGATTTTTAATTAAATCTTAATTGGATTAGGATTATTATTTAAATCTGTTAGAGATAAATTAATTTGGATTTAAATATTAATTAGAGTATAATTCTAATTTAAATAGATTTGGGTACATTTTGAGTAGAGCTTTATATATAGCTGCAATATAGAGAGCTTTTATATAGAGTAGCGTGAAGCCCGTACTTGAGAGAAAGTTGGCCATGATTGTATGCACCTATTGCACGGGTGCATACAAGAGAAGTCTTCTTTTGGGTTTATAGAAGACGAGAGAAAGTTGAGAGAGATTTACGAAAAGAGCTCGAGTTGAAGCTACTCTGTGTAGAAGATGAGTCAGGTATAATTCTTTTCTTGGTTAATGAATCTTATTTCACCCGTATTTTTATTTTTTATTTTTTTCTCCTTTTTTGTGGTGATGTCGATTTCAATTACTATTGAGGAGACGGATTTATGGTAAAAATCTAATTTGACATTTTTATTGCGTAATCCCAACAATCGGTACCGAGTACTAGACTTCCAACAAAAAGTTCAGAACATTAAATGTCAACTTAAAAGTTTCAAGGACGGAGTGGAAAATTGATCACATGTTTGCAAACTACTATGCATTTTATTTTTTTTGTTTTTAATTGAAGTAAAACACTTTCTTCAGCAAAAAAAAATAATTAGTCATAAAATTTGTCAAACTCTCTAATTAATTTAATAAAATTTTCTGTTCAATTGAATGAAACAACACAAATAAAAAATAAATGGAAATTATGGAAGCGTCAGGCAAAAAAGAAAAAATAAACAAAAAAAAAAAAAAAAAAAAAAAAAAAGGGAGGACTCAAATTTTTGCCTTGTTGTGCATCATCCGTTCACTCCTTCTAAGTCAAGGTATTTAAGTTGAAGTCTCCTCCATTATCTTCAATAGAAGATATGAGATTTACTTTTGTGGGTCTAAGCCCTGCTTTTTCCCTAAGCCTTTAGTGAAGGTCAACTGACAAGTCTTGCAAGTTAAACTGTTACATCACAGATCATATACTACATAATGTCGCTCTTTCCTCCTTAATTTAAGCATTAGGACAAATTGTTACCGGTGTGCTTCCATTCCATGTCTACTCCATTCTACTTCCTCCTCTTCCTCTTCCTCTTCTTCAATTCTCATGCTCATGCCAATCCTTCTCGTCCATGCCCTACAACCCAATTCTCATGTGGAGGTTTCACTTGGACTATTGAGTATCCTTTCTTCACAAACACCACCACTTCAGATCCGCAGTGTCAAAACCTCCACCTCATCCAGTGTTTGTCTCAGAGAACAATGGTCCAATTCAATGGCACAGGATTTCTCTATGTTGTTAAAAATATTTCATATTTTGATAGGACAATTCTAGTCGAAGATTCCAACCTTTACTCTAGCACTTGGAATTCTAACTGTACTTTCTTCTACAGTTTCAAAAATCCTAGCCATATTAATAATCTTAGCCAACTTACTTCACATATAAATGCCACCCTCTCTTCATTCAGCAGCAGTAGGCTAGAGAATGAACATTACCAGAACATTTTTGGCAATCTCCTCGGTCCTCTTTCTTGCAAGAATTATACCCTCTTCTTTTCCCAAATTCCAGAAGATCAACACCAGCAGAGTCATCTTCCTGCATATTGTTCGCTCACTTTGGATCGGCGGTTTAACTGGAAGTTGTCATTTGGTGGAGATCACGAAGATAAGAACAACGGTGATGGCATCTCCGTAGTATCGGGCGGTTTCTCTCGCAACTGGGATCTTCTCCCAGATTGCTTCAGTTGCCATGTTAGTGCTGATAACGGCTGTACTACGAGTGCGGGTGGGCGCGATCCAAATCCCTCGTGCGGATGCACCAAGCAATGCCATGTAAAAGGTTCTCTTATGTCTCTCATTTATTTATGCACTTTCGATTGATTGATCTTCTAAGCTTTTCTATCACCTTTTAAAAAGTTAATTGCTTGATGTGAATCAAATAGCTCCTGAATTATGCATGTTGGGAACTTCATGCGAATGTAACCTTTTTTCTGAAGGTGGTCAATTAGTATCATGTTCTATGCATAATTTAATGGGTTAATTTTGTTGTATGCGGTTGCAGGGAGAAAGAAGTTGGAAAAATGGATTGTAATAGGTAATTATTTCTCAAACTCTACTCTTATATATATGTCTTCTTTTCTAGGATTGATATGATCATCCTGTTATACTCAGTAATATTCACAGAAAAAAAATAAATAAATATTAATTTTGTATTTAAAACTGAACTTGATTATTCCCAAAATTAAGAGAAATAGAATTTGGATGACTAGATTTGAATAGTGGAAATAAGAATAATACAATTTTAAAATAAAAATATTTTATCAACCATCAAAATACTAATAAAATAATAATTTGGTAAAATAATTAATTAATTAATTAACTATGAATATTATATAAGATAACAGAGAATCTTAATTGACTATAAGAAGTAAGTTAATATATTAATTATTTAATTAACTAGTTAATTATAATTAAAAAATTAATTGCCCAACTAATTAATTAAATATTTATCAAATTAATAAGTTAAGTGATTAATTAGTTATCTAATTAATAAATAAATTTGTATACGATCCATTAATTAACAATATTTCATAATATTTTACAGCTTAAATAATAATTTTAGTTGGGAAATAAGAAAAGGAAATCATAATTCCATCTATTATTGTTGGTAACATGTTAAAAATTAAGGAACATAAAATATTAATAATGTTGGTTGAATAAGGGGACAAAAATTACTTAAGAACCCAAATTGCTCATTTGAGACTTGGAATTTGTAGTGTCGTTGGGCTCTCTTCAACATTTAGCAGTCCGAATTTTTTTTTTCTAACCCATTATTAAAAAAATTTATAGAAAAAAATTTAAAACAACTTTTTTGATAAAATTTTTGTTTCGCAATTTAATTTCAAATTATTTTTCAAATTTTAAATTTTTAATTTAAAAGTTTTTTAGATAAACCAACCAAAGCTTTCGACAACCCTTAGTGGGATTTTAATATTAAAAATAAAATAAATTTATTCAAAATAAAATAATTAGAATTTAAAAAAATTATTAAAATTAAGAATTTAATTCATTTAATATTAAGTGCAGAAACTAAAAGTTTATTCCTCCTTTTTGACTAATGGGCTGTTTGGACCTATCTAAAATATTTTACATATTTTATTAAAAAAAATCAAGTTTTTCTTTGGCGCTAAGGAGACTACGGCCTCGTTTTCTAGTGACTTTGTAGACGACTTGCTTTATTATTATTAACTAGTGCTGACTTAAAATAATAATTTTAAATAATATTTTTTAATAATTAATATTATAAAAAATATTAAATATATATTATTTTTAAATTTATAATTAATTGATATAATGTAGTCATTATGCTTTATAACATATAGTTGTTATTGTAAAGCTCAAAATATAATCAACTGAATAAATGAAAACTAAAAATACAAAAAAAAAAAGGATAAATAATAATTTCGCTTGACATATTAATTAAATTATTTTTATCAAATCAATTAGTAAAAAATTAATATTATCTCACCCGTATTAGGAAAAAAAATCTCAATGTAAATAAAATTATTCTAAAATTTGACAAAAAATAATAAAAAATATTTGAATATATATATATATATATATATATATATATATATATATATATATATATATATATATATATATATATATATATATATATATATATATATATATAGTTGTGCTGGAATGCTATTGATAGCACCAGCCCAACTTTGTCATCCATTTTGTAGTTCTTGGATCGTATTGAGATTCGTGCAAGCTTTTTAATTAAAAAAAAAAGTTTTTTACTTTTTACTTTTTCTTTTTTCTTTTTTTCATTAAAGAGCCTCCACGAATCTTAATGCGATCCAATGGCTACAAAATGGGTGGCAAAGTTGGGCTGGTGCTAGCATTCCAACACAACTATATATATATATATATATATATATATATATATATATATATATATATATATATATATATATATATATATATATATATATATATAGAGGCTCTCAAAATATTTTTCAACTTCTCTATATATTACTTCACTCATAATTTCTATAGAAAAACTAAAAGATATTTATAAAAATACTAAAAAATACTTATAAAAATACTAAAAAACATATTATTCTCAATCACCATAATTTATTTTTTGAAAAAATATAAAAATTTATAAAAACACTAAAAGACACTAATAATTATTAAGTAATTAAATATTTTATTCATCAATTCCTAAAAAGATGTTAGAGAGTATGGAAACAATTGAGAAGATGACCGGTTTAATGAAAATAACTGAGAATGAACTGGTTCAATGAAAATAATTGAAAAGGGCCAGTTCAATAAAAATAATTGAGAATAAAATTGTTTAATAAAAAAAATTGAGAATGATTCCATAATTGCATAAATTAAACAGAAATTACCACGTGGACATTCACACGGTAATTAATAGAATAGAATAGAATAAATAGTATAATATATAGATGGTATCTTAAAAATGAAAAATCGAATTTGGTTAGGTGCCCGGTTAGATTCTCTGATTAGAGAAGGAAAAAAAGAGAATAAAAGTTGAATTGATTCGGTTTAAGAAATAAAATTTAATCAACATGCAGATCGGCTTAAAAATTACTAACAGATGAGTTAAACCGGCTTGGTCCAACGAAGAAAATTTAACCAAAATACGGTTCAATTCAAAAATTACTACTAGATGAGAAGAAAATGTAACCAGCGTGCGATTCGACTCAAAAATTACTAGCAGATGAGAAGAATACAAATATGGAGATTAAAATAGAAGAAAAAAACATCACATGGCAAACAAATATGAAAATTAATATAAGTTAATAGAAGATTAGTTTGAGCCACTCACTTTGCATTAATTTTTTTCGAACCAGCCCATTTATAAAATATGTTATTTATTACATATATAATATTTAATAAATAAATATTTAATAAAAAATAAAAATAAAAATTTATATTTATATAATGTATAATATAAAAATATTGTTTATAATATATTTTATATAGAAACTTATATTAAATAATTAAATAAATCAAATAAAAAATAATAACTTTTTACCAACTTTTTCATCCAACTAAACAAGCATGATTCGAAAACTACTTTTCACTATATTCAATCCAAATGCTAGAAATTGTAAAATTTGTTTCCACCAAAAAAAGTTTTATCAAATATTTAATGTTTGGCTCAAAATAGAAATCCAATTCCGAGTAGAAATTAGAATATTGGACCGGAATAAAAAACGAAATGATGAATTTTTTAATTTGTTTGGTTCACGATGAGATTTGAAATCGGAATTAACTTATTATTATTATTTAAATAATACAAATTTAATCTACTATCTAAATTTGCAATCAAAATTTAAATTCAAATTGAGATTCATAATTTAAATTTGCAATTCAAAATGTAAAGCTATATCTAAAATTCAAATATCTCTCAATCCATTTCGGAATCAAAATTTGCTCTCACCGACATGTTGGGAGTCATTTTGGAAGAATTCAATTTCCTCCGAGATAAAATCAGAGTGTTAATCCTTCAAACGAAACACTAACAAAAAAAATAATTCATTTTGATTTTTATTCCAAACTTTAAATCATTCCAACCAAATATGCCTAATAGTTTTATCCGAAACCAAATTTGCCCTAACCAAGAGTGTATGAAGCAACCAATCTTTTCTAGGATAAGAGCAAAGAGCTTGATGATTGGTATTCAAAATTCTAAATTTGAAATTTAGTTGATTCACATTTTTAATTAATTTTATTTTTTTAAAAAATAAACGAAACAGATAGCATATTTTCTTATATGCATATATTTATGTATTCACATTTTTTGAGAGTGTTTATGGACTCACATTGTGTTACGCAATCAAAACAGGAACTTCGGTGGGCGCATCTACTGCACTGTTTCTATCCGTCATGTTCATTTTACACTGCAGGCGTAAGAGTAGTATGCACCGTTCGCCCTCCTCGAATCGCCTCATCACTAACACTCCCTTTGAGCCACACTGCATCGACCCTGATTTGTGCAGCACCAATTACATGACCCACATCTTCTCCTACGCTGAGCTTCACGAGGCCACCAACGGCTTTTCTTCCTCACAGGAACTCGGTGCCGGCGGCTTCGGCGCCGTCTACAAAGGTAAATTTGGAGCTCCATATCACGAATTTAAGCGAAATTACTTAAAAAGTCCGCGCGGCGCTCGCCTTCTTTCGCAAAATGAGCAAGTCTACATCTTCTTTTGCGAACCTGTACTTACTCGTCCGAAATTAAAGTGCAAGAAAAAGAGTTTAAAGTAAAAATCAGTTGTACTTTTCTACTAATTCCAAAAATACAATTCTTCTTCTTCAAACTCTCTCTCTTGCACTTTAACTTAGGACGAGTAGGTTCATATTCACAAAAAGAGATATAGGTTTGCTCACTCCGTAAAAAAAAGACGAGCACCGCGTGAACTTTTTAAGCAATTTCGTTTAAATCCTCGGCATCCAGCTAGAGATGAAAGGGCAACACTTAAATTTATGGCACTCCAATGGTCTGATAGCTAGTGTTGAAGAGTTTGTAGGGCACATATGTGACCAGCATATTAATACTAGCGAATTGGACTTGGGCGCTGTTTGACACGTACCGCAGGGCTTTTTGAGAAAGCTCCGAATTCAAAGCTTTCTCAAAAGCCCCATTCTGGCAGTCTTATCACTCATATGACTGGGTGGCCAAATACGCCCTTAATCATCTTCTTTCGATGGTTCGAGCCCAACATATTTGACAATATTGATGATTGAGTTGGATTATAATAATACCTTTGGTATTTATGTCTTACAGATATCTTTATAAGTTTCGAATATAATCATATCAAATTCGTGTCTGGCGCGTTCGACGCAAATTCATGATGCATCTAATTAAAAAAATATATATTTTATTAACTTACATTTATATAAAAAATACAATAATAAGAATTGCTTCTATTTTCATTTAGGGCCTTTTAAATTAGATTTTTGTGCATTTTAACTTCTGAAGCTCCTTTAATTTCTCTTATTAGAACATAATCTTATTCATATGTAAGATAATAAAAAGTAGTTAGTGCCTTTGTAGTAGGACAAGTTAAGCAAGCATCTATATATTGCAAGGTTAATTAATTTGTGTTATTCTCTCTCTCTCTCTCTCTCTCTCTCTATATATATATATATATATATATATATGCAGGGCAGCTTAGAGATGGACGAACAGTCGCTGTGAAGCGTTTATACGAGGCCAACTACAGGCAAGTGGAGCAGTTCATGAACGAGATCGACATCCTCTCCCACCTCCGCCATCAAAATCTCGTCAGCCTCTATGGCTGCACCTCCCGTCGGTGTCATCAGCTCCTCCTCGTCTACGAGTTTATGCCCAACGGAACCGTAGCTGACCACTTACACGAACCCAAAGCATGCGAGCAGCAACTTACGTGGCCTATCCGCATGCGGATCGCCATCGAGACAGCCGACGCCCTCACCTATCTTCACTCTATCAACCCGCCCATCGTCCACCGCGATGTCAAAACCAGAAACATCCTTCTAGATGCCGACTTCCACGTGAAGGTTGCCGATTTTGGGCTGTCGCGGCTGTTTCCGACGGACGCCACGCACGTGTCGACAGCGCCCCAGGGCACACCGGGCTATGTGGACCCGGAGTACCATGCGTGCTTCCAGCTCACCGACAAGAGCGACGTCTATAGCTTCGGGGTAGTTTTGGTGGAGCTCATATCGTCGAAGCTAGCGGTGGATCTCAGCAGGTCTCACAACGAGATCATTCTCGCCAACATGGCGATCGACAGGATCCAACGATGCGAATTGGACAAGTTGGCGGATCCAGCTCTTGGTTTCGACTCAGATTGGGTGATGAGGAAGATAATCCCCATGGTCGCGGAGCTCGCCTTTAGGTGTTTGCAACGTGACAGGGAAATGAGGCCATCGATGAAGGAGGTTCTTGAGGTGTTGAGAGGGATAGAAGATTGTGCCTGCGAGATGGGGAAAGACAAAGAAGGCAATGTTGGCGCAGGGGACCAAGCCAGATTGCTTAAGAACTCAACAGCATTTTCACCAGATTCTGTATCGCACAAGTGGGCGAGTAGGTCTACTACACCAAACACTAGTGAGTAGGATGTGCGACATTAATGGGGGGCTAGTCTGGTTCTTGTTAGTTAATCTTACAAATACAATCTCCTGGTTTAAAGGTTTCATTACCTGCATTATAATGACACTACAAAAAATATGACGTTTAAGAATATTTTTTTTAGCAGTTAAGGATGTTTTTAAATGTTCCTAAAAAATTTAGCTACGCATGGCAAAGCGTCAGTAAAAATATCTGCAAATAAAGGACCGTCATATATTTACTGATGCTTTAATCTTGCGTCGGTAAATATTTCTTGACGTTATAAGCATCGGAGAATATAATATTTGACGCTATGAAATGTCAGAATTTTCTGACGCTCCGAAGCATTAAAAATAAGTAATATTCTTAAATTTTTTAACGCTTTTAAGCGTCGGAATACAGGCAAATTGCAGTACACCCAATAAATATAACTTGAAGCACAACCTCTTAAGAGTTCCATTGCATGTCATTTCAACATAACCATTCATCTGCATCGTTTACCTAGTATAAGTTAGGAATTTTCTTATTAAAATCTGTTATAATTGAACGAATTGAATTGCTCACTTGCCCGTCTCCTCGATGCGTTTTTTCTTACGGATAAAACATGACAGTACTAGAGAGTCATTATTGTTAGTTTATAAGTTTGTTTACTTTTGTATAGGGTTGTGTCTCTTCGAATAGGATTGCGTTATTTTATTTAGAGGTGTGTTTGTTCGTAAAAGGGTGCTAGTTCGTTTCGTGAAAAGTTGCATTATTTCATGTTCTATATATGGAGGACATGTGTTGTGTTGTATCGTATCCAGTTGTATGATATTTGTAGCAAGTTCTATTAAATAAATTGATCTTTCTTATCTAGAATATTTTATATAGCTCTTTTAAGATAGTCCAAGCCTTCCAACAATTGGTATCAGAGCCAGGTTGAAAGTTTCTAGAAAGAAACTCTATCAAAAATGGCTAATCAACTTTTCCAAACCCAAATCCCAAAACTATTGAAAGATAATTACGAGAATTGGTGCATTCAAATGAAAGCACTCCTTGGTTCTCAAGACTTTTGGAATTCAGTTAGAATTGGGTATCAAGAACAAACAGAGCAAGAAGAAGCCGCGTTAACTGTAGCTCGACGAAACGAGTTGAAGGATACAAGAAAGAGAGACAAAAAGGCTCTCTTTTATCTTTACCAAGCAGTAGAGGAGTCAACGTTCGAGAAAATTGCCGAAGCAACTTCGAGCAAAGCGGCATAGGATATTCTTGCAACAGTCTTTAAAGGAGATGACAAAGTGAAAAGGATTCGTCTACAGAAACTTCGAGCGGAGTTCGAAGCAATCAACATGAAAGAGTCCGAATGTGCTGCGGACTATGTTTCTCGCATTTTGGTAATTGTCAACCAAATGAAGCGAAATGGGGAGGAACTCGAAGATGTACGAGTTGTTGAAAAGGTACTTCGTTCTCTCACATCAAAATTTGATTATATTGTAGTTGCGATAGAAGAGTCAAAAGATATAAGTACTCTTTCTATTGACCAATTAACTGGATCTCTCCAAGTACATGAGCAAAGACTACAACAAGTGTCTGAAGCCGAGTCGACTGATCAGGCCCTCAAGTCAAAGTTGAAACTAGATAGTAGAGAGGGCAAAAATCGTGGAGAAAATAATTATAATAAATATAAGAATCAAAAAAGATATAACAATGATCGACAGAAAAGCTACAATGCTAGTCGTGATACACAACGTGGATATGGTCCTAAAAGAGATAGACTCAATAACAATCGTCTAGGTTCGTTCAGTGATACGAGATCGAACATTCAATGTTACAATTGTAAAAAGTTTGGCCACTATAGTAAAGATTATTGGTATAAAAATACTGAAGGTGTGAACAATTACATCGATAGTACAGTTGAAGATGAAGTTGCAGAAACTTCACTACTACTTGCTTGCCAAGATGAAGTTAAAGATCCACAATATGTATGGTTTCTAGATTCCGGTGCTTCAAATCATATGTGTGGAAGGAATGAACTATTTGTTGAACTAGACGAGACTGTTGACGGCAACGTGAAATTTGGTGATTCATCAAAAGTACCTGTTAAAGGAAGAGAAAAAATCATGTTCAAATCAAAGAGTGGTGAAGAAGAATTCATCTCCAACGTATATTATGTGCCAGAATTGAAGAGCAATATACTAGATATCGGACAATTAATGGAGAAAGGATATATCGTATATATGGAAGGCTCTACTCTGACTTTGGAAGATAAGAATGGCAAAATAATTGCCAAAGTGCGCATGTCGAAGAATCGAATGTTTCCGATAAACATCAAATTAGAAATTGAAAGATGCTATCACTCTGAAGTTAAAGAGGAATCAAGGCTATGGCATTTAAGGTACGGGCATTTAAATTACAATAGTTTAAAGTTACTATCCTCTAAAAGAATGGTGCATAGTCTTCCTGTCATTGAACATTTAAATGGAGTATGTGAAGGTTGCATAATTGGAAAACAAACAAGACTTCCTTTTATTGGTAGCAAAATAAAATTTGCAACACAACCTTTAATTAAGTTTAGTTCACACTGATACTTGTGGTCCTCTTCCTGAGTCTCATAGGAAAAATAAGTATTTTATTACTTTTATTGATGACTGTACTAGAAAAGTATGGGTGTACTTTATCAAAGAAAAATCTGCCGCATTTTCTACTTTCATAACATATAAAGCTACGGTAGAAAGAGAAAGTGGAAAGAAAATAAAGATACTGAGATCTGACAGAGGAGGAGAATACACTTCAAAAGAATTTAAAAATTACTGCACTAAAGAAGGTATTCAACAGCAATTCACAACGGCATATAGTCCACAGCAGAATGGTATAGCTGAACGAAAAAATAGGACTATTTTGGATATGACAAGAAGTTTGCTCAAAGAGAAGGTTTACCTAAGTCATTTTGGGCAGAAACAGTTGCATGCGCAGTATATTTAATTAATAGGAGTCCAACTAAAAGTCTAAAAAATATAACACCAGCAGAAGGCTGGAGTGGATATAAACCTGGAGTTAAACATCTCAAAATATTTGAATGTATTACTTATGCACAAATTCCTAAGGAGAAACGAAAAAAGTTAGATGATTGAGGAAAAAAATGTATCTTTACTGGTTATAGTGAGCACTCTAAAGCCTATAAACTATATAATCCTATTACCAAGAAAGTAATTATTAGTAGAGATGTTATTTTTAACGAAAATGCCATATGGAATTGGACTTCGGAAGAAAAAGGAAAAGACATAATAGATCAGGAAGTTGAAGAAACCGAAAACGTTTCAAATAACAATGACGCCCCAACACCGACAACTTCACCATTCACTCCTTCAAGTTCTTCAAGTCCGCTCAGATTAAGAAGACTTGAAGATATATACAATGAGACGGATGTAATTGATAGTGAGAACTTATTTTGTTTACATCTCGATAAAGAACCATTATCTGTCGAAGAGGCTCTACAAAAGGATGTTTGGAGCGCTGCAATGAATGAAGAAATTAAAGCAATAGAGAAAAATAAAACATGGGAACTAACTTCACTTCCTATTAGACATAAAGCTATTGGAGTAAGATGGATATATAAAATCAAACACAATGCTGATGGTCAAATAACAAAACATAAGGCAAGACTAGTCGCAAAGGGATATAAACAAGAAAAAGGAATAGACTATGAAGAAGTGTTCGCACCGGTAGCCCGACTCGATACAGTGCGACTTATTCTCGCAATAGCTATTTTTTATGGTTGGGAAGTACATCAAATGGATGTAAAGTCGGCGTTTCTAAATGGTTTTCTTGAGGAAGAAGTTTATATTGAACAACCTCCTGGCTATAAAATAAAAGGTGCGGAAGATAAAGTGTATCGTTTAAACAAAGCTTTGTATGGTTTAAAACAAGCACCACGAGTTTGGAATACTCGTCTTGATAATCATCTTCAAAAGATTGGATTTTATAAATGTCCCTATGAGTATGCGACATATATCAAGAAAAATAAAAATAAAAAAGGAGATATTTTAATCATATGCGTGTATGTGGACGATCTACTAATCACAGGATCTAGCAAAGATATGATTAATGATTTCAAGAGTATCATGATAAAAGAGTTTGAAATGACAGATTCAGGACTTATGCCATATTTCTTGGGTATTGAAGTGAAACAGGATGAAAGTGGAATCTTTATTACTCAAAAGAGATATGCTGAAAATATTTTGAAGAAATTTAAAATAGAACATAGTAAAGATATCAACACACCCGTTGCACGTGGAACGAAGCTCAGTAAAATTGATACAGGAAGAAAAATTAATTCTACTCTATTCAAAAGTCTAGTAGGAAGTTGTGACACCCCCGGAATTTGGATTAGTCCTATATATAAATGATATAATAGGACTAAATCTCTAACCCGGCTATAGCATTTTGGATGGTAGCAAGATCCAAGAGGAACATGAGAGTTAAGTGTGCTAGAGCTAGAGTAGTTCTAGGATGGGTGACCCCCTGGGAAGTGGGGCGTCACAGAAGTCTTCTCTATTTAATAGTAAGTAGACCAGATATAATGTACGGAGTCGGATTAATCAGCCGATATATGGAAAATCCATTGGAATCGCATTGGCAAGTTGCAAAACGGATTTTGAGATACATAAATGGTACTATTGGTCATGGATTACACTACTCAAAATCAAAAGAGTTAAAATTAGTTGGATATACAGATAGTGACTGGGCTGGAGATCAAGATGAAAGAAAAAGCACTACGGGATATGTCTTCTTTATGGGTTCTACAGCTTTCACATGGAGTTCTAAGAAACAGCAAATTGTAGCCTTATCAACCTGCGAGGCAGAACATGTTGCTGCGGCATCGGGAGTTTGTGAAGCGATCTGGTTGAAAAACATGTTACAAGAACTTGGTTATACTCAAAATTCGCCTACCCCGATATATATTGATAATAAATCAGCAATCGAGTTATCTAAGAATCCAGTGCATCATGGCAGAAGCAAACATATCGACACAAGGTATCATTTTCTTCGTGAAGAAGTAAAGAAAAGGCATGTTGGATTAATTCATTGTAACTAGAGGATCAAATAGCATATATCTTTACTAAGCCGTTACAATCTGAAATTTTTCAAAAATTTAAAGAGAAACTTGGAATTCGAAGTAGTAAAGACTAATTATTACGAGACGTGTTAATTAGTTAAAAGGATATTTTTGGCGTGGAATATTTTATTTTGACCTGTGCAAATTGGGTTGATTGGTTTAAGTTAAAACTACATGTGAATGTAGTTTTTGGTGGAATTAACCCGTGGGCATTGTTGTGCATTGTTGTCTGGGACATAGAAGTTGTTGACCGTTGCGTGTAAGTTGAAGAGTTAAAGTAAAAGAGAGAAAAAAAAATGGAGAATAAAGCAATAGTGAGAGTTTCTTATAAAAATTTACTTCAAGAATATTGTCAAAAGAAGAAGATATTTCTTCCACAATATCGCACTTATCAGGAAGGACCTATTCATGACCCAAAATTTTATTCTTTTGTTAAATTTGAAAATTCATGTTACATGGGTGATATGAAAAAAACTAAGAAGGAGGCGGAACAAGATGTGGCACATTTTGTCTTTATGACTACAACAGGTATGGTTTCTCTTGATCAAAGAATTATTTATTTGGAGAAAGCAATTATTTCGTTAGAGAAGGAGAATATGGCGGTGAACATGGAGAACAAGTGTGACACCCCCGGAATTTGGATTAGTCCTCTATATAAATGATATAATATGACTAAATCTCTAACCCGGCTATAGCGTTTTGGATGGTAGCAAGATCCAAGAGGAACATGAGAGTTAAGCGTGCTAGAGCTAGAGTAGTTCTAGGATGGGTGACCCCCTGGGAAGTGGGGCGTCACAGTTGGTATCAGAGCCATTCACCAGCCGGAAATGTGAGATGAGTCTCGGCTGAGCCAGGGTTATATAGCGGGTAGAGCGAGGCTCCCCGGCTAATGACCGTTGTGAGTGGAGTGCAGCTCCTCACAAGATCGGCTAAAGGCTAGCGAGACGAGTCTCACATCGCCTGGTGCTTGTGAGTGTGCTTGAGCCTGACGTGGACGTCAGGGCTTAAAGGGGGGAAGAATGTGACACCCCCGGAATTTGGATTAGTCCTCTATATAAATGATATAATATGACTAAATCTCTAACCCGGCTATAGCATTTTGGATGGTAGCAAGATCCAAGAGGAACATGAGAGTTAAGCGTGCTAGAGCTAGAGTAGTTCTAGGATGGGTGACCCCCTGGGAAGTGGGGCGTCACAACAAGTCTCTGGAGAACGTCATCCACGTTCAGGCCTCCAAAATCAGAAATTTAATTTCAGACAAGACAGCATTGGAGAAACAACTTCGAGATTATGAAGATCCCGTAGAAGAAAATAATAGTTATGCATAAACAAACTTAAGGGGGAATGTTAGTTTATAAGTTTGTTTACTTTCGTATAGGGTTGTATCTCTTCGTATAGGGTTGTGTCTCTTCGAATAGGGTTGCGTCCTTTTGTTTAGAGGTGTGTTTGTTCGTAAAAGAGTGCTAGTTCTTTTCATGAAAAGTTGCATTGTTTCATGTTCTATATAGAGAGGACATGTGTTGTGTTGTATCGTATCCAATTGTATGGTATTTGTGGCAAATTCTATTAAATAAATTGATCTTTCTTATCTAGAATATTTTATATAGCTCTTTTAAGATAGTCCAAGCCTTCCAACAATTATTTAAGTTGTATATCTCGATGGGATCGCTTGTCCCTTGACAGCCTTTGCGAGGACGTAAGTCAGCGAGAATTCGAACAAAACAAGCATCCATCGCCCGATTCTGCTCCTTAGCACCGGTTTTGACAGCATATACTTGATCAAATCGGTCTCGTAAATGACCGATACTTCTACTGGCGACATATAATATCTGAGCTTTGTATACGAGAAGTATAGTGCCAGGCAGAACTTTTCCATCGCCGAATACCTTCGTTCGGCATCGACTAGCCGTCTGCTCATGTAATAGATGGCCTGTTCGTCTCTTAGCTCATTGTCTTGAGCCAACAGGCATCCTAGGTTTCCCTCGGCAGCCAATATGTACAACTTCATCGGCTGATCGTATAGAGGGGGAACTAATACGGGCGGCTTCGTGAGATATCTCTTAATATCATTGAAGGTTGCTTGGTGTTCCGCGGCCCACACGAACTCGTCCCGATCTCTTAGCCGTAGTAAAGGGCTAAACGCCTCTATTCTTCCGGCTAGGTTGGAAATGAATCACCTTAGAGGGACTGCATTCTTTCTTCTTCTTTGGTGCTGGCATTTCTATAATCGCCCTTATCTTGTTTTGATCGACCTCGATGCCCCTCTGATGCACCAGGAAACCTAAGAAGTTTCCTGCCGAAACACCGAACGCGCATTTTAACAGGTTCATTTTTAGACTATACTTTCTCATTCGTTCAAAATCTAATCTCAAATCGGCCTAATGATCGGTTTTAGAGTTAGATTTTACCACAATGTCATCGATATAGACTTCTATCGACTTACCGATCAAGTTGTGAAAAATTAGATTCATCGCCCTTTGGTACGTTGCCCCGACATTTTTCAAGCCGAAGGACATTACCAACTATTCAAAGATTCCGATCGAACTCGGGCATCTGAAAGCCGTTTTAGACACATCATCTTCGGCTATCATTATCTGATTGTAGCTTGCGTGACCATCCATGAAAGACAAGATTCCATGGCCGACAGCGACATCTACCAACGTATCGGCTATTGGCATAGGATATTCATCCTTTGGAGTAGCTAGATTGAGGATTCTAAAATTTATGCAAATCCTTGGTTTCTCCTTCTTTTTCTTTATAGGAACTATGTTTGCAAGCCATTCCACATAACGAGCCGGTCTAATAAAATCGGCTTTTAAAAGATTTTCTATTTCATCTTTTATTTTCAGTACAATCCTCGACTCAAATCTACGAGCCGGCTGCTTGAAAGGCCTAAACCCCTTTTTAATAGGGAGCCTATGTTCTACAACTTCTCAGCCGAGTTCCGGTATTTCCTCGTAGCTCCAGGCGAAGCAATCTTGGTATCGTTTGAGCAAGGTAACAAGTTCCTCCTTGTGTTATGCCGAAAGCCTCGAACTGATGTAAGTCGGTCGCTTTTGCTCATCCAACCCTAGATTGACTTCAATTAGAGGATCCTGAACTTCTAACTTTTTCTCGCCGTCCTTAATCGGCTAATCCCGTAAGTAGTCTTTCATCATTTCTTCCTTGGCCTTCTTAGCCGAGTTCTCGGTAGGTGGCGAAGTAGCCGAGGTTGTTTCTTCACTGGCCTTTCGGGCCGGCTCTTCCTTCGGAGGCCCTGCTGCTGCCTCACCTACTGGCCCCCTATGTGCTATTTGATCCATGATGGGGGCCGATCGCCTGCCGTCATTCAGCTGGTTTCGCCGAGGAGCTTTACTTGTACTCCCTTCTCGGTTACCTGGACAAATGAAATTTGGTCCGAATCTTTGTCAGCCCAATTTACATAGCCAACTGATTCCATGTTCACATACGCGAGATGTGGCCTCCCTTCGGCCGCGATCTCCTCCACTTTATCATCTACCCACTAGAAGAGTTTTCCGTGGAGTGTGGAGGGTATGCACTCATTGGTGTGAATCCAGTCGCGCCCGAGTAGTAGATTGCAGTAGCTCGCAGCATCCACTACAAAGAAAGCAGTTCTCAGGGTCTTGGAGCTGACTGTTATCTCAGTCGTTAGAACCCCTTTCGCCGCTTGACCGCCTCCGGTGAAGTCGGTCATTGTTGTGTCGGTCGGCTTGAGCTCTTCTTCGCTCTTGCCGATTCTCTTCAAAAAACTGGTAGGCATGACGTTGACCATGGCCCCACCGTCAATCATCACGCGGCCTACCGACCGCCTTTCTATCAAGGCTCATATGTATAATAGCCTCACGAACCAAGTCTGAAAGGCCGATGACTTTTTGAAAGTCACCATCTCGGCCTCCACCCTGCGCTCCGTCAGCTGGAGCTCTGCTACGGACAGGCCCTCATCATTGGAGGTCTGCTTGTCGGCGTCTTCTTGGGACGTTGTCGCTTTGGAAGACATCGGCAAGGCGTAAACAATATTGATCCCCGCCGAGTCTTCATCGACCGACATAGTGTCGGTCCATGCCATATTCTTTTCGGCCTCCATCTCGGTCGAAGATGGGGTTGGGACTTCTTCTTCATCGTCCCTTGGTGGCCATTTCTCGCGTCTGGCCATCTTACTGAGGTCCCGCTTGACAAGCGACTCTGCCTTCATTTTCTGGTACTCGTCCGGGGCCTCGAGGCCACGCCTCATCGCTACCTCTAGAACTTTCAAACGAGCGTCCAGTTCTCATCAGACGTCCTCGTCTTTGGCCTTGGCCACCGTGGGTTCAAGTGGTGGCGGCCTTGCTCGAGGCGGGGCGGTAAATCCCCCCGCTTCATGGTCATGGCGCATCGGCACGGCCGAGGGCCGGTGCATGTGCCGTTCCCATGTTAGGTTCGGCCTCGACCATTGGGTCGTTGTGTCCTGGTTCCTGGCGTCGGCTTGCATTCTCTGCTGCTGACGCTTCTGTATCTTGGTCATGATCGACCCCTGCCATCGGTCCGGTCCCTCCGAGGTAAACCACTTTTTGACCGGCACGCCTACCAGCAGGTTCATTTTTCTTAGGTGCTCCTTGAGGATTTCCCGTCTTCACCATGGATTTGGCCATGGCTATATCCTGAGGTCCTCTATTAGCTGGACACCCATGAAGTCCATCTCCCTTTCAGTTAGCCAAGGGAATTCGGTATCGAGGGCCGAGGGGGTTTCTCGTACCCCCGGCGTCATGCCTCCGTGGTAAGGAGGTCTTAGCTTCGGCCCCCACCAAGGGTGGCCGACTAGGCCTTTCTGTGCCCCCATCGGGCCAAGCCTTTGATGTCGCCCAATTTGGTATGAGCGTTGCAGAGGCCCGTGTGCATGTGCTTCTTCGGCCTGTTGGCCAAAGGCTCACTGAGGTGCCCCCTGAACCCGGCTCTTTTCATAGCCATGGTGGGGGCCCTGCTGTTGTGGTGGGGCCCGTGGCCTCTCATGGCCAGCTGGTGTCGGCCTTGGCCTCTCTCGGCCGTAGAACTCATGCAAAACCTTCTGGATGGGGAGATCTTGCTCCTCTTTCTTATTCCCCTATTCGAAGGATTGTTCGTTAGACTCTTCAGCCGAACGTTGGTCCGGCCTGTGGTTATGGTGGGCTTAGCCTTCGCCGGGGCCAACGAAGGCGAACCATCTCTTCACCTCCTCGGGCATGTCGAGGAGAAGTGCGTACCAATCTTCATTGGTCATTTCAGCTTTGCATCAGATGCAAAGACGTAGCATGTTTCACGCCAACTTTTCTCTCTCAGAGGGCTCGGATCCCTGCGTCAGCTTCCTCTCTTTCATGTCCACCATGTTTACCTGGGAAGGAAAAGGGTTAGTATCTACTTTCATATTATTTTTATTTTCTTGGTCAGCAAAAATGAGCCAACCCTTATTAATTTCTTTTTGAATTTGTTTTTTAAAGACGATGCATTCGCCTGATCGGTGGCTCCATGAATGGTGCCACTTGCAATACTTTCGCCACCTGAGCTCCTCATATGGGGGGATCGACTGACCCTCCTAGAGCTTGATTCGACAGTCCTTGTTCAACCGATCAAAAATTTGATTGGTTTTGGACGTGTCGAATGTGAAACCGTTAGCCGACGCCCGAGCCTTGAACTCTCGGGTCTTGCTCGGCATAAGCATTTGACATGTATAAGGCTAGCGGCCGGATACCATCTCGGTCGCACACACTTCGGCTTCTTCGGTCGAAGACTCGACTTCGCTGGACTCGCTCGGGTCTCCCGGTTCCGAACTTTGTTCAACGAAAGAGGCGTTATGCTCCTTCGATTTCCTCCAGTCTTTTCCGCAACCCTATTTCGGCCGCTCTTCTACATTGTTATTATGGAATTGCTCATAGTGAGCAACCCGGACTCCCAAATCAAAGAGATTGGAAAAATGACGACCCTCAAAATGGTCGCGGGTCTTGAAGTTGAGGGCGTTAAACGCAATCTTTATGAACTCGGCCTCTAGCATCCTGATGAAACATCGGTTCCTCCCCGTTTTGAAGCGATTGAGGTACTCCTCAACTATTTCTGCAGCGTTCTGCCAATACGATGCTATATCGGTAACCGACAACTCGGGGATCGCTGGATAGAACTGCTTGTGGAACTTGGTCTCAAGCTCATCCCAGTCGCGGATCGAGTTATGAGGAATGCTTGTGTATCACGAGAACGTCGTTTTAGCCAACGACATGCTGAATAGTCTCATCTTCAAAAATGGCTTCGCGACCGCCTCTCGGCACTGGGCTATGAGCCAAGCAATGTGATCAATTGTATTCTCAAATTCTTCGCTTGAGAATTTGTCAAACTTCGGCATCTTCTAGTTGGCCGGGTATAGGTGGTCCGTATCTATATAGGCAGGATATGGAGACCTGAATACTGGCCGAATTGCCGGTCTGGCCTCTGTGTCGAAAGAATTTCGGATGATTTCCTCTACCTTGGCGTGGATCTCGACGAGCCCTATTTGAGGTACCGGGGCTAACGGCTGCGCCGGTGGAGGTGGCAACACGCATTGGCCAGCCTGATTTTGAGGAGGTCCATGGGCAGGGACCTGCCCACCGTTCCTACTGCTTCCAGCCTGAGGCTGAAAGACCGACGGTGGGGGAGGCAGATGAGTCCCCCAATAGTTCTCTGGTTGATGGCTGATGTTCTATCCTATCGGCCTTGCTCTTGTCTGGAACAGAACTATTTGCGGCTGAACTGACCCGAGCAGTGGCGCCGCTTGATAAATGCCGTCGGCGGTGAAACTTGTCACCTCCGGGGTCGAAACTGCGACCTGAGCTCACCAACAGATCTGCCGCCCATACGGGAAGCCCCACATAGGCGAAACATCTAACCTGCAAAAGATAATATTACAACTATACAGATATCAGAGCGAGAAAAGTAAACTACTGAAATAAAATATATAACCCCAAATAGTACATGTCAGGTCCTCACAATACATGTGTCGCTCAAAATAAAACTCTCGAAAGTACATATACAATAATCCACCGACAATACTAAAAATCTCCGAAAGGGTACAGCTACTCCCCAAGAAGGCGCAGAGATCTAGCTCGCGACTCCTTTACCTCAGTCAGTAGAAGCAGCAACATTAGGGATAGGAACTAGAGTAGATGCCTCTGAAAAAAGTCACCACAAAGGGTGTGAGAACTATATCAAATAGTAGTTCTCGGTGGATACCGTCTCCAAGACTACGGACTGCCCACTAAATCTACTAGAGGCATAAGATAATAATGCGGTATAAGTGGTGATAAAAAGCTAGAAATAACTCTATAGCTATCATGCCTCTATCTATCATGCTCAAAGAATGATACAGACGATAAAATGCATCTACTCGATATGCTCAATCAATCCAATTACACTGACTGCCATATAGGGTTCAGTCAAATCTGTGCCTGCCTACTACCACACATCCCCACAAGGACAGGATTTACGTAGGGGGTTCCACTCGGACTGCATCGATAAGTCGCGATAGCAAAGTAACAGGCCCAGCTCCGGAGTGGCACTCGGGGGGGAGCGACCCCAACGAGAAAGTATCCACACATCTCGGTCGAGCTCCATACTGCTCATGCAGGCTATAATCCAAATCCACGATCAACCAGATTTTAAACAATATTACAAGTTTACATCTTTTTTCCTCACAATACATGGTTCACTCAAAATATAAAAATGCGACATCTGCTAGACCCACTAGGTCTCTATGTTGTTGGGCCCTTACCCCTGTTGTCTGTCTCAACGGCTGTATCTGGATCTAAAAAAATAGTCACCCAAGGATGTGAGAACTACTTAAAGTTTTCAGTGGATTCAACCATCGAGAAAGAATTTCTACACCGCTTGGTCCAATGGAAGCAATAATAGTAGTACGATAGGAAAACTGTAAAATTTGATGCTAACATACTGGTATACATATAAAATATCATTACACTATCTGTGTATACTCATCGTCCCAATACTACCATATCCTGCCATACTAGGTTATTATCCATAAACTCGGTCACTATGCCGCTGTAAAAGGGGTTAAGCTAACCCGGCCATCTTGGCCACTCTACATTCTCTTTTACTCATTCATGTTCTTTGTGCTTTAATTCAAGTTGCTCATCCCTTGAAAAGCCTCGCCTAACGGGCCCGCGCCCGGTAGTCATGCTACCATAAGACGAGACGATCCAAGGCGCTAATAGCACTCGTGTGCTATGTCAACCAACGAAAGTACCTCGGTCAACGGGTCTCTGCCCGGGGAGGCGGCTGAAATTGCTCCTCACACTTCTGCATGAGTTCCAACATCCGAAGGTGCCGTATTATTATTAATTGCTTTGCCTTTTTCTTTCCACTTTTACTTTTCTCTTTTATCCTAAGTTATTTACTCTAAGACATCACCTCAGGTTTGGGTTCCTTGTTTATTCACATTCACAATTAACCACGCCATCTGGCGCCACTTTCATTTTAATTTCCTTTAACCCTTACAGAAGTACCTCGATCAACGGGCCTCTGCCTCGGGGAGGCAGCTGAAATCGCTCGTCACACTCCCGCACGAGTTCCAATATTCGAAGGTGCTATTTTCCATTCTCTTTTAGTTCTGTAGCCACTTTAAGCTTTCTTTTAGCTTTTGCCTCTTTCATTAATTTATCCCTTACCCTAGGTCCTTGCCTCAAGGGTAGCTAGAAAGTCTCTTGGACTTACAACTTGAGTTGAAGTTAAAGTGATTGTTCATTTCTCCCACACACCCTAAGACCAAGCTCTAGAGTTGACATTTGTTACTCTTTAACCTCAACCAATGTACAAATTCCTTAGAATTTTGACTCTAAATTAAGTACTCTAACATACAACCTCGAGCTTAATCCTTAAACATATGCCACACATCCTCTTCCTAGGGTTAATGCCACACATTATAATCCTTTACTCTAGGGTTTCTCCTAGTTTCTCATCCATACAATTTGACGAAGTTTTCTCCTAAGTCATATATCATTCATGCACTTTCCTCTAGGTTCATTTACATAAATTTCTAGGGTTATACCACGACATGATCACAATCATAAAATAATCTTTGTCATTTACACATGAAAATATAATCTATATTAGGTTTATCATAATTCTCTTTTAGGGCTAAACCCTGTTTTATTCACATGCATAATCACACTACACTAACATGCTCGCTATCATACTTCTAAATTAAAAAGCAAAGGAAAAAAAAATATATATCACCCTTTTCTGGAAAAATCCCCCACCTTGGTTTATTGCTAATTGCTTGTAGACAATTGCAATTGGGCCCCACAGTTTACTTGTCCTTTCGAGTATGTACGCCCAACGGTGATCACCACGTGCGTACGACACCACCCGAAAAGCCCGGCGGTATATCGCACAGCAAAACGACACAGACAACCACGATCCCTAACAGGTACAAAGGCACGGAGTTCAAATCCAAAAACTCCAACGGGTAAATTCTAAAAACTATACCGAAAACACCACAAAATAATAAACAGAACCTACCTTAAAGTCGACGCACCGTTAAACTTGCGCACGCACGACCATCCGACTCCTTAGAACACCTCACGCACGCTCCACGGCACCACCGACGGCTTGCGGCACTCCATTTCCTCTCCCACGCGTTCTCTTTTTCCCCCTTTAGGACCCACGGTTGGAGCAAAAAGAGAAAGGAGAAGAAAGGAGGAGGTTCTCGGGCTTTTATAGATAATAAGCCAGGATTCGGGCGCCCAAAACCCATTTTCGGGCGCCCAAAACCCATTTTCGGGCGCCCGAAACCGTTTTGGGCTGCTGCAGTGGGCACCCCGGGCACCCACTCCCTGCTACGGCCAACCAGGGGCCGCCACGTGTTCGCTTCCGCACCCCACCGTCAACGACGCATCACGTCACTGTTACGTCGCGTGTCGCGTTGCACAGCGCGCCCAATGGGGCTCCGCCACGTGACTCCATGCCGCTTCCTCGCGCCCGCTGACGCCTCGGTCGCTGCGCCTAATAGGGCGCCGCCACGTTGTGCCACCCATGTGCCTCTCTACGCCAGTGCAAGCACCAGCACCAGCACCAACGCCAGCGCCGCGTTTCCCGCGTCCGCTGTCACCTCGATTCCTGTGCCGCCACCTCAGGAACCGAGCCGCCCGCTACTGTTCATTCGGGCTATCCGTACCAGGGCCTATTTCACCAAACCAGGTTGTCTGCTATAGTAGACCGGGCGCCCAGAAACCACTTTCGGGTGCTTGAAAGTACGGCCAAATTCTCGCTTTTGCCCTTTTTTCGACCTAACTTCGATCCAAATGCAATTTGCTTCAAACCAAACTTGTTCCACCTTATTTTTATCATATTTTAAAATATATTTAAGGTGATTTATCCGCACTTGGCTACTTTAGCGGAACCAACGCACTACATTCCTCCCTCCTTATATGAGTTTCGTCCGTGAAACTAAAATCGCACATCGATTCAAAATCGATCGAATGAGGGAAATTTTGCCCCAATACCAGGCCTTCTATTGTCCTCTCGGCAATTCCACATGAACCTCTCGTTCGTGAATCCCTGATTCAACCCCGTGGAAAATCTAGACCTTGTGTCCTAATAACTTAGCCAATTAGGTGAAAGATGCAACCGAGCACTCGCTCCTCCAATCTCCACTAACAATTTAATCTCGACTTGCAAAATTTCTTGACAATTTTGCCGTCATTCTTTCACAACAAGGCTGCATCTGCAACCGATTACATTAGTCACATTTCCCCACCGCTCCGTTGCTTGATGTGGTGGGCAAAAGCCAATCCACACTCTCAACTATTTCGCATGTCGCTAGCGCTCTAACCCACGAGCTCTCAGCTAACCTGTTTATTTCGAATTACCTACAGGTCCACAGACCACGGTCCAATAAAGGCCTATAGCCATGTTTAACTCAACACCGTTTAACGGCTCTCATTCACACGTGAACCCAATCATCATATGGCTAGTTCCTTGTTTAGGATTGCCGGACCAATACTCCAACTAGGAGAAACAGTCTTGTATCTCGATCATCACTAGCCCTATGGCCTTGTCGCATCCACACTCTCGGTGCACTAACAGTTTCAAGGCTCACATGTGGCTTTCCACGTTTCCGGGTCATTGCTCGGACTACCATCCCGACCAAAACTTTATCACGCCCCGCCCTCAGGTCTCGGGCCACTGTCTCTCACAGCCGACTACGCCTGCCCACATGTCATGCCTCGACGTCGAAACTACGACCTGTGCTTGCCAACATATTTGCCACCCATACGAGAATCCCTGCATAGGCGAAGCGTCCAACCTGCAAAAGATAGCATCTAATAACTATATAGATATCAGAGCAAAAAAAATTGCTATAATAAAAATCTGAACCACTGTACAACTGAAATAAAGATATAATATCCGTCTCCCAAAGATAATAATACAATAATCCGAAACCGCTGTACCAAAGTACTATAAAAATCCTCCTATATATCATCTGAGAATCTAAAAAGGGAGGTAAACTAAAACCATAAAATACAACAGTGCACAGTAAAACCAACAATCTGGATTGGTACATCTGTCTCACCAAAATGAAAATACTGGTAGGGATCTATCTCATGACTCTCTCACCTCGATCCGTCAAGCCAACTAAAGAAGGGACGGAAGGAAAAGCCTCTACAAAACTGTCACCAATAAAGGGTATGAGAAATACATCAATCAGTAGTTCTTAGTGGGTACCATATCCAAGCCCAACGGTCTACCCACTAAGTCTACTAGAGGCATAATATAACAGGAAAACTATAAATACGAATAGATAAGCTGGAAATAAATCTACAGCTATCATGCCTCTATCTACGATACTCAATGGGTGAAACAGATGATGATATGCAACCACTCTAAATCGAGGTGCCCAAACAACCCAATCGTAATGACTACCAAAAAGGCCAGTGAAGCCTGTGCTCACCTACAAACCCCTCCCACTTGGTGAGTAGGAATTACGTAGGGTGTCCCAACGGACTAACATACGCTAATCTACAACCATCTTCCACTTGGTGGGCAGGAATTACGTAGGGTGTTCTAACGAATCGAAACAACCATCGCATCCGGAGCGACACTCAAGGGGAGCGACCCCATTGAGGAAAAAGAACCAGAACTGTAGCACATGCAGGCTATAATCAAATACTACGATCAAACAGATCGAAAAACTCACAAACCCAGAACAACTAACCACACCGACCGGAACACCCTTCGGCCCGATATCAAAACCGAATCGACTGCTAGTAACGATGGCTGGACCGAGAATTTTGAGAAACTGATGCCTACAACCCCAATCAAACAAGAATAGATTCCAGGCACAACCTCCCGTAGCTCTCGACCCAATATGGAGGCAGCCCTTAGAATCCATATCACTCAAACCCTCTTCGGGATGGGAGGTTTATATGAAAAGATGATATTTATTTCTAAAAACCATTTTTACTCAGCTGCTCTCTAGGTCAGGACAAAAAGTAGCTCCTTTTTAGAAAATCATCTTGATTTAAGGAAACCCAATTTTAATAAAGTTCAGTTCTTAAGGTTGCATTTGGTTCGAGTATAAGTGAAAACTGATTATTCATGAGATAGGTATAAGTTCAGATACAAACAGGAATTAAAGTAATTTTGTGTTTGGTTAAGTATAAGAGTTGTACCGGGAATAAGAAAAATTATGTTTGGTAAGTTAAGCGGAATAAGAAGAATAGAGGGGATTAAAATTTTAATTTAAGATAATAATTTTACTGATATGATTTTAAATATTTAATTTAAAAAATTTATTAAAAAATGTATTAAAATTTATATTTTACTTTTATATAAAAAAATTTATTAAAAAACTTTTGATTTTTGAAAATTTATAAATTTTTAAAAATTTATAAATTTTTAAAAATTCAAAATTTTGTATATAAAAATAGGCATAAATTTAAATTTTTTAAAAATTTGGTATAAATTTATTAAAAATTAAAGTTAAAAATTTGTATAAATTTAAAATTTAATAAATTTTAAAATTTTATAAATTTGTAAATTTATTAAAAATTAAAGTTAAAAATTTTAAAAACTATAAAATTTTAAAATTCTCTATAGTTAAAAATTTATAAATATTAAAAATTTTAATTTTAATTGTCTCAAAAAATTACAAAAGTGGGAGCAAAAATTTTAATTTTAAAATTAGTATAAATTTTAAAAATTTTATAAAAAAATTGTATAAATTTAAAAATTATAAAATTAATAAATTTAAAAAAAATAAAAAAAAATTAAATTTTTATATTTATTAAAAAGTAAGTTAAAAATTTTAAAATTTATAAAATAAAAAAGATAAATTTTAAATTTTATAAATTTAAATATCTTATAATTTTAAAAAAATTAATTAAAAAAAAAAAAAGCAACAGGTGGAAGGAACAGTTGTTCCACCTGTGGGGGGAACAGCTGTTCCTCCCTATACCGGGTTATCCCGGGATAACCCGGTATGGGGGGAACAGCTGTTCCCTCCATCCCTTTTTCTCGTTTGGGTATAAGGGAGGGGGGATAACCCCCTTATCCCCCCCTTATACCAGTACCCAAACGCAGCCTAAGAAAATCAATTAAAAACAGTTTTATTTTTTCAAATCCCAAAGGACTAGTGCCTTCGCCCTAATCAAATAAGAACGGGTTCTACCGCCCCTCGAAACTTGAAAAAAAAATATTAGTTAACTAAAATCATGTGTGTCCAAAACCATTTCTGGGTTGAAGGTCCTACTATCATAAGATCAGCACAGCCACAACTCAGTGGCAACAACCAATCAGAGGAAAACCCAACAACCCGGGATCACCATCGTCCCAAACGACTCCTGACACTAGCACAAACTAACCTCAACCACCAGACTCCGCTCCGCCCCCCGGCACGAGCGTAACATGCGTCTTACACTATCCCGACTACTCGACCCACTACCCGGGCGAAGAGAAACTCTAAGTCGAGGAAAATGACAATGCCAAGTGGAGGAAGTCTAGAACAAGAAAGCAACCAGCCTAGGTGAGAATTTTCTACTAGCTTGGTTAATACATGCAAACATATTACGGGGTGCTAGTCAAGGCTTCACAGTTTAACACTCAACATAACCAATACTCAAACCACTTACTCTAGCATGCATTCATCTTGATCAATACATAAACCACCAACCATAGCATGCATTATTCTTAATCAACAAATAAACCACCACTATAACATGCATATATCTCAATCAACATAAGCCACTAGCTTCATCATACATACATCTTAACCAACATAATTCACTAACTTAATCATACATGCTTCCCAACCAATATAAATCACTAACTTAACATGTATGCTCTCAATCAATATACGGTATACCATTCTTATCATGCTTGCTTCCAATAAACAAAGAGTACAACCAAGACATAGATGCTCTCATTCAATAAGAAGTGCATCTCTAGCATGCATGCTTACTACACAAATAGAATTAGAAGGTCGTCTGCTAATTTTGGAAAAAAATCCAACCCACCTGAAAGTAGTCGATCCAATGCCCGATCTAGCTGAAATTTGACGTGTAGAATTCTCAACCTCTCAGGAATCCAATGCCATGCAAATCATCCAAATCCACCACTCGGATTGGGCGCAATTGCCGAAACAATGCACGCTGCGCGGGTTAAGTCCAGAATTTCAGCAAGTATACATATGCTAAATAGAATGCATATACAACCTCAAATACCTCAAATTGAAGTTCCTAACAGCAAATCAAAGGTATCCTCTGTCATATGAACATCTCCAAAGCCTCAAAAATTTATCTTTAATTCCCCTTAATTATCTAAATAAGCAAAGGTTGTAATGCTGTCCAAAAACACATTAAAATTTCAGTATGAACTTCCAAGAATTATAGAGACCAATCCATAAGAAATTTTTCACTGATTTCAAAAGAAAAATTGCTCACCTTAAACTTAAGAAGATGCCCAAACTTTAAAATTCCAAAAATAATCAAGAATTACATCAAAACATGCATCCCCAAAGTCTAAACATCAAAACAACACTCAAATAGGATTCTACTGTAAATCTCATCATAGGAGCTGAAAGATCGATAAAATTATCTGGGCAAACGAACTCCAAATTCAACAAGCAAGATATTAATAGATTCCTTTTAGAGAGTAGACCCAAATCAAGCCAAAAAACTCCAAAATCCATGCACGAATCACAGAGGAAACCCATAAATACTTTGAAATATCCAAAACTTAATTCAGTGCACCAGAACTCCAAAGATGAGAAATAAACTCTAAGAAAACTTCAAATCTGGGTGAAGTGGTACATACCAAAGTTGTAGAGCTTCAAGTTCTGAAGATTTTCTGTAAAAATTAGCTCGAAACTCTAATCCTACTGTCCAGATGAGGGAAAATACTGAGTGATGTCCAAAACTTTCAGGCTGTGCATAAGGGTCCCAAAGATGGCATAAAAACTTCATAAAAACTCAAGATCCAGGAGAAGTGTTAAATATCAAAGTTGTAGGTCTACCTCTCGTGAAGATCCCCTCCAAATTTCAACCAAAAACTCCCACTGATTAGCTCTGTAGAAGTCTTGCACTAAACGTTGACGGAAATGACTGGAAATGCAACAATGGTGGTTCATCTCTAAGCTTGGGCTAGGGGTGATGAAGAAGGTCCCCCAAAGTCCTTCAATGGTGCTCAAAAGGGTAGGGAAGAAGATAAACTCTCCTCTGAAAAAACCTCCCAGAAAAATTATGTCCAAAAACTGTGAAATTGAGGAGAAAATCCCTTTTTATAGTCCTAGAAAATCCCAGTTTTCGGGCTCTGGGTACACTTTCGGGCGCCCGAAACTCCCCACGGTCAACGTCCAGTCTGCGCCGAAATCAACCCTGGCTGTCCGATCATGCCACGTGTCACCCAATCCACGCTCACGCCCGCATCAACCGGTCCACCAATCAGAGTTCGCCACGTGGCGCCCTCATCCAACCGCAGCCCGATAGCGGAATCGCGCTCGACCAACCAGAGGCTGCCACATGGCCACCATATCCAATCGCGTCCTGACAACGCGATCGGCTCCGTCCAATGGGGTGATGCCACGTGGCATACCCTATCCACTCGGTGCCTGTTGTGACACCCCCGAAATTTGGATTAGTCCTCTATATAAATGATATAATAGGACTAAATCTCTAACCCGGCTATAGCATTTTGGATGGTAGCAAGATCCAAGAGGAACATGAGAGTTAAGCGTGCTAGAGCTAGAGTAGTTCTAGGATGGGTGACCCCCTGGGAAGTGGGGTGTCACAGTTGGTATCAGAGCCATTCACCAGCCGGAAATGTGAGATGAGTCTCGGCTGAGCCATGGTTATATAGCGGGTAGAGCGAGGCTCCCCGACTAATGACCGTTGTGAGTGGAGTGCAGCTCCTCACAAGCTCGGCTAAGGCTAGCGAGACGAGTCTCACATCGCCTGGTGCTTGTGAGTGTGCTTGAGCCTGACGTGGACGTCAGGGCTTAAAGAGGGGAAGAATGTGACACCCCCGAAATTTGGATTAGTCCTCTATATAAATGATATAATAGGACTAAATCTCTAACCCGGCTATAGCATTTTGGATGGTAGCAAGATCCAAGAGGAACATGAGAGTTAAGCGTGCTAGAGCTAGAGTAGTTCTAGGATGGGTGACCCCCTGGGAAGTGGGGCGTCACACCTGTGCCTGCCCACGCGCCTGCCTGGCCTGCCCGCACTGCTCGCGTGGACTGCGCCTACTAAACTCGTTACACCGACCACTCCTGAGCCGCCATGTGGTCGCACCGCGCCAATAAAAATGCGCCATGTGGCCTCCTCAGGTCCACGACTCCCCCCTGCACCCAAGCTACTGTAAAACCTCCAGCTGTCCGGTTTCGGGCGTCCGGATACAGAAAAATACATCAAAATAGTAGATTTCGAACATTTTCTCGCACTGAATCCAAATCCGGTGTCCGTTTTGCATGAAACCATTTCTATTCTCGACAAAGGCATCCAAATAAGTAATCTTGATCCATTTTTCATGCCGGGTCCATTTCTCGCGTCCATTTTGCGTAAACACCTCCATCACTTAAAAAAAAGGCATCCCAGAGCCACTGATCACGCTGCAAAACATCCGCAGAGATCCAGGTCATCACACCACATGGCTACAGGCTCCACAGTCCGCATACATGGTCCAGGCACGGATCATCTCCCAGCGAACCCACTAATCGTCGTCACGTGGCTACTACGCTCTATCGAGCAAATCCTACTCGCTAGTCGTCATTTTACGACCAGAACACTCTATACCGACTCTTATCACACTCAGCAATGCTAAAGTGCAACTTAACCAGCCTTCTTCGGCTGAACGAACTTGTGCTCCACGATACTCCTGTGATGCAAAAAATTATAGTTAGCTCTTACATCAATTCAGCTTATTTATATTACGATAAATATCAAATACAATTTTATAGCTCTTACCTCAGTCATGATAAATTCTGACCTATGGAGATGCTGCTCTGATAGGACCGACGGATCAACTGGTCCTGTGTCCTCTAGATTTGTCATCTGCAATATGTAATGTTATATTAGTAACATAATAGATAAAAAAGGTAAAATATTAAGATAATATAAATATGAATTCAACAAGTCATACGCCGGTGTCCTTGGTGCACTCTTTCTACATTTTGTGGATATGTGCTCCTATAGTAACATTCTTGTTTACAAATGGAGCATTTTTCTCGTCGGCCACCCCCCTCGTCCATTATATTACGAATACGTGTAGATCGTGGGCGATCTTTCGTCCTTCGTATAGGAGGCGGTACAATCGTGGGGCCTTGGGGTCGTGGCCAGTGCCGTCTATCAGGAACATGATGAAAATGTGGTGCGTAAGTCTCATGATAGCAGTTCATACTATACCAGCGTGAACAAAAAATATGATAGTCTATTCTTATTTATGAAGTACTACAAACTGTTAGGAGATGCAAGCAAGATATTCCCGTTAGATGAAATTCACCAACATTACCACCTCCACATCCCATTGATTAAAAATCTAATTTGATTTGTCCTTACCTCCAATCATAAGGTTCTAATTATAAATGAGACATCCTAGGTTTTACACGGGAGGTCGTGCATTGTCTACGTGAGGTCGTGGCTTGCGTGTGTGCGGTTGTCTGTGGCACATATGTGGTCGTAGGTGGCACACTACTAAACGAGTAAGGAACAATAGTCTCAATAGGCGAATACCCACTTTCTCTGCAGTATATATAATGATTAACTCTTATCAAAAAAGATAACACATAAGCGATATATTCACTAATTTATTAAAATTTTACTAACCTTTTCATTCTCACACCACCATCGCTGCTAATATTTTGATCACTCATTACATTGACGGATAAACCCACATCAATATAATTGTGAAGCATTCTCGTATAATAACCTTGCGATTTAAAATTCTTTGACGGATCTAAATCTTTCTCAATGTATACCATCACACAACCATAATGTTCAAATAATCTAATCATTTCCTCCAATGATTCATCATCTACTATTTCGTGAGGTAAATATTCATTACCGACCGTGGGGCAATGAATAGTGAATTTTAAACAAAATTCTTCACTTGTATAATTTGCTAAACGATACATTCTTGACTCGAAACTAGTATATATAGAATCGGAACGTATCGCGATTAATTTTTTTCGACCGCCGACATATTTTGGACCATTCTCATCCATAACTAATTATCATCCCAATGAACACTTAGTGACATGCGATGATTAGCCATTTTAACTACAAAAAAAATATTTGTAAATAAAATTTTTATACTACAATTTATGAAATGTGTGAAATTTCATCCACATATTACACTCTCGGTTTGTGAAATTTATGAGATGAATGAAATGTAAAATGTAAAATTTTACTCTTGGTTTGTGAAATTTGTAAAATGTGTGAAATATGTGAAATGTGTGAAATTTCTTCTCAGAGTGTTCTGAAATTTGAGAACACTCTGAGAAGAAATTTGAGAACTCTCTCTCTCACAGCAATGACGGACGGCGGAAGTGGAATGTCTCTCTCTCAGTGAGAGAGAGAGAGAGACAGTGAGAGAGAGATCTGTGTGTGTGTGAGAGAGAGGGACAATGAGAGTATCCTCTCTCACTGTGAGAGAGAGTGAGAGAGAGTGGGACAGTGAGAGAGAGAGGGAGAGGCCTCTTTCTCAGTTAGAGAGAGAGAGGGATAGTGAGAGAGAGAGAGGGACATACTGTTAGGTGAAGGCGATGGCGGGCTTCGGCGACGGCGACGGCGACGGCGTCGGCGACGGTGACGGCAACGACAACAATGGAGAGAGTAGGGAGAGGGGGAGAGGGGGAGAGTTGTCACGTCCCGGGGTCGAAACTGCAACTCGGGCCCGCCAACAGATCGGCCGCCCATACGGAAAGCCCCGTATAGACGAAGCGTCTAACCTGCAAGAGATAAAACTACAACTATACAAATATTAGAGCTGTAAAATAAACTACTGAAATAAAATAATACAACTCCAAAAGTACAAATCTGAACCTCACTACAAAAGTCTCTCAAAATAAAACCCTCAAAAGTAACTAACAACAATAATCCAGCAGACTGTAGTACAAGCTCCAAAAAGGGGTACAGCTATACTCCAAGGACGGGTAAGGAACTAGCTCGCGACTCCCTCACCACGATCAGCAACAAAAGGATCAACAACTGGAGAAGCAGGAACTGGAGAGGAGGTCCCTGGGGAAAAACACCACAGCGGGTGTGAGAACTACATTCCACAGTAATTCTCAGTTGGTACTGCCACCAAGCCCGACGGTCTGCCCACTAAGTCTACTAGAGGCATAAAGTAACAAATGCAATACTGAAAGGAAAAGGGCTGGAAAATAACTCTACAGCTACTATGCCTCTATCTAAATGCTCAAGGAGTGATACAGATGGAAACATGATGCATCTACTAATTCTCAAAATACAATCACCCAATCTACACTGACTGCCACATGGGGTCCAGTCAAACCTGTGCCTACCTACTGCCATTACATCCACGGAGGACTGGACTTACGTAGGGCGTCCGTGACTGCCAAAACTGGCCCAGCCAGAGGGACTGCGTCGACAAGTCGCGATAGCAAAGTAATAGGCCCAGCTCCGGAGCGGCACTCGAGGGGCGTGACCCCACCGAGGAAAGTATCCGCGCATCTCTATCGAGCTCAATGTGGCTCATGCAGGCTATAGTCTAAATCCACGATCAACAAGATCGACAGTAACCAACAAATCACATCTCTAACTCACTGGCTGGAAATACTCGACAGCCGGGACCACCGTCAACCCGACGGCTCCCACAACAAGACATCAACCCAACATGCAAACTCACTAACAGGATATACTCCACAGCTGACAACAATGAAGGGTCCGGGAACCCCGAAAGACTAGAACCTACAACCCAAATCAAACAAGAACAGGCTCTAGGTATAGCCTCTCGTTGTTCTCGACCCAAAGAAAAGGCAGCCCTTAGAACCCAGACCACTCGAATCCTCTCGAGTGAGGAAGTTTACAGGAAAAATGTGACATTTATTACTGAAAACTATTTTAATTTGAGGAAAACCTATTTTTAATGATTTTTAGTTCTTTTAGGAAAAACAGTAAGAAAACAAGTTTTATTCCCAAACTCCGAAGGCTAATGCCTTCGTCCAATCAGACAAAAACAGACTCCGGCGACCCTTCGATGTTTGGAAGAAAAATATTGGTTGACTAAAATCATGTGTGTCCAAAAAGGTTCTGGGTTCAAGGTCCTGCTATCACTAACACACCACTGATGCGAACACAATGGTGACACATAAAACAGAGAAGCACGACATTCCGGGACCACCGTTTACCCAAACGGCTCCCGCCACAGATATAAGATCAGCTACATCTACCAGACTCCACTCTGCCCCCAAGCACGAGTGTAACATGCATCCCACACTAAAAATAAATCTCGACCACTCGGCCCACTACCCGGGCGAGGAAAAACACTATATCCAGGAATAGAATACGAAGTGTGGATGTCTAGAGCATAAATGAATCTAGCCTAAGTGAGGGTTTTCTACTAGTCTGGTTACACATGCAACATATGACAGGGTGCTAGGTCAAGTTTCAATAGTGGTATTTAAGTTAACACAGATAGGAAGCATACATCAACATAATCATGATGACAACACGAGAACATCCTCTCTACATCTAACATGCTTCCTAACACACCTAACAATCATGTATGATTTACTACACGATAGAATTAATGAATAGTTCACCGATTTTGGAAACGAAGCAACCCACATGAAGCGCGCGTCAATCCAAGATCCAAAAAGGCTGAAACTGAACGGGGACAATCCTTGGATTCCAATGATTTCAACGGGCACAAAAACACCCAAAAACTCCTCCTGGGTACAAAGATCGTCCAAATATTGCAATAAGCAAAATTCGCATAACATACACACAGCTGAAAAAATCTGTCCCAAAGAAGCTTAATTACCACCTGCGAGATAATCTTCAAAAATTCCAATAAAAATACGACGGCGATCCTCGCGAAGAGTAGATGTCGATCGAGTCCTCACATGTCGAAATCTGATACCAGAGCGTAGAGATAAAAATCCGACAAGCCTCCGCTGTCCAGAAAAACCACCAGCAGGAATGGGGTTCAAAGATGTTCCAGAAACCCCAATAAAAACCCAAAACTGAGAGGAACGGAAACACGAAAAACAGAGATCTACCTCTCGTGAAACCGATGCCGCGAAAATCGTCCAAAAATTCCTTCGGGGTAGCTCTGTGGGCCTTGTGGACCGAAACGCGATGAAAATGGGCCACCGAAGAAGAAACGTCACACTGCGCCGAATCGCCGAAGCCGTCGATGCCGCGCCCTCCAAAAATTCCGAAACTCCCTCGAGAGATGCAGCACAAGATGAAAAACAACCTTTCTTAAGGCCTCAACCCAAGAGGAGCTCGGGAAAGCCCTCAAAAAGAAGCCCAAAGGGGCTATTTATAGCCCAGCCCACCAAAGGAGAGGAAACCAGATTCGGCCGCCCGAAATTGGGCCCGACCCGTTACTGTGCGCGCCCGGATCCACCACGGCCCGCCACGTCGCCCGTCCGCGCCCCGCGTGCCCGGTGCACGCGCCCCCGCGAATCGCGGCGCGCCGCGTGGCGACGTGGTCCACGGCGGGGATCGTGGGCTGCGGTTCACGGCGGCCCAGCTGGGTCGCTGCGCCCGCTAATGAGCGGGCGACACGTGGCCTGGCGGGGTCCACGGTGCGCCGCGCCCGGCGCGTCGCGCGTGCGTTGACCGCCCAATCAGCGCGCGACACGTGGCACGCCCTCTACTGGCTGGTTCCGGTGCACGCCAAAACCCGTGGACCACCCTGCCCGCCGCCGCGCACGCGCCTGCCCGCGCACGCGCCGCCGCGCTCCGCCGCTGCCTTGGCCTGCCGGAACAGTAAATCATGCCTCGAAATTCATGTTTTGGCGTTCGGGCTCCGAAAAACACAAGTAAATAGTTCATTTTCATCGTTTTCGCGCGCTGAGTCCAAATCCGATGTCTGTTTTGCCAAATTCCACTTCTAAAATTTGTCGAAGGCATCCGGATAGGTATTATTAATCCAAATTTCGTGCTGGGTCCAATTCTGAGGTCCGATTTGCGCGCAACCATCTCCAACACGCATCATAGGCCTCCAGAAGCCACAATTCACTCCGTAAGACCTTCGCGGAGATTCGGGTCATCACAAGAGTACCGTGCGAGGGAAGAGTGGGAGAGTACTGTGCGAGGGGAGAGGAGGAAAGGAAGAGAATACTGTGAGACTGTGAAGGGGAAAGAGAGGGCACTTGTGCCGCGCGGGGGGTTAGTGGTGTAGAAGGCGGTGAACGATTCGATGCCTTTAGTATTTATGCTAAAGGCGTTGAATCGTTCAGCGTCTTTTTCTTTGTATTAAAGACGGTAAACGATTCACTGCGTTTAATATAATGAATGCACTTAGCCAATTTTCTAAATTTTGGGGTGAAGGCGAAAATTGGCTAAGTCCTGAGGTGAATGCGCTGAAGCATAAACACTAAAGGCGGTGAATGATTCATTGTCTTCAGCATAACCACTGAAGGCGATGAATCGTTCACCGATAATCGTTTACCGCCTTTAGCATTTATGCTAAAGGCGGTAAATCCGTCATACTCCCGTGGCACCGAGGAGGCAAAAAGAGAGTTAGTTGTATAAAAAAAAAAATTTTAAAAAAATTTTTACAAATTATAAAAATTTTTAAGGTTATTTTTTTAAAAAATTCCAACACATCTGACATCTAACGAAAAAAAGCTCGTAAATTATACCAAATCTTGTGTACGATAACCACGCTGTCTGTACTGCGGGTGGTAGCCGGCGGAACCGCTATCATCCACGGTGTGGTGCCCACGTCGTGCTTCTGTGAAAAGAGAGAATAAAAAAATAAAAAAAAATAAAGGGAGAAGGAGAGCAAAGCGACGGATTCCCTATTCTATTAATTCCGTTGCGTCTATTTCCACTCTTCCTATTTATTTTTTTCTCTTCTTTTACTTCTCTTTTTTTTCTTTCCGGCTATGAGTTGATCTAATTCCGCGGGATGTCAAGAGGATCCCATCGCTCGTCTCCGCGAGATATCCTATGCGATGTGCTCGCCAGCGCCTCCGCTGGTACTCCCGTTGTTTTTTTTTTTTTTGTTTTTTTCTTTCTTTCCGTACTTCTTCTTTAGATCAGAGTTCAGAGTTCACGTTCATAATTGAGTTGAATTGATGATGGCGTAGGGGCCATAGCGGCCACTTTTGTCTGCCCTCTTGATGTGATCAAGACGAGGCTTCAGGTTCACGGGCTGCCCCAGATGCATCCTTCCCACCGCCGAGGTAGGGTTTTTTCCTTTTTCTTGGCTCTTTAATTTTTCTCTCAATTCATGATTGCTGCCGATCGGGAGGAATATGCTGTAATCCTGTGATTTTGAGTCCTTAAAAGTTTCTTGGTAAATTTCTCCTTTTTTTTTTTTTTTTTTTTTTTTTTTTTTTTTTTGATTTTTTGATTGAGAGGAGAATTCAATAATTAGGCACCAAACAGAGTTGAGTTGCTAAAGCCAATTCAATTGAGTTATTCATGACATTCAATTAGAACCAATTAAGATTTTGTTCCACAAGGAGTTAAAACTTAGTAGTTCCAGCATTTACTGGGCAAAGAAGTTTCACAAGCTTTTGTTAGCTTTAGATTTTAGGCAGAAATGGAGGTCTGATACTCTACCAACTTAAGCGGCGTGAGTCAAATGAGAGATAAAAAACTAGGATCCAAAAGAATCTTATATAGTGAAAATTACACAAATGGCAAAGCTTTGCAGTTCGATATGATTACGGGGTGATGGAGCTTTTCACTGTTTCTCGAATGCTTGATACTGTTTTATTTGACATGACACGTTTGGTTAGCTTTAGTTGAGTTCAGTACTGTTCTCATTTTGTCATATCCTTCCCTTCCTCTAGCAGCATTATCAAATTTCTACAGATGCCGAAATTCAACATGTAGGTTTTTATTTGAGTTTCCGTCCATGGTATTGGTGATTTGGTTTTGAAAGTTACGGTGATTTCGAGAATTTGAAGTTTAATGTTTGGGTTTGATTGAAAGTTTCAGAATTATCAAGAATTGGTATAGTCGTAGTAAAACTCATTTTCACGACAGTTTGATGTACAAATGTCATGCTTTATTCTTCTTTTAGGAAAGTTCTAGCTACCTATCATGTTGTTGTCAATCAGAGGAATCAAGTATAATATAAGATGGAAGTTATATAATTTGTGTGTATTTATGTCGCTTTGTAAGCTTCTTGTGGTGTGTTCTAAAGTTAATCATGTTATAAAAGACTCCTGACAGCCTTAGAAGATCCAAAGCTCGGTCCTTCTCATCCATTTTGCGCTACTGTAAAAGCAGCAACATTCCTTTCCTGTTATTGGCTGATCAAAATAGCTTTAGAAGCTACTAATTCTTCTTTTGGACCCTAAATAACATCATGTCTGTTGGTTTTTCTGTGATGTTCAACTGTTCTCACTGTTGATTTTCCCTCTTTATCCTGCGAAATCTGCAAATGTCGACCACAGAATATACTCACTTACTATCCCTTTCTAACCTACTCATGATGATTTTCCCCAGTAAATTACTCTCGGATGTTGTCCTTGTTAGATGCAAAAAATCTACTCATCTTGATTTTCAGTTCCCACTCATCCTGCCTCACTGCGCACGCACACACACAGACTAAAGGCAAATCATTGAGATATATCGCTTTAAAGGAAACTGACCTATACTGAAAGAAATAGTGAAAATAGTAAGAACTTATTCAACTATCTTCCTTTATGGCTTTGAATGTTTATGTGCATTAACAGTTGTATTCATACAAGTGCCTAACATATTCTGATCTCGCTCCTTATTCTTTCCAAAAGTGTATATGATAATTCATTTTACTTGATGAATTAGGTAGTGTCATTATTTCAAGCTTGGATCAAATAATTAAAACTGAAGGTTTTCGAGGACTGTATCGTGGCCTTACTCCAACTATTGTAGCACTACTTACAAATTGGACAGTGAGTATCCTTTACCCTTTTATTTAGAAACTGTCCTTAAAATACATCAGTTTTTGTTTTTTCTAGCTTACTGATCTGTTTCTTTTGTATTTTATCTTTATCCGACTACTAGCCTTCAATCTATGATTTCTCATGCAATTAAAATTCTCAAGCTCATATAGATCTAATCCACACAAACAAGGTGGATCAAACTCTTCTGTATTGCGGTGGATATTGCCATTCAACTATAGAAGTTGAGGGATTATTGTACGTTCCCTAATAGTCGTATCTCACCAAGTGACAAGATCAAATGATCTATCTATACACGTAGAAAATTGCACCATTAGGTTTGTGGTCTATAATATTTAAACAGTCTATGAAGAAACAAACACGAAGTTATGAAAACAGGTTAATCGCACTGTTAGTCCCCGAACTTTTAGCTAGGTTTCACTTTGGTCCTTGAGTTTTCAATTTTGACGTTAGAGACCTTAGAATTAAAAGAGTTTTATTTTAGTCCCTATGCATATTTACTATTGAAGGGCATATTAACTTTTGAGGGTAAACTATGGCCTACACCCAGTGCACATGTATACTTATATAGTATGCATTTTTCGATCCTTTATCTCATCATATATTTCAACCATACTACGTACCCATTGAGTAACAATCTTTTCACTATTTAGAAATTGGACATTCAAATTGAAAGTGTTAGTTGGAAAAAGTTATGGAATTTGTGGTGTAGAAACAGAAGATGTATACTGCAAAGTAAGGATAACAATGAGATGTTTTTTGCTAGTTTGCGAACTAAATGAAATAATTTTGAGTGTTTAGGGTCTTAAATGTTGAATGTAAAAGTTTGAAGACCAAAATGAAACTTGAGTGAAGATACATGGACTAGTAGTGTAATTTACCCTTGAAAAGAAACATCATTCAATCAATAAAATATTTGTTGAGATCTTATTATTTTGATATATACGCCTTTTGAATGTAATAGAATACATCAAATCAATACCATCTTGATTTTGGAATTTCATAATATCTAGTATTTAGGTATTAAATTGTCTTAAACATACCATATGGTGAGAGATAATATTTTATCTATAAGAAATAAGTGAATGAAAATTACAATATTTTGTTATATTAATTTTTAGAAGTAAAAAAATACATGTAACAAATTTAATTGTAATCTTAAAATCTTTTTAGTAATTTGTTGAAGTACATTGCACGAAAAGACATGTAACAATTTTGTTCCTCTTTGAATGTGTATTTGTAATTCTATTCACTATAATGAATACAGACAGATCTCCTGAGCACTCCATAGCTGACTAATTGGACCATTCTAGGTAATAATTTGTCGAAGTAGAGGAGTGGGGAAGTAAGCTAGTGTGACATCCTTTTGTTTTTCCTTGAAAAGTGAGAATTCTTTATAATTGTATAATAAAATTGAATGGAGACCCCCTCAACTATAGACCATTTTGTACCCTAGAAATTGGAGGAGAAGATCATTCAATCCAACATATAGTAGAACACTTTCTAGTTGCTTTGCTGCCGAGATCTTTGTTAATAACACCATAGAGTTTGACTATCTTGATCCCACCATCTTCATGAGCCTTGTGACAAAGATACTCCAAATCTCCCGAAAAAAACGTAGAATTCAAAGAGTATCTTATTCTTCTCTTCTTCTCCTCGCTGACAGTGGTGAAAAGGATCTCTTCTTTATATGACTATTGGATTTTACTGTTTGTTTGACTCGATTGTGAGGTCATTTATTAGCTTCTTGTTGAGGATCACTCTCGTAGAGTTTCCCTTCCCAGTGATCCAAATAGGTCATTCTCATTTGTATCTCTTCTCTGCTCTTTTTTGTATGATGATGTGTGCATTGGATGGAATTTGGAATTTTTTCATCTTAAGCTGATTCAATTTGAATAGGTTTCTATATGCTACGGTATCAGTTGGATTGCGTTATTCTTCTAGCAATTAGAGACTTATGTCTTTCTTGTGATTTTTAAACTGAGAAAGCCCTTTAGTTGATTGAAATGCTACATTTTGCAACATTTATTGCTTAATTGAGCAAACATCGTATGTGGCATAACTGCTTCAGGTTTAATGTGATTTATAGGTGATTTGTGTTATTGAAGTATGTTACTACATTTCCATTGAAGTTTATTTAGATCAAGAATGTGTTTTGTGATTTGTTGGAATAGTTGTTTGTTCGACTATGGGAAAACTTGACATTCTCCTATGTATATTTTTCACAATTTTCTTGGATAAATTGTGGATATTGTCAGCACATTTATGGCGAGTTTAATAGATTTCTTATGTTTTATGAACTCATCTTGTTAAGTTCGCATTAAGCTTTGTTGAATCATTAAAGGCCAATCAGGTGTCAAATTTAAAATTTTTAGTATAACGATATCAAATTGCCATTGCACTAGTGATGAACCTGAAAGTTGAAGGAATGTCAAATTTGTTGAATATTTGTAAGACTACCATAGCTAATTTACTGAAATAATTCCTCTTTTGTCATAAAAACTATTTTAGAATATTTTCCTTTTTTTTTTCCCTTCTTTTGACTTCTTGAACATGCTGGAAGCTTAATTATTTGCCGTCCTTTTCAATCTCTTGAACATGCTGGAAGCTTGCTTTTGCTACAGCTACAGCACTTGATCATCAAACAACCTAAATCTACCATGGCATATTATTTTCAAGAGCCATCAGTGGAGTAAATTGTTTCCTACAGTGATTTATCGTGACTCTGCCAGGTTTCTTTACATTGATATATGCAGTAAGATGTATGATGGGTCAGACAAACAAATTCAATCTTAGATGGAAGTATGATATCTGAGTCATATCTATTGAATAACAAGCAATGTTCTAAATGGTGCGTGGCGGGCATGTAGCGGATAGGGGTCTTTACAGCGGATAGTGGAGAGCGGACAACATGGCAGGAGGCCCATGGCGGACTTGATTTTTTTATATTATTTATTATCAATTTATTACTACTTACTGGTCAATCAAGTAGATAAAAGTAGAATAAGTAAACATATGATCTAAAAGAGCAATAGTAAAAGGTTCCAACTAAATAAAGATCACAAAAAATTAAAAATTTGATATAGTAGTAAATACAAATTTAAAGAATAAAGATATAAGTATGTAATGAAACTTTAACATTTCAATCAGCATCATCTTTAAACCAACAATGAGAAGAAAAGAAGAAGTAATAAATTAGAGAATAAGAAAAACAGAGAAGAAGAAGAAGAACGACAATATTAGCAGCAGCAACAAAGAAGAAGAAGAAAACCGGAGAAGATGAAAATGAGGAAGAAATTTAGATGAGGAGGAGAAGAGGAGAGAAGAACAAAAAGAACCAAAAGATAGAAGAAAATAGGAAGAAAACTATGAATAGCATCCTTACAAAGTTACAACTTACAACCAAGGTTCGAAGTGCCGTGGCACGGGGGCGTGCCGCTTGCCGCCTGGCACGGTACGGTACCGGCATGCTTGCGTGCCGACACGTGGCACACTTGCGTGCCGATGGATACGCATGACCTCCCAGTGGCACGCTCTGGCACGTTTTTTTTTTATTTTTTTTGTTCCCAATAAGCTCTTATAATATTGTTTTGAAATGTTTAGTCAAAAAATTATGAATATTGGCTATATATAGCTTACTATACTCACCAATTAACATATTGATATTTTTTTTTATATATAAAGTACAATGAAGTTTTTTTTCAAAATAACACTCTAAAATTTTATAATTTGCGAAATAATCTTATCAAAATTTTATTTGTAAAACTAACCCTATTTTTGCCATATCAGCTTGCCATATCAGCGCCACATACAGAAGGCTCACCGCCTTCTAAAGACGGTGGACTACCTTTAGCTATAATTTTCATGATTAAGTTAATTTCAAACAAAATTACAGAGAGATACGTAAATAAAATGGGGATGTGGGTTAGATTTTTAAGAGATTTAGGTTGTTATTGTAGAAAGATAAGATAAAATGAGAATGTGGGTACCGATTATATTTTTAAAATATTTAGATTGTTATTATTTATTAAATAATATAAGAAGGAAATGAGATAAAAAATATTTTTAATCATAAAACCTAAATCTTTAAAAGATTTAGATTGCTATTAGTTAGTAAATAATAACAACTTAAATCTTTTAAAAATCTGATTTATAACCACATTCTCATTTTATCTTATCTCTTTACTTTTTATATTAGTTAGTAAATAATAATAATCTAAATCTCTTAAAGATACTCATATTTACTAACAACCTAAATTAGTTAGTGAACAAAATAACCTAAATCTCTTAAAGATTAAAACAAAAAAATAAAAAATATGTACCGTACGATATGTGATTTTTTTAAAAAAATAGCAAAAAAAAAATACTCTACGCATGTGATTAACACAAAAAAAAAAAAAAGAAAAAAAAAAGGAAAAATTGACGTGCCACTCGGCACGGCACGGCGATACCCCATGGGTATCGCCATGTCTCGAGCGGGTATCGCTCGAGACGCGGGGGGGGGGGGGGGGGGGGAGGGGGGGGGGCGATACCCCCCCATATCGTGCCCCCATTTGAGGGGAACGGTACGTGTCGGGTCGTGCCGAGCGGCACAACCGACACTTGATTCCTTGCTTACAACCCAAATAAAAACCAACATTTAACTTGTGGCACATGACGACCACATTTTTTCTGCTATATGGCAGGCGACACTCGTAATATTCTCCTACTTTGCTCCAAAACACTATGGAGATCCGCTATGCAAAAAGCATAGCGCCAAGCATGCAAATCCGCTATAGCGGCGGCAATGGCTGCTATTTAGAACAATGTTTACAAGTCCATTATCTAATAAGATTGTCACGCCCAGGTGTGGAAGCCCAACTGAAGCACTCAATAATTTGCCACATTGGTAGAGTTTCCCTTCTACGTATAAGGTGTTAGATCTTGAACAATATGTATAGGTCGTGATCATTTACAACATACACATATTATATCATGAAAAATAATACTCAAATAGTTAGTATGATACCCTCGCATTTACTTAATTGCATGCTTTACCAAAATAGGAGCCATACATCATTTTTAAGAAGTATCACAACTAGACTTTTCATTTCCACTTATGATATAATTTCCCTCTCCAAGAATATTGCTTCTACTAAGTTAGGCCAATATGGTCATCGCACACCTGTACCCTGATCGCACTTGAAAGCCACATCAGTTGAAAACCACCTAGAGCCCATCTATATACGCTAGGTCCAATATGAGGCATAATGTAATGTGCAGTATCATATGTGGAAAATAACTATAGGATATCCAAGCACTTACCTCTGGATGATACTGCATTGATCACATACAAAAAATCAAAATATCTACTCAGTCACCGGAACCTAAATTAAAAAAAATATCATAATATCACCATTCATATAATCACATCTGATGAGTCATGAAAATTTAGATTATAAAAAGCTCAGTAGTTCCGAAATAATAGTTTGGACTCTAAATGGAAAATTCTGTGCTTCACGAGAATCATTAATTTAAACTGAATCACTTCTTATTGGACGAAATCAAATTAGAATAATAGGTCCATTCAACTTATTCAAATGGATTCACTTCACATAATTCAATTGGATCAAACCAAATAACTACTGCAAGACATAGATGTACTTAGGTTAAAGTACTATAGAAAACTACACTCAAATCCATGAAATTGTTAATTAATCAAGCTTTGACCGATTGAATCAAAAGTTCAGTGTAAAGTAACCTTATGAAACATTTAGGAAATTAAGATACTGTTAGAGTTTCGTATGCTTGGAACCAAAGCATTATTTCGCACATAATATTATTAACATCCATCAGCTGGATGGATACACAGTTTTGAGTATTGGAAGGTAGAACAAATTAAGAAAAGAGTTCAACAGCGGTAGTTATTCATTATGACATTTTAATGACTCTAGAAAGGAAATAAAGGTCTAACCCTTGGCTAAAGGTGAAGAGAAATGTAGGAGAACTGATGAGGAACAAATAGAGAGGAGATGACAATCCACATCCTCAGTGATGATTGGGGAGTCAATGGTGGTTTCACTCTTTTGCCTATAAGGTCATTGAAGTAGGAGAGAAAAGTAATGGCAGCTATTCGAAAACTAGTGTCTGCGTTACTATTGATGGGGTTGTGCAAAACTCCTTTGTGGCACATGGCTTTCGAGAAATTGGTGCTGGCTGTTCTTCCCAGAAAGAGAGAAAAACTAGAGAAAAGAAAATACTTACAAGAGTGGAGATTAATACTTTTCTTGATTATATTTTTCTGAATGCGAAAAATACATATATAATTTAAAAGACTCAGAGTCAGAGATCAAGGGGTTCAATGCTTTCCGGGTACCCGTAGGTACCCGGTTAATTACGCCCTCTTGTCATATTTGGACCATCTCCGATTATACTGATCGTGATTAAAATACCCGTTCTTTAAAAAAATAATTAATAATAATAATAATAATAATAATAATATTATTATTATTATTATTATTATTATTATTATTATTATTATGGAAGCGCAAAATTAAAGCTTTAACATAGTCAAGATATATATATATACTAAAAAATGATAAATTAACTATGAGTTCACCATATTTATTTAGAGAAATAGAGCAAAATTTACCCTAACTTTACAACACTATAAAATTACTAAAATAAAAGTCATAATAAAAAAAAAACTTTTCTGCTTGAGCCAACTGCAATATAGTATTATATTGATATAATCAATTTTTTATTTAGAAACAAAAAAAATAATAATTATTCATGTTTTTATTTTTTTTTAATAAGATAAACAATAATCTTCGATTCCCAAAAGTTAACGAAAAAGAAGTATAAATTCTTTTTTTTAACCTGTAAATGAATACGATGATTTAATTAACAAAAAGTAGTATATAATACATTATTTTTAATGTAAGGAAAATAAAAGTGAGGCTCCACCCCTTTCTTCCTCCTTTTGCTTTGGAAACAGAGGAAATAATTATTCGCTTGAACCTCGGTGTCGACAGCGGGTACGACGACGGCGGTAATAATGGCGGTGATGACAATAGTGAGCTTCGATGTTGGAACGGAGCAGTGATCGTAGCGCGACTCGTTCCCTCGGCTGCAGTGACAGCGGGTTTTGGGTTGCCAAGGCGGAGGAGGAAGACGGGGAGTGTTGGGTTGGGAGACGACAGCTTGCTCCGGACCTGCGGCTTCGATGACGACGCGGTGGCTTGTGCGGACGTCCTCTGTGATGCAGGCTCCTCTTGCTCTTCTTCTTCTTCTTCTTCTTCTTCTTCTTCTTATTCATTTTCTTCTCTGTGAAGGTGGAAGTGGGTTTCTCTTCTTTTTTTTTTTATTTTGTCTTCTACTATTTTTTTTTTAGCCCACTGTGAGTGTGTGGATGTGTATCTCCCTTTGCTCCTCCTCCACGGCTCCGGTTTTATAAGCCTCCAGGGGACCAAGGCTTGGACTCGCCGGTGATCGACGGCGACAAGGCAGGCTCGGTGTGATCAGCGGCCGGATTTGCGGGATGCGATGGTGACATCAAAATTTTCAATGGGATCGTTGAGATTTGCCGGCACGATTTGGGGCGATGGGCGCACGATCTCTGGGAGACCACGGTTCGCGTACGGACCGGCTCTCCGACGAAATTCGCAGCGGATTATGCGGGATTTGTGTACGGTGAGTCGATGGGATTTGCGGGAGGCGATGGTGACGTCAACGGTACAGTGCAACGAGATGTAGTCGGGATGGGCGCGGGATTTTCAGAATCTTCAGATCGACTGGAGGTGTTGGTGAGCGCCGCGAGCTGCGGGATTTGAGGGATCCGATCATCTTCTTCATTTCTCTTTTTGTATATATATATATATATATATATATATATATATATATATATATATATATATATATATATATATATATATATATATATATATATATATATATATATATATATATTATTTCCTCTCTCTTTTTCTTTTTTCTTTTTTTTTATTTCATTTCATTTTTTTTTATTCTAATTTCTTTCTATTTTTTTTCTTTTTTTTTTTTTTTTTTTTTTTTTTTGTGAAGGCCAAAGATGGGCCATGTTGGGCCCTTTCCATTTTGTGCAGGCCCAACAATTGCCCCCCACCAGATTGGATGTGAAGCAAAAGACGGAGCATACAATCGGGTGTGCGCGCGTAAGAAAAGTATTTTGAAATCATTTTGAAGTGACTCAGCAGCTATATGGACCACAATGTTGCCACGAGAAAGAACACACCGACCACTCGAGTAGGGACATCTGGGTGTACCACTTGTGCCAGTATGATGGGATTGAACATGATCGGATAGGGACTACCGAAGAGTGTACCGTGTACCAGCTCGAAGTGACTAAACAACTATATGGGTTGCAATGTCGTCATGAAGAAAAACACATTGACCACTTGGGCAGGGACATCTGGGTGTACCACTTGTGCAAGCATGCTAAGGTTGAACATGATCGGGTAGGGATTACCGAAGAGTGTACCGTAGACCAGCTCGAAGTGACTCAACAACTATATGGGCCGCAATGTTGCCACGAAGAAGAACACACTGACCACTTGGGCTGGGACATCTGAGTGTACCACTTGTGCCAGCATGCTAAGGTTAAACATGATCGGGTAGGAACTACCGAAGAGTGTACCGTAGACTAACTTGAAGTGACTCAACAGCTATATGGGCCGCAATGTTGTTACGAAGAAGAACACACTGACCACTTAGGCAGGGACATCTGGTTGTACCACTTGTGCCAGCATGCTAAGGTTGAATATGATCGGGTAGGGACTACCGAAGAGTGTACTGTAGACTAGCTTGAAGTGACTCAGCGGCAATATGGGTCGCAATGTTGCCACGGAGAAGAACACACTGACCACTTAGGCAGGGACATCTGGGTGTACTACTTGTGCCAGCATGCTAAAGTTGAACATGATCGGGTAGGGACTACCGAAGAGTGTACCGTAGACCAACTCAAAGTGACTCAACGGTTATATGGGTCGCAATGTTGCCACGAAGAAGAACGCACTGACCACTCGGGCAGAGACATCTGGGTGTACCACTTGTGCCATCATGCTGAATAAATCTTGAGGTAAAGAAGGTAAGAGTGTCGTCACCGCAGTCCATCTTGGGATGCAGCTGGCGATCGGGTGAAACTCGATATATAATAGTATAAATGCCGTCACTGCTATCCGTCTGGGGATGCAGATGGCGATCGGGTAAAACCTGATGTATAAAAGTATAAATGCCGTCACTGCTATCCGTCTGGGAATGTAGGTGGCGATCGAGTGAAGCCCGATGTATAAAAGTATATATGCCATCACTACTATCCATTTGGTGGCGCAAGTGGCGATCATGTGAAACCTAATGTTTACGAGAGTAGTCGTGTGCGATCTTTTGACATTTCTTCTTTCCACATTATGTCTAAACATAGTATTTTTTCAAAAATCGACCATTGATCGGCCGCAGTGGGTGTTTCCCGTCTTGATCAATCAACTGGTAGGCACCGCCTTCATAAACTCTTTCAATTACATGGGGCCCCTCCCACTTAGGTTGGAACTTACCCTTGGAGTGTTGGTTTGACATGAAATTTCTTGGAATAACCAAAACCAAGTTACCTTGCTTGTCAGTTTTTTCTTTTACCATCTTGTTGTATGCATGGGACATCCGAATTCGATAAAGTTCAAAATTTTGTTGAGCTTGAAGCCTCAACCCTTCAAGAGAATCTAATTCTTGCAGTCGAAGCTTAGTTTGTTGTTCGTCGGTGATATTTTCATGTATCGCCACTCTTAAGGAAGGAATTTTCACTTCTAAGGGTACAACGGCTTCTCCAAATACCAAAGAATATAGTCATTTGAGTTAGGGTACGCATGGTCGTTCGATACGCCCACAGATTTTCAAACAGTTTGACATTCCATTCTTGCATATTCTTTGAGACAGTTTTCTTTAGCAATTTTACCAGAGTTTTATTAAAAGTTTCTGCTAGTCCGTTGGCCTGTGGATAGTATATAGAAGAGTATCTCCAGTCAATTTTAAATTTATCAGCAAATCGATGTACCTTGTGTGATCGAAATGAAGGGCCATTGTCAGAGATAATTCGGTTTGGAATACCAAAGCTATAAATGATGTGATGTAAAAAGAAGTTAACCACGCTCTCTGCCTTGACCTCTCGCAAGGGTATTGCCTCTACCCACCGAGAGAAATAATCTGTCGCTGCTAGAATAAATCGATGCCCTTTGACGACGGTGGTTCTATTGGCCCAATGACATTCGTTCCCCAAACAGCAAAGGGCCGCGATGGTATAGTCGGATGTAAGAGTTCAGGTGGGCGATGTTTGAAATCACCATGTATCTGACATTGGTGGCATTTCTTTGCAAATTCAATGCAATCTTTTACCATGGTTGGCCAAAAGTAACCTGTAAGCTTCAATCTAAGTGCAATCTTGGGCACGGATTGGTGTGCTTCACACAACCCAGCATGTGCTTCTCTAATAGCGTCCTCTGCTTCCACTCTAGAGAGGCATCGCAGCCACATTTGATCATAAGTTCATTTGAAGAGGGTGTTGTTATGATACGTATACTGACCAAGACGCCTTTGAAGCTCGATCTTCTTATTTCGATCTTCGGGGAGGTCGCCATACTTAAAATATTCAATGAACGGAGTCCTCCAATCATTTGCTTCATCATGGGTGCAGGCCACCACGTTAACCTGATAGTCGGAAGGGATGAATTCCAGGGCGGAAGGTAACAACTATCTTTGTTCCACTCAAATCTCAACAACACCGCCGGGTGGAAGGGTCAAAGCCGCAACCAACTTTGCAAGAGCATATGCTTGTGTATTATCTCGACGCCTAACATGTTGGATGTCAATCGAATTGAATTTTTCCATGAGACTTACGACCAATGCATGATTTGATATTAGCTCAGGTTTCCACACTTCATATATTCCATTTACTTGTCCGATTACCAATTGAGTCTCCAAAAGCTTGAAGGTGGGAAATATTCATAGACAATGCCGTTAGCAACCCAAAAGCTAATGCTTCATATTCAGCTTCATTGTTAGAGCAATTGAGGTTCATAAGAGAGAAAGAGTGATAGATGACTCCTTTATTCGGGATGACAAATACAATCCCAACTCCTGTTTTTTTCTTGTCGTTCCTTTCGGCGACTGTATTGAGCGAGATGCACCATCGAAATATAGTTGCCATTGAGGGGTGACCTCCTCCACAACCATGACTTCTTCGTCTGGGAGGTTTGTAAATAGGGGAGAGCCATCGGGCACCGGGTGAGCCGCTAAGAAATCCGCCAGAGCCTGACTTTTTATCGCTCGTTGAGGAACGTATGTGATATCAAATTCCATCATAAGAACAGCCTATTTTCCTACTCGACCCATCAATGTCGGCTTGATGTTCGCGATGGCCTTTTCTTCGCAATCGCTGTCCCCTCATTCTCATCATTGTTTGTATGGAAATTCGCCAGTCCCACATGATGCTCTAGGAAGTACATAAATCGATAGGCCGGTATCCACTTGGTAAAAGGGGAGCTGGCATCGGGCAGAATGCCAAATTAGCATCTCGGTGAATGAGAAGAGGAATTTTCGCCGACTGAAGAAGCCACTCCAACTTCTTCGATTGTCACCATTTTGAAGAATCAACATATGGTTCGTTTTTTGCCTTTGGAGAGAGAGTAAAGACCCCTTGTTGTAGAGCCCTCTCTACCCAATCTTTGAAAATAAAATAGTATTCAATTTTATGACCAATTGAGCGAAAATAAAATAGTATTCAATTTTATGACCAATTGAGCGATGATATGGACAGTAGAGGGGATCATCAGTCATATGAACGTCATCCGACTTTGTGGGTTCGGGTAGAATCGGCTTCTGGGTCTTCATTACTGGTTCAAAAATTCTGAAAACCTTTTCTTGTTTAAAATTGTAAATCTTGCTCTTTCGCTCCTCTATCCACGATTGGGACTTTCGTGTCGGAGTCTCATGTGCGATAGTCATCTTCTCTCTATTTTGAGGAGCAAACTTAGGTTGATAGACGACATTAGCTTCAGTGTCACGCCCCGGAACCCGGGCTCGCCAACAGATCCGCCGTGCACACGGAATTTCCCGCGTACACGAAGCGCTGGTAACCTGCTCAGATATAAGATATACAATAAAAGAGCATAATACAAAGCTGAACTAAAAGAACTACATAGTAATCTCAGACTGGAAATAAGATACAAGCTGAAAATATACAATGATCTCCCAGCTCACCAAAATAATACAACCAGCTGGCTCAAGCCAGACCCAAAATAAGAGAAAAATACCATAGTCTGAGTGAAGGGTACAATATCTTGTCTAACAGCAACTCTCAGTCTCACAGGAGATCTATCTACTCAGCGATCCCCTTACCTCAATCAGCTGCCGATGGCCTAGCAGCTCCCGCAGACGACTCTGCAAAAATAAAGGAGAAGGAAGAGAGGAACAACAATGGGGGTGAGAACTACCAGATAAACCAATAGCCTCCCCTAGTGGGTAAAACCTCAACTCTGACGCACCCACTAGGACTACTAGAGGCAAGAAAGGAATAAGTGGTAAAGCTGTAAACAGAACTGCTGAATAAAGGGGAAACCACCACTAGCATGCCTCTAAATGCAGTGCCAAAAGGAAGGAGTGTATGTATGCATCAGTATCTAACATGCCTGCCTGAATAAACCCAATCTAGTGCCACCAGTAAAACTGGTACTGCCTGCTGTGCCTTGCCGTATCGGGTATGCTGGCCGACGCATAACACCGATGAAAAGGAGTCTCAAGGACTCAAAGCCTGCTTGTCGCACACTCCGGAGCGGCACTCGAGGGGAGCGACCCACACGAGTAAAGTATCTCAGTGATAAGTATCATAAGTGCCATAAAATAGCAGGACTGGATCACGACTCTAATCAAAGTGGGAAAAACCATCCACTAAAGAGAAGAGACCTGATACCCAATCTGATGCAATAGTACTCAATAAGTGGGAAAACTCCATCCACTAGAAAAAGCCCGATCCTCAATCTGGTGCAAAGATCGACAAGACTCAACCTCAATCTGATGCAAAGATAAGCATCCGGTCAACCGCCTAATGTCTGCGGTTACCGCAATACCCCACAAGTCCATAATCTAGTACGATCTCGACTACACTATCCCAAACCCCTGCTCATACTCGAGCAACAAGCATCTGAATGCAAAGGAGAGCAATAAAACATGTCAAGTCCCAATATGATAGTGTAGCAATAAATAGGGGCTAACTAGATGCCCAAGCAAGCATGCAATTGCGCTATTTAAAAGCTGTAGAAAGGCGTAAAATATTTATTTTAAAAAGATTGATTTACTGTACTGATATAAAAATTATTTGCATGCGAGATTATAGCCTTTGTCCCAATCACAGTGTCCCAAGATAAGTTATCATATAATCTGTGGGGTCATATTAAATTTTAGGAGAGTTCGTCCCAGCGGTTCTCATCAATTGTCATATTAGTTCGTCCCAATGGTTCTCATCAATTGTCATATTAGTTCGTCCCAATGGTTCTCATCAATTGTCATATTAGTTCGTCCCAATGGTTCTTATCAATTTTTTAGGGGAGTTCTAATAATCCCAGTGAGCTTGTCAAAAATGAGGTAAGCAACAACCGCCCACCTCGAACAGCTCAAATCACACCCAGATAGTCTCCTGGCTGTCCACAGTCCCCTAAAACTGCTGTCTGCCGAAAACGGTGCCCTACAGCAACACACATTGCACAGGGTGTAACTATATTATTCATAAAAATACAGCTTTTGCTGTTTTTCAAATAGCACGAAAAGAGATGAGTTTTTCACCTCTGTATAGTGCTCAGAAAAATCCAGAAAAATTACGGTTGCGTTCCTTGCGACGAGTAGATCGAAATCGACTCCTTAAACGCCTTGATCTGATGCTCGTACACCAAGATAAAAATCGGAGAAGTCGATGCTGTCCAGAAATTTCCACAGCAAAAAGGGGGGTCAAAGAGGCCTCGGGAATCGTTCCAAAAGTACGAAATGGAGCAAAGTGATCAACACGAAAATCGAAGCCTCATCTCTTAGGAACGCGCTGCCGCAAAAATCGTTCAAAAATTCCACCTGGTTAGCCCACAGGGATTTTTCGACTGAACTGCGACGGGAAATGGGCCGAAAAAGAAAATCGTCGCAGTGCGCCGCGTCGCAGATAACTCACTATCGGTAACTCCAAAAATTCTGAAATTTTTAGGAGAGAGAGAGAAGAGAGAGAAAGAATTTTCCTAGAGGGCCCAACCTCTGTTTCTCTCTCTATGGCTCGAAAACCGAGGTGAGAAATGGTGGGAGTGAGGGATCCTATTTATAATGGGCCAAGGGAATCTTCCACACCAGATCCGGGCAGAACAGGAAACACCAAAATGGACCAACCAGGACGCGCCACGTGTCCACAAAACAGGAAACAGCCTGTGCAAGGGCCACTCAGAATCTGCCACGTGGCCACATGGTGCACATGCTCGATCCCCGCGCCGGGTCTTCCGGAAAATGTCGGCCAATGGGGTGCTGCCACGTGTCACAGACAACGCAGCCTTCTAGAAGCCGGCCAGCTAATCAGGAGCTGCCACGTGGCAAGGGGAATCTTCGGTGCTCCCGGTGCACGCCAGGCCGTGGACCGCGCTCCCGCGTGCCTGCTCGACCCTGCCCGCGCTGCCCGCGCCGCGCGTCGCTGCGCTCTGCCGCGCTCCACCGTGCTCCGCCGCTGCGCCGCCGCCCGCCGGTCGCCGCCGGCTGCCGGAACAGTAATTCCGGCCGGCCGGAGTTACTGTTCCGGTGAACAGTAAAATTTGGCGAAAAAATAAAGTAAATATACCATTTTGACCGTTTTCGCGCGCTGTCCAAATCCGCTGTCCATTTCGCCAAATTCTCATCCGAAATTTTGCCGAAAGCCCCCGGAAAAGCCCACTTGCTCCGTTTTTCGTGCCGGATCCATTTTAAAAATACGTTTTCGACCCTACTAGCTCCGATGCATCGTATGAGCTTCCTACAGTCACTGTTTAATGTTGCAACAGTTCCTGCGGAAGTCCGGATCATCACATTCAGTGACCTTCCAACTCGATCCTCCTCTGCCGGAGTTTGAAGTCTTTTGTGGGAGCGCCCTTTTTGTATTATCAATTGCCTTTGCGTTCTTATACAATGCAAGTATCTCTAGCGACCTTTGATATTCAAGCTCAACCTTTCCCGCTGCTATCATCAATTTAGTGATATTAGTTGGGTTATATCTTGATACCTCCATCGAATACCAAGATTGCATCCCTTTGATACAAAGCTCTATTGCTTGAGTAGGCTTCAATTCATCAGGATACAGGATACTCATGTTTCTCCATCTAGCAACATAATTTCGACCCTTTCGTCTCTCCCTTGCTTTAGTTCTGCAAGCTCACCGAGAGAGATGTCTCTTTTGATTGAAATAAAACGTGCCTTGAAAAGAGCTTTCATCGTATCCCAATCAAGAACAAATTCTGGGGCTAACTTACTATACCAGTGAAAAGCTGCCCCTTTTAATGAAAGCGAGAATTGTCGAAGAAGCAATGAGGGGTTCGTGGCAACATCTCCACATGACGCTTCAAAGTGAGTCAAATGTTCTCATGCATCACCGGTTCCATCGAACATCTGAAACCTTGGGCGATTGTAATTGGGCGGATACGGAACATGATTATGCCATACCGGATATGGCTTATCACCTTCTGTTAGCAACGGCTCTTTGTCTTGAGATAGTTGTTTAATTTTGGAAGTGACAATATTATCTAATAGCTGCTAAAGAGCCGAAGGAGTCATTGATGATATAGGTATTTCGTGAGAGGCTCCTGGTTCATTAATAGTAGGATTTTGCTGATACGGCGAGCCTTGATGTTCCGTGTTTTGAGGATTTGCATTGGCAGCTTGTTCGGTGGAGTGAGATTGCTGAGCTGATTGATGATGAGCTTGTTGTTGTTGTTGTTGTTGTTGCAAAAGTGTATTCATGGCTTCCATCAAAGTGCTCATATGAGTAGCCATCTGGTTAATTCGATTATCCCTTTCTTCGATTCGACGCATTAAGTCTTCAGTGGTGACTTGGTCTGTCATATTTGCTGTAAAGTGAGGATTCACTCCATAAAGTGGAGATTTTGGTGGCATAGCAGAAAGAGTAATGGCTTCTTCATCTCCTATATCTTATGCTTCCTCATTTTCCAAGTTGAGAGGTAAATGAAGCATTAAATCTTGCTATCTACTAGATTCACCAGCCGCCACATGACTTAACGCAGCCAATTTTAATCTTGTGTTGGCTCCGGTTCTCTGAGCAAGCCGTAGAAGTTCAGAGGGTTCTTCTGGAAGAACTTGATAATTTTTAGTGCCGGGTCGACTTGAATAAGGATTCTCTTCCTCGCCTTGCCCCCTGTCAGGACCTATTCCCATCATCATAGACAAAAATATTATTGGAGTTGTTTTACCTTTGATGAAGCGCGGCTTTTTGTGGGAGTTTTGATTTCTCATTCGGCAACTTTGATTCTTCATTAGGATAGATTCTCCGTACGTTGTGTTTGTCCTTTGTAGCAAAATGTAGAAAATACGTCCTTCTCGATTGCAGATGAAATCCGTGCCAAAAGCGTATCCTTCTTTTCTGTCGGAAGCTTAATTTCTCTATATTTCAAAAATAATTCATCAAACTCCTGGCAATGGCGATGGGGATGGCGATCTTTCGTCTGTCGAATGTTCCTTTCTTGCAATCAGGTGTACCCCGGAAATAAAGAGGTGCGGCATTTAATATCCAACTCTTTAGATAAATTATAACGAGGAAATTGCACCTTCTTTGCAAGGATAGCAAAGCGATTTAAAGTTGACTGCACAGGATTCTGACTCCAGTCCTTCTTTGCAGATGTCACCAAAGGACTCTCAAGTAATGCAAATTCACAAGTAACATTTTTTGAACCATACCGCACAACATTTCGAAGTAATTTATATTTCATTTTACTAAATGTAGGGGCAGTTATGGTAAAAGGCTCCTTTTTCAATTTTGGAGCTGAAGCATATGAATCAAACATTGGTCGGACAACTGTTGCCCCCGACTAGCTTGTTGATGTTTTATGGGAGACCGGACGAGAAATCGATGTAACAATTTTCTGTAAAGAAAGGTATGCCTTTAATGCCGCTTTCGTTCTGCACCTCTTTCATTTCTCGCGTTTCACCATGCGCTTGAAGTGAATCCTAGGGTCTTCAGTGAAATGGGCCGCAGTGGTTGAGCCCCAAGAGATGATAACAATTAGAGGGAATGCCCCAAATTGTACAAATTGATAAAAGGATAGAGTAGGCACCCAGTCGCCGACTCGCAAAAGATTGGCCATAGCTAACATTTGTTAAAATTAAGCATTGCCAGTATCTGAAAATAAAATAGTGTATTAAATCAAATGACCAGTAAACATGAGAGGAAAAGCAGTCCCCAACGGAGTCGCCATTTTGTTCTTCCAGAAAAAAGAAAGAAAAATCTAGAGAAAAGAAAATATTTACAAAAGTGGGGAGTAATACTTTTCTTGATTATATTTTTTGATTGCGAAAAATATATATGTAATTTAAAAGACTTAGAGTCAGAGATCAAGGGGTTCAATGCTTACCGGGTATTCGTAGGTACCCGGTTAATTATGCCCTCTTGTCACATTTGGACCACCTCCGATTATACTAATCGTGATTAAAATACCCGTTCTTTAAAAAAACAATTAATTAATTAATAATAATAATAATAATAATAATAATAATAATAATAATAATAATAATAATAATAATAATAATAATATTATTATTATTATTATTATTATTATTATTATATGAATATTATCGAAGTGCAAAATTAAAGCTTTAACATAGTCAAGAAATATATATATACTAAAAAAAATGATAAATTAACTATGAGTTCACCATATTTATTTAGAGAAATAGAGCAAGATTTACTCTTAACTTTACAACACTATAAAATTACTAGAAAAAAAAAAAAAAAAAAAAAAACTTTTCTACTTAAGCCAACTGCAATATAGTATTATATTGATATAATTAATTTTTATTTAGAAACAAAAAAAAATAATTTTTAATTATTCTTTTTTTTTTTAATAAGATAAACAATAATCTTCGATTCCCAAAAGTTAACGAAAAAGAAGTATAAATTCTTTTTTTTAACTTGTAAATGAATACGATGATTTAATTAACAAAAAGTAGTATATAATACATTATTTTTAATGTGAGCAAAATAAAAGTGAGGCTCCACCCCTTTCTTCCTTCTTTGGCTTTGGAAGCATAGGAAATAATTATCCGCTTGAACCTCAGTGTCGGCGGCGGGTACGACGGCGATAGTAATAATAGCGGCGATGACAACAGTGAGCTTCAGTGTCAGGGCAGAGCAGCGACTATTCCCCCCGGCTGCAGCGACAGTGGGTTTTGGGTTGCCGAGGCGGAGGAGAAAGACGCAGAACGTTGGGTTGGGAGACGACAGCTTGCTCCAAACCTGCGGCTTCGACGATGGCGTGGTGGCTTGTGTGGACGTCTTCTGTGATGCAGGCTCCTCTTGCTCTTCTTCTTCTTCTCTATGAAGGTGGAAGTGGATTTCTTTTTTTTTTTTTTTTTTTTTTTCTTTTTCTTTTTAGCCCACTGTGAGTGTGTGTGAATGTGTATCTCCCTTTGTTCCTCCTCCACGGCTCCGTTTTTATAAGCCTCCAGGGGACCAAGGCCTGGACTCGCCGGTGATCAACGGCGACAAGACAAACTCGGTGTGATTAGCGATCGGATTCGCGGGATGCGATGGTGACGTTAAAATTTTCAGTGGGATCGTCGAGATTTGCCGGCGCGATTTGGGGCGACGGGCGCGCGATCTCTGGGAGATCGCAATTCGCATACGGACCGGCTCTCCGACGAAATTTGCAGCGGATTATGCGGGATTTGCTTACGGTGATGTCGACGGAATTTGCGGGAGGCGATGGTGACGTCAACGGTACATTGCAACAAGATGTAGGCGGGATGGGCGCGGGATTTTCGGAATCTTCTGATCCACCGTAGGTGTTGGTGAGCGCCGCGAGCCGCGGGATTTGAGGGATCTGATCTTTTTCTTTGCTCTTTTTGTACATATATATTATTTCTTCTCTCTTTTTCTTTTTTTTTTATTTCATTTTTTTTTTTTTATTCTAATTTCTTTCTACTTTTTTTTCTTTTTTTTTTGTGCATGCCAAAGATAGGCCATGTTGGGCCCTTTCCATTTTGGCAGGCCCAACACTGGCGTCATTGTTAATGGGGCTATGCAACACTCCCTTGTGGTATATGGCTTTTGAGAAATTGGTGCTGGCCTCATTATCGATGGGGCTGCGTGACGTGAAGGGCCCCCGTGCAGTTAGGTAAAGGGAGGTAGGGAGGAGAGAGAGAGAGAGAGAGAGAGAGAGAGAGAGAGAGAGAGACCGAAGAGGAGGATAGAATAGAATAGTAGACTTAGGTTAGAATCAAGGATTAAAGTGCCGTGGCACGGGGGCGTGCCGCTCGCCGCCTGGCACGGTACGGTACGGTACGGGCACGCTTCCGTGCCGACATGTGGCACGCTTGCGTGCCGATGGATACGCATGACCTCCCAGTGGCACGCTCTGGCACGATTTTTTTTTGTTTTTTTTGTTTCCAATAAACTCTTATAATATTGTTTTGAAATGTTTAGTCAAAAAATTATGAATATTGGCTATATATAGCTTACTATACTCACCAATTAACATACCGATAATTTTTTTTATATATAAAGTACAACTATACCTCATAGAGAATAGAAAAAATAATATAATAAATAAATTCACAAGTATAATAAGTAGGGTTTTTTTTGAAAATGATCTTCTAAAAATTTGTATTTTTGAAAATGACCCTACACAATTTGTATTTGTAAAAATGGTACTATGGGTGCCAACTGTGCGCCACGTGTGCCCGCCACGTGTGCGGGAGAGTCTGAGGTGTGTCAAGTTGAACATGGGATAACACGATATTTCAATTACCGTGTTTAAACACGGTAATTGAAATCCCATGTTTGACTTCTCTACATACTAAAACTTACCCAAGTCTCAAAATTTGTATTTCAAAAAAATCATACTTATCTAAGTTTTAAAATTTGTGTTTAAAAAAATGATATTTATCCAAAAAAATCATGCTTATCCAAGTTTCAAAATTTGTGTTTCAAATAAATTTTTAAAAAATCATGCTTAGCTGTCATGATTTTTTTTTTTTAAATCATTCTTACTAAAGTTTTAAAATTTATGTTTAAAAAAAAAATTAAAATTTTAAATAGTAAATTTTTAAAAAATCATGCTTATCCAAGTTTCAAAATTTATATTTCAAATAATTTTTTTTTTAAAAAATCATGCTTACCTGTCATGATTTTAAAAAAAAAATCACGCTTAAAAAAATCATGCTTACTAAAGTTTTATTTTTTAAAATTTTATTTTTTTTAAACACAAATTTTAAAACTTTAGTAAGCATGATTTTATTAAGCGTAATTTAAAAAAAAAATCATGACAGGTAAGCATAAATTTTTTTTAAAAGAAAATTATTTGAAATATAAATTTTGAAACTTGGATAAGCATGATTTTTTTAAAATTTTAAAAAATTTTTTAAACATAAATTTTAAAGTTTACTGTTAGCATGTGATTAAAAAAAAAAACAAAAAAAAAAAAAGAAAAAAAAAGGAAAGCCCGTGCCGTGCACGGCACGGGCGATACCCATGGGCGATACCCGCCCTGTCTCGGGCGATACCCAACAGGTATCGCCGAGACTCAGGGGGGGCGATAACCCCCCAGTATCGTGCCCCCATTTGAGGGGCACGGTACGTGCCGCCCCATGCCGAGCGGCACGAGGCAGCACCTTAAACCCAGGTTAGAATATAATATTAAGATTAGTTGTAATTAGATCATTTAATGAAAAGTTTCTATTTTTGAAAGAAGCCCTAAAGAAGATATTCTTTTTCCAAAGACCCCCTCTTAAAATATACTAGTTATTAAAGTTTTAACACAAACCATAAATTACACAAAATTTTGCTAGATTAGTTATTACCTGAAACTCCAAAAGATTGATCTTGTAGGAAACGGGCCCAAGAATATATATTAACACATACGTGTATGATGTATATGAAAGATATTTTAGGAAACGGGCCCAGGAATATATATTAACACATACGTGTATGATGAATATGAAAGATATGTGGAATTGATAGGTGAGGTAGGAGATGGAGATTTAACTCATTAAATGATGAGGGAATTTTTCCATTAGGTGTCAAAAATGGGGATTTAACCCACGATCTCACAGAACGAAGAGGTTTAGAATTGGCTTTGTGTTATCCACAAGATTGATCTAGTAGGAAACAAGCTCAGAAATATATATTAACATTAGTTTAATGGTTACAAATAAATTCGAATTAAAGAAGGGGAAATGCTTATAGTAAAGAGTTGTAAGCATTTTTATATGTTTTGTGCCAGGAAAACAAAGCTTTACATGAGCAGTTGTATTGTTAATCTCATAGATTAGCATTTTCACTTATAACTGCTAAGAAAGAAATTGTTCAGGTAAACTAATGTCTAGTGTTAGAGTTACTGTAAACGAATGAAGGCTGATATCATGTTAGGTTACTAGTTGATAACCAATATATCTTATATAAAATAAGCTTAAACATAGGCAAGTCTATGATGACCTACATATCTTTTGCTTCTGTTGTTGTATCAAGAACCTTTTACTTAATTGCATTCAATCAATTGCAGGTGTACTTCACTGTGTATAATCAGCTGAAAAGCTTTCTTCATTCTCATGGTTGGTTTCCTTCAGCCATTGTGTAATGCAATTTGTATTTATCATGAGTTTGGGTATTCGTATAATTTAATGAATCCCTCTAGCTCTTAGTGTATCTAAAATGGAGTAAAAGGGAATTACTGTATATAATGATTGAATGATTACGTAGATTAAAGTTTGAATAATTTCCCACTTTTAGAAAATCAATTTTTATTTCTTTCCTATTTACATGATTCTCCAATTGGTTCTCCATTACTCTTGATCAAGAAAGACGTTTTCAAAAGTTCAAATTTGGTTTAACCAATAGGTTATTTGGTTATATTTTTTAAATTACTGATTAATAATCTTATGTCGTTGATGATGATTATGATTTTGCAATGCAATAAAATAATTTCTTTCGAATAATATTTCACACAGGTATACCTTTGAAAAAAGCTATATCTTGGGACTGATTTATTGGCAAATGCAAAGGCCCAAAAACAGTTTCCAAGCCGACAACAGTTTCCAAGTCGAAAAAGAAGTTTTCCAACTGTTTGGTCCCACAAAATACTTTTCAGTGTGAAAAGTAGTTTTCCGTATTTTTGGAAAAACACTTGCTTTCATTCTGTGGGTTTTTCCGTGCAAAAGCGCAAACTAAAAACCGGAACACCTCTCTTCCCTTTGTTTTTCTTTTTTTATTTTCTTTTCCTTCAGCTCAAACACATATTGCTGGAAAAGTAATTCCAATTTATGCAAATTAAGTGCTAATAAATGCAATTTTTTCCCATGAAAATTATTTTTTCGTTGAAAACAATTTTGAATTGTTTTCCAACCAAACACCCCCTAAAATTGTTATTTTAACATAGAAATTACAGGCATGGGGTAGGTTTTCTTTAAAATGAGTAAATTGTTTGGACTGAATGATGATTTGTAGAGTGATAATAAAGGAACAGTTTTATTGATCAAACTATAGGGGTTGCACAAAGAATGATCCAAAAAGTTTGCGTATATTGCAGATTTTTCAATGTTTTTCACTAGGTACTTTTTTATCTTTATTTAGCAAAAAAAATTAATAACTAATTTTTGTTCGGATGAAGATTTGACAAAGTGGTGTTAGCATTAGCTTTTCTTACTTTGTTCGTATGCAGATGATGGAAATGATCAACTCTCACTTGGTGCTAATATTATGGCTGCAGTAGGTGCTGGAGCTACAACAGCATGTACAACTAATCCACTATGGGTTGTTAAAACCAGACTACAAGTATGTTTTATAATATTACCATATCTGTGATGTAACAAGTCATTCTATTGCTTCTTTTCACATGCCTTTTATGTGGGTCCTGCTCATGTAGTAGTCAAATCCCACTTCTATGAAAAGCTTGAATTCTAGCAACCTTAAAATCAAGCCTTTTCAATTGGTTATTACATACATTATCAGGCAATTTTTTGGTTTCTTTCTGCTATGCATGCCAGTCCGTAATTCTACCTAAAATAGAAATGAACTGGAAGAAAATTAAGAAGGTATTTGCCTCCTGCTCACTGTAGTTGGTTCTGAATATAAGTTATATAATCCTAGTCTAATCTTGATATTTTGATAGTTGGATTGAACTTTAAAAAATTTTGAAGCAACTTTAGTAACAGCTGATTTGGGTCCTGTCTTCTACTCTATCAAGCAAATAGTCTCGTAATTGCATTTGGATGCAACATAATAAAAAATCTGAAGCAACTTCACTAGAAGCTGATGTGCTTGTACTCCTTTATCAAGCATATAATGCAGTGATTGCATTATCCCTCCATCTCGACCCATAATGCGCCTGTGAGCACACACAAACTTACACAAATATCTTTGCTCCGATCGAATTTTACTTGTAGGTTATGAGTGCATCATAGGATTTATCGTGGCACAGGGTCGTGTCGAGCGCCTGTCGATACTGCACAATGCGTGCCATTTCATGTCAATTTGTGCCACTGACGAATGTTCCTGTGCCAACGCACTTTGGCATGAAATATTGATCTTCTTTCACACCAGCAGATTCTAATTGTTCTTAATATATTTTTTTATCAAATCTTTTATACTCTATTGATTCAATTGTTTGCTAATTTTGAGTAGGTAAAAACGTACAAAACTTGCCCGAACTTTGAACCATTCTGAGTTGGCTACCAAACCTTTCAAAATTTTGATTTTACTATCCAACCTTTCAATTTATTTGATTTGAATTAGTAAATAGCACTTTAACTTCACATTTTGAATGTGCCATTTATCTTTACAGGTTTAGTTGGATACCTCATGCAATTCTTACAATTATAAATTCATTAAAGTAATTAATTAGCTTAAATTTTAAGTCAAAATATTGTTGACCGACTCAAATCAAACAAATTGAAAGGTTGTGTAGTAAAATCAAATTTTTGAATGGTTGGGTAGTTGATTCAAAATGATCCATAGTTTAGATAAGTTTCATACATTTTTACCTTTTAAAAAAGAAGGTTTTGAGATTTGCCATCGATATAGAGTTGTATCGTGCTGATACCCTTTCAACATAGTGTGGCACGATGGGCACGACTTGTGCCGATAGACACTTAAATCCTTTAGTGCATCTTTTTGAAATGAGCATGCTGTGTAAATTTTTTAAGTGAATTATAGTTTTCTAGAAGCAATAGTGGAGCATATAAATTTAAGTTAATTGGTCAAAAGACCATTCCTGTTTTGTACACTGTCAGATATACACATATTTATGTCTAGTTATGCATATATTTTTCTAGTGCGATATGCTCGACTTGCAAGGTCGGCTATCTTTGATTTACATTCTCTTCCTCTCAGCGCGTCGGCTCTTGAGACCCATTGCTCCGCATGCTCATTGTCGTTTTAAATAATTGATAAATTTTAAGAGGAATATTATTTTCTCCTTTTTTTAAGAAAAATTCACAGCGTGACTTCCCTCAAGGTTATCGTACTTAATTTTCAGAATGTGTCATCATGCTTCAAATCAATGAAAACCATATGAATAGTTTTGATACTAAATTTCAGTGTATATCCTTGTCTGGTGAGTTTTGCTTTATTTCTCAAACTTTTCAAACTGAAGGAAAGTCAAAAGTTCTTGGTCATTTGTGATATCCATGCTGGTAGTTGCTGTTAGAGGGACTTATTCTGCCATCCCCATTGACAGGAGTAGATAGGGATGATTGACATGGGACACTTTTGTGTTTTCAGTGTCAAATGCTTCAATCTTTAGATCAGAGGAAAGTGAAACTATGCGAGAACTCATGGATTAGTGATACAGTTATCCTTTCCCCTGCCTCTTTACCCTTTCCATTGCTCATTTACATGTTATACTTTTTAAAATGAAACAAAGTTGTTTTTCGACACTGCATAACTAGCATTACTTTTTTTATCACTCTCTCTTGAGATTTCAATACATGTTTCATGAGATTTATCCCCTAATAATAAGTGCATCTTCTTTATGTCATCCTCTCTTTTCCAGATTGACTGTGGGATAGTAACTATGTATCAACTTTTGGGAAATCTAGTTAATCCTAACAATTTGCTTATTTCATTAGAATTTGGTTAAAAAAGTTGGTTAACCAAGTTAGCTATGTATCAATTTTTACTTCCATTAAGTATTTCTAAACCTCAATGCACCATAGAGAACTACAGTCCTTTTTCTGCATATAAGTATTTAATCCTACTAAGCATCTTTCGCAGCTTCCATCAAATAATTTGTGGAAGTGATTCGTTTATTATTCTTTACCTTCTTCATCTCTGTTCCTTTTAGTCATCATCAATTATATCACCATGTGAAGTGTTCCTTCAATCACATTGCTCCTTGGACTTTCTCATTCCACCCTGTTTTCCTCCCTTTCAGTGTCTATCGTTTTTTTTATCGTTTTTTTTTAATGTACAATATACAGTGTCATAATCAAAGATTTAAGTATCCATCGGCACGGACCGTATCCACCGTGCCGTACCGTGCCAACAAAATACCGGCACGATACAACCCCCGTGCCGATAGCACAGTTCAAAATCCTTTTTTCTTAAATTTACTAAGTAATTTTCTCAATAAAGTTCAAAATATTTAATAAAGATACATAATAAGCAATTAAAAAATTTTGTTGCTAAAGAAAATAAATATTTCATGCCATTATGTGTCGGCACCAAGAATTTAAGTATCCATCGGCACGGACCTTATCCACCGTGCCGTACCGTGCCAACAAGATACCGGCACGATACAACCCCCGTGCCGATAGCACAGTTCAAAATCCTTTTTTCTTAAATTTACTAAGTAATTTTCTCAATAAAGTTCAAAATATTTGATAAAGATACATAATAAGCAATTAAAAAAATTTGTTGCTAAAGAAAATAAATATTTCATGCCATTATGTGTCGGCACGCATGTATTTTTTGTGACCGGTACTCATCGGCACGGCTCGGCACGCACCGTGCCGTACCGTGCCGGCAAGTTTTCGGCACGACCCCGTGCCACGGCACTTAAATCCTTGGTCATAATATAATGAATCGTGTCATTCTATGTTAGCTACTAACGTGGCGAGATAAAAAGCGCCTATTCTATGTTAGCTACTAACATGGCGCGATAAAAACGCCTATGCGGACTGGTTAGGCACATTGAGTCGGCAGTGCTTTTGAAAATGCCGGATGCAACACTTTTCTAATATCGGATATGACAACTGTATACTGTTTTTTACTTCATTTTTCATACTTAATGATCAGGCTGTACACTCGTTTTGAACTTTGGAGTCTAATATGCCAAAATATTTCATATCAATGCATGGCGTAAGCAGCATAATATAGAATGTGCATTATCCAATAGCTGAGGGCTAGATGGTGCAGTCTAACGTTATTCTGAAATTTCCAGGAAAAAGTAATCTATCAAATATTTAATTCAGCCAATATTGTAATCAGTTTCCTTTCTTGTTCTTCTGATGTTTGTTTGGAAAAATGAAAGCCCTGCTCTCCATTTGAATGACATATGTAGTTGGGGCATTATTAGTAGTGTTGTTATATGTTGAGAGGATGAGGTGGAGTCGGTTGATGAGTTGGGTTATTGGTTGTAATGTCTTGTGGTGTGAAAAATAGTATATACTAATCAGGGATGAGACAAAACTAGTTTTGGTAAAAACATGGTTTTTTTTTGCTACTGCAAGAAGCTTGACAAGCATTTTCTCTTAGGGGGTTGTTTGGTTCTCCGGAAAATATCCTAAAAAATAGTTTTCTGGTTGGAAAATACTTTCCGTCTATTTGGTTTTCAGAAAAATTTATTTTTTTGGAGAACTTTTTTTCCAGATTTCATGAAAAACTAGTATTTTCATTTTCTGAATTGTTTATCCGGAAAGCGAAAACTATAAAAAATTGTGTTTTCCATGGAAAACTCTTTTCTTCGGAAAAACTGCTTTCTAGAGTTTTCCGAGGAACCAAACACCCAATTAGCGTAAAAATGGATTTTTCTTGCATGTATAGCAATGTCAGTGATCTGTACTACTTTTTCCCAAAACCTTATAACTGTTCTTCGTGGCATCGGATAATAGGGTAGAACAGGTTGTTGTGCCTAATTGACAAGTTTTCTTGTTTTTGGCCCTTAGACACAAGGAATGAGGCATGATGTAGTGCCCTATAGAAGCGTATTATCTGCTTTAAGAAGGATTGCACAAGAAGAGGGCATTCGAGGGTTTTACAGGTCGGTTACATCGTAACCATTTACTTATAACCTTCTTCCAACTCAATGTTTAAAGATCTAGCCTCATAGTTACATGCTATTTTTCTCTTGCGAACAGTGGCCTTCTTCCTTCTCTAGCTGGGGTTAGCCATGTGGCTATACAGTTTCCAGCATATGAAAAGCTCAAATATCACTTGGCGAAAAGAGGTATGAATTATTTCATTTTGATCGAGGATTGGAGTTTGTAACCTTTTTTTCTATCTCGATTTTAACTTTATGTTAGTGGCCTTCGATCTTCCAAATATTTTTGTCAGATAACACTACCGTTGATGAGCTAAGTCCCGGCCATGTAGCTGTGGCTTCTGCACTATCTAAAATAATAGCCTCAACAGCGACATATCCTCATGAGGTATGCCTTCCATACTAATTTTTTTGTTAATAAGGCAGGGTGGTCACCTGTGGCTATTTGTAAACAAGTGTCTTTACTTCAGAAGTTCACATTTTAGTACTTGATCTTTCTGAAGTTCTCAGTGCGTCGCTTCTATCTCCGAACAGCTCAAGAAATTGTTGCCTTCATTTGGGTTGGACCTGAGCATATCTGTTCCAACATGTCCCAACATGTCTACTCGGTCCTTTTTAGCAGGTCGGGCCGAGCACCTCGTAGTGAACCGGGTGGATAAATAAGAGGCCCCCTAAAATTGGAGACCCGATAAATCCTGGTTGTGGAGAGACCCGATAAATCCTGGATGGGTTAGTTTCTTTTGTTGACTTGACCCAACCCAACATTTGTTCATTTTACCTGGCCCAGCTGTATCATGTGGCACTTGGACTGAGTCTAAAATAGCTATATGATAATAAGGACTATGCTGGGCTGAGGCTGAGCAAATTTAATCCTATCCGAAACTAGGCTCAAATCTTGCCTGACCCTCCACCCAATGCAGAGACGGAGCCATGTTAAAGCCCAAGGTGGCCATAGCCCCCCTCAACTTTTTAATATTGCTTAATAGTCGTTGGTACCAATTTATCTCTTTCTCTCTTTTAGATAGTAATGGCCCCCCTCAACTTTTTAATATTTGCTTAATAATTTTGTATGCCAACATAATTCTCTGTTTTTTTATTTGTATATATTTTAAATAGGTGAAAATATATTAAGAGTTTCATATTTACAAGTTATTTGAAATACATACCTTAACTCCAAATTTTTTATTTCATATCTTTTTTAATTTCTAACTATTTTAGGTGAGCTATTTTATTTAACTAAATAAAATATTATACTAAGTTTAATAGCTCTTTTAGCTAATAGTTATTAACTGTTATACTTTTATTTACTAAAAACACTAAGAATTTGGTCATTAACTAATTACTGTTATATTTAGTAACATTTAAAGTTATTTCAATAAAATAATATAAATAAAATAATTAAAAATTAAACCTCTGTAAATTAAAAAAAAAAAATTAATATTTTTACATTAATCATTTAATTAATAATTTTATTTTTTTAAAAAAAATATTAGATAAAATTATATTTATGTGCGAAAATTTTTATTTGATATATTTTGGCCTCCCTCGGGATTAAATTCTGGCTTCGTCCCTAACCCAATGCATCCATAAATCCTTGCATTGCCCTGAAATCGGCACTCTGTTTAATCCCATCCTTCAATCCTTACCACCTGGCAGATTGCAATTGTTTGACTATTTAAATGTTTAGGTAGTTCACTGGAAATATGAGATTGGACAGAGGGATATGGCAGTGTTGTTGGCTTATTTATTTATGGGTTAAAAATAGGTCCAACTCCTGCCCGTGACAATAGGCGCAGGAGACTAATAAGTTGAGTTGGGTGAGACTAATAAGTTGAGTGGGGCTGCGGTGTTGGCTTATTTATTTATGGGTTAAAAATAGGTCCAACTCCTGCCCGTGACAATAGGCGCAGGAGACTAATAAGTTGAGTTGGGTGAGACTAATAAGTTGAGTGGGGCTGCGGTCCACAATAGACCTAATGGCAAGAGGCCCAACAATAGACCCAACGTCCAAGTGGGTTGAGTCCGGTCGAGACCTGTGGGCGCTGTGTCTGTACGCTTTAAGTGAATTGGTTGCGTATTTCTAACAGCTCGAGCTTTTGGAATTAATGGTTAGCGCCAACGATCCTACAAGTGTGATGCACAGATATACAGATGCACTAGGTGTTGGTGTCCAAAATAATTTCTATTTTCTAATGCTGAGAAAAGGAAGTCAAAGGCAAGCTTCTTTTAAGTTCAGATACCCGTATCCAAATGGCCCATTGCAGTTTAGGTACCTTCTGCATGTTGTTACTATTATTTTATCTCATAGTCGTCTATTGAAATATGCTCTTAAACTCAGAGATAATGATTTCCCCATAAGCTTGCCAGGTTATACGGTCGAGGCTACAGGAACAAGGCCATGCACGTAACACCAGAGACCGGTACGCGGGTGTGGTTGATTGTGTAGAGAAAATCTTCAAGAATGAAGGCATTGCCGGCTTCTACCGCGGCTGCGCCACAAATTTACTGAGAACTACCCCGACCGCTGTTATTACTTTCACCAGCTATGAGATGATTAGGAGATTCTTACACCAAGTCCTTCCTACATGAGGCGGAAAATTCTGAATCCGACCCGTCTACCATACAGAATGAATTCAAGAGCAAGGTGCTTGCAATAAGGGAGGCAAATATCGAAGAACTAAACTCTCAACCCTAGAGAGAGTGTGCTTGTTGAAGGGTAATTGCGCGATTTCGTATCCGACCGATTGTACTATTCATACCCCATCTTTACCGAAGTTTGCAGTTTCCTCCCCGAACTTCTAATTTTTTTTTTGTTTTTTGTTTTTTTTGCAATCAGTTCTGTAAGTGCTGTTAGTTGCTGCAATCAGGTTTCCTCCATTGAAAAGTCCATTGACTAGGACGGAAGTTGCCACGGCCTGGAGATCTATTTGTGCTCCACGGTAATTCCCGTCTGAGTTTACAGATTCTTTGATGAAAAGGGTCTCTTTGAAACAAATAAGGGCCTTTGGGGACCGTATTGCAAAAGACTGAAAGGTTGGGGTCCAAAGTGAAATCTTGGGTAACAGCTCGTAAAGTGAGTTTGCATGGTGTGTTTGATGCTGGATCCAACTGTGTGTAGATTTGTTCATCAACTAATCCTTCTTTTCTTTTATTTAATATTTCCTCACTCCAAATAGGGCAATGGGAATTGACTTAATATTGGTTAGGCCATCTGAACCTCTTAGAAAAAGGCTAATATCTGGATTATTAAATGCAATGGTATTGTCTCAATGTTGTGAGGATGACGTGCGGGGCCCACATTTAAATGGGGTTGCAAATGCAGGTCTTCTGCTAGCATGCTATTCGCTTCGTTCATTTCTTTTTAGAAATAAACTTAACTAAAAATGTGAAGCAATTAGTCTTCGAATTCGAAACCTCGGATACCAACTATTAAGTCTTTTGCTACTCGTGTTAGAAACGGTCAGTGGTTTCGGTGGTTTGATATGAGAATCTCACCTAACAAGAGAAAGTTCCGTGAGACCATGGTTCCGGTTCTTTACTGTAGTAGTTGAATCCCTTACTCTTCATAAATGCATTAATCTTATTTGGCCGTGATGTAGTGTGTGATTGATTATATTTGATGAATTAAAATCGTGCTATCATGAAAAGATCATGTATAGGATTTCTTCCGTGTCCGAGATATCCTGTCGGGTATGAATATGGTAAAAATGGGGACCATTCTAGCATATGTTTTTACTTTAGTTGCCAGTATCTTGAAAAGAGTACTGGTAACTAAAATAGGAGCAATATATATTTAATACTTTATTTATTTAAAGTGAAATATTTTTTAAAAAATTTCATAATTTGTGAAATAATTTCTCACTATATTTTTGAATTGGTGGGATGTGAAATGCACATTAAAAAAAAAAAATGTATAAGTATCAATTTCCTTAAAAACGTCTGAAACTTCAGTGTAGCATGAGTCCAGAAAATGTTTTTGAGTTCTAAAATTAGTGGTTTTAATGTCACGGTTCGGAATTTTTTTCTAGAATAGTCAGCGGATAAGGTGTGTATATATATATATATATATATATATATATATACTTGCAACTCTCAAAGACATTCTAGAATATGTACAGATTCGTCATTGCTCTCTTATACAAATCAAGAGAATCTTTTCTATACATACAATAATAACAATCACACAAATAACTACAACAACATCACAATTACAACAACTAACATATAGGTATAGAAAAATACAACTAAATATCTAACAAAAGGTAGATGATCAAAGAATACTAAAAATCCACATATAATCCTCATTATTAATCATGTATTAATAAAATAGTCAACTAAACTAAAATAATCTAGCTAATAGTAATCCGAATCACATGTGGTGAATCAACTAGTCATACTCACGCACCATCCTGGCCCTCACTTTTAATGTTACTTGTTAAAACACTGGGTGAGAAACATGCAAACACGTCTCTCAGGAATACCGTAAGCCGACGAAGGTGTACCAACTGATTTTTTTTTATTTTTATTTTTTTGTATTTAATCATTATATCAAAAATCCATTATGATCTTAATCGATGAAAAATTCGAACGATGAGAGAGTGACATACGACAATAAAAAAATTAAAATAAAAAAAAATTATAATATTTTAAAAATTACGATAAAATTTATTATATTTTAAAATTTATGATGAAGAAGAAAATCATTTTTAATATAATATTTATTTAATTATTTAATTTTAGTTATGTTTTAAAAATTTTATCAATTTGATACAATTTACTAATTTTTTTTTTTTTATTCTTTGATCCAAAAACGAATTCGGTCTTATATTTGATTAATACAAGTTTTCTTAATTTATTTTATATAAAAATTAAAATAGGGTATATTTTTTAAAGAGACAATCAATAGAATAATTTTTTTATTGAATATAAACTTTTTTAATATATCAAATATATTATAAAATAAAATTTTATTTTATTTTTTAATAATTGTCAAAGAGATGCTTATTTTTTTTTTGTGAAAAATTATTGTCAGCTCCAGGGTACTCAAACGTCTTATGCACTAAACACAAAGGCCCTGCTTGGGTAATGAGATAAGGGGGAATAAGAGGGTTATCACACAACCCCCACCCCCCTCTTTATCCCCAAACACCATTTTGGGGGAGGGGGGGGGGGGGGGGGGGGGGGGGGGGGGGGGGGGGGGGGTGGTGGGAATTGTTGTTCCCACCCCTAGCGGGTTATCCAGGGATAACCCGCTAAGGGGTGGGAACAGCAGTTCCCACCCCTGGGTGGAATAGTTGTCCCGCACTGCTCTCGCACGCTCTTCGAGGCACCCCTTTCCCTTCTCCTCTTTCTCAACCGAGCCTTTCCCTTCTCCTCTTCCTCGACCGAGCGGTGCCCCTCCTCCTGTTCCTCGACCGAGCGGTGCCCCTCCTCCTCTTCCTCGACCGAGTAGTGGGAACAACAGTTCCCACAGCTAAGGGGTGGGAACAGCAGTTCCCACCCCTGGGTGGAATAGTTGTCCCGCACTGCCTCCTTCACTGCCCCGCACGCTCTTCGAGGCACCCCTTTCTCTTCTTCTCTTTTCTCAACCGAGCCTTTCCCTTCTCCTCTTCCTCGACCGAGCGATGCCCCTCCTTCTGTTCCTCGACCGAGCGGTGCCACTCCTCCTTTTCCTCGACCGAGCGATGCCACTCCTCCTATTCCTCGATCAAGCGGTGCCCCTCATTCTGTTCCTCTACCAAGCGGTGCCCCTTCTTTTCCTCGACCGAGCGATGCCCCTCCTCCTCTTCCCACCCCTGGGTGGAATAGGTGTCTGCACTGCCTCCTTCACTGCCCCCGCATGCTCTTCGAGGCACCCCTTTCCCTTCTCCCCGAGCGGCCTTGCCGAACGTCTCGTTATTACCGTTCATTTGCTTCTTGCCAGGTTCGGAACAAAACATACAGGTATGACATTGTGTATTGCTGTTATGTGGGTTGTAGCATGATCTTTTATGTGATGTTTGTGTGTATGCTGCATATCCCTCTGTTGTCATCTATGTGTTGTTTCTATGTATGCTGCATATCACCCTGTTGCTAGAGATGTGTTTGTGTGTATGCTGCCTATCCATTGTTGCCAAGATGTGCTGTTAAATATATTGCCTGTCACCCTGTTGTCTCTTTGTGCTGTTTGTGTGTATGCTTCCTATCCCCCGGTTGCTAACATGTGCTGTTAAATATGTTGCCTATCCCCATGTTGCCAAGATGTGCTATTAAATATGTTGTCTATCCCCCTGTTGCCTCTTTGTGTTGTTTGTGTGTATGCTGCCTATCCCCCTGTTGCCAACATGTGTTGTTTGTGTGAATGCTGCCAACATGTGTTGTTTGTGTGAATGCTGCCAACCAATGCTTGCTGCCTTGCGCATTATGCATGCCGATCTTGTGACTAACGAAAAAATGGCTTTATCGGATGATTCCTAAAAAATATCGGTGATGATGACGATTGCCATAAGTATCTAATGGATGGCATGGATTTACAATCCACTGCACCCCTATATAATTTGGCAATCAATTGAGCCAATTACTATATATATAGACTAAAATGTAACTATTTTCCTAAGTAAAATGTATATATTTTTTTTGGAATGTCATCGTACAAATGCCACGCGTGTCGATGCGCTAGTTGCAATAATTGAAATTTGCCGTCAAATCTCATTCTATTAGATAACACTGATTAATTTAAATTAAACGATTTCATTTTATATGCTTATTGAAATTTGTACTCTAGTTTATTGTGTTTGAACTTATGACAATTTTATCTTGTATGCTTTAATATTGAGCTACGTAAATAATGCACATTACTTTGTACTTTACTTATTGTTATCATTGTGCCTTCGTATACATCATATCACTCTGTTACATATTGTTATGTCTGTATACATCATATAACTCTTATTACATATGCGCCCATTCAAGAAACATACAAAGTTCGTTGCAAAAAAATGTGTGGCCTTCGAGGCGTTCCCAAATGTGAAGGGTAGTAGCGGGCTGCGTCCCCAAACTTATACACGAACACAAAATTGGACAAACAATATGGACGCCAGTTTATTCTATTTGCTCACCGAAGAGCATACATTAGGGAACTACGCTAATGGGTTGTTCACTAACGTAGCAGGGTTAGGATTATTTCCGGATTCAATGCTAGGAATAATTCGCAACTGACCAAAGAGCAAATAAAGAATCGGCTAAAAGTTTTAAAACGTAGTTTCATGCTGTATAACTGCTTAGCCAACAAGAGTGGATGGGGATGGGGTTATGTTAACAATATCTCAACTGTAGGTGACCTAAGTGATTGGGATGCAGTGTTAGCGGTAAATTTAACCTATAATCTATAATGTTATATTTAACGAAGAGTACTATATTCATAATTTACATTAAAGTTTGAATTATTCTTTGTCCAGGAAAATCTGGCATATGAAAAATGTCGAGATAAACCGTTTCCAGCATATAAGGATCTAGAGTTCTTGACCGAAAAAACAACTGCCATTGGCCGATATGGCTTTTCTTCGAAAATGCCTGCAGCTCAAACTGTTGATAGTTCATTCTCATCTTCCCCTGGTGAGGATGATACTGTACTTGGAGTAAGAATGTCGGCTTTCAATCTCTTACCTAGTCCGTTTGAAGCGGGTCGTCGGCGTCGCCTCAATATGCGAATATCAGATCGACGCAAACCTCCCACTCCCCAAGCCCTCCTCCTGAATTCCCCAATGTCGGTGGGAGTGCTAGTGGCTCCGGTTATAGCTCTGCAGGGAAACAACCACGCTCCTCACAACCCACAAACCCTCCACCCAAAAATGCCTCGTCCTTTGGGGGACGGAGGCGAAAAACCGATGTCGCACATGTTGTAATGTCTGAGATGGTTGAAATAGGCAAGCAAAAGCTTGAGCTTGTACGTGAAATGTATCAGAGTGAAAAGACGAGCAAACCTATTATTCCAACCATTCAATACATGTGCCGAGTCTATACGCTACCTGCGATTACTTCAGAAAAAGTGCTTATTGCAGGGGACACATTAAAAGATGATAAAAATCTACTACAACAAAATTAGGCTATAGCGACACTTTTAAGTGTTTCTAAAATCTAAAAAAAGTGTCGCTGACAAAAATACCGACACTTATTATAAGTGTTGCTATATGTGCCGTCGTTAGAGTGTATAGCGACACATTTTTGTAATGTGTCCCTATAACCTAATTTTGGATATAGATGGAATATAGATAGGACACTTATACAAAAGTGTCACAAACATGTGTCCCTATAACCTAATTTTGTTGTAGTGATCGTCAACTTTTTATGACTATGACAGACGACTTAGCTCTTATGTGGGTTGATCGACAGGTCACAATGCAGAATGTATTATACAAGCAATACTTTCCTGGCTTGTAGTTTTGGTTATATGTTTATGTCTTTGCATTATCCTTTGACTGGAAAATTTTGTGTATTCAGCTATGTAGACTATGCTATTTACTTTTCACGGGTTAAGTGTACTTTGTAAATATTGAATATCGTACTAGCCGGCTTGTAGTAATGTTGTTTTTCAACTTCATGTGTTGCTATTGTCACCGTTCAATCTATAATGTGCTTGCAGCACTGATGGGTGATTCGAATTATTTAATGTATTTTCCTCCAGAATCAATTCCAACTTAATGACCATTTTAGATGATGATGACGAGTACTGGGATAATGTATTTGCGATGTTGCTGAATCAAGGTTACTTGACATATAGTGAAACCGTCAACAAACAACCGTGTCGTACTCGTCTTTTTACAGGGCATCAGCTGATATGTGATATCTTGAATGGCCATCCTGACCGTGGGTACAATCACTTTTGAATGCCGACCACGACTTTCATTGCACTGCGCGATGAGCTCGTAGGAAAGGGATTGGTACAAAGTACAAGAAATATGACAATTGAGGAACAGTTAGGAATATTTCTTTTTTGCGTAGGCCATGGTGTGGCCAATAGGGTAATTGCTTAAACATTTAAACATTCGGGTGAAACTATCAGTCGACATTTCAACAATGTGCTTCGAGGCATTGTCAGGATGAAAGACGATTACATAACACTTCCGCCGAATAATGTTTCGGTGCATTCTCGAATTAGGGATAATGCAAATTTTCACCCTTTCAAGGTATGCGAGCTTATATTTTTGTGGTTCTACTTATGTGTCATTTCGATTTTTAATATATGATTTCTTATGTTCGATATTTGCTGGCAGAATGCAATTTGTGCGCTTGATAGAAGACATATTTCCGCGGTTGTCAGCAAGAGCAAGCAACCGAGATTTCGATGCCGCAAAGGATTTACTTCTCAAAATATGATAGCTACAGTATCCTTTGACCATCACTTTCTATTTGTCTATACAGGTTGGGAGGGATCAGCAGCTGACATGCGAGTACTCCAATGGGCTTGCGAAAGTGGAGGTTTCACAGAGCCTGAAGGTATATGGAACTTTCATTTGTCGTAGATTAGTTTTATGATTGTGAATGCAAATATTGACTTCATATTATTGTACATGTTTCGTCAAATCTACAGGCAAATATTATTTAGTATATTCAGGCTATGCAAATACAGAAAGATTTATTCCACCATATCGAGGGGAGCGTTACCACCTTAGCCAATTTGATGCAAACACAAGTGGTCGCACTCATCGAAGTCCGCGTGTGATGACCCGGATCTCCGCTGAAGGGTTACAGTGCGATCAGCGGCTTTTGGAGGCCTATTCTGTGTGATGGTGGAGTTTGTGCGCGAATCAGACTTGAGAAATGGACTCAGTGCAAAAAATGGATCAAGATTGTCTATTCGAATGCCTTCGTTGAAAAATAAAAGTGGTTTCTCTCAAAACAGACATCGGATTTGGATTCAGCACGGAAAAACGTTGGAAAACGGCTATTTGGATGTATTTTTCCGAGTCCATCCACCGAAGACGCCCTATGTAAATCCCGTCTTCGGTGGATGTGTGGTAGTAGGTGGGCGCAGATTTGACTGGACCCGATATGGCAGACAGTGTGATTGGGTTGATTGAGCACCTCGTGAGTGAGTAGTTGCATTTTATCACCTTATTATTTTTTGAGCATAGTAGATAGAGGCATGGTAGCTGCAGTTCTTTTCCAACTTTCTTATCTATTTTTTCAGCATCGAGTTATCTTTTGCCTCTAGTAGACTTAGTGGGCAGATCGTTGGTCTTGGAGACGGTACCCACTGTGGTCTACTCTATTTATGTAGTTCTCACACTCGTCGTTGGTGTTCTTTTTACAGAGACATCAACTTCTGTCCTTGCACCTGTTACTTCTTCTGATCGAGATAAGGGAGTCGCGAGCTAGATCCCTACCCGAGTTTTGGTGAGATAGATGCACCATGTATCCGAATTTTTGGTTTCTAGTCCTATACTCTATGTTGTATCTTTTATTTTTTACCTTTTTGTGAGGTGGATTATGTATTTTGGATTTTACATTTGTACAGTGGATTTGTTCTTTTATAGCAGTTTTATTTCAGCTCTGATATTTGTTAGTTGGTAGACTCTATCTTTTGCAGTTTGACGCTTCGCCTATGTGAGGATTTCTGTATGAGTGGCAGATTTGTTGGCAAGCTCGGATCGTAGTTCGACCCCGGGGCTGACACTAGGGGTGTTACATTCCTCCCCCCTTTAAGCCCTGATGTTCTCGTCAAACTCAGGCACACTCACAAGCACCAGGCGATGTGAGACTCATCTCGCTAGCCTAAGCCGACTTTGTGGGGAGTCACACTCCGCCCTCAATAGTCATTAGCTTGAGAGTCGCACTCTGCCTGCCATATTACCATCGCTCATGTGGTGACTCGAATCCCTGTGATGCTTGGCTATGTGGTCAACAGCGTGTAGACACCTATTTTTGTGTGTCGAGCGCGTTTGCGCGCCAAATGGACGAAGACCAGTGCAATGGACCGCGACCATGGAGCCAAGCCAGGGACACACGTCGGGCCGGGGAGTGGTCAACACTGGGACACGCGTCAAGTGAGGGTTGGAGGAGCGCACGTGCGGTGTCGTGAGGCTGCACGGAGTCCCCGTACGCAGGACACGCATCGCGCCGTGATTCGCCGCGCCCAACCACCCGCCAGGTGACACGTGGCACGCCCCGGACGGCGGATCGGGGTTTCAGGCGCACGCCGGATGCGCGCCACGTGTCCGTGCGCGCAACTGTAGATTTCGGGCGCCCGAATTCTCGCCCAAAATCTGAGAGTTGGTTCTTTTTGGATGGGTTATAAAAGGGTCTTCTTCTCGCACATTTGAGAGTTTTTGGACTTGAATTTTTGGGAGCCTTCTGCAGAGAGGAGTACACCATCTTCCCCACCATTCCTAAGCTTGCTTGGAGGACATTAGAGGCTCCATTTTCATCTTCTTCCCCACCATTGGAGAGCTCCACCATTGTTGCAGTTTCAGCCAACTCCGTCGACGTTTCGTGCATGGCCTCCCCTGGAAAAATCGTTTGAAGTTTTTGGCTAAAATTTGGAAGGGAACTTCACTAGAGGTAGTTCTACAACTTTACTATTGATCACTTCCCTCCATTCTCGAGTTTTATTGGGGTTTTTACTTCATCTCTGGTGCCCTCGTGCACAGGGTGGAGTTTTGGACAGAGCTTAATATTTATGGATTTTCTTAGTTGTTTGTGCATGGATTTTAGAGTTTAAAGGCTTGATATTCATCTACACTCACAGAGGAATGCATTGGTACCCTTCATGGAGAATTTGGAGGTGATTTACTTAGGTATCTTTTTCATTCTTGTTGACCCTGTGACAGAGATTATCGCAGATTTCCTGTTTTGGCAATACTTTGATGTATGAACCTTGGGGATGCAGATTTCGTGGTGGTTGTTGGATCTTCGGTGGATTTCAGAGTTTGTACATGTTATTAAGATCAAGGTGAACATTTTTTATTTTGATTTCAGCTAGAGATCACCTTTGGATTGGCCCTTACTCCTCATTGAAGTGTTTGCTGAATTTTTTATGTTGTTTGGACAACACCATCTCATTTGTTTATTTAGATGGCTTTTGGGACTTGAAGCTGAATTTCTGTGAATTTGGGGATGTTCTTGGGACAGAGGAGGACTTATAACCTCAGTTTGAAGCTTTACTTTGAGGTAGATTGTGACGCCCCACTTCCCAGGGGGTCACCCATCCTAGAACTACTCTAGCTCTAGCACGCTTAACTCTCATGTTCCTCTTGGATTTTGCTACCATCCAAAATGCTATAGCCGGGTTAGAGATTTAGTCCTATTATATCATTTATATATAGGACTAATCCAAATTCCGGGGGTGTCACATTCTTCCCCCCTTTAAGCCCTGACGTCCACGTCAGGCTCAAGCACACTCACAAGCACCAGGCGATGTGAGACTCGTCTCGCTAGCCTTAGCCGACCTTGTGAGGAGCTGCACTCCACTCACAACGGTCATTAGCCGGGGAGCCTCACTCTACCCGCTAAATAACCCTGGCTCAGCCGAGACTCATCTCACATTTCCGGCTGGTGAATGGCTCTGATACCACTCTAATCTGTCACGCCCCGAGTCCGCCAATTTGTACGGTTCGGGCACGCCAACAGACCCGCCAATCGGGTATGACCTTTCACTACCCAAAAGGAACGGTAATATCCATAATCATACAACAAGTATATGCGGAAGCTCAATATCAGAGTACTAAAAATCACTATAAATTTGAACTTTCATTTTATAACCAGTTAAAGCGGAAATGAAAGCATATAAGAGTGAACCATAACTTAAATTTATTACACTTTACATCTCTGAACTTGCAAATAAAATTATTACAATTCATTTACATAAATTCCTCACCATACAGAGTTCACTCAAGAAACATATAAAAGGGATACCTCTGCTAGACCCTCTAGGTCTCTATGCTGCTGGGCTCTTGCCCCTGTCGTATGCCTCGCCGTCTGCATCTGATCCGCCACGATCGCTGCATCCATCCCTGAACCTGTGGGGGGGGGGGGCACCCAAGGGGTGTGAGAACTCCTGACAGAGTTCCCAGTGGGTTCAACCACCGAGAAAAAGTGTCCTACACCACTTGGTCCAATGGAAGCAATAATAATAGTGCTAGGAAACTAAAATCCTCAATAGCAAAATGCGGCTATGCAATATATATGAATCACTATACTATCTGTGTATACTCATCCTCCTAGCACTACTTTGTCTAGCCACACTAGGCTGCTAAGCACCAACTCGGCCACTATGCCGCTGTATATAGGGTCAAACTAACCCGGCCACCTTGGCCACTCTAATTTCTCTTTATTCTTTAAATTCTGGTGCTTTAGTTCAAGTTAACCCTCAAAAATTCTTATCCAACGGGCCCCAGCCCGGTAGTCCTGCTACCATAAGATAAGACTTCTAAGGTTGCCGATAGCACCCGCAAGTGCTACCTCGCCCAACGGGGAACTTGTCCTACGGGTCACTGCCCGGGAGAGGGACACTGCCCTTGGCTCCGACAAGGCTACTTTTTACCCCCGAAGGTACGCTCGTTTTATCTTTATATTTTTTTTCTTTTCTTTTCTTTTTCTTTCTCTTTTTGCTTTAGTTCTTAGCCTCTTTGCCTTTGAACACTTGCTTTTCTTTCTTATTCGAGCTTGTAGCTCCCTTTTGCCACTGGCAAATCTCTTTCTCTTTCCTTTGAGCATTTAGCTCTTTGCTTTCACTTTAAGCCTTTCGAAAGTACCTCGTCCAACGGGTCACTGCCCAGAGAGTCCTGCTCCACTTGACGAGTCTCAAATTCGAAGGCGCCATTTACATTTTCTTTATACCTTTTAGCCACTTTTAGCTTGCTTTTAAACTTTGCTTTTTATAATAATTTACCTCTTATCCTAGATCTCGCCATAAGGATAACTTGAGAGTCTCCTGGACTCTTAAACATTTCTCTTTTATTTCTTTAACTCAAATTGAAGTTAAAGTTATTATCCATTTGCCCAGACACCCTATGACCTTCTAGGGTTATATTTGATCAACTCTTTAAACTGGGGATCTCATCCCACATTTCTGATTCCTCACTGAATACTAGAGTTAACTAAACTCTGTTTTCCTGCTCCACCATTAACTTAGAGTTACACTGACTCTAATTCCATGTTTCACTGTTATCTTAGAATTACATTGACTCTACTTTTCTGTTTTCCCTTTCATATCTCCACACTTGATCCACCTTTTCCATCCTCCTGATTCCTTACTGAATCCTAGAGTCAACTTGACTCTATTTTTCCTGTCTGTGAGTTTAAACTCTTCTAGCTCAACTTAGGTTCCCTTTACCTAAGTCCCATGTCATACTTGTCCTAGAGTTCCATGACTCTATGCTGACCTCTAGTTCACCTTAGGTTTCCTTTACCTAAGTTCCATGTCATACTCATCCTAGAGTTCCTTGACTCTATGTTGAACACTAGTTCTCCTTAGGTTCTCTTTACCTAAGTTCCATGTCATATACACCAAGAGTTTTCTGACTCTATGTTGATCACTCTATCCAGTGTCCTTAGGTTATCACCTAAGACCATGCCACTCATCCTTCCTAGGATAACTCCTAAGTTGATGTCACTCGTCAAACCCCTAAACTAGGTTTTCTCCTAGTCTTACTACCAACAAGTTCTGTTCCCTTATGTCACATGATTCCTAGGGTTGTACCCTAACATGATCACAGTCATCACATAATTATTCATTTCTACGCATGCAATTATTTTCATATCCATCATAAAAATAATATTTATCATCTATGCATGCAATTATCAGCAATTTAGATAAGTCAAGAATTGTATTTTTCCCCTAATTCTTTTTAGACATGCAGATTAATTATCTCCTTTTTGGCAACCAACAGTTGCATTTTCCATCTGTGTCCATCTACACATACTAGTTTATCCCCTATTTGGATAAATCATAAATATCACTTTTCCTCTAAATTTCTCTACACATGCACATATATCATCTGCCTTTGGCAACTAACAGTTGCACTTTTCATCTGTATTTCTCTAAACATGCAATCTTAATCATAATTACCTAACGTCTCTAACAGGCTACTATCATGCTTCTAGATCAAAAAGCAAAGGAGCAAGGGGAGAGGTCACCCAATTTCGGCAGAATCCCCCACCTTGTAGTGTACCCAATTGCTTGTAGACACTTGCAATTGGTCTCCGCGCGATTCCCCTTGTTTCCTCGAGCTTGCACGCAAAACGGCGCACTTCCCTCGAGTCCGCACGCAAAACGATGCACGTCCACCAAACCTGCACGCAAAACGGTGCACGTCAGAAAAAAAACCCACACGCAAAACGATGCGCGCCACTTCAGTCGGCACGCAAAACGATGCGCGTCAACTCAACCTGCACGCAAAACGGTGCACGTGCCTTAAATCTGCACGCAAAACGGTGCACGTTCGACTGTGGGGTTGCACGCAAAATGATGCACGCTTTTCTAGTCCTGCACGCAAATCGATGCAAAATATTAGGGTCAGCACGCAAAACGGTGCGCAATAATTCAATCTGCGCGTAAATCGGAGCACGTACCTCGGGTTGGCATGCAAAACGGTGTGCGTTGCTTTTTCCACATTGCACGCAAATCGGTGTATGTTTTTCGGGTTTGCGCCCAAAACCGCGCATATTTTCTGCATCCGCGCGCAAAACGGAGCACGGTGCCAGAACCCGCGCGCGAAACGGAGCCCGCACGCAAAACGGTGCACACCGTCGGGGTCCGCATGCAAAACGGTGCAGCAAAATATGGTCCCTAACACAGATGAGAGCGAGGGGTTTAACCAAGGTCAACAAAACACCTCCCAAAACTGTGCAAAAATACCGTAAAAATAAAATACGGGACTTACCCGACCGCGCCGCCGCCGAAACACCCCCATCGGAAGCCTCGCGCGCTCCACGAGGCCCGCGACGCAAAATGGCATCACCTACAACCTCCTCCCTCACTCTCCCTCTCACTCGGTTGGAGAAGGAAACGAAGAAGGGAAAAAAAATGGAGGTGCGGGAGGAAGAAGAAGAAGAAAAGGAGGGGGGAGAAAAAGTGGTCCACGGCCTGGAGGTGCACGGTGCACCCGCCGGTCCACAGCACCCGTGCGGGTGCACCCGGTCCAGGCAGCACAAACGCGGGCCACGTGGCCGTGCCCCTGCGCGCCACGCGGCCACGCGGCCCGAGCGCCGCATGCGCGGCGTGACACCGCGCTGCCCCGCGCGCGGGACACGCGCCCGTGACACGGGCGCGTGCCCCCGCGCCCGCGCGGGCGCCAACGGGGGCCCGCCACGTGGCGGCCCCCGTGTGGCCCGCGCAGGAGGCACGCCGCCCCGCGCACCTAACACGCTGCTGCGCGTCCTCGAGCTCCGTGCCGTCCTGTCTCGGGATTCGTGCCGCGCCAATGTCTCGGTTTGCGTGCCACGTCGTCTCGAAAAACGCGCACACCTACCGGGTTCCAAATCCAACAAATAAATAGTCCATTCTTAGCGATTTCGCGCACTGAGTCCAAAAACGATGTCCGTTTCTCCAAATTCTCATCCAAAAATTTGCCGAGTGCCTCCGGATAGCCCACTGATCCGGTTTTCCGCACCGGGTCCAATTTTGAAGCCCGATTTGTCGAATTTCAACCCTAAAATTTCCCGAAGGCGCCCGGAGAGGCAAATCTTCAATCCAAACCTCGCCCGGGGTCCAAATTTGACATCTACGACACGCGAAACCACTACTGAACACTCGACGGGTCCTCCAATGACCCACGCGATCTCTTTTTAAGCCCGGTTTCCAACGCTTGTGCCCAAATTGCACCGCAATTCCATTTCTTGGGCCCGACACGCATCCAATCACGCCCAAAGGCCACCGAAAGCTGCCGAACAACCAGCAAACCCTATGCTGGAAATTCCGGGGCCTCACACGGAGCCCAAACTCACTACCCGGCATCCGATCAACGCGAAACCCATTCTGGGGCCATTAAACGTATTTACGGGGCTCCCGCATTTTTCTCGGAATTTTTCCGACACTGTGAATTTTTCACTAAAAATTCTGGGCCCCATTTCTCCAATAAAATTCCAGATCTCCATATTTTATCCCGATTTGGGTCCAACTCGCTTCCAAATATTCTTTACTTTCCTAACTTTTATAACAATACGATTTCATCCCACCTTTATTTATATTTATTTATGTGCCGAAAATCCGGTACTTTACATTCTACCCCCCTTAAAATAAGTTTCGTCCTCGAAACTTGAATCACATCTCGACTCCTACTTGATCGAGAGGGAGGAAATCTTGCCCTCACTACCGGGCTCACTGTACATCGTGACCGGCATCAAATTGCCCGCTCGCCGAGACTACACGAGCAACTCATTCTCGGATCCCTATCTCAATCTAGGGACAAACACAGACCTGGCGTCTGGCCACTTTCACCAAATAGGTGAAAGACACAGTTGAGCACTTGCTCTCTCTCAATTGCCACAAATGGCGATGTCTCTTCTCGCGAAATCTTCACTTTAATTCCGCGATCATTTTATCTTTCACAAGGAGGTTGCATCTGCAACTAATTACATTTACCGCATTTTCCGGTCACTCCGCTGCCTAATGTGGAGGGCAAAGGCCAATCCACCAGTCCTCAACTATCTCACACGCTACTAGCGCTCTAAGTCCACGGGTTATCAGCTAACCCGATATCTCAGACTACTAATAGGTCCACAGACCACGGTCTAATAGGGGCCTATAGCCCAACCAGTCCAACTCTGTATAATGGCTCTCACTAGCACACAGACCCAATCATCAAACGGGTAGATCCTCACTTAGGATTGCTACACCAACACTCCCACTAGGAGCTACAGCACCTCAATCATCACTAGCACTACTGCCTGATCACATCACACTCTCAGTGTACTAACAGCCTCAAGGCTCACACGTGGCATTCCACGTCCCCGGGTCATCGCTCGGACTACCGTCCCGACTAAATCTCTATCATGCCCCGCCATCAGGTCTCGGGCCGCTGTCTCTCACAGCCGACTGCGCCTGCCCACTGGGCTACAGGCCCACAGTCCACAAACATGGTCCAGGCACGGATCGTCCCCAAGCGAACCCGCTAATCGTCGCCACGCGACCACTATGCTCACTGAGCAAAACTAACTAACTAGTCGTTAATCCACGACCTAAACAATCTATCAACTCTGGCCACACTGGGCAAAGGCTAACGTGCCATCTAATCAGCTCTCTCTGGCTAACAATACTTGTGCTCCATGAGCACCCAAACAGTTGGGCGTCCTACGCCCCCACGCTAACCCGCAGAAATCCAGCGTTAAGCGATTCGCTTACGCACCCCAACGGCTCTTGTGCAACTCTCCCAACTGGGTCGAGGCACCACAATAACAGTTCACCATTCTGGTGATTAACACGCAAGTCCTGCGGTGGCAATCCCTGCCATTACCCATTCATCAGAACGGCACCAGTAAAACTCTCGCTCTATCGAGAGATCCACGCATCCTGAAGCCTCCTCTAGGCCCGTATACCTTTCCTGCCCTAACCCTTCGGACATTAACTTGGTTCTCGCACATAGCGATCACCAGCGTTCTGTAAGTCGGTCACTCACTGGACCTTTCCAACCATACCTTGCCGGCAAATAGCTGACACAAGCTTATAACACCCCTTACTGAAGGTGCGGGGTGCGCCGACAAAAGCTCGGTGGCCACTGCCACCCTCACTACTGTCGCCCCTACATATGGCGACGCCGTACGCTCGTGCGTCATTTATGCAGCCTCAGCTTGCTGCGCTATCAGCCACGGGAGCCTATCTATCAGCTCCAACTGTCACGCTGACGCCACTCTTAGGCGTCAGAATCTGTCTTCCTGTCGGCGGGAAGTTTTCGCTAAACGGCAAGAAGCTTGATCTGCCGCTGGACCACACCAACAAGTGCGGTCACCCTTTATCGCAGCCCGTGTACTTTGTTCGACCCAGAGCGCTCTCCCGGCACGAGTCGAAACAAGCGCGTATTCCAGCGTGGTGTCATCGCTAATATGCACACCACAACGAAACGATTTGCCCAAATTTTAGCCATTTGAGCAATGCGCAAACTATATACCGACAAAATGGCTCGTCGACCCAATCATGCGAAAGTATAAGAGGGTACTCCTTTTCATCTCCAACATTACGTTGTCGGCCGCCAACGTAATATCCGAAGAATGAAAGCTCGTTGCCCTCAATCAGTCCCAATATCCTTTTTGGGAACAACAATAACCAATCAAATACTTTCGCCCAATAATCCACACACTCTCTCGTGCTAATCCCTAGGGTCTCCCTAAGGTTGCTAACCACCTAGGACTATTCCTAGGCTCTGATACCAACTGTGACGCCCCACTTCCCAGGGGGTCACCCATCCTAGAACTACTCTAGCTCTAGCACGCTTAACTCTCATGTTCCTCTTGGATTTTTCTACCATCCAAAATGCTATAGCCGGGTTAGAGATTTAGTCCTATTATATCATTTATATATAGGACTAATCCAAATTCCGGGGGTGTCACATAGATATTGCTGAATTTGCAACTTTTCCCTTATTGCTGAAATTTTGAAATTTTGCGCTGAGGTCGCTGTTTCTGCGATTATACTCAATCCGGAAGGAGATTTTGGGTGATTTTCATTGCATTGGAATCTTATGAGGCTGAGGAACGCGCACGCCAAGTTTCAGCCCGATCGGACCCCGGATCGTCGCGTTTCAAGTAGGTTGGATTTCCTTCAAAATCTGTTGGCTTCCTATTAACTCTATTGTTGTAGTGGTCATGCATGTTAGAGAATGTGCTACACTTGATGTTTATGATAGATGTAGAATTGTGAAACATTTACTAGCACCCCGCCATATGTTGCATGTTATTTGGCCAGACTTTAGAAAACTCTTAACTTGGGTTTATATTATCTATATTTGGACTTCCTACACTCATTGTATTATTTTCTTGACTTAGAGTTTATCCTCGCCCGAGTATTGGGTCGAGTGGCCGGGATAGTGTAGGATGCATATTGCGCTCGTGCCTGGGGGCCGAGTTGAGTCTGTAGCTAACACTAGTTTTGTTCTATTTTGGGAGCCGTTTGGGTTGACGGTGGTCCCGGTTGTTAAGTATCTCCGGCCAGTGGGTTTAGTGTGGTGAGTTGGGTATTCTATTTTGGGAGCCGTTTGGGTTGATGGTGGTCCCGGCTGTTGAGTACCTCCGGCTAGTGGGTTAGTGTTGTGAGTTGGTTGAGTTTCTAGTGTCATGGGATTTGTGAGGGCTTTATCAGTTCGAGTCGTTGAGAGTACTTCGACCTTTGTATGAGTTGCTTGAGTATCATGAGTCTTTCCATTCTAAGAAAGAGCATGGATTTTGACCAGAGCCTGCATGTGCTACTGTTGTGATACTTGATACCGCGTTGTTTTCCTCAGGTGGGGTCGCTCCCCATGAAATGCCGCTCCGGATACGATGGTGGGCTTGTTAAGGCAGTTTCGCGCGATGGTTATGATAGTCCGTTGGAACGCCCTACGTAATTCCAGTCCTCCGTGGATGTAATGGTAGTAGGTGGGTGCATGCTTGACTGGACCCTATGTAGCAATCATTATGATCGGGTCGATCGACCATATTGAGACCGAGTAGATTCATATTATCATCTATATTACCTCTTGAGCATCATAAATAGAGGCATGATAGCTGTAGAGTTTATTTCCAGCTTATTATCTTTCCTTACTGCATTATTATCTTATGCCTCTAGTAGACTTAGTGGGCAGACCGTTAGTCTTGGAGACGGTACCCACTGAGAACTACTGTTTGATGTAGTTCTCACACCCTCCGTGATGACTATTTTCCAGAGGCTTTCTATTTCGTTCCTGCTATAGCTGGCTTGACAGATCGAGGTGATGGAGTCGCGAGATAGATCCCCTACCGGTATTGTTTATTCCGGTGAGATTGATGTACCAACCCGGATTGTGGGTTTATCCTGTACCCTAATGTATTATTATTTTGGGAGATGGATCATGCATTATTATTGTTTTAGTTTACCTTATTTTTGGGTTTATATATATTGTATCTGAGGATTTTGGATTGTACAGTGATACAGTAGATTGGTTATTTTATCTATCATCTTTTATTTTTAGTTCTGATATATGTTTAGTTGCTAGTTACTATCTTTTGTAGGTTAGACGCTTCGCCTATGCGGGGTTTCCCGTATGGGTGGCGGATTTGTTGGTGAGCCCGGGTCGCAGTTTCGACCCCGGGGCGTGACAGCTCATGTCACGCCCCGGGGTCGAAACTGCGACCCGGGCTCGCCAACAGATCCGCCACCTATGCCAAACTCCGCATAGGCGAAGCGTCCTACCTGCAAGAAAAGTGCTACAGCTAAGAGATATCAGAGCTAAAAGATAAAACTGCTGTATAACTAAAAACAACCACTGTACAACTGAAGATAATACAATAATGTCCACCTCCCAAACGGATAAAAGAACAACATCCTCAGACACAAAACTCATAGCTCTACCGGAAGGTATCTCCAATAAATACATCAGTGTACAGGCTCTCAATACAAATCATATCCTCACTACATCAGTCTCTCAAAAGAGGAAATAAAATAACTAATCTACTGCAGCTCTCCTCTGAAGGGGTACCGCTACTCTCCAAAACATGGGTAGGGATCTAGCACGCGACTCCCTCGCCTCGATCAACAACCGCAGAATCAGCAACACCCGCTAAGACTCTGCAAAACAAAGGAGAGGAAGGAAAAAGAAGGGGGAAACCCCCCAGAGGGTGTGAGAACTACACCAAAGGAGGGAGTTCTCAGTGGGTATCACCGCCAGGACCGACGGTCTGCCCACCAAGTCCTCAAAAGACAAAAAGCTAACCAAAGCCGTAAAGATGTATAAAAAGAAGCTGGACCTTCACAACAGCTACCAAGCCACTAAGCTTGCTATGCCTGCCATGCCTGCTATGCCTGCCTATGCCTGCTTATGCCTGCTATGCCTGCCTATGCCTGCCATGCCTGCCATGCCTGCCATGCCTGCCCTGCCTGCCTATGCCTGCCCTGCCTGCCTATGCCTACCATGCCTGCTCTGCCTGCCTATGCCTGCCCTGCCTGCCTATGCCTACTATGCCCGCCATGCCTGCCTGCCTGCCATGCCTGCCATGCCTGCCCTGCCTGCCTATGCCTGCCCTGCCTGCCTATGCCTACCATGCCTGCTCTGCCTGCCTATGCCTGCCCTGCCTGCCTATGCCTACTATGCCCGCCATGCCTGCCTGCCTGCCATGCCTGCCATGCCTGCCCTGCCTGCCTATGCCTGCCCTGCCTGCCTATGCCTACTATGCCCGCCATGCCTGCCTGCCTGCCATGCCTGCCATGCCTGCCCTGCCTGCCTATGCCTGCCCTGCCTGCCTATGCCTACCATGCCCGCTTATGTCTACTATGCCTGCCATGCCTGCCTATAACGGTCAACAACCCACAATGACCTAGGGACCACAGTACCCCCAAACGGTTCCCAACAACACTAGCACTGGTCCAAACACCGCCACTAAACTCCACTCGGTCCCCCTGACACGAGCGCAACAAAACAAAACAAAAGCCTGTAATAAGCCCAATCTAATGCCACCAGTAGACACTGGTACTGCCTGCTCTGCCTGCAGCGACGGGTATGCCAGCCTACGCATAACACCGAAGCAAAGGAGTCTCAAGGACTCAAAGTCTGTCTGCCGCGCACTCCGGAGTGGCACTCGAGGGGAGCGACCCACACGAGTAAAGTATCTCAGTAACAAAAGTATCATAATCAGCAGGACTGGATCATGACTCTGATCAAAGTGGGAAAACCCATCCACTAGAGAAATCGGATACCCAATCTGGTGCATAAATAAATGTCCGGTCAACCGCCCAATATCCGCGGTTGCCGCAAAGCCCCACAACTAATCCAACCTGTCCCAGACACCAAGTCCCGACTACACTACCCAGAGCCCCTGCTCGAACCTGAGCAACACAGACCACCTGACTAACAAAGAAGGAGAAAAGGATAACATGGTTTCTCCTAAGTCAAGTTCCAAAAGTAGTGCAGCGGTAAAAGATGGCCTAACTACATGTCCATGCACGCATGCTTTGTTCTCAGAAATAATAAAAGTGGGTAAAGCATAAATTAGTAAAGCATGCTAAAACATTCCTGCTATGGTATACCATTCTCACCCAAGTGAGCCATTCCTTGCTTACCTCTCGCTCATACCGGTTGTACATCAAATACGCCTGTTATCAATCATAGAGGGATGATAACCCCACATGTGCACTTACATTCACCATGATATAAAAATCTTATACAGTTACTAAATTAAGCTTACCCACCTGAAGCGCTTAACCCAAGGCAAACCTGAAGTCGGTGAAGTGGGTAGAGGCCCGCGGTCCAAAATTTGCCAACAAAACACCCTCGGTACAATTCGCGCAAGCCTTGGCTCCAAACAGCTGAAAACACCCCTGAGTACAACAATAAGGCTTAACATTACACTTTTATTCCAAAATCAACCAAACATACACAATCTGAAAATCAGTCCCAAAGCCGCGCATATTTCACCTGCTGCAAGTGCCCAGAAAAATCCAATAAAAATACCACAGTAATCCTCGCGTCGATACCTTCGAAACGAGTACCTGCACGTCCAATTCCGAGCTTCCTACACTGAGAAACAATTCGGACAAGGGAACCACCCCGAATCAAACTACACTCAAAAACTGTAGCAACAATTACTGTTCACAGATAATCTTCACCTTCGAGAAATATTCAGAAAATTCCAAGAAAATTTGGGCATATTCCTCGTGATGTGTAGATGCAAATCGCCTCTTGAATCGCCCCAATCCGATGCCTGTGCGCGAAGATATCGCCAAAATACCGCACCGCTGTCCCAAAACTCCGCCCAGAAAAAGGGGTTACAAGATGATCCGAAAGACCCATGAAAAACTCGGAATGGGAAAAACCAGTAAACGCGGGAAACATAGCCCTACCAGTCGTGAAGCCAACGGCGCAAGAATCGCCTCATTCGGAGGTCGGAGTAAGCCGGGGGAGTCCTCGCACCGAAATGCGACGAAGAAGAACACAAACGAACGAGCGTCGCGCCGCGCCGTAAAAATGGTAACCTCGGGATGCGTGCCGCTGAAAAATCTGGAAATCTGCAGATGGAATCGCCACTGGGAGAGGAAGATTTCTTGTGAAGGTTGCACAGTGAAATTCCGCGCGGAGAAGAAGCTCTCTGCAAAAGAACTCGGCCTCTATATAAGCTGGGAAAAACAAATCACTTAATACCCAACATGTCCCCGTTTCCGGGCGCTGGGAACTTTCGGGCGCGTACTGTAGCAGCCCGAAAGATCACTGTAGCAGCCCGAAACCTTCCTGGGCCTCCACGTCGCCCGCCAAACAGGCAACAGCCGAACCCGCCGCACGCGTCGCGCCACGTGGCCACCCGCGGACGACGACACGTGGCACGCAACCCGGTCAACGCCCGCCTGCCGCGCCCACGTGCCCGCCTGACGCCGCCGCCTGCCACCCTGCCGCGCACAGTAGCCCCACCAATAGGAGAATGCCACGTGTCAAGCCTCTGCCTAGTGAACCCGGTGCACGCAATCATGTGGACCGAACCAATGCAAACCTGCCACGTGTCCAAGCCCGGTGCACCGTAAACCATGAGCCATCCCGAAAACTGCGTAGACCATCCGCCGTGAACCCACCTCTAGGGTGATGCCACGTGTCACCCCCGGTCCACCGTGCGCCCCGCACTCCCCCGTAGACCGCGCCCCGCGGACCGGCCCACTCCCGAGCCGCCACGCGTCCCGCCCCCGGCGCACGCCTGCCGCGTGGACCGGGCGGCCCGCGCCACCGTCCGCCGCGCTGCCCGCGGCCGCTCCGCCGCTGCCGCCGCCGCCGGAAACACTGTTCTGGCGTGAACAGTACCCGAAGCTCAAAAATGACAAGTGGGTAGTCCGTTTTAACCGTTTTCCGCGCGCTGAATCCGAATTTGATGTCCATTTCGCCAAATTCCAACTCCAAAATTTGCCGAAGGCATCCGGAAAGGTAATCCTTGGTCCAAACTTCGCACTGAGTCCAATTTAAATATCCTTGGCGCGCGAAACCACTTCTGGAACTCCGACGGAGTCCGCTAATCACCCACGTGATCCATATAACACACTGAGCCCAACACTAATGTCCAATTGGGGCACAAATCCCACCAACACGCCACATAGGCCTCCGGGAGCTGTAGATGATCCAGTAATCTCGTCGTGGGGATCCAGGTCCTCACATCCTCCCCCACTAAGAAAAGTTTCGTCCTCGAAACTAGCTCAAACCCACCAGGAGTCACAAATACCACGGGTAGGTATCCGTCAATCACGCCTCCAGCTCCCCACACACCACACACTCCCCGTGATCACTCCCCAATAACAACAATACCCAGTACGGCATGGCCCGATTGCGCGATTCCCTCATCTCTCGAGCCAGAATCCGCAACGGGCGTTCCTCGTACCCCAACAATCACATATCTCAATAGACAAGTCAATCGCGGGCGAAGAATCCCAAAAACAAAACACTCCTGAGCTGAAACATGAAATACAACCGGGGTTCCAACAAAGTTGGGGGAAACCAGATAACCGCCAGTGCAACACACACCAAACCACAACCTGTGTCAACTCAACCAAGGCAACCCGAAGCACACCCACACGATTAACCAATAAGGAAATGAGCCCTAACAAGGAGGGGTCCTCACTCGGTCACTCCCGAATCTTGACCATCCGAGTGAACTACTCAGCCGTGGTCTATCATCCAAAGGAACCCTCAGGGACACAACCACACGCCACGTCTGCCTCAACAGTCCACACAGCGCCAGCTGTGGAATCATCAAGCTCAACCCCAGCCAGCTCTCCTGGCACTGCCCAGTCCAAGAAGCTCCTTACCTTGACAATAACTGTCGATCTCGGCCAAAACCCGAGTGATATCCATATTGGCCGGATTTCCACCGCCGCTCCTACGGCTCGAACAACGTGACCCAAGAAGGTATGCTTCTGGAGCTACAACTTGTACCTCAATAACGTGGCATACCACTTCATCCACACGGGCATGGTAGCACATCCACAAGTGCTCCTCGCGCTCCACTTCGCTCTGGGAGTAAATCCAAATATCCCCGGAGGATCTTGTTACCAATCCAATCAAGTACAGCTGGAGCACAATTCCCTCAAATCATAAAAGTGGCAGGGCATTAATCAATCCACTTGGCCTCACTAAGAGCTCGTGATGCCCTACCGTGTCCTGAACGCCATCTAAGCAAGATCCTCGGCTATCTGATTCCAAGTAGGTACTCACACCATTCTATAACTGCCGGAGCATGACTCCATCAAAAGGTCCTAGGTACCACCCGGACCTGTCTACACTCGAACCATAAAAGGGCCCTCACAGTCGTGCATCAACGACGTGGCATCACCACCGTGTACCAACGGCGTGGCATCAGGTCAAGCAGACCCCTCGATCCATCAGATCCTACAACCGCGCCATCAGCTCTCTCAGCTCTACAGGCGATATCCAATGAGGTGCTATCAAGGGTGGCGCGGTTCCCCGAACCATGTCAAACGCAATCTCTACCTCCCTAACCGGCGGCATTACCAACAACTAAGGTGAAAACACACCCGGAATCTCGTGGGCAACAGAGATATCCCTGAGTCCCGGTGCCGCCGTAAGCATCTCTCACCCTGTCGCTAAAACCAGAGTGCTCTAACAACCCTAACGAGCCTGCCTCCAATTGCCCGCCTTGCCGAAGATCAAAGTCCTCTCTTGCCGCAGTCGAACATCCTGTGGCATAGTGCCCAACAATCTCAAGCATATGGTCCAACACCGAACTGCCACAATTACCAATAAGCCTGCCGGTACAACTCGCGGCCTCAGCTGCATTGGACATGATCCACAAACCTTCTCCACACGCACAGCACTTAACAGGAACCTGTACCTCGAGTGCACGTGGTAACAAATCTGCCTCTAGTTCATGCAGGAATGCAACATGCTCTAACTCCGACTGCTGTGATGGAATCACACCTGCGACAACTCGATCCCCTACCGTGGCGCCCTCCAACCGGGCGGCACAGGTTCATCCATTCAATGCAAGTGGTTGTCGCTCAATCTGCCTGAAAATCAGGGCTAACACTAGGAAGCACGACCTCTGTCTCTGACCACAATGAGGCGACGAATAAGGTCCTCCGCAGATAACAAATCCACGCTATCGCTGCGCCACTCTGGTAAAATACTGATGCTACCATCGGGGTCCACTCGATCTCTGGCATCTCAGGAACTCGTCATCCTGGAAAGGAAATCAGAAGTGCCTCTGCCGGTCGATCTGTCCTCCATCATCCGGCGCCAAGCGCCAAAATCCAGAACTCACCTCCTGGCGGCAGATCCCTGTCCAAAGGAACTGCAATGCCGCGCTCCGTACACGGTGCCTGCTCCAACGAGGCGTCTAAATCTAAAATGGTGGGACTGAATAACAGAAAGGTGTCCTGGCGCAATCCACTCCCAGTCTCATATATCCTATGCGCCTCGTCCCTCAAATCAGGAGCGCGCAGTTCAACAACTGCATACACTCACAAGCACAGGGAGGCTCTCAATTAAGCACTCCATCACCACCAGCCGCGACTCTGCCTCCAAGGGCTCTAAACTCAATCTTACGAGTCGTGGTGGTTCATCTGCCAAAAATGGCTCAATAGGTCGATCATGTCCCACAGCTCACCAGCTGTCAACCATCCACCCTACCTCGGTGCCTCGACACTAAACATTGGCACAGAGGGGGCTACTCAGTGCTCCGACAACTGTGTCACCAAGACCAGCTGCTCCCACAGCCGCTGATAAGCCTCAGACAATCCTGTCATCTGGGTCCGGGGTTCTCTGACCTCGATCCGGGTATCCGGCCCAAAACCAACTGCTCAAGCTCAACTGCCATGACAGGATGCACCCGGGTCAAAACCCAACGTCGGGGAGACACCGCTCGCCACGACGAAACAACAAAACAGCACACAACAACACTCGACCCAATCCAGCGAAAGTCTAAAGCATGTCACCCATTCCACAGCATTATGTCGTCTGCAGCCAACATAATTACTTAGGAGAATAAACATGCCAATCACTCCTCCCGTCCCTTGGGAGAGGTATAAAACTCAATCAGGACTCTCGCAAAATCACGACTCTCACAAAGTCAACCAAGGGTCAAACCATAAGCCTAGGGTTTCTAAGTCCACCATGACCTACAACCTAGGCTCTGATACCACTCTAATCTGTCACGCCCCGGGGTCGAAACTGCGACCCGGGCTCGCCAACAGATCCGCCACCTATGCCAAACTCCGCATAGGCGAAGCGTCCTACCTGCAAGAAAAGTGCTACAGCTAAGAGATATCAGAGCTAAAAGATAAAACTGCTGTATAACTAAAACAACCACTGTACAACTGAAGATAATACAATAATGTCCACCTCCCAAACGGATAAAAGAACAACATCCTCAGACACAAAACTCATAGCTCTACCGGAAGGTATCTCCAATAAATACATCAGTGTACAGGCTCTCAATACAAATCATATCCTCACTACATCAGTCTCTCAAAAGAGGAAATAAAATAACTAATCTACTGCAGCTCTCCTCTGAAGGGGTACCGCTACTCTCCAAAACATGGGTAGGGATCTAGCACGCGACTCCCTCGCCTCGATCAACAACCGCAGAATCAGCAACACCCGCTAAGACTCTGCAAAACAAAGGAGAGGAAGGAAAAAGAAGGGGAAACCCCCCAGAGGGTGTGAGAACTACACCAAAGGAGGGAGTTCTCAGTGGGTATCACCGCCAGGACCGACGGTCTGCCCACCAAGTCCTCAAAAGACAAAAAGCTAACCAAAGCCGTAAAGATGTATAAAAGAAGCTGGACCTTCACAACAGCTACCAAGCCACTAAGCTTGCTATGCCTGCCATGCCTGCTATGCCTGCCTATGCCTGCTTATGCCTGCTATGCCTGCCTATGCCTGCCATGCCTGCCATGCCTGCCATGCCTGCCCTGCCTGCCTATGCCTGCCCTGCCTGCCTATGCCTACCATGCCTGCTCTGCCTGCCTATGCCTGCCCTGCCTGCCTATGCCTACTATGCCCGCCATGCCTGCCTGCCTGCCATGCCTGCCATGCCTGCCCTGCCTGCCTATGCCTGCCCTGCCTGCCTATGCCTACCATGCCTGCTCTGCCTGCCTATGCCTGCCCTGCCTGCCTATGCCTACTATGCCCGCCATGCCTGCCTGCCTGCCATGCCTGCCATGCCTGCCATGCCTGCCTATGCCTGCCCTGCCTGCCTATGCCTACTATGCCCGCCATGCCTGCCTGCCTGCCATGCCTGCCATGCCTGCCCTGCCTGCCTATGCCTGCCCTGCCTGCCTATGCCTACCATGCCCGCTTATGTCTACTATGCCTGCCATGCCTGCCTATAACGGTCAACAACCCACAATGACCTAGGGACCACAGTACCCCCAAACGGTTCCCAACAACACTAGCACTGGTCCAAACACCGCCACTAAACTCCACTCGGTCCCCCTGACACGAGCGCAACAAAACAAAACAAAAGCCTGTAATAAGCCCAATCTAATGCCACCAGTAGACACTGGTACTGCCTGCTCTGCCTGCCGCGACGGGTATGCCAGCCTACGCATAACACCGAAGCAAAGGAGTCTCAAGGACTCAAAGTCTGTCTGCCGCGCACTCCGGAGTGGCACTCGAGGGGAGCGACCCACACGAGTAAAGTATCTCAGTAACAAAAGTATCATAATCAGCAGGACTGGATCATGACTCTGATCAAAGTGGGAAAACCCATCCACTAGAGAAATCGGATACCCAATCTGGTGCATAAATAAATGTCCGGTCAACCGCCCAATATCCGCGGTTGCCGCAAAGCCCCACAACTAATCCAACCTGTCCCAGACACCAAGTCCCGACTACACTACCCAGAGCCCCTGCTCGAACCTGAGCAACACAGACCACCTGACTAACAAAGAAGGAGAAAAGGATAACATGGTTTCTCCTAAGTCAAGTTCCAAAAGTAGTGCAGCGGTAAAAGATGGCCTAACTACATGTCCATGCACGCATGCTTTGTTCTCAGAAATAATAAAAGTGGGTAAAGCATAAATTAGTAAAGCATGCTAAAACATTCCTGCTATGGTATACCATTCTCACCCAAGTGAGCCATTCCTTGCTTACCTCTCGCTCATACCGGTTGTACATCAAATACGCCTGTTATCAATCATAGAGGGATGATAACCCCACATGTGCACTTACATTCACCATGATATAAAAATCTTATACAGTTACTAAATTAAGCTTACCCACCTGAAGCGCTTAACCCAAGGCAAACCTGAAGTCGGTGAAGTGGGTAGAGGCCCGCGGTCCAAAATTTGCCAACAAAACACCCTCGGTACAATTCGCGCAAGCCTTGGCTCCAAACAGCTGAAAACACCCCTGAGTACAACAATAAGGCTTAACATTACACTTTTATTCCAAAATCAACCAAACATACACAATCTGAAAATCAGTCCCAAAGCCGCGCATATTTCACCTGCTGCAAGTGCCCAGAAAAATCCAATAAAAATACCACAGTAATCCTCGCGTCGATACCTTCGAAACGAGTACCTGCACGTCCAATTCCGAGCTTCCTACACTGAGAAACAATTCGGACAAGGGAACCACCCCGAATCAAACTACACTCAAAAACTGTAGCAACAATTACTGTTCACAGATAATCTTCACCTTCGAGAAATATTCAGAAAATTCCAAGAAAATTTGGGCATATTCCTCGTGATGTGTAGATGCAAATCGCCTCTTGAATCGCCCCAATCCGATGCCTGTGCGCGAAGATATCGCCAAAATACCGCACCGCTGTCCCAAAACTCCGCCCAGAAAAAGGGGTTACAAGATGATCCGAAAGACCCATGAAAAACTCGGAATGGGAAAAACCAGTAAACGCGGGAAACATAGCCCTACCAGTCGTGAAGCCAACGGCGCAAGAATCGCCTCATTCGGAGGTCGGAGTAAGCCGGGGGAGTCCTCGCACCGAAATGCGACGAAGAAGAACACAAACGAACGAGCGTCGCGCCGCGCCGTAAAAATGGTAACCTCGGGATGCGTGCCGCTGAAAAATCTGGAAATCTGCAGATGGAATCGCCACTGGGAGAGGAAGATTTCTTGTGAAGGTTGCACAGTGAAATTCCGCGCGGAGAAGAAGCTCTCTGCAAAAGAACTCGGCCTCTATATAAGCTGGGAAAAACAAATCACTTAATACCCAACATGTCCCCGTTTCCGGGCGCTGGGAACTTTCGGGCGCGTACTGTAGCAGCCCGAAAGATCACTGTAGCAGCCCGAAACCTTCCTCGGCCTCCACGTCGCCCGCCAAACAGGCAACAGCCGAACCCGCCGCACGCGTCGCGCCACGTGGCCACCCGCGGACGACGACACGTGGCACGCAACCCGGTCAACGCCCGCCTGCCGCGCCCACGTGCCCGCCTGACGCCGCCGCCTGCCACCCTGCCGCGCACAGTAGCCCCACCAATAGGAGAATGCCACGTGTCAAGCCTCTGCCTAGTGAACCCGGTGCACGCAATCATGTGGACCGAACCAATGCAAACCTGCCACGTGTCCAAGCCCGGTGCACCGTAAACCATGAGCCATCCCGAAAACTGCGTAGACCATCCGCCGTGAACCCACCTCTAGGGTGATGCCACGTGTCACCCCCGGTCCACCGTGCGCCCCGCACTCCCCCCGTAGACCGCGCCCCGCGGACCGGCCCACTCCCGAGCCGCCACGCGTCCCGCCCCCGGCGCACGCCTGCCGCGTGGACCGGGCGGCCCGCGCCACCGTCCGCCGCGCTGCCCGCGGCCGCTCCGCCGCTGCCGCCGCCGCCGGAAACACTGTTCCGGCGTGAACAGTACCCGAAGCTCAAAAATGACAAGTGGGTAGTCCGTTTTAACCGTTTTCGCGCGCTGAATCCGAATTTGATGTCCATTTCGCCAAATTCCAACTCCAAAATTTGCCGAAGGCATCCGGAAAGGTAATCCTTGGTCCAAACTTCGCACTGAGTCCAATTTAAATATCCTTGGCGCGCGAAACCACTTCTGGAACTCCGACGGAGTCCGCTAATCACCCACGTGATCCATATAACACACTGAGCCCAACACTAATGTCCAATTGGGGCACAAATCCCACCAACACGCCACATAGGCCTCCGGGAGCTGTAGATGATCCAGTAATCTCGTCGTGGGGATCCAGGTCCTCACATCCTCCCCCACTAAGAAAAGTTTCGTCCTCGAAACTAGCTCAAACCCACCAGGAGTCACAAATACCACGGGTAGGTATCCGTCAATCACGCCTCCAGCTCCCCACACTGCCTTAACCTCTCATTTCAAAACCTTAGTTTAACTTGTCATTCAAATACTGACTCAGCTAAGACTCATCACACACTTCCGGCTAGTGATTGTGTAACAACCCCAAGATTTGGATTTATCCTATATATAAGGTATGAATAGGACTAAACCTTTTAACCTGGCTATAGCATTTTGGATGGTAGTTAGTCCCAAGAGGTTAAGAGGGTTGAACGTGCCAGAGGTAGAGTAGTTCTAAGATGGGTGACCCCCTGAGAAGTTGGGGTGTCACAGATTGTCTCTGATACTAACTGTGGCACCTACCTTCCCTGGAGGGTTATGTCACGTCCCGGGGTCGAAACTGCGACCCGGGCCCGCCAACAGATCCGCCGCCCATACGGGAAGCCCCGTATAGACGAAGCGTCTAACCTGCAAAAAATATTACTACAGCTATACAGCTATCAGAGCTAAAAAGTAAACTACTAAAATAAGAAAATACATCTCCAAATAGTACAAGTCTGAACCTCACAACATAAGTCTCTCGAAAATAAAACTCTCAACAGCAACTATCTACAATAATCCAGCAGACTGTACTACAAAGCTCCAAAAAGGGGTACAGTTATACTCCAAAGACGGGTAGGGAACTAGCTCGCGACTCCCTTACCTCGATCAGCTGGTGCAGCAACAAGAGTAGGAACATGGGTAGATGCCTCTGGAAAATCTGTCACCAACAGAGGGTGTGAGAACTACACCGTCACGTAGTTCTCAGTGGGTACCGTCACCAAGACCAACGGTCTGCCCACTAAGTCTACTAGAGGCATAAGATAACAGGAAAACTATAATAATGTAAAGATAAGCTGGAAAGAAATCTACAGCTATCATGCCTCTATCTACAATGCTCAATGGGTGATACAGATGAAAATGATGCATCGACTCTAACCCAAAATACCCAATCAACCCAATTACAGTGACTGCCACATAGGGTCCAGTCAAACCTGCGCCCACCTACTGCCATTACATCCACGGAGGACTGGACTTACGTAGGGCGTCCCACACGGACTGCGTCGACAAGTCGCGATAGCAAAGCACTAGGCCCAGCTCCGGAGCGGCACTCGAGGGGCGCGACCCCACCGAGGAAAGTATCCGCGCATCTGTCGAGCTCAATATGGCTCATGCAGGCTATAATCCAAATCCATGATCAACAAGATCGACAGTGCCCAAATCACATCTCTAACTTACTGGCTGGAAATACTTGACAGCCGGGACCATCGTCAACCCGACGGCTCCCACATCAGGACATCAAACTCAACGTGCTAAAACCCACTGGGCTGGAGATACTCTATAGCCGACGACATCGAACACCCCGAAAGACTAGTACCTACAACCCAAATTAAACAAGAACAGGCTCTATGTAACACCCCCGAAATTTGGATTAGTCCTCTATATAAATAATATAATAGGACTAAATCTCTAACCCGGCTATAGCATTTTGGATGGTAGCAAGATCCAAGAGGAACATGAGAGTTAAGCGTGCTAGAGCTAGAGTAGTTCTAGGATGGGTGACCCCCTGGGAAGTGGGGCGTCACAGTTGGTATCAGAGCCATTCACCAGCCGGAAATGTGAGATGAGTCTCGGCTGAGCCAGGGTTATATAGCGGGTAGAGCGAGGCTCCCCGGCTAATGACCGTTGTGAGTGGAGTGCAGCTCCTCACAAGGTCGGCTAAGGCTAGCGAGACGAGTCTCACATCGCCTGGTGCTTGTGAGTGTGCTTGAGCCTGACGTGGACGTCAGGGCTTAAAGGGGGGAAGAATGTAACACCCCCGGAATTTGGATTAGTCCTCTATATAAATGATATAATAGGACTAAATCTCTAACCCGGCTATAGCATTTTGGATGGTAGCAAGATCCAAGAGGAACATGAGAGTTAAGCGTGCTAGAGCTAGAGTAGTTCTAGGATGGGTGACCCCCTGGGAAGTGGGGCGTCACACTCTAGGCATAGCCTCTCGTTGTTCTCGACCCAAAGAAGGAACAACCCTTAGAACCCAGATCACTTGAACCCTCCCGGGTGAGGAAGTTTACAGGAAAATATGATATTTATTACTGAAAACCATTTTCACTCGAACCCCCTCAGGGTGAGGACTAAAAGTAGTTTCTTTTTATAAAACCATCTTGATTTGAGAAAACCCATTTTAATGATTTTTAGCTCTTTTAGGAAAACCAGTTAGAAAACAAATTTTATTCCCAAATCCCAAAGGGCTAATGTCTTCGCCCAATCAGACAAGAACAGACTTCGGCGACCCTTCGATATTTGGAAGAAAAATATTGGTTGACTAAAATCATATGTGTCCAAAAAGATTCTGGGTTCAAGGTCCTGCTATCACTAGTACACTACTGCCACGAATATAGTGACGACAAATAAATCAGGGAAACTCGACAACCCGGGACCACCGTTTATCTAAAGATACAAGATTAGCTACATCTGCCAGACTCCACTCGGCCCCCAAGCACGAGTGTAACATGCATCCTACACTAAAATAAATCCCGACCACTCGGCCCACTACCCGGGCGAGAAAAACACTATGTCCAGGAATAGAATGTAAAGTGTGGATGTCTAAAGCATAAATGAACCTAGCCCAAGTGAGGGTTCTCTACTAGTCTGGTTTACACATGCAAACATATGACAAGGTGTTCAAGTTCCAATACTAGCATTTATTAACACAAAGAGGAAGCATTAACCGATATGATCTCAATAACAACACAAGAAAACATCATCTCTCTCTCTCTAACATGCTTCCTAACACATCTCACAATCATGCATGCTTACTATTCAATATAATTAGATAACCGTCCACCGGTTTTGGAGATGAAGCAACCCACCTGAAAGCGCGTGTCGATCCAAGTTCCAGACTGAACGTAGATAATCCTCAAGTTTCCACGATTCCAACGCACCAAAAAATCACTCAAAAAGTCCTTTCGGTTACCGAGATATGAGCCAAACACTACGGTAAGTCCAAAATTAGTGAAACGACATCGCTGTCGCACATCTGTTCGCGAAACAGTGAAATATCACCTATGAGATGGGCTTCAAAAATTCCAATAAAAATATGGCTGTGATTCTCGCGAAGTGTAGATGTCGATCGAGTCCTCACGAACTGAAATCCGATAACCGAGCACCAAGATATAAATCAAACAAGCTTCGCTGTCCAGAAAAACCATCAGCAGGAAAGGGGTTCAAAGATGCTCCGAAAACCCCAATAAAAACCCAAAACTGAGAGGAGCAGTAAATATGGAAAACGAAGATCTACCTCTCGTGAAACCGATGCCAGAAAAATTGGCCAAAAAATCTCTCCCGTCAGCCCAGGGGAGCTCGCGGAAGAAACGTCGACGGAGAAGATCGATAACGAAGACACGTTGAAGCTCGCAATGTCGAGGAGGAAGCTAATGATATGCCTTCCAAAAATTCCTGGGATACCGAAAATCAAAGAAAACCCGATGAAGAACCTCCCTGTCGAAGATAGGCTCAAAAGGGCTCGGAAAAAGCCCTAAAAAGAAGACACAAATGGCTATTTATAGCCCAAACCCACAAGAAAAAGGGATACGGATTCGGGCGCCTGAATCCGGCCCGTCCCAGTAGTGTGCGCGCCCGGATTCACCCGGGCGCGCCATGTGTCCCGCGCCGCGCCCCGCGCACGAGCGCCCGCCAATCATGGCGCGCTGCGTGGCGGTGCGGTCCACGGCAGGGTGCATGCGCCGCGGTCCGCGCCGGGCCAGCCGGGTCGCTACGCCCACCAATGGGCGGGCGACACGTGGCTTGGCGCGGTCCACCGTGCGTCGCGTCCGGCGCCAATCGTGCGCTGCCTCGCGTGCGTTGACCGGCCATTCCCCGCGCGCCACGTGTCCACCTCGCCGCATTCGCTGGTCCCGCTGCACGCCAAGTCCCATGGACCGGCCGGCCTGCACCGCTACCCGCGCTTGCCCGCGGTTGCGCCACCGTGCTCCGTCGCCTGCCCGCCGCCGCCGGTGCTGCCCCGGCTGCCGAAATAATACCTCTAGCCTCGAAATCCGTGCTTGGGCATTCGGACTCCGAAAAATACAAGTAAATAGTCCATTTTCATCGTTTTCGCGCGCTGAGTCCAAATTCGATGTCCGTTTTGCTAAATTTCACTTCTAAAATTTGTCGAAGGCATCTAGATAAATAATCTTAATCCAAATTTTGCGTTGGGTCCAATCCTGAGGTCCGTTTTGTGCGCAACCAACTCTATCACACATCATAGGCCTCCCGAAGCCACAATTCACTCCGCAAGACCTTCGCGGAGATCCGGGTCATCACAGGTTACCCATCCTAAAACTACTATAGTCCTAACATGCTTAACCCTTTTAATCTCTCGGGCCTAGTTACCACCCAAAATATTATAGCTAAATTTTTAGCCCTATTATACCTTATATATATATGACTATTCCAAATTCTTAAGTGTCACAACACATGAATTGCATTCTCTGTCTTATTCGTTCATGAGTTAAAAGCTTGAAAATCATGACGCACCTTCTCATCCCTCTTTTTGCACCTCTATTTCTCTCTCTCACCCCCTTCTCTTTTTCCTTATCTCTCCTCTATCTCTCTCTCTCTCTCTCTCTCTCTCTTTCTCTCTCTTTCCTCTCGTTTGTTTTGTGCACTAGATCAAATAGCTAGTAGTGGTAGTACTATGGATGTCTCAACATGGACGATTCGAATAGAAGAGAGCAGAAATCTCAAGGAAATTATATTTACATTGATTTTTGACTTGGAGATTATCAAAATAGTGTCTCCAAATTAAACAACATAAAGGGCAAAAAAAAAACAAAGAAGAATAAGAAGCAAAAAAGCAAAAAAAAAAAATTTAAGAAAAATAATTAATTTTTAAGACCAAATGCTCAACAAATAAGAAAAAATATATTACTTTTATCTTAGAATTGAGAAATAAAAGAAGGAAAAAAAATAATAATACCCAATGTCCATCAAGCAAAAACAAAACATAACACTTTTATCTTAGGGCTGAGAACCAAAAGAAGCAAAAAAAAAAAAAAAAAAAATTGCAAACAACATATGACCTTTCCTGAGATCAATTATTTCTAAATATCAAAATGCTTTTGTTCAAGGGAGGCATATTACTAACAACTATGTTATTGTTCCATAGGCCCGGGTAGCTTTGTCCTTTCCCTTAGCCACCTCTATACCTGCCCCACTCGTATTTTTTTTTCTTAGGCCAAGTTGCATAAAAAATTTGTTAGTTTTGCGTTATTGTAAAATCGGGCCACTATTTTAGATTTTGTAGATTCAGTCTGATTTTTTTGTAAACTAACCAAAATACTCTTATTTTTTTTACTCTCTCCTTTTTTTTTTTTTTTCTCTCGTTCGTTCTTCTCCCCTCGTTCGTTCTTCTCCTCTCCTGATTCGTCTTCTTCCTGCTCGCCGTTTATTTCTCTCATTCTCTTTCTGCTTCCTCTCCCTTCTCCTTCTTATATACTGCCCCAACATTAACGTCGCGCTCCACTCTCTTATCTCGCCCACACCTCTGCCCACGTCGGTTCAGATAGATATGATACAGATCACGGAAGTGAGCTTGCAACGAAGCGCATGACCACGAATGACAACATCGACGAGGATACTGAAGAATTTAAGGACTACAGGCTAGGAGAGCGCGTCCGGCGGGGAGAGCCCATGTGACACCCATAGGATTTAAAATAGTCCTATATATAAGACATAAGAGAGCTAAACCTCTTAACCCAGCTATAGCATTTTGGACAATGGCTAGACCCAAGAGGTTAAGAGGGTTAAGTATGCTAGAGCTAGAATAGTTCTAGGATGGGTGACCCCATGGAAAGTTGGGGCGTCATAGTTGGTATCAGAGCCAATTATCTCAAAGAGTGTAACTTTCATCTCAAAGAGTGTAACTTTCATCTCAAACAGTATAATTTTCGTTCAAACAGTGTAACCTTCAATCAAAAAGTGTAACTTTCATCTCAAAAAATGCAACTTTTATTTCAAAAAGTACAACTTTGACCCAAAGAGTGTAATTTTTGCCTCAAATAGTGTAACTGCATCTTCATATTCTTTCTTCTTTAATTTTTGGCCTTTCCTATTGCAGTGACGACACATAATGGTCTTCATAGGAGGAAAAAAAAATTCCTTTAATTTTTTCTTTTTACTCTTTCGTTTTTCTTTTACTTTCACTCTCTACATCTTTTTTCGCTATTGCGCTCTCTCCCTTGCCCTCTACCGCAGCCACCGCCCCCGCCGGACGCACTGTCCCATCTCGTCATCCTTAAATTCTTCAATACTCTCATCGTCGTCGCCATCTGCAGTCATGCGGTCCACTACAAGCTCACCTTCGTGATCTATATCATATCTGATCGGCGGAGGAGTGGGAGAGATAAGAGAGTAGAGTGTGGCATCGATGTTGGGGCGGTGGAGAAGGAGGAGGTGATGATGAGGGTTAGCACCACCTCGTCCACGAGCTCATCGCCTCTGTCTGCTCCGCTCTTACTCACACCTACTCTGAGTCCTCCTCCTTCGGAGCCGATGCTAGCGGAGGCGGCGCCGCCATCGTCACTATTGCCGAGGGCTGCGGATGCGGTGGAGGAGGCAATGAGGATCGGAGAGGAAAAAATGAACGAAAGACCAAAAAAAAAAAAAAAAAAAAAAGAACAAAGAATAAGGGTATTTTGGTTAGTTTACTTAAAATTCGGATTGAATCTGCAAAATTTAAAATAGTGGACCTTTTTTGTAAAAACGCAAAATTGTTGGATTTTTTATGCAAAAAGGCCTATTACTTATCTTTTTTAATATGTGAAAAAACTATAAAATCCAAATATTTAAAGAAAAAGGTTGAGTAAGTGAGGTCAAAATTGTCAAATGAAAGAAATAAGGGAGGTGGGTACTAAAAAAAAAAAAAAAAGGGAAGAAATGGTAGGCTATATAAAGGAATTCTTTAGCAATATGAGTCGCCGCTAAAGTTTCAATTTTTTTCAATGCCATCTCTATTTTCTAAGTATTAGTGGCGTTATTTGCCTAGCGCCACCATTTTCTATGTATTGATGGCAACAATTAATTGCCACCACTATATCTTTTACATTGGTGGCAAGAGTGTATGTGTAATGACCCGAACTTCTGCAAAATAGTAGAGTTCCAATAGAACACGGCTCAGGGAACTATCCCTGGGCTCCAGACGAAGTTTCGAGTGAATCTGTGTGCGTTTGGCGCAAACTTACCTCGGAAATGGACTCGGGAGGTTCAAATCTGCAGAGTTGCATAATTTGTATTGAGTACCATTCCAAGCAAAGTTTCGAGTGAATTTGAATGCGTTTGGCGCAAACTTGCCTCGGAAATGGACTCGGGAGGTTCAAATCTGCAGAGTTGCAGAATTTGCATTGAGTACCGAGAACTCAATGCAAATTCTGCAACTTTGCATATTTGGTCTCGGTACTCAATGCAAATTCTGCAACTTTGCATATTTGGTTTCGGCACTCCATGCAAATTCTGCAACTTTGCAGATTTGAATATCCCGAGTTCATTTTCGAGACAAGTTTGCGCCAAACACACCTAAATTCACTCAAAACTTCGCCTAGACCCCAAGGATAGTTTCCTAAGCCATGTTCCATTGAAACTTTGCTATTTTGCTGAAGTTCAAGTCATTACAGTTTGTCGCCACAAAAAAGTCGCCACCGAAACCTTTTTTCCTTATAGTGGGGAAGAACAAGGGAATTTGGTTGATGGTGCTGATAAAGGAAGAGCTTCGAAGCAAGCGGATAAAGCTACTGAGCATGTGATATGAGTATGTCGCGCGGTCCAAAAAAGAAAAGGACTAGTTCCTCATGTGCATCGACTCTTTCTGTTTCTCTTTAGAAATTCTTTGATCTTTTTCTCCATCTTCACTATAATTTCTCTCTTTCTCTCCCTCCTGCCTCTCTCTCTCTCTCTCTCTCTCTCTCTCTCTCTCTCTCTCTCTCTCCCTCTCTCAATGTATTTGATCTCTTGATCTTGATGTTTCTGCCGATTTAAATAGGTTGGAAAAATAGAAGAAGACTAAATTTGATACTTTTTTTTTTAGGGTTTGAGATTAATCTACTAATTTATTTCAACTCCAATTGAGCCTTTGATCCTTGAAACTCTTTTTTATCAATTTGTTCGTTGATTTAGTTATGAGAATATTGAAACACTAAAAATTATCCAAGAAAAATAAATTTGTATCTTTATCAAATTGATATGTCCCCAATAATATTATATTGAATATAAAAAATATAGTATATGAATTTATAAAATTAAGAATTCTATGAGTTTTATTTCCTAAAATATATATATATATATATATATATATATATATATATATATATATATATATATATATATATATATATTTATAATCATATTTTTATATACATTTATATTTTCATATTTTATGTAATATTTTTTTATGGTTTGACCCCATTCAATCGTAATTGAGCTTTTAACCCATAAACTTTTTTCTTTTTAGTGGTTCTGTAGCTAATTTGCCTTTGCAAATATGATAAGGCATAAAGAAAAGCCAAATCATTTAAATTTTCATATTTATGAAATGAGAATTGATAAGCGATATTTCTTGTAGAGCACGTATGTTGTATCTAACTATGTTTTGACTTTTTCTTTTTTACTGTGACAATAGCCGATATTGTTCTCCCAATATTCTTATGAAATTAGTATTATATTTTAAATAGAAAAAAGAATAGTATATGAATTTATGAAACTTAAAATTTTTTTATCAGATTTGGACCTAACAAATTATTGTGTGTTGATATATAACAAGATAATCTACTAGAATAATTCATTACCTAACTAATCTTATAAAATTATTAATAACCTAGCGTTGATACATAGTGTTGGGCCGAAAAGTCGCGGTACGCGATCGGCCCGTGAGGATGACCCTCTGAGTGTGATGCGCCGCGTGCCAATGGATTAAGCGATCGGGCCGAGGAGGGATATGCTCGGCCAGGTTCTTCTCAATCAAACTCTCGCCAGGGTTCGGTCTAGATCAACCGAACTGGGGTTTGGAGGTAAGCAGGGTTCGGTCTAGAATAACCGAACTAAGATGAGGAGACAAAGATTTGACACGGCTAAGAAGTCGATTAAGAGCAATTGTATTGATTAGAGTGGGGTTACAAGAGTAACTGGGAACCGATTACAAGTTAATTTATTCTTAGGAAGTGCGGTAGATGTAGATATGAAACTTAGCTACGAAAGCAGTAAATGCAGATATAAAAGATATGAAAAAACTGAGGTGGTCACTGGCTTACGAGGTTGAAGGACTCGTTTTTCTTATTTATACATTTACGAACCACGCGTATAACCGCCAATTCTAGATATCGGCGTGATCTAAGGGGAATCATCGTAAATTCCTCAACTACTTTATTTTGAGTCGATTCTTCTCAATAGAATAGTAGCCGTTTTCCATCTAGATTCATCCCCTAATCGACGCACCGAAGCGTGATCTTCGACGTCTTCCAATGTTGGGCGGCGCTTGCCGTTCCGGAGGATGTTACGAGATTACCGCCCAAATCTCTTACTCTTTTCTTCTAATGTCTTTTCTTCTGCTGCTTGATCAGCCGAGAATTGACCCTGACTCCACATTTTTCGTCGTTTGGCTGTGGTGGTTTAATATTTGCCTTCGGCCGAGATTGTTTCCGGGTGAGACGATACCTCTTGTCGACTGCATTCTTCTGTCGGCTAATATCTTTAGCTGATGGTGTACGCCACGTGTCACTTTCTTGAGTGAGAAAAATTTTAATCTCAACATATTGCGTGATAATTTGCTGAATAATTAATTACTTAATTACTCAAATTTTGATTAATTATATTACTAATGAGTATTTGACCAAATAATGGTTATAAAAATTTTACATGAATTATAATAGAATTATTATTAAGATATAAATTATAAATTATAAAAAGTTTATATAATTTTATTTTTTTAAATAAAAAATAATATTAAACTAATTAATACCAAACTATGATAAAACTATATTTTTTTTGAAAAATTATTTTTAAGTAAGTTGAGATCGAATTTATGATAAAATAATTTTTAAATTTAAATTAAAAGGGCTCAAAGAGAAGGTAGGAGAGCGGTGCCAATTTTTTGGTAGCGATTGGGGAGGGAGTAGATTATTAACAAAACCAAACACACTGTACACACCCAATGTACGGACTCTAGACTCTCTCTCTCTCATGCATTCATGAGCTAAAAGCCTCGAAACCGCGTTTCCCCCTCCCCTCCCTTTTCCGCGTCCCCTTCTTCTTCCATCCCCCCTCCCCTCTCTTCTGTCGACACCAGATCTAATAACAGTAGCAGTACTGGAGCTCTCGACATGGGCCATCCGAGGTAGAGCAGAGCACGAATCTCGAGGAAGGGGTGGAAATGGCGGCGGAGAGGGGGGGAGGAAGAGGAAGGGGGCGGAGGAAGGAGGGCGAGGGGGAGAGGGAGAGGGAGAGGGAGAGGGAGGGGAGGCGGGAGCGTGGGGATCTGGTGCCGCTGGCGGCGCTGATAAAGGAGGAGCTGCGGAGCGAGCGGATGGAGCGGCCGAGCGTGCGGTACGGATGCGCCGCGCAGTCCAAGAAAGGGGAGGACTACTTCCTCATGCGCACCGACTGCCTCCGCGTCCCTGGAAACCCTTCCACCTCATTCTCCGTCTTCGCCGTAATTCCTCTTCTCTCTCTCTCTCTCTCTCTCTCTCTCTCTCTCTCTCTCTCTCTCTCTCTCTCTCTCTCTCTCTCTCTCTCTCTCTCTCTCTCTCTCTCTCTCTCTCTCTCTCTCGATCTCTTGATCCCTCGATCTCCATGTTTCTGCTGATTTGAAGGCAGAATTTGGTCCTCCTTTTCTTGGGCTTTGTTTTTTTTTGGGGTTTGATCTGCTGCTTTTCTTCTTGCTTCTTTGCCCCTGCTTTCCGCTTCTTTTCATGGCAGTCGATAGACAAAAAGGAAGTCTAGTGGTGTTTCTGTTGCAGTGAGATTCAGAAACCAGATTTTGCTGCCGAAATTTGGTTCTTCTGCTTTAGCTGCAAAAATTGTCCTTTGAAGGGCTTCTTGTAAAAGCACTACTCTGACAGACGACAACTCATTTGATAGTACTACCCCCTAAGGCCAAACAGACCTTCAGTGTGATCTAGTAGTTTTTGGATTACCGCGTGTCTTTAAATTGACTAGTTATAGCAATGGATCTTGATGCATATAAGACTGCGCCTGCAGTCGCAGGAATGGATACTGTTAGAGTGTATTATTATTAGATTTGATATACGATCTTTGTTAGCATGATTATCATCATTATGACCACTACTACTGGAGAGCAATTTATCTGGTAATGGACGAATTTATGTTTTTCTAACTGATTTATGTATTCGTATAACTCGTTCCTGACCCGAAATACATTTTTGTTCCTTAGGGTTTGTTTGGGTGCAACAACATCTTCTTTAGAACTCCTCAACCACATGTTTTATATGGGCTCTATGTCATTCTTTTTGACTATGATTAATCATCTTGTAGGTTGAAATCAATATCTTGAAAGGTCATCACTACCAAGCCATTTTTATGGACTAAAATCAAGGTCTTAGGTTGCAATCGCAAAAGATTTTTTCGTAGTATACAAGCTATCGCAGAATAACTTGTCCCATCATCATAACCTTTGGAGTTGATATCTTTGTACTCTCAGAATCTAGCGTAGAAAATTGTAATTGCTCTTGTATAAGTATAAGACAAATTTTATGGTGAATTGCCTTGAATTTTTACAGGTTCTTGATGGGCACAATGGCAATGCGGCAGCAATATATACGAGGGATAACTTGTTGAACCATGTCGCGGGTGCGATCCCTCGTGGGCTCGGGAGGGAAGAGTGGATTCAAGCTTTACCTCGAGCATTGGTTGCTGGGTTCGTCAAAACTGACAAAGAATTTCAGAGCAGAGGCATGTTTTTTTTTTTTTTTTTTTTTATAAGTTATGCTTCTTTCCTCTGACCTTGTTCTGTTAACGTTCGTCCTTGAAATTTTATAAGCTGATGTTGATTACTGGTTGATTAAAATTACCAGGACAAACTTCTGGCACGACAGCTACATTTGTGATAATTGATGGGTGGACTATCACTGTTGCTTCAGTTGGGGATTCTAGATGCATATTGGATGCTCCGGGTGGGATTGTTTCTGAATTGACTGTCGACCATAGATTAGAAGAAAATGTTGAAGAGTAAGTATCTTTTCAATTTCCATTACTTCATTCATTGAGGCTGAGTTTGGTGGGCGGATTAAGATGAAATTGCTGGGTTTATCACTTCAGTCCTGCCAAAAGGTTGAATGAGAAAAAAATTTATAGCTCATCCTATCTTAGGATGATAGTTGTTCCAAAATCTGGTACTATGTACTGCCATGAGTTGTCTCTTACTTTGTATTGGAACTGCAGTGGTTGCAATTATCCTTGTAGTCATTATGTTTCTTTACATATGCAACATCCAAACCGAACTTCTCCTACATCATGGGATAAGAGAACACGCTGATGGGTAGAAATAGTTTCTCTTTACAGCCTTTTGTTCCCAAACCAAATACAGCCTGAATTTTCTCCCTACGCTAACTGCTATATGTTTGTCATGAGCAGGAGAGAACGCGTGACCGCAAGTGGAGGGGAAGTCGGAAGACTCAGCATTGTAGGTGGCGCTGAGGTGAGTTTATTCTGTGTATTGGTTTTCATTGATATAATCATGAAGAAAGGTGCATAGTAGCTTTTTAATTGTGAAACTTTGATGAATTATGATTGTTCTATTGTTTGTTTGTTTTTAGATTGGCCCCCTTCGGTGTTGGCCAGGGGGTTTATGCCTATCGAGGTCCATTGGAGATGTCGATGTCGGAGAATTTATTGTTCCAGTACCATATGTTAAACAAGTCAAGGTGCTTCCCTCGCTGGATTTTTTGCTATCCAAGAAAAAGTTACTTTATTATTTTGTTTTGATTGAAAGAGTTGCTTCTTTTAGCATCTCTTGATGGAAAAAGGAAATTTGTCAATGTATGTCTGTTATTAATTCCGTATGTGCTTAATCATGCATTGTCACGCCAGGTATCTAATGTTGGAGGAAGACTAATTATCGCTTCAGATGGCATTTGGGATGCCGTATCCTCGGAGATGGCTGCAAAGTGTTGCCGTGGTTTGCCCGCTGAGCTTGCTGCAAAGCAAGTTGTTAAGGTGATATTCTGATTCTGTTTAAGCATCTTATTTGATGGTGCTTCATTAGTAATAGAGACTGTCCTTATTGACTTCGACTAAGCATGAGTAGCTGGATTGTAATGAGTTTTAATCATATTTTTGTTGATAATCATATAGGAAGCACTGAGGACAAGGGGACTGAAAGATGATACAACCTGCATTGTTGTTGACATAATTCCACCTGATCATTCGGTGCCTCCTCCATCCCCACCAAAGAAGATGAATAAGTTCAAGTCTTTTATCTTGAGAAAAAGGCCGAAGGATTCTGCTAATAAATTGGCAAAGAAGCTATCTGCTGTCGGTATTGTAGAAGAGTTGTTCGAAGAAGGTTCAGCAATGCTGGCAGAAAGGTCAGTTTTTCTTTTCTTTTCGTTGCACAATGTCTTTTCTTGTAATACCTAGATTCATATTGCAGACTTTGAATTCAATTACAATGCCTCTCCTTTTTCTTTTTCTTTCTTTTTTATTTCCTTAAGCTGAATCTTAATCCTTGAAACTACAAACGAAAAAAACGTCTCTTCTTCTTCTGTACAGAACTCAATACAGAAACTTTATTGGAATAACTATATCTATATGAAACATGATAGGGTTTTTTTGAAAGATTCAGCAACTAAAAGAAAGTTCGATTCTTTGGGATCCTTCCTTTGTTCAAACGGAATGAACAAAGATAGAATCATATCGATTCCTGAAATGCCTTTTTGGATCTCCCTCAATGTCCCGGCTCTTCACGGAATGTGAGAAGCAGATGAATAATCATCTGCTTCCAGGATTCCTTTTATGGAGTCCATTCCATTAATAACCTGTGTTAGACAGGTATATGCTCATTGGAACTATAAGTAGTAAAGCAAACTTTCCTATAGTTTTATAAATTGTAATAATCATTTTCTTTCCTTATGTAGGTAAAGAAAAGCTTACCTAAGTTCAATTGAGAAAAACTGGGGAATCTTAAAAATATGCATCAATAACTAAGAAGACTTTGATATAATTGCCGCAGATTAAGGAATTAGGACCAAAAGCAACCATGTAATAAAATCCGTTAAAATATGTAGAAATTGAATTCATGAACAACTAGTTGTTGAGTGGCTACATGAATATATGCCTTTACGGATCCGTCTCTTCTTCACCATCTAAAGAAGTATGTAATGCATAGGCAACAATTATTGAAGAATGTATTTATGATGGGGATATGAACCCAAAGACTGCACGAACATGTGCGGCAGGCGGCATTCATTATCAGATTAGTATCAATAAGTCCAGGATCAGACTTGAAAAATACTTGCGATGTAATTTCTGCATGCCGGTTTTAATCAGGTACAGTGTTTTATTTAGGTTTAGTACATCTAAGCAAGTTCTTTTGACTCCACTTTTAGTTAGATCCAGTCGATGTATAGTTTAATTGAGTTATTTAGGGTTCATGATGTTGTTGGCTTTGGAGTTTTTTCACTCAGGAAAGTTTGTAACTTGGCGACAATTGGGTCAGATGAGCTAATTTTCTATTTTGGAGGACTTTAGGGTGACACTCCGTCATATGTTTTGATTGTGTTATTTTCTGGATCAAGTTGGATGAATTTACTCCAAACGGTAAGCGGTTGGATCGAATTCTGTTGGAATTTGATATGGCTCTTATGCCCATCGAAAGAGGGATCCAAATAGATTTAGAGCCTTTTTGGCAACCATTGAAAAAAAAAAGTTTTATTTTACACAGTATTTGATATGCTGAAAAATTTTATACTCTATAAAAAATTAAACTATTTTAGGCTTTTGGATTACTTTCTAAAAAATTACTCTGCATTTTATTTTTATATAAGATAAATTTGAGAAAAGTTAGGTTAAGAAAAACAAAACTTCTTCATTTGTGGTCAAAGCATAGAGAAAGATATAATTTATTTGTGGATTATATTGTATTGAGAAATTTTGCCTTAAACAAAAGTAAAAATAATATAATTAAACAGACTAATTAAATAATATAACTAAAATGTAAATGATCAAAATTGGAGAAGAGCCATCAAAATATGATCAACCACCATCAAGAGACAGAGACATAAGTATCGCAACATGGTCAGGCACCAGCAAAATATCAAAAAAAAAAAATCGAGTGCATTAATGGTTGAATGAAAAGGATCAAAAAGAAAATGGGCAAGTGATAAATAGGCATCGAACGATTAGACAAGTAATTGGGCGTCGATAGCTGAGGAGCTAGAGCAAGAGTCTTGCCGCTCCCTCATGTTGATGAGGGCTTCGGAGGAGTTGGTGCTAGAGGCGGAGCTCTGCGCCACCACCGCGGCGGCAGCTGCAGCTCGACGCTTCGTGCCGCAGCGAAGGGAGCAGCGGGAGCTCCTCGTCCGCAGTGGCGCAGCCGCGGGTGAGGATGCCCTCTTGGAGCGCGGGGGCGGCACGATCAGAGTTGTGCGCTATTGGAGGAGGCGAAGAAGAGGACGAGGAAAGGGAGAGAAGAGGGAAGGGAGCAGGGGTGAGGTGATTTGGGAAACCTAGGGCAAAAGAGAAAAGGGGATTGGATTGAGAATCGGGTTTGGTAGCAAGAATGGGCCAAGTTGGAATAGAGTAATTTTTTACACTGCGCAACTCTATTTTTTATTTTCTCCTATTATTACGGTGGAAAGCCCTCTTTACAGCGTAAAATTTAAATTTGCTGAACCTTGCCAAACAGGTCAACTAAAAAAACAAACGAGCTCTTCAAAATACAGAATAACTTGGTCCATTACTCTGTATTCATGGTTTGCCAAACATGCCCTTACAGTTTAAACTTTTCTTGGCAAAGAGCCAACTGATTGATTCCCCTCCCGCCCCCGAAATTAGAGTCCTATATTGGAAAAGATGTTACACAGTGTAAAGTGTAAACAAAAGCAGGGAAGTATCTGGTGAAAAATGGAAATTCATGGTATGATAAAATGAACAAAATATTACTTACTAATTTTAGACTACAACCCTTTTCTTCTTGTTTTTTATCCTCTCATACTGTTGATCTCCATCCCAATTTCTCTAATTTTTACTTCCTAGCGAGGTTTTCTACATAAAACATCTGACAGACTTTGCTATTCTCCGTCATTACCTTGGATAAATAACCATAGATGATCAATTTTCTCGCCAAGAACCTTAAGTTTTAGGTTGGATGAATGTAAGAAAACTTATAATTTGAAACCTTGTAGCATTTGGTAAATCTCCGATCTGCATCTTTTCCTTAACATTGTTCACCATTTCTAATTTGAGGTATAGTGTCTTCATATGTATATGGGAAAGAGAGGGAGGGCAGATTTGAAAGTAATCTTTTAGACATCTATTATTGTTAAGAGATTGATGATCTAGCTATCTAGTCGCCTAACAGTATATTACTTACTAAGAATTTCGAGGTCGCTTGTGTCAGTTGACTTAATATAAACCCTTTGTTGACAGCACCAGTCGAAAACATCATTCTTCCACTTTATTCAACTAGAAGAGTTTAAAATTTCATTCCAACTACATTTGCTCTACCATTCATATATCTGAATGTGCCAGTCGGCTTGATATTAATGCCTTGTTGACAGCACCCGTCGAAACATTCATCCACTATATACAACTAGAAGAGTATAAAATTTCTTTCCAACTACATTTGCTCTGCAATTCATAGATCTGAATGATTTACCTTGAGGAAACTGATTGCTGACTCTGGAAAAACTGTGACATATAATGTTAACAAATTTTTATGAATATAGTGACAAATAATGTGCAGATCATTTATATCTACTCACTGCAGGCATCATTAATTCATTTGTATTCAAGATTTAACTGAAACCGAGAGTTAATTAGGAAATTTGTATTTATGCAAACTTTAATGCTTAATAATATGATGAAATGTGTACATCAGTGTAAAGAAATTTCACTGACACTATAACTATTATTATGTACAAGAACGTTTAGATCGTTGTAGTCAAAGGAGAGTGCCTGCCTTCCCTAGGTGCTTAGGTGAGGCGAGAATGGATGGTAGTGCCCTAGCACCCATAAGGCGAGGCATGTTGATTTAGGCGCTTGCATTTTTCGCCCAGTTGAGCTCCACAAGCAAGGCAAAAGGCGATAGAAGCGTGCGCCTTATTGAACGTTGATGTGGTTTTCCTCATATGTCAGTTGCATTTTTAGACTTCAATAAAAGGATGTACTTGGGAGTTGGGAGACTAAAGAATTCACTCATCGGTCGTCTCAAAAAGAGAAAAAAAAGAAAAAAAAAGTTCATAAAGACAGAAGTAAAACATGTATAATCGTGTATTTCTATCTTTAGTTTCTTTTGTGTTCATAAGGGCTTGCTCGTATTGCTTGTGCAGTACCGTGCTGAGGCTGTGTTGGCATGTGATACGGGTCATGCTAACACCTTTGACAAAATAGTTTTTTTTTTTTTTTTTTTTTCGATGAGGTGAATGGTTTTTTTTTTTTTTTTTTTGAGGTGAATGGTTTTGCAAGGTTCTCCTATACTTGAAATATGTAGATCTTATAAATCTACTAATATTTGGAGCAATTAGTGAGTTCCATTATGTAACAAGACCAACTTTTAGGTTGCGTTTGGTTCGGGTATAAGAGAGAAAATAAGCTCTTATTCTCTCCTTTATACCCAAACGCTATTTTGAAAGAGGGAAAACAATAATTCTCGTTTTTGGAGAATAAGTTGGTATAAGGCTGAAACTGCTATTCCACTTATTTTTCTGGAACAAGCTTCTTCTTACTTGAGAACAAGCTTAATTAAAATAAATATAATTTTAATTATTGAATTAATTCTTTAATTAATTTAATATTTTGACTAATCTAATTATTTTATTAACTAATTATCTAACTATTAAATAATTAACTAATTGATTTATTAATTTATTAAATTATTTGTGGTTAATTAAATTATTAATTAACAATACTCATTGTCAACGATTTTATTAATTAATATTTAGGGTTATCTAGTAGTAGTTAATTAAATAAGATAAATTATTATTTAATTAATATTTTTATGTTAAATAATTAGATAAAATATTATTATTTTAAAATTATAATTATTCTTATTCTCACTATTCCAATCTAACTATTCAAATACTATTTTTCTTATTCCCGAGAATAATCCAATTTTCATCCAAACGTAAAATTGGTCTTGTTTCTGCTTATTCCAAAAGTTGTACCTATACCATGAATCAGTAGAATCAGTAGTTTTTACTTATACCTGAACCAAACGATACCTTAGTGAAGAAATGCAAATAAGATTTCCCCCAATTCATTTTATCTGTTTAGATCTAGTGAATTTACGCATGATTGTGTTTTCTTGTAAATGTTTTTTACCCTATTATGACTTTAATTTTCTACTTTTCTTTACATGCATAAACATTTATAATATTAGAATTTTTTTCTTTAGATATAAGATATTTATGACTCTTAATTCTTACTAAATTTTGGGGGATATAGTAGATGAGCAATTTTTATAGTTGTTAGAGATATTAAAACACTCTAAAATGCTTTTTTTTTAATGAAAAATTATTTAAAAATATTTATGTCAATGCATGCTAGTGTGCCATTAGTGTACCGGAGATTAATTCATGATTAATCTCTGGCTTGTTTATTCTTCCCTAGTTTACCAAAATTAGATTGGCATCAGGAGTTAATATATGGTTTGGACCATATTATAACGACTCCTTCCTCAAATTATCAACTAGATGCTGCTTGTTAGTCTTTCGTCGTCACTTTGACATACTTCTTGTCACATGGATGAAGACCACACTTGACTATTAAAGGAAAAGTAATCCTCTATGTACTTCGGAAAATGTGTAATGTTTGGGATAACTGCATCTTAAACACTAAACTAAAGTAGATAGCTCTATCTGTTTGGCTGTGTAAGGTTTCGTGCAGTTCTTTCTCTTGTCTAATTTTATCTGCCTGGTACTTGAGTATCTGGAAGATCAATAAAATGTTCCAAATGACAACAAGCATATGCAGTGGTTAAGGACCACAAAGTACACATGCAATATACAAGTTCTATTTAGAATCTCTGAGTTTGTTCTAGTCGACATACTTTTTGTGTGATACTGAACTATATAAAAGGGCATCTAAAGGAATATATATATATGCATCTATTCAAGAATCTTTTGTTTAACTTGTTAAGAGATTATAGTCGAAATTTATATTATTACTAAAGCTCAAGCAAGACATACTTTATGTGATAAGCTTCAAGTAAATTTAAGGATTCTCGAGGCATGTGGGAAAGAATAAAAAGGTTCTCGTGACCAATTTTCATGCAAAATTAATTAGACTCAGTTTGCTTTTTGGTTCAGACTGAGTCAGGTTTCCTGGATTCGTTTGCTTTGTTTTTAATTGAAATTGGTAACCCCTTTGGCTTGCGGTCCTTTCTTTTTTAGTCATCCTCCGTATTTGATGAGTTCAACTTGTTGATAATAAGCTTCTTTTTTTTTGGTGGGGGGGGGGGGGGGGGGGGGGGGGGGGGGGGGTGAAAGGTTAAATGTCAATTTTTTTTAAAAATGGTCTACTTTGAATGATGACATAGTTATATTTTGCCAAATACTGCAGGCTGGGGAGTGACTCGTCGTCAGGGCAAACGACATCCGGTTTGTTCACGTGTGCCATCTGCCAAGTGGATCTTGCGCCCAGCGAAGGAGTATCTGTACATGCAGGATCGATATTCTCCACGACTGCAAAGCCGTGGGAAGGCCCCTTCCTATGTTCTGATTGTCGCAACAAGAAGGACGCAATGGAAGGCAAACGTCCGAGCGGAGTTAAAGTGTTATAGCTCTCTCTCTCTCTCTCTCTCTCTCTCTCTCTCTCTCCAATTCTACACTCACACACTAGTTCCCTTTCGCTCAATTATTTTTTAATTTTTATTGCTGCCAAGTTTTCTAGGCTGCATGATTATATTTTAGTTCTGATGGAGGTAGAGGTACCAGTGTAAGTAATGCCTGCAGAGAATCGTGATATGGGTGATGATTTATTCTGATTGATTGATTTCGTTTCGTTAAGCATGGACGAATGCTAGCTAGTAATATTATCGTGGTAATATAGTAATTCTTTAATTGTATTCATTGCTCCCGGTTGTCGTATTACTGTTGTGCTTTTAGTCTGTTCCTTTATTGTATCTGTTCTTACCTGCGACAACTGCTGGAATTACTGGGGTGTCAAATTAAAGCTAGAATTGGCAGTCTGAAGAATCCATCTGAATTGGGCTTTCGGATTGAATTCATTTCTTTGGAATAAAGCTGTATTTGGTTGAATTTTATTGTAGAGTCTTGCATGGCAATCCAGCTTGCTGTTCGCGAGCCAGCTCGTGTTCGGCTCGAAATGAGCTCGAAATTGAATCGCTCATTTAGTAAACGAGAATTTTTTAGCTCGTTTAATAAATAAGTCGAACACGAACTAGGCTCGTGTTTGGCTCGATAACAGCTCGAATATATATATATATATATATATATATATATATATATATATATATTATTTTTTAGATTTTAGGTTGTGAATTTTAATTATTAGATTAAATTTTTAATATTTTAATTTTTTTTAAAATTTTATACTTAATAGTAGGAATGAAAATTAAATTTGTTCGCGTGTTCGGCTCGTTAATAAGCAAATTGAATACAAAATTTGCAGTTTGATATTTAAACAACTTGTGTTCTCGATATTTAAACAAGTCTGCTTTTGTTCGGCAAGTCGAACACGAGTCGACCCTAGCCCGCTCGTAGTTGGCTCGTTGACACCTACGAGTGCGATTTTGGCATTTCGGAGAGGGCTCTCTTCTTTACTTTCTCTTATTATAGTCGCTCCAAAGCATGTTTTGCTTTTCCAATATTCTTTTCGGACCTTTTTTAAGTAACTTTTTTAAGCCCGTAGGCAAGGGATTCTTTATTTTTAAGGGTAATTATTAGTCCCCAAACTTTTCAGTCAGATTTATTTTAGTCCTCAAATTTTCTATTTCGGCTTTAGTGGTTCTTGGCATATACAGTAAAAATGCTAATCTCCGAATTTTTAGGCTAAGTTTCATTTCGAGTCGCCAAACTTTCGTGTTCGGTATTAGTGATCTATGGCTCACAACAGTTCTATCCTGGTCTTTGTCGCTTATTTTGAATTAATTATTTAACTTTTATTTTTATTTTTTGATACTCTGATTTTTAAATTTAAGCTAATTACTTATTTTAAAAAATTTATAGTTACAAAAAAATAGAAGTCCTGATTTTGACATTGAATTAGGGCCCGTTTGGATGCTTTATATTTTGGAGCATAGTTTAACTATGCTACGAGTGTAAGAAAAAAAATTCTATGAAACGTTTGGAGGGTTTAAAAATGCATAAATAAATTGGCGTATAATTACACTATACTCTAAAAAGTAGGGTAAAAATAAAATTTAATATTTTTTTAGAAAATCTAAATTCTATTTTTCGGGTCGCGCTCATTTTTCTTTCGCTCATCTTCCTCCTATTTCACATCACTTCTCTCCCACCGCCTATCTCTTCCCTCTCTACACCCACCCACCTCTTCTCTCTCCACAACCGTCCAACTGTGTTTTTCTCTGCACGCCCCAACACCCAAACCCCACCAACCATATTTTTCTCTCTCCACAACCGTCCAACTGTGTTTTTCTCTGCACGCCACAACACCCAAACGGTTGTGCACGCCCCAACACCCTCTGCACGCCCCAACACCCAAACGGTTGTGCACGGCCCAACACCCAAACCCCACCAACTATACTTTTCTCCGCACGCCCCTTCTCCGCGCGCCCCAACACCCCAACCCTACCATTGCCTACCTCTTCCTTTTTCATTCCGTTTTCACACCACCCACTGCAGAAGAGTTTTGCACATCTACACTGGAACAAAATTTTTCTTTTGCACCATCCTTTGCCTCGCCATGACCGAGTCACGCCATTTTTTAAATTACAAATCACTATTTTAATATCATACTTTAATATCATAATTAAATATCATAATTTTTAATATTATAATTATATTTAAAATATTTTTAATATTTTAGTTGTTAAATCTAAATCTATTTAATCACTATTTTTTTTTTTAAATTTAAACTTCATAATAACTAATTTCTTAAAAATATGAGAGAATTCGTTAAATTATATAATATGCATCTAAACGGTCTTTAAAATAAATTATAGAATTTTATTAGAGTTACAGAATACTAAATTTTATCTAGAGTAAAATTATAATATTTAAATTCCATAAAATTATTCAAACGGCCCTTAGGCTTATACTCTACTACGCTGGCAAATTGACCAATATGATTTATTGTCCTAAGACCAAATCCATAATTAAATAGCGAAAAGTTAAAAATATTTACATTTAAAAGATAATGAATAGAAGATAACACATTATAATAATTATAATAATATCCTAAGCACGGGCTATAGCCATAGCCACTGTGGGCGTGAGTTCTAAGTGATGGAATTTATATGGCATAAAATATTAAATCAATTTATATCAATATTCAGGATCATAAATAAAATTGTAAAATAACTTACAGAGCGCCATCGAAATGAATTCTTGATTAAACAGCGGAAGCAAGAAATTCGGTTGCAATACTAAACCGTACCGACCGAACTAGGTAATCTGGTTTCTCCTCCTTTCTCAGGCACTCTTCCGTATGGTGTGAATTTGATGAATAATCTTACCAGAATGCACATGAGTAGGTGGCAGGACCAGTATCCCTTTATATAGATTCCAAATCGACTTCCCATCAAAGTCTGATTAGGATTCTATTTAATTTAAATAGGTAGGAAAGGGATAAGATATACCATATCAAGTAATTCTATATCTTTTAGGATTGACCTTATCTATAGTAAATCCAAATTTAAATATAATTAATTAGGCCACATATATGGAAATCCTAACAATCTCTCACTTGGCTTATATTAATTATATTTCATGAACGGATTTCTATATTCCAAACTTTATTGCGCATTATTGGAAACTTTATGGTCAAATACCTTAGAACTCGATCCTTAACTCAAACTAAAAGACTACAATGATAGGAACTATGGCGGTCCACCTCTCTATATTGAAATTTTCCTTCCATAATTACAATATCATCCTCATCTCCTAGCCAAGCACTTTATATGGCACAACTTTATGAATGAACTAAAACTATATGTCCATTCGTTAACAGACAAAACTTTATGTCTATTAAACGGTCCAATACAGCTGCTTCAAAATTGTAACTTTATTGAAAAAAGATAAAAATAATATCAGAATCTTATACATCAAAGGAACTCATTAGACTCATGCTACAAACATGATCTTTATATGACCCAGGTGCTAGCCCCTTGGTCATTGGGTCTGCAACCATACACTTGGTACTGATGTATTCAATTCTAACATATCCTTCATTTATCTTCTCTCTCACCACAAGATACTTGGTGTCCAAGTGTTTATACCCCGTCGTAATCTTGTTGTTATTGGCAAAGGAAACTGCAGCTGAACTATCACAGAAAATCTTTATTGGACGAGCAATGGAGTCCACAATCTTTAAGTCTGTGATAAAATTCCTAAGCCAAATAGCCTGTGATGTGGTCTCATAACATGCAATGTACTCTGCAGCCATGGTCGAAGGAGCAGTAATACTTTGTTTGCTGCTCTTCCATGAAATCGCTCCACCAGCAAGCAGAAAAATATACCCAGTTGTAGACTTTCTGGTATCCGGGCATCCCGCAAAATCAGAGTCTGAATATCCGATCAGCTCCAAATGATCTGATCTCCTGTATATCAGCATATGATCCAAAGTACCCTTCAAATACCTCATAACTTTCTTAGCAACCTTCCAATGCTCCATACCTGGATTACTTTGATACCTTCCAAGCAATCCAACGGCAAAAGCAATATCCGGACGTGTGCACGTCTGTGCATACATAAGACTACCAACTGCAGAGGCATATGGTATGGTTTTCATCTGTTCAATTTCTAATTGGTTCTTGGGACACTGAAAAGCATTAAGCTTATCCCCTTTCTGAACGGGAGCAACACTCGGTTTACAATTATGCATTTCAAAACTTTCCAAAATTTTCTTTATGTAGGCCTTTTGAGATAGACCGAGTAAACCTTTATGTCTATCTCTTTTAATTTCAATACCAAGAACATATGAGGCCTCACCTAAATCTTTCATTTCAAAATTTTGGAAAAGAAATTCTTTAGTGTCATGCAATAGTCCGAGATCATTACTGGCAAGCAAAATATCATCAACATAAAGGACTAAGAAAATTATTTTACTCCCACTAACCTTCAGATATATACATTGATCAACAATGTTTTCTTTAAAACCAAAGGTTAAAACGGTTTGTTTAAACTTTAAGTACCATTGTCGGGAGGCCTGTTTTAGTCCATATATTGATTTCTTTAATTTGCATACCAAGTGCTCATTTTCTTTTTGTGAGAATCCTTCAGGTTGAATCATATATACCTCTTCATGAAGATCTCCATTTAAAAAAGCAGTTTTTACATCCATCTGGTATAGCTCGAGATCGTAATGAGCAACCAGAGCCATAATCACACGGAAAGATTCCTTTCTTGATACCGGAGAGAAAGTCTCTTTATAATCAATGCCTTCTTTCTGAGTAAACCCTTTTGCCACAAGACGGGCCTTGTATTTCTCTATGTTACCTTTGGAGTCCCATTTGATTTTATAAACCCACTTGCATCCTACAGGTTTAACTCCTATAGGTAACTCAACAAGATCCCACACCTTATTGTGGTTCATGGATTCAATCTCATCTTTCATGGCATTGTACCATTCTGTTGCATTACTGCTATTTATGGCTTCGGAAAAACTAAGAGGGTCATCAAAGTTCTGACCATTCTCATAAAGATAGACAATATAATCGCTAAACATAGCCGGTCTTCTCTGTCTTGAGGATCTTCTTAAATCTATCTGATCATCCACTTGTAAATCTTGATGTGGATTATCAATGATAGGTTCACCTTCACTTTGTGGTTCCAAAATAACTTGTTGTTCTACTGGAACTGGAACCATCAAATTATTAGGAACAATAATGGGTATATGCTGTACAGAATCTAAATGCTCTTGAATTTCATCAAATTCAACGAATCGAGGTTCAGAGCTCCCACTAACTGTTTCATTCTCAATAAACCATGCTGTTTTAGTCTCTGCAATCTTTATAGAAAGTGATGGACAGTAAAACTTATACCCTTTGGACCTTTCTGAATAACCAATAAAATATCCTGAAATGGTTCGAGGATCCAATTTCTTTATTTGTGGGTCATACAATTTGGCCTCAGCTTGACAACCCCATGTATGAAAATATCTTAAACTGGGTTTCCTACCTGTCCAAAGCTCAAAAGGAGTCTTAGTGACAGCCTTAGTAGGGACCCGATTAAGAATATATATGGCAGTTTAGAGCGCCTCACCCCACAATGATATCGGAAGGGTAGAATTACTGATCATACTCCTGAGCATATCAATTAATGTGCGATTCCTTCTTTCAGCAACACCATTCTGCTCAGGTGTGCCTGGCATGGTGTACTGTGGAACAATCCCGCACTGCTCTAGAAACCTAGCGAAAGGCCCAGGAATTTGGCCTTTATCTGTCTGTCTACCAAAATATTCACCACCCCTATCTGATCTGACCACTTTTATCTTTCTCTCGAGTTGATTCTCTACTTCTGCCTTATATGCCTTAAAGGCATCTAATGCTTCAGATTTCTCTTTAAGCAAGTAAAGATAGCCATATCGAGAGTAGTCATCAGTAAATGTGATAAAATATTTATGGCCAGTAAACGTAAGAGGGAGAGGTCCGCATATATCCGTATGAATCAGCTCTAATGTTCCATCACACCTTTTGGCACCTTTAGAGGAGGTTTTGGTCTGCTTTCCCTTTATGCAGTCCACACACGTTCCAAAATCAGAGAAGTCAAGATCATCCAAAATTCCTTCTCTAATTAACCCTTGGATTCTCTGTTTCGATATGTGTCCCAACCTCCTATGCCATAACATGGATGACTTTTCATTATTAATGCCACGTTTTGATCCAACATTTCCGTGCATGGTAAGAAGGATTTCACTATACGAATAATCTAAAGATACTTTATATAGATTATTTTCCAAAACACCAGAGCCTACTATCTCAGATTTGTAGGATAACGAAAAAACTTTATTATCAAAATTGAAACTATATCCCAAACCAACAAGTTTCGAAATAGAAATTAAATTCTTTAAAAAATTTGGAACATAAAAAGTATCACTTAGATCCAAAACATAACTACCAGAAAGAACTAATCTAAATGTTCCTACAAATTTAACTTTAGTTGGATTTCCTTCAGCAGTATAGATAGTGGCTTCATCTTTATTGGGTTTTCTACGGTTTAGAAATCCATGCACGGAATTCGCCACATGGCATGTGGCACCAGAGTCAATCCACCAAGTATTAGATGGAACAGAAACTAAATGCAACTCATGCATCAAAACCAGAAACTTACCTTTCTTCTGGAGCCATTTCTGATACTTTAGACAGTACTTCTTTATATGACCATTTTTCTTGCAAAAGAAGCACTTGGGAGCCCAATTACTTGATTGGCTTTGTGAACCAGACATGACTTCCAAGTTCTTCCTTTTCGAGCCATTCTTGCCTTTACCATTCTTAGTACGCTTTATTTGTCCCTTGTGAGAAACAAAGTCAACTGTATTTTGTTTTTCTTGTATCAATCTGCCTTCCTCTTGCACACACATAGTCAACAATTCATTGATTGACCATTTATCCTTATGTGTGTTATAAGAGATCTGAAATGGTCCATATTCAGATGGTAAGGAGTTCAAAATAAAGTGCACTAAGAATGAATCAGAGATGGTTACTTCAAGTGTAGTGAGCTGCGCTGCAATATCTCGCATTTCCATAATGTGCTCGCGAATCGAGCCATTTCCGGAGTATTTCATGGAAGACAGTTTATTCATTAGGGTACTTGCCAAAGCTTTACTGGAGCTTACAAACTGTTGCTCCACAGCATTTAAGAAATCGCGGGCTGTCTTACATTCAGGAATAGAGTTCCGAATGTTTTTACCGACACGCGCCTTCATCAGCATCAAACTAAGTCGATTAGAGCGCTCCCACTTTTCCAAAGATGCTGTTTGGATTGGCGTACTTTGATCTGTAAGAGGAAGAGGTTTTTCCTCTCTCAGAGCCAAATCGAGATCCATACACCCTAATGTAAGCATAATCTGTTCTTTCCACTCCGAGTAATTAGAACCATTAAGCATAGGAACAGAATCACCAATAGGAACAAAGGATGAAGTCATAGCTGAAAAATAAAATGCATGTCTTTATTAATAAGAAACCACATCATAATATTCCACACCAAAATTAGAAAAATATAATTTATATGACGTCACAACACCTCCTTTGGGAGCAGAATTATGAGCATAAATATTTTTCTTTTTTTCTTTATGCATATACTTTATATGACATCATAACCCCTCCTTTGGGAGCAGAGTTACGAGCATAAATATGCAATTTCTTTATCAGAAATTAATTTAGACTTTCTGTAGATCGTGATAATTTCAAGTTTTCCATATGAAGGAATTGTCAGCTTTGGCCAGGCAAATTTCTCCAAACGAGTTACAAGAAAATTACCATCCTACACCACCCATATACCTTTATGTCTAGAATCATACTAAACAAAAATAATAGGGTGCAATTTTTACGTGCACTTCTTTAAAGCGATTAATTCACTATTTCTTCTGAACGAGGCCGCTTTGGCTTGCACCCGAACAATTGAAACAATAAATTAATTTGACTTAGTGTCGTATAATTAACATGAAAATTATCCAAAAGAACGCTACTTTAAAGTAAATTAATTTATTATTCTTTAGTTAGGGCCGCTTTGGCTTGCACCTAATTAATCGAAATAATAAATTAATTTAACTTAGCGTCTAGATTTAAATAATCTTACAACAATTATGATTATTTAATTTTCATGTTATGTCTGATCAAAATAACACTTTATGATATACATAAGTATGGATGCAATAATTTAAAATATAACATTGCAATCATAAAATTTATGTATATCCTTATATCACCATAAATATCGGATAAAAGAATTTATGATAAATTAATATTGTATGCAAAATTTAAAATCTTATGTGAACGGATTCTTTATGTTCACAATACTTTATTAACTCATGAATCGAAATAAGATGAATTAATAAACATAATAATTAAAAGTAATCTTTTATTAATTCGAAATAAATAAATAAGTTTTAATGACAGATTAAAGTCCAATAAAAGAAGGATAGCCACAATCGTAAGAATTATATTGCCTCGGATCCAAAAGAGGCACAAACCAGAAATTATTTTTCTTCAATTAATTGTATTTCATCCAAAACAACCCATAGAGTCCCAAAATTACGACAAACTAAAATGATACAGTGGTGTCGTACTGTAAGGTCACACATAAACAAAACCGAGTGGCCTTATAACGTCTTTTCAAAATTGGGAAACTAAGAAATAACGATATCCAAATTAAAAAAAGAAAAATAAAGCACATCAACAACAATAAGATGGCCTTTAACAAATCATACGACGTGGCAATATTTCAAGAAAATCTTGACTATATATAATTAGATTCAAAGTCTAAAATCCATTTTTTTTTAAAAAAAACTCATCATTATTCAATTCAATTTAATAAAACATACAATATTAAATTTATCTAACTGGCTCTGATACCAATTGATGGAATTTATATGGCATAAAATATTAAATCAATTTATACCAATATTCAGGATCATAAATAAAACTGTAAAATAACTTATAGAGCGCCATCGAAATAAATTCTTGATTAAACAGCGGAAGCAAGAAATTCGGTTGCAATAACCGTACCGACCGAACTAGGTAATCTGGTTTCTCCTCCTTTCTCAGGCACTCTTCCGTATGGTGTGAATTTGATGAATAATCTTACCAGAATGCACATGAGTAGGTGGCAGGACCAGTACCCCTTTATATAGATTCCAGATCGACTTCCCATCAAAGTCTGATTAGGATTCTATTTAATTTAAATAGATAGGAAAGGGATAAGATATACCATATCAAGTAATTCTATATCTTTTAGATTGACCTTATCTATAGTAAATCTAAATTTAAATATAATTAATTAGGCCACATATATGGAAATCCTAACACTAAGTTCTAACTAGCCTATATGTGGCCTAATATAATATCTAATTCCACCTTTGGGCGATAGTATTTGTTGTCATTGAAGCTTTTTCCTATGGAGTAGGTAGAATATATTTAACACATTATTAATTTTAAAATAGATCTTAATATTAAATTTTGTGTGGAGAAGGAACTAGAAGTGAGCATCACTGTCGAATTAAGGTGCAAATAAGCTACAGTTTTCTTCAGTTCACGAAATCAATTAGAGATCTGCTACAATTTTCTTTGAACTATCAACATTTTGTATACTGCTCCTATCAACGATTAACTACCTATCTTAATCTTGGTGGCCACTTGATAACGCACGACCGCTAGACATTGATGCGGTTAGAAAATTAATTAACATTTAATAATTAATTTTTTTAAATTTTCAAAATTAATTTTTTTGTCAATTTATTTGTGTTTTTTTTTAGGGATAATTGCCTGTGTACCCCTGAAATATGAAGAAATATCTGATTTACCCCTCTTATTTTTTTCTTTCCAATATACCCTTCGTACGTTCCACCGTTATTAAAAATACCCCTACCGTTTTCCTTTGTTAAGTTAACTAGGGTTAAACTAGAGTTAAATAATAATCGGAGTTGAAAACTATCAGATATACATATTTTGCCCTGGTTTAGGGTTTAGGGTTTAGGGTTTAGGATTTTTTAGGGTTTTAGGGTTTAGGGTTTAAGGTTTTAGGGTTTAGGGTTTAGGGTTTTTTAGGGTTCTAGGGTTTAGGGTTTAGGGTTTAGGATTTTTTAGGATTTTAGGGTTTAGGGTTTAGGGTTTAGGGTTTTAGGGTTTAGGGTTTAGGGTTTAGGATTTTTTAGGATTTTAGGGTTTAGGGTTTAGGGTTTAGGGTTTTAGGGTTTAGGGTTTAGGGTTTAGGGTTTTAGGGTTTAGGGGTTTAGGGTTTTAGGGTTTAGGGTATATTTGAAAGGGCAAAATAGTAATTACACACAGATAACGGCAGTTCCAAACGGTACACTAACAGAGTTTAACTTCAGAGGTATTTTGGAAAGAAGTTGGAACGTAAGAAGGGTAGTTTTAATATTAGCCTTCTAAGAGGGGTAAATCTGAAAACAGGGAAATTTTTAGGGGTACGTAGGAAATTGCCCCTTTTTTTTATATATATTTTTTAGAATTTTTCTGTCATGCCCCGGATTGCATTGGAAACTTGAGCTCGCTAATTGATTCGCCGTATAAATGAAAAAGTCCTACATTCACGTAGCATCTAACCTATAAAAAAACATAAAAAAATCTGCATGAATAGTCATAGAGGCTACAACGAGTAGATATCAGTAACTACCAAGCTATACTGTACGTATGTCACATCCAAAAATACAACCACATCTCTTACACAGCTAGAAATAAAATACAATAAATCGGTACGGCAAGAAAACACAACTAATCCACAATCTCCTTATCTCGATAAGATGAAGCAACAAATGCAAAGAGATCTACTACAAAGATCAACAACAGAGTGCATAAGAACTAATGAAACAAGTAATTTTTAGTGGGTACCGTCACCGACGACAACGACCTACCCACTAGGTTTACTAGGGGCATCAAGTAAGGATGATCAATTGTGCAACATAATAAATTTAAATTGAAATAAAACTCTACCGCTATTATACCTTTAAATTACATATGCTTAAGATAACAATGTTGGGTGCATATACATGCATAAACTAACTACCGGGTACTCACAATTATAATCCAATATCAATTATCGAATCAATAGTCTGGTCAAGTCTACGCCTACCTACGGCTACGTCACCACTTTGCAGGTGGCCCGTTAAGAGTAGGTCGTCAACTAGGGATGCTGCAACATCAATGCATAGAGGCCTCATCGGAGCGGCACTTGAGGAGAGCGACCTCACCGAGTATAAAAAGTGTACTCGATCTCTGTCGAGCTTAAATTAATATGGCTTACGCAAACTATAGTCAATGCAAATGATCAATCAGATCATAATTACAGCTATCCATGTGCCCCTGGCACAATCCGGAGTGTAATCCAACGATCCAGAATCATCGTATTACCATACAGCAAAAATACAATATATATATTAGCCAGTCTACCAATTATTATACTATCTCAGCCCCTCAGCACGGACGTGAAATCATCCTACACTATCCTGTATCATCCCTACCTACTAACTCGTGTTAGAAGTACACAAAAACATATGCCAATAACAAAATAAAACAAAGGGAGAAACGGAACTATATAGTATTGGTTCTACATGAGCATAGTCTAGTTTTTCATCATAATAAAATCTACTACATGCAGGTTTAACAAGATCAATACTAGGAACTCAGTATATATATATATACCACATGAATTTTCATAATTTCTTGTCAAAACATTCAGATTTAGCAATTAACTAAATAACATGTAGGAATTAAACTAGACATAATAGGTAATTCATCATTTTCGGTAAATTAAATCCACTTAGGATGCTAATCCAACTACGGCACGTAATATTAGTCCAAAGACCTCTCTCCACTGCTCTAATCCAGTAGGAAATCCCTAAAAATTTACGAAATTTTTTTCATTGTAGACTTGGTTTCCGGGACGGCTCCAGTTTCGAAGGCTCCTTATAGGATGGCCATGGCAGAGTTGAAGAAACTTAAGGCTCAATTGCAAGATTTACTAGACAAGGATTTTATCAGACCCAGTGTGTCTCTTTGGGGAGCGCCTGTCTTGTTTGTGAGAAAGAAGGATGGGTCACTACGACTATGTGTAGATTATCGGAAACTCAACAAGTTGACGATCAAGAACCGATATCCATTACCGCGGGCGATGACCTATTTAATCAGTTGTAAGGTTCCCGAGTATTTTTGAAGATTGATATTCAATCGGGATACCATTAATTGAAAATAAAGCCGGAAGATATTCACAAGACGGCTTTTAGGACGCGGTATGGATACTATGAATTCAATGTAATGCCATTCGGGTTAACCAATGCCCCGGCGGCATTCATGGATTTTATGAATCACGTCTTTCAGCCTTTCCTAGATCGATTTATCGTGGTCTTCATTGACGGCATTTTGGTCTACTCCCGAAGTGATACCGAGCACGACGATCACCTTCGACAGGTATTGCAAGTGCTTCGGGAGTGGAGCCTATTCGCGAAGTTGAAGGAATGCGACTTTTGGCTTCGGCAAGTGTCTTTCCTTGGACACGTAATTTCTGAAGCAGGGATAATAGTGGACCCCAAGAAAATTGAAGTTGTTAAGGATTGGCCCTGACCAACCAATGTTACTGAGATTCGAAGCTTCGTCGGACTTGCGGGGTACTATAGACGGTTTGTGGAGGGGTTCTCTAAAACTACCGTTCCACTTACCGATCTCACGAGAAAAGGGGCTAAGTTTATTTGGAGTGACGATTACGAAAGGAGCTTCTAATTGCTCAAGGACAAGTTGACATTGGCTCCAATCCTCGCTTTGCCTACGACGGGGAAAAGGTTCATGGTGTATAGCGATGCCTCATGTAGTGGTTTGGGGTGTGTGCTTATGCAAGACGGGAAGGTAATAGCCTATGCCTCCCGGTAACTAAAAAGTTATGAAAAGAACTACACCCCACCCACGACCTTGAGCTTGCCGCGGTAGTCTTTGCATTGAAGCTATGGCAGCATTATCTATACGACGAGCATTGTGAAATTTATACGGATCACAAAAGCCTCAAGTACTTGTTCACCCAGAAGGAACTCAATCTGAGGCAGCGTCGATGGTTGGAACTGCTCAAAGATTATGATGTTAGCATCCTTTACCATCCGGGAAAAGCAAATGTGGTGGCCGATGCTTTGAGTAGGAAGTCCGTGGAGAATCTCGTCATGATCATCACCGACCAATACCCATTGCAATCCGAGATGCGATGGTTTGGATTAGAAGTTGTGGCTTCTGGTACACCTGCGATGCTTATAACACTTCGGGTGCAACCCACCTTGTTGGAGAGAATTAAAGAAAAGCAAGCTGCTGATGAAAAGCTCCAAAAGGTGCGGTCTGATATTGAGGGCAGAAGTGCGAAGGATTTCGGGGTGGACTCTGCTGGAATCTTGAGGTTTCGGGGTCATGTGTGTACCCAATAACGAGGACATTCGTAGGGTGATCCTTCAAGAAGCATACCGATCGCCGTATACTATCCATCCTGACGGCACTAAAATGTACAAGGACTTGAAGGCACAGTTTTGGTGGCCGGGTATGAAGAAGGATGTTGGGCACTTTGTGGCTAAATGCTTAGTTTGCCAACGGGTTAAGGCCGAGCATAGGCTTCCGGCGGGCAAACTTCAAAGCCTACCAGTATCCATTTGGAACTGAAAAAATATCGCAATGGACTTCATTGTGGGCTTGCCTAGATCTCATGTGATGATCCGGATTTCCCCAGTAACTGTTGTAGCCTTAACAGTGACAATAGAAGGCTTATATGGTGTAATGGAGCTTGTAGTAACGAAATTGGACCTCAGAAATGGATCCGGCGCGGAAAACGGAGCAAGTGGGCTTTTTCGGGGGCTTTCGGCAAAATTTCGGATGAGAATTTGAAGAATCGGACGGCGGATTTGGACTCAGCGCGCGAAAACGATCAAAATGGCATATTTACTTTATTTTTTCGACACTGGGTTACTGTTCATGCCGGAATTACTATTCCGGCCGCCGGAAACACTGTTCCGGCGACCGGCGGCGGCGGCAGACGGCGGCGGACGGCGGAGCAAGGCGGCGCAGGGGCGGAGCAGGGCCGCGGGCAGCGCGGGCAGGCGCGGGCAGCGCGCAGGCGCGGGGTCCACAGAATAGGCGTGCACCGGGTGCACCGAAGACTCAGAAGGCCACGTGGCAGCCTCTGATTGGTCCGGCGGCGTCAAGGGTGGCAGCTTGTCCCTGACACGTGGCGCGCTGTGATTGGCCGACAGGATGCGGAAGACCCGGCACGTGGACGGGGCTCGTGCGCCCCGTGGACCACGTGGGACACGTGGCGGCTGTTCATTGGCGGGCGCACGGCCGCCCACGTGTGCCGGGCGCGTGAGAAACGTGGGCGGCGGGGGACACGTGGCGCAATTTCATTGGCCCGTACGGATGTTTCCTATTTTGTGAGGTGTGGCGCTGTCTGATTGGCTGGTTTCGGTGTTTTGTGTTCGGGCCCGGATTCTTTGTGGAGCCCGAATAGTAAATTGGCCCATTATAAATACCCCTCCCTCTCTCTTTGCAAATTCCGAGTTTTAGAGAGAGAAAATGAGAGTGAGCCCTTAATGAAAGTTTTTCATTTCTCTGTCCTCTATCTACCATAGAAATTTCAGAATTTTTGAAGTTCCCGACAGAGAGATATCTGTGACGCATTACGCTCTGACGTTTCTCCTTTTTCGGCCCGTTATCGTCGGAGTTCAGTTGGAAAATTCCTGTGCACTAACCAGGAGGAATTTTTGAACGATTTCTGTGACAGCGCGACCGTAAGAGGTAAGGCTTCATTTTCCGTGTTGATCGGTTCACCTCATTTCGCACTTTTGGCACGGTTCCTGAGGCATCTTTGACCCTCCTTTTTGCTGTGGTACTTTCTGGACAGCAGTAACTTCTCCGAATTATATCTGGAGCTAGGAGCATCGGATTAAGGCGTTTAAGTAGTCGATTTCGATCTACTCGTCGCGAGGAACGCAACCGTAATTTTTCTGGATTTTTCAAAGCACTGTACATAGGTGAAAATCCCTTCTTTTTGTGCTGTTTGGAAAAACAGCAAAGGCTGTATTTTTGGGATTTGTGTTTACTCTGGGTGTGTTATTCTGTACAGTTGTGCACTATTCTTGACGAGTTGCGGGTATAGAGGACTGTGGACAGTAAGGAGACCTTTCTGGGTGTGGATCACGCTTTTCGAGGTGGGTGGTTGTTGCTTACCTCACGTCTGACTATCTCACTAGGAGTATTAGAGATCCCCTATTTTAAACTGATAATCGGTATTTTAATTGTGAATTGCATGAGTAAACCCCACAAATTATATGACGGCTTATTTATATTAAATTGGGACACTGTTGTTGGGACAAAGGCTATATCATAATCTCACATGCAAAATGGCTTACTATGTTGGGACATTTAAGCCATCATTTTCTAAATAAATATCAAACACTTTTCTTCAGTTTTAAAAGAGGACAATTGCATGCTTGTATGGACATCTAGATAGGCCACTATTTATTGCTACACTATTATTGGGACTTGACTTAGGAGAAACCATGTTTTATTATTCTCCTTTGCATTCAGATGCATGTTGCTCAAGTTTGAGCAGGGTTTTGGGGTAGTGTAGTTGAGGCCATCGAGTCTGGGACAGGTTAGACTCGATTATGGGTTGTGGGGCATTGTGGTATCCGCGGACATCAGGCGGTTGGCCAGATGTTGATTACTTTATCAGGCTTTGGACTTATGGGGTATTGCGGCAACCGCGGACATTAGGCGGTTGACCGGATGTCGATCTTTGCATCAGATTGGGGATCGGGCTTTTTGCTAGTGGATGGAGTTTCCCACTTATTGAGTACTATTGCATCAGATTGGGTATCAGCTTTTCTTTAGTGGATGGGTTTTCCCACTTTGATCAGAGTCATGATCCAGTCCTGCTGTTTTATGATACTTATGATTACTGGTTACTGAGATACTTTACTCGTGTGGGTCGCTCCCCTCGAGTGCCACTCCGGAGTGCGCGACAGGCAGGCTTTGAGTCCTTGAGACTCCTTTTTACATCGGTGTTATGCGTGGGCTGGCATACCCGATACGGCAGGCACAGCAGGCAGTACCAGTTTTTACTGGTGATTAGATTGGGTTTATCCAGGCAGGCAGGGTAGATACTGATGCATACTTACAGTCATTTCCTTCGGCATGGCATTTAGAGGCATAGTAGTGGTAGTTTCCTCTTTATCAGCAGCCTTTATAGCTTACCACTGTCCTTTCCTTTTGCCTCTAGTAGTCCTAGTGGGTGCGTCAGCATTTGAGGTTTTACCCACTAGGGGAGGCTACTGGTTTATCTAGTAGTTCTCACCCCCATTGTTGTTTCCTGTCTCTTCTTCTTTGTGTTGCAGAGTCGTCTGCAGGAGCTGCTAGGCCATCGGCAGCTGATCGAGGTAAGGGGATCGCTGAGTAGATAGATCTCCTGTGAGATTGAGTTGTTGTTAGACAGATGTTGTACCCTTTACTCAGACTGATGTATTTTTCTTATTTTGGGTCTGGCTTTGGCCAGCAGGTTGTACTATTTTGGTGAGTTGAAAGATTATTGTATTTATTACAGCTTTATTATTATTCCAGTCTGAGATACTATGTGGTTCTTCTATTTCAGCTCTGTATTATGCTCTTTTATTGTTTATATTATACCTGAGCAGGTTACCAGCGCTTCGTGTACGCGGGAAATTCCGTGTGCACGGCGGATCTGTAGACGGACCCGGATTCTTGTTTACACCCGGGGCGTGACAGATTAAGTTGGTATCAGAGCTTAGGGATAGGTCAGTTGGGACTTAGGAAACCCTAGGCTTTTGGCAGACCCTAGGAAGATAGGGCGCGAGAGACGAGACGTTTTGCGAAAGTCGTTGATTTATTGTTTGACTCTTCCAGTGAGTGAAGAGGGATCGACATACCCAATTTCTGGTGAACATTTATGTTGGTTGCAGACAACATAAAGTCACAGAAATAGGGGGATGTCTTTGACTTTCGCTAGATTGGGTCGTGCGGGATTGTGTTATTGATTCGAGGTTTCTTGTGGCAGGATGCCTCCGCGACGCAGGATGTTGACGCGTTCTCAGCCTTCTTCCCCTGAGCCCGAGCAGGAGGAGTCCGGGCAAGGCCAGCAGAGTGAGGTGCAGGAGCTACAGGCTCAGATGGCTCAGATGTCGGAGGCTGTTCGGCGTCAGGAGGAGGCCATGGGTCGGCTGACGCAGATGTTAGAGCAGAGGGCGCAGCCTGTTGTAGCACCCCCGGAGAGTTCTCCCGTACCATCATCCCCTGCTGTGGCTCCCCCAGTTGTACCAGTGACCCCAGCATCCCCTGTTGCTCGGGGTACTGGTAGACAGCCGTCTGGGTTGACGGGACCTCTGACCTCGGCAGAGCAGCGGGAGATGGTCGATTTGTTGATGAGGTTTCGCCAGTTTGACCCACCCCATTTCTCGGGGCAGAGTGCAGAGCCGTGGGAGGCAGAGTCGTGGATCACGGCGATGGAGCGACGTTTTGAGACATTGTTCATCAATGAGCGATACCAGGTGTTATTGGCGACAAACTTTTTGGAGCACAACGCCGAGGCTTGGTGGCGGCGTGTTCGACCGGCTGGTCCGCCTGGGGCTCAGCTCCTGACCTGGGCGGAGTTCCGCAGTCTCCTTCTTGGGGCTTTCTTCCCGGAAAGCGTCCGGCAGAGGTTGGAGGAGCAGTTGAGAAACCTTCGCCAGGAAGATCGGCCCGTGCACGAGTATATTGCGAATTTCAATCAGTTGCTGGCGTGTGTACCGAACGTGGCCACAGATGAGGCGCACCGGATTTACATGTTCGAGCGAGGGTTGCGCCGGGACCTTTTTCAACTGGTTCGCTCGCGTAGGTTGCAGACCTTGGAGGCCTCGATGGAGCAGGCGCTCTATGTGGAATGCGGGGAGGTAGTAATGGAGGAGGTAGCTCCAGCTCCCGTAGTGATCCCGGGGGCGAAGCGCCCAGCACCGGATGATGGAGGACGGGCTCATTCCTGGAGGCCGCCACCACCGCCACGGCCTCAGTTTTCCAGCCGTGGGCGTTCTGAGCGGCGAGGGCCTGGTGGATCCCAGAGGCCACCGCAGCAGCAGCAGAAGCCGCAGTCGAGACAGCATAAGTCTCAGCAGCAGTCTCAGAGACAGCAGCAGCAGTCGAGTCGGACCCAGCCTTTGGAGAGGTGTGTCTTCTGTGGGGGTCAGCATCCGGCAGGCACGTGTGAGATGAGATTTGGCCGCTGTTATCGATGTGGACAGCCTGGTCATGTTCGAGCTACGTGCCCAGTTGCGACACCAGCAGCACCTTCTTCAGCATCTGTCCCCTTTTCATCCCAGCAGCGATCGACGGCTCAGCGGCCGTATGCCCCAGCAAGCAGGCCATCTTCTTCACATCCACTGACTATCGGCCTCCAGCTCAGAGTGGGCGAGTGTATGCTGCGCAGGTAGAGGACTCTTCGGCAGCAGATCATGTGGTGGCAGGTATCACCCTACTTTCTGGCATTAGGACTCGTACTTTATTTGATACTGGAGCATCGCATTCTTTTATTAGTAAAACTTTTGCATCATTACATGGGTTAGAGGTAGGACTTTTACCACGTGCACGAGAGGTTCAGATTCCCGATCACACTTTGCACGTGGAGGAGTGTTGTTGGTCCTGCCCGATGCAGATCGAGTCCTGGATTATGCCAGCAGACCTATTGGTCTTGAGACAGCTGAGGGACTTTGATGTGGTTCTAGGGATGGACTGGCTGGCTCGATATTTCGCGACTATTGATTGTGCCGCGAGGACTGTCACTTTTAGAGAGCCAGGCCAGGAGATGTTGGTATACCGGGGATGTCAGAGTGCTTTCTTTGCCTCTATGGTTTCGACTTCCCGAGCAAGGCAGATGATCCATCGAGGATGTGTAGCCTTTTTGGCTAGTATTGTTGAGGGGCCTACGGCGGCACCGGGACTCAGGGATATCCCTATTGCCCGCGAGTTCCCGGATGTTTTTCCACCTGAGCTAACCAGCATGCCGCCAGATAGGGAGATTGAGTTTGTGATTGACGTAGTTCCAGGAACTGCGCCAATCTCTAAGGCTCCTTACCGGATGGCACCGGCTGAGCTGCGAGAGCTTAAGACGCAACTCCAGGATTTAATGGATAAGGGTTTCATCAGACCAAGTGTGTCGCCTTGGGGAGCGCCGGTGCTATTTGTGAAGAAAAAGGATGGGTCACTTCGATTGTGTGTGGACTATAGGGAATTGAATAAAGTGACCATCAAGAACAAGTACCCTTTGCCGCGCATTGATGATCTCTTTGATCAGCTGCAAGGGTCTTGTGTCTTTTCCAAGATAGATCTGCAATCCGGTTACCACCAGTTGAAGGTGAAGGCCGAGGATGTTCCGAAAACGGCATTCAGATCTCGGTATGGGCATTATGAGTTTACAGTTATGCCTTTTGGACTGACTAATGCCCCTGCCGCATTCATGGATTTAATGAACCGAATCTTCCGGCCGTACTTGGATCGATTCGTGGTAGTATTCATTGATGATATTCTGGTCTACTCCCGAAGTGATGCTGAGCATGAGGAGCACTTGAGAATCGTGCTGCAACTTCTGAGAGAGAAGAAGTTGTATGCCAAGTTATCTAAGTGCGAATTTTGGCTTCGGGAGGTTGCTTTCTTGGGCCATGTGATCTCAGCCGCAGGAGTGGCAGTGGACCCGGCGAAGATTAAGGCGGTCCGGGATTGGCCCCGACCGACTACCGTTTCTGAGGTACGTAGTTTTATGGGCTTAGCTGGGTATTATCGTCGGTTTGTGGAAGGCTTTGCGAAGCTCTCCACACCCTCACTCGCTTGACGCGTAAAGGAGTGAAGTTTATCTGGAGTGAGGACTGTCAGAGGAGCTTTGAGGAGCTGAAGAGTAGACTGATGACCGCTCCTATCCTTTCCCTCCCTGTTATGGGGAAAGGATATGTGATCTACAGCGACGCATCACACAGTGGACTTGGCTGTGTGTTGATGCAGGAAGGGAGGGTAATTGCTTATGCATCGAGACAACTCAATGAGTATGAGAAGAATTACCCTACCCATGATTTGGAGCTTGCTGCCGTGGTGTTTGCACTGAAGCTTTGGCGCCATTATCTGTATGGGGAGCATTGTGAGATCTACACCGACCATAAGAGCCTAAAGTATCTATTCACACAGAAGGAGCTAAACCTAAGGCAACGCCGATGGTTGGAGCTACTAAAGGATTATGATGTGGATATTCTCTACCACCCAGGCAAGGCTAATGTAGTTGCTGATGCATTGAGCAGGAGAGCGGTGCAGAGTTTGTCCATGTTGATCACAGACCAGACACCACTGTTAGAAGAGATGAGGCGACTAGAGATAGAGGTTGTGTCCCCTGGGGTCTCTGCTAGACTGACATCTTTAGTCATGCAGCCCACTCTACTGGACAGGATCAAAGAGAACAGAGTGAGGACCCCCACTTGACCAGGATTAGAGATCAGATCCCGAGCGATCAGTCAGGGGACTTTACGGTGGATGTTTCGGGAGTACTAAGGTACAGGGACCGAGTATGTGTACCAGTGGATGCGGAGATTAGAGAGCAGATATTGCGAGAGGCCCATTATACACCTTATACCCTACATCCTGGTGGGACTAAAATGTATAAGGACCTCAAGGCACACTTCTGGTGGAAAGGCATGAAGAGAGATATTGGGAGATTTGTGGCTCAGTGTTTAACTTGCCAACAGGTGAAGGCTGAGCATCTGAGTGCCAGCTGGCAAGTTATAGAGTCTCCCAATTCCCGAGTGGAAATGGGACCACATTACGATGGATTTTGTGGTCGGATTGCCGAGGGCACAGGGAGGTGCTGATGCTATCTGGGTAGTTGTGGATCGACTTACCAAGTCAGCGCACTTTTTGCCTGTACAAACTACTTGGTCACTCGAGCGACTAGCCCAGTTATATCTAGATGAGATAGTAAGATTACATGGAGTACCAGCCTCCATAGTATCAGATAGAGACCCGAGGTTTGTTTCGCGTTTCTGGAGGAGCTTGCAGACAGCCTTGGGGACTCAACTTAGGTTCAGTACAACCTTTCATCCGCAGACTGATGGGCAGTCAGAGCGGACTATACAGATTCTAGAAGACATGCTGAGGGCTTGCGTCTTGGATTTTGGCGGAGGTTGGATTCGACACTTATCTTTGGCTGAGTTCGCGTACAACAATAGCTTTCAAGCGAGCATTCAGATGGCTCCGTTTGAAGCGTTGTATGGACGCAAGTGTCGATCACCGCTTTATTGGAGTGACGTGGGTGAGAGGCGGACCTTGGGGCCAGATGTATTATTAGAGGCAGAGGAGAAGGTCCGAGTGATTCGAAAGCATCTCCAGACCGCCCAAAGCCGACAAAGGAGTTATGCCATGTTCGGCGATGAGACTTAGAGTTTCAGGTTGGAGATCATGTATTTCTGAAAGTCTCGCCGTCCAAAGGGATCAGGAGGTTTGGCATTCGTGGAAAACTGAGCCCTCGTTATATTGGACCCTTTGAGGTATTGGAACGTATCGGGCCAGTCGCCTACCGACTTGCACTTCCTCCGAGACTTGCCGGTGTCCACGATGTATTCCATGTTTCTACTTTGAGGAGATATGTCTTCGACCCGTCGCACGTCATCGACTTCACACCACTTGAGATCAGCGAGGATTTGAGGTATGAGGAGCGCCCACTGCGGATTCTGGATCGAGAGGTGAGAGAATTGCGCAGTCGGACAATTCCCTATGTGAAGATCCTTTGGAGCAATCATGACGAGCGCGAAGCTACGTGGGAGCTCGAGTCAGAGATGAGGGATACCCACCCCTACTTATTTGAGACATCGGACTGAGGTATGATTCTCGTTTCGAGGACGAACTCTTTTTAGTGGGGGAGGATGTGATGATCCGGATTTCCCCAGTAACTGTTGTAGCCTTAACAGTGACAATAGAAGGCTTATATGGTGTAATGGAGCTTGTAGTAACGAAATTGGACCTCAGAAATGGATCCGGCGCGGAAAACGGAGCAAGTGGGCTTTTCCGAGGGCTTTCGGCAAAATTTCGGATGAGAATTTGAAGAATCGGACGGCGATTGGACTCAGCGCGCGAAAACGATCAAAATGGCAATATTTACTTTATTTTTTCGACACTGGGTTACTGTTCATGGCCGGAATTACTGTTCCGGCCGGCCGGAAACACTGTTTCCGGCGACCGTCGGCGGCGGCAGACGGCGGCGCACGGCGGAGCAAGGCGGCGCAGGGGCGGAGCAGGGCCGCGGGCAGCGCGGGCAGGCGCGGGCAGCGCGCAGGCGCGGGGTCCACAGAATAGGCGTGCACCGGGTGCACCGAAGACTCAGAAGGCACGTGGCAGCCTCTGATTGGTCCGGCGGCGTCAAGGGTGGCGGCTGTCCCTGACACGTGGCGCGCTGTGATTGGCCGACAGGATCCTGAAGACCCGGCGCGTGGACCCGGGCTCGTGCCCCGTGGACCACGTGGACACGTGGCGGCTGTTCATTGGCGGGCGCACGGCCGCCCACGTGTGCCGGGCGCGTGAGAAACGTGGGCGGCGGGGGACACGTGGCGCAATTTCATTGGCCCGTACGGATGTTTCCTGTTTGTGAGGTGTGGCGCTGTCTGATTGGCTGGTTTCGGTGTTTTGTGTTCGGGCCCGGATTCTTTGTGGAGCCCGAATAGTAAATTGGCCCATTATAAATACCCCTCCTCTCTCTTGCAAATTTCGAGTTTTAGAGAGAGAAAATGAGAGTGAGCCTTTAATGAAAGTTTTCATTTCTCTGTCCTCTATCTACCATAGAAATTTCAGAATTTTTTAAGTTCCCGACAGAGAGATATCTGCGACGCATTTACGCTCTGACGTTCTCCTTTTTCGGCCCGTTATCGTCGGAGTTCAGTCGGAAAATTCCTGTGCACTAACCAGGAGGAATTTTTGAACGATTTTCTGTGACAGCGCGACCGTAAGAGGTAGGCTTCATTTTCCGTGTTGATCGGTTCACCTCATATCGCACTTTTGGCACGGTTCCCGAGGCATCTTTGACCCTCCTTTTTGCTGTGGTACTTTCTGGACAGCAGTAACTTCTCTGAATTATATCTGGAGCTAGGAGCATCGGATTAAGGCGTTAAGTAGTCGATTTCGATCTACTCGTCGCGAGGAACGCAACCATAATTTTTCTGGATTTTTCAAAGCACTTTACAGAGGTGAAAATCCCTTCTTTTTGTGCTGTTTGGAAAAACAGCAAAGGCTGTATTTTTGGGATTTGTGTTTACTCTGGGTGTGTTATTCTGTACAGTTGTGCACTGTTCTTGACGAGTTGCTGGTAAGAGGACGGTGGACAGTAAGGAGACCTTTCTGGGTGTGATCACGCTTTTCGAGGTGGGTGGTTGTTGCTTGACCCTCACGTCTGACTATCTCACTAGGAGTATTAGAGATCCCCTATTTTAAACTGGTAATCGGTATTTTTAATTGTGAATTGCATGAGTAAACCCCACAAATTATATGACGGCTTATTTATATTAAATGGGGACACTGTTGTTGGGAGCAAAGGCTATATCATAAATCTCGCATGCAAATGGCTTACTATGTTGGGACATTTAAGCCATCATTTTCTAAATAAATATCAAACACTTTTCTTCAGTTTTAAAAGAGACAATTGCATGCTTGTATGGACATCTAGATAGGCCACTAGTTATTGCTACACTATTATTGGGACTTGACTTAGGAGAAACATGTTTTATTATTCTCCTTTGCATTCAGATGCATGTGCTCAAGTTTGAGCAGGGTTTGGGGTAGTGTAGTTGAGGCCATCGAGTCTGGGACAGGTTAGACTCGATTATGGGTTGTGGGGCATTGTGGTATCCGCGGACATCAGGCGGTTGGCCAGATGTTGATTACTTTATCAGGCTTTGGACTTATGGGGTATTGCGGCAACCGCGGACATTAGGCGGTTGACCGGATGTCGATCTTTGCATCAGATTGGGGATCGGGCTTTTTGCTAGTGGATGGAGTTTCCCACTTATTGAGTACTATTGCATCAGATTGGGTATCAGCTTTTCTTTAGTGGATGGGTTTTCCCACTTTGATCAGAGTCATGATCCAGTCCTGCTGTTTTATGATACTTATGATTACTGGTTACTGAGATACTTTACTCGTGTGGGTCGCTCCTCTCGAGTGCCACTCCGGAGTGCGCGACAGGCAGGCTTTGAGTCCTTGAGACTCCTTTTTACATCGGTGTTATGCGTGGGCTGGCATACCCGATACGGCAGGCACAGCAGGCAGTACCAGTTTTTTACTGGTGATTAGATTGGGTTTATCCAGGCAGGCAGGGTAGATACTGATGCATACTTACAGTCATTTCCTTCGGCATGGCATTTAGAGGCATAGTAGTGGTAGTTTTCCTCTTTATCAGCAGCCTTTATAGCTTACCACTGTCCTTTCCTTTTGCCTCTAGTAGTCCTAGTGGGTGCGTCAGCATTTGAGTTTTACCCACTAGGGGAGGCTACTGGTTTATCTAGTAGTTCTCACCCCCATTGTTGTTTCCTGTCTCTTCTTCTTTGTGTTGCAGAGTCGTCTGCAGGAGCTGCTAGGCCATCGGCAGCTGATCGAGGTAAGGGGATCGCTGAGTAGATAGATCTCCTGTGAGATTGAGTTGTTGTTAGACAGATGTTGTACCCTTTACTCAGACTGATGTATTTTTCTTATTTTGGGTCTGGCTTTGGCCAGCAGGTTGTACTATTTTGGTGAGTTGAGAGATTATTGTATTTATTACAGCTTTATTATTATTCCAGTCTGAGATACTATGTGGTTCTTCTATTTCAGCTCTGTATTATGCTCTTTTATTGTTTATATTATACCTGAGCAGGTTACCAGCGCTTCGTGTACGCGGGAAATTCCGTGTGCACGGCGGATCTGTAGACGGACCCGGGTTCTGGTTTACACCCGGGGCGTGACATCTCAAGCGGGCCACGACGCGATATGGGTGTTGGTGGATCGATTGACCAAAGCAGCCCATTTCTTGCCAGTCCACACCACGTGGTCGAGGGACAAGTTGGCGCAGTTGTATATCGACGAGATTATGCGCCTTATGGAGTGCCCATGTCTATTGTGTGGGATTGAGACCCCTGATTCGTCTCACAGTTTTGGAGAGTTTCCACGAGACTCTTGGAACACGCCTAGATTTCACTACCGCTTATCATCCGCATAGCGATGGTCATCTGAGAGGACCAATCAAATCCTCGAAAATATGCTTAGGGCGTGTGTTCTGGATTACGACGTGTGGTGGCAACATTATTTGCCTATGGCCCAATTCACCTACAACAACACTACCAAGCCAGCATAGGGATAGCACCATTCAAGGCATTGTATGGCAGGAAGTGCCGATCTCCGTTGCATTGGAGCGAGGTCGGCGAGGGATCAACCTTGGGCCCAGATGTTTTGCAGGAGGCCGAGGAGAAAGTAAGAATTGCGCGTTAACGTCTAATGACGGCGCAAAGCCGGCAAAAGAGTTATGCCGACAAAAGGCGCGCGATTTGGAATTCGACGTTGGGGATCATGTGTTCTTGAAGGCGTCACCTGCAAGGGTGTAGTGCGATTCAGAATGCGGAAAAGTTAAATCCTCATTTTCTAGGCCCTTATGAAGTGTTGGAGCGGGTTGTCCTAGTGGCCTATAGAGTGGCATTGCCTCTAGATTTGGCAGGAATGTACGATGTGTTCCATGTATCACAACTCCGTTAGTATGTCCACGACCCGAGGCATGTGATTGAGTACCCATCGCTTGATCTACGGGAGGACATAAGCTATGACGAGTTTTCGTATAATTATCAATCGGTAAGAAAGAAAGCTAAGGGACCGTTCCATACCTTATGTGAAGGTGCTCTGGACTAGGCACAGTGTGTGTGTCCCGGTTTTTCCGTACGACCTGTCCGGTGGTCGGCGGAGAGAAACACCTATTATTGGTGTATCGAGCCCATTGTGCATCAAACGGATGCCAAAAACGACTCAGCGAGCGAAAACGTTAAAAATCGCTATTTTCGGGCTAAATGGGCCAAACGGGATCGATTTTTCGGGTGGGCTGGTCCCCGGCCCACTTGGCGTGCACTGGGAGCAATCAACAGAAGGTTTCGCCACGTGGCAGGCCCCGATTCGCGGGTCAACGCACGCGCGCCGAACGCGTGGACCGCGTCGGGCGCGGCGCACGGTGGACCCCGCCGGGCCACTTGTCGCCCGCTCATTGCCGGCGCAGTGACTCGGGCGGCCCGCCGTGAAACCGCGGCCCACGGTCCCCGCCGTGGACCGCGCGGCACGCGGTGCCCGTGATTGCGGGCGCGCGTGCGCGGGCTCGGGGAGCGCGGGGTAGGAACACGTGGCACCCTCTCGG
>CM055076.1:21971369-22009642 GCA_029204045.2 Tillandsia leiboldiana | reverse complement strand
GTTAACCAATGCCCCGGCGGCATTCATGGATTTTATGAAACGTCTTTCAGCCTTTCCTAGATCGATTTATCGTGGTCTTCATTGACGGCATTTTGGTCTACTCCCGAAGTGATACCGAGCACGACGATCACCTTCGACAGGTATTGCAAGTGCTTCGGGAGTGGAGCCTATTCGCGAGTTGAAGGAATGCGACTTTTGGCTTCGGCAAGTGTCTTTCCTTGGACACGTAATTTCTGAAGCAGGGATAATAGTGGCCCCCAAGAAAATTGAAGTTGTTAGGATTGGCCCTGACCAACCAATGTTACTGAGATTCGAAGCTTCGTCGGACTTGCGGGTATATAGACGGTTTGTGGGGTTCTCTAAAACTACCGTTCCACTTACCGATCTCACGAGAAAGGGGCTAAGTTTATTTGGAGTGACGATTACGAAAGGAGCTTCTAATTGCTCAAGGACAAGTTGACATTGGCTCCAATCCTCGCTTTGCCTACGACGGGGAAAGGTTCATGGTGTATAGCGATGCCTCATGTAGTGTTTGGGGTGTGTGCTTATGCAAGACGGGAAGGTAATAGCCTATGCCTCCCGGTAACTAAAAAGTTATGAAAAGAACTACACCCCACCCACGCCTTGACTTGCCGCGTAGTCTTTGCATTGAAGCTATGGCAGCATTATCTATACGACGAGCATTGTGAAATTTATACGGATCACAAAAGCCTCAAGTACTTGTTCACCCAAAGGAACTCAATCTGAGGCAGCGTCGATGGTGGAACTGCTCAAGATTATGATGTTAGCATCCTTTACCATCCGGGAAAAGCAAATGTGGTGGCCGATGCTTTGAGTAGGAAGCCGTGGAGAATCTCGTCATGATCATCACCGACCATACCCATTGCAATCCGAGATGCGATGGTTTTGGATTAGAAGTTGTGGCTTCTGGTACACCTGCGATGCTTATAACACTTCGGGTGCAACCCACCTTGTTGGAGAGAATTAAAGAAAAGCAAGCTGCTGATGAAAAGCTCCAAAGGTGCGTCTGATATTGAGGGCAGAAGTGCGAAGATTTCGGGTGGACTCTGCTGGAATCTTGAGGTTTCGGGGTCATGTGTGTACCCAACGAGGACATTCGTAGGGTGATCCTTCAAGAAGCATACCGATCGCCGTATACTATCCATCCTGACGGCACTAAAATGTACAAGGACTTAAGGCACAGTTTTGGTGGCCGGTATAAAAGGATGTTTGGGCACTTTGTGGCTAAATGCTTAGTTTGCCAACGGTTAAGGCCGAGCATAGGCTTCCGCGGGCAAACTTCAAAGCCTACCAGTATCCATTTGGAACTGAAAAAATATCGCAATGGACTTCATTGTGGCTTGCCTAGATCTCATGTGATGATCCGGATTTCCCCAGTAACTGTTGTAGCCTTAACAGTGACAATAGAAGGCTTATATGGTGTAATGGAGCTTGTAGTACGAAATTGGACCTCAGAAATGGATCCGGCGCGGAAAACGGAGCAAGTGGGCTTTTTCGGGGGCTTTCGGCAAATTTCGGATGAGAATTTGAAGAATCGGACGGCGGATTTGGACTCAGCGCGCGAAAACGATCAAAATGGCATATTTACTTTATTTTTTCGACACTGGGTTACTGTTCATGCCGGAATTACTATTCCGGCCGCCGGAAACACTGTTCCGGCGACCGGGCGCGCGGCAGACGGCGGCGGACGGCGGAGCAAGGCGGCGCAGGGCGGCATGGCCGCGGCAGCGCGGGCAGGCGCGGGCAGCGCGCAGGCGCGGGTCCACAGAATAGGCGTGCACCGGTTGCACCGAAGACTCAGAAGGCCACGTGGCAGCCTCTGATTGGTCCGGCGGCGTCAAGGGTTGCAGCTTGTCCCTGACACGTGGCGCGCTGTGATTGGCCGACAGGATCCGGAAGACCCGGCACGTGGACGGGCTCGTGCGCCCCGTGGACCACGTGGGACACGTGGCGGCTGTTCATTGGCGGGCGCACGCCGCCCACGTGTGCCGGGCGCGTGAGAAACGTGGGCGGCGGGGGACACGTGGCGCAATTTCATTGGCCCGTACGGATGTTTCCTATTTTGTGAGGTGTGGCGCTGTCTGATTGGCTGGTTTCGGTGTTTTGTGTTCGGGCCCGGATTCTTTGTGGAGCCCGAATAGTAAATTGGCCCATTATAAATACCCCTCCCTCTCTCTTTGCAAATTCCGAGTTTTAGAGAGAGAAAATGAGAGTGAGCCCTTAATGAAAGTTTTTCATTTCTCTGTCCTCTATCTACCATAGATTTCAGAATTTTTGAAGTTCCCGACAGAGAGATATCTGTGACGCATTACGCTCTGACGTTTTCTCCTTTTTCGGCCCGTTATCGTCGGAGTTCAGTCGGAAAATTCCTGTGCGCTAACCAGGAGGAATTTTTGAACGATTTCTGTGACAGCGCGACCGTAAGAGGTAAGGCTTCATTTTCCGTGTTGATCGGTTCACCTCATTTCGCACTTTTGGCACGGTTCCCGAGGCATCTTTGACCCTCCTTTTTGCTGTGGTACTTTCTGGACAGCAGTAACTTCTCCGAATTATATCTGGAGCTAGGAGCATCGGATTAAGGCGTTTAAGTAGTCGATTTCGATCTACTCGTCGCGAGGAACGCAACCGTAATTTTTCTGGATTTTCAAAGCACTGTACATAGGTGAAAATCCCTTCTTTTTGTGCTGTTTGGAAAAACAGCAAAGGCTGTATTTTTGGGATTGTGTTTACTCTGGGTGTGTTATTCTGTACAGTTGTGCACTGTTCTTGACGAGTTGCGGGTATAGAGGACTGTGGACAGTAAGGAGACCTTTCTGGGTGTGGATCACGCTTTTCGAGGTGGGTGGTTGTTGCTTACCTCACTTCTGACTATCTCACTAGGAGTATTAGAGATCCCCTATTTTAAACTGGTAATCGGTATTTTAATTGTGAATTGCATGAGTAAACCCCACAAATTATATGACGGCTTATTTATTAAATTGGGACACTGTTGTTGGGACAAGGCTATATCATAATCTCGCATGCAAAATGACTTACTATGTTGGGACATTTAAGCCATCCTTTTCTAAATAAATATCAAACACTTTTCTTCAGTTTTAAAAGAGGACAATTGCATGCTTGTATGGACATCTAGATAGGCCACTATTTATTGCTACACTATTATTGGGACTTGACTTAGGAGAAACCATGTTTTATTATTCTCCTTTGCATTCAGATGCATGTTGCTCAAGTTTGAGCAGGGTTTTGGGGTAGTGTAGTTGAGGCCATCGAGTCTGGGACAGGTTAGACTCGATTATGGGTTGTGGGGCATTGTGGTATCCGCGGACATCAGGCGTTGGCCAGATGTTGATTACTTTATCAGGCTTTGGACTTATGGGGTATTGCGGCAACCGCGGACATTAGGCGGTTGACCGGATGTCGATCTTTGCATCAGATTGGGGATCGGGCTTTTTGCTAGTGGATGGAGTTTCCCACTTATTGAGTACTATTGCATCAGATTGGGTATCAGCTTTTCTTTAGTGGATGGGTTTTCCCACTTTGATCAGAGTCATGATCCAGTCCTGCTGTTTTATGATACTTATGATTACTGGTTACTGAGATACTTTACTCGTGTGGGTCGCTCCCCTCGAGTGCCACTCCGGAGTGCGCGACAGGCAGGCTTTGAGTCCTTGAGACTCCTTTTTACATCGGTGTTATGCGTGGGCTGGCATACCCGATACGGCAGGCACAGCAGGCAGTACCAGTTTTTACTGGTGATTAGATTGGGTTTATCCAGGCAGGCAGGGTAGATACTGATGCATACTTACAGTCATTTCCTTCGGCATGGCATTTAGAGGCATAGTAGTGGTAGTTTCCTCTTTATCAGCAGCCTTTATAGCTTACCACTGTCCTTTCCTTTTGCCTCTAGTAGTCCTAGTGGGTGCGTCAGCATTTGAGTTTTACCCACTAGGGGAGGCTACTGGTTTATCTAGTAGTTCTCACCCCCATTGTTGTTTCCTGTCTCTTCTTCTTTGTGTTTGCAGAGTCGTCTGCAGGGAGCCTGCTAGGGCCATCGGCAGCTGATCGAGGTAGGGGATCGCTGAGTAGATAGATCTCCTGTGAGATTGAGTTGTTGTTAGACAGATGTTGTAGCCCTTTACTCACCTGATGTATGTATTTTTTCATTATTTTGGGTCTGGCTTTGGCCAGCAGGTTGTACTATTTTGGTGAGTTGAAAGATATTGTATTTATTACACTTTAATTATTATTCCAGTCTGAGATACTATGTGGTTCTTCTATTTCAGCTCTGTATTATGCTCTTTTATTGTTATATTATACCTGAGCAGGTTACCAGCGCTTCGTGTACGCGGGAAATTCCGTGTGCACGGCGGATCTGTAGACGGACCCGGATTCCTGTTTACACCCGGGGCGTGACAGATTAAGTTGGTATCAGAGCTTAGGATAGGTCAGTTGGGACTTAGGAAACCCTAGGCTTTTGGCAGACCCTAGGAAGATAGGGCGCGAGAGACGAGACGTTTTGCGAAAGTCGTTGATTTATTGTTTGACTCTTCCAGTGAGTGAAGAGGGATCGACATACCCAATTTCTGGTGAACATTTATGTTGGGTGCAGACAACATAAGTCACAGAAATAGGGGGATGTCCTTGACTTTCGCTAGATTGGGTCGTGCGGGATTGTGTTATTGATTCGATGGTTTCTTGTGGCAGGATGCCTCCGCGACGCAGGATGTTGACGCGTTCTCAGCCTTCTTCCCCCTGAGCCCGAGCAGGAGGAGTCCGGGCAAGGCCAGCAGAGTGAGGTGCAGGAGCTACAGGCTCAGATGGCTCAGATGTCGGAGGCTGTTCGGCGTCAGGAGGAGGCCATGGGTCGGCTGACGCAGATGTTAGAGCAGAGGGCGCAGCCTGTTGTAGCACCCCCGGAGAGTTCTCCCGTACCATCATCCCCTGCTGTGGCTCCCCCAGTTGTACCAGTGACCCCAGCATCCCCTGTTGCTCGGGGTACTGGTAGACAGCCGTCTGGGTTGACGGGACCTCTGACCTCGGCAGAGCAGCGGGAGATGGTCGATTTGTTGATGAGGTTTCGCCAGTTTGACCCACCCCATTTCTCGGGGCAGAGTGCAGAGCCGTGGGAGGCAGAGTCGTGGATCACGGCGATGGAGCGACGTTTTGAGACATTGTTCATCAATGAGCGATACCAGGTGTTATTGGCGACAAACTTTTTGGAGCACAACGCCGAGGCTTGGTGGCGGCGTGTTTCGACCGGCTGGTCCGCCTGGGGCTCAGCTCCTGACCTGGGCGGAGTTCCGCAGTCTCCTTCTTGGGGCTTTCTTCCCGGGAAAGCGTCCGGCAGAGGTTGGAGGAGCAGTTGAGAAACCTTCGCACAGGAAGATCGGCCCGTGCACGAGTATATTGCGAATTTCATCAGTTGCTGGCGTGTGTACCGAACGTGGCCACAGATGAGGCGCACCGGATTTACATGTTCGAGCGAGGGTTGCGCCGGGACCTTTTTCAACTGGTTCGCTCGCGTAGGTTGCAGACCTTGGAGGCCTCGATGAGCAGGCGCTCTATGTGGAATGCGGGGAGGTAGTAATGGAGGAGGTAGCTCCAGCTCCCGTAGTGATCCCGGGGGCGAAGCGCCCAGCACCGGATGATGGAGGACGGGCTCATTCCTGGAGGGCCGCCACCACCGCCACGGCCTCAGTTTTCCAGCCGTGGGCGTTCTGAGCGGCGAGGGCCTGGTGGATTCCCCAGAGGCCACCGCAGCAGCAGCAGAGCAGCAGTCGAGACAGCATAAGTCTCAGCAGCAGTCTCAGAGACAGCAAGCAGCAGTCGAGTCGGACCCAGCCATTTGGAGAGGTGTGTCTTCTGTGGGGGGTCAGCATCCGGCAGGCACGTGTGAGATGAGATTTGGCCGCTGTTATCGATGTGGACAGCCTGGTCATGTTCGAGCTACGTGCCCAGTTGCGACACCAGCAGCACCTTCTTCAGCATCTGTCCCCTTTTCATCCCAGCAGCGATCGACGGCTCAGCGGCCGTATGCCCCAGCAAGCAGGCCATCTTCTTCACATCCACTGACTATCGGCCTCCAGCTCAGAGTGGGCGAGTGTATGCTGCGCAGGTAGAGGACTCTTCGCAGCAGATCATGTGGTGGCAGGTATCACCCTACTTTCTGGCATTAGGACTCGTACTTTATTTGATACTGGAGCATCGCATTCTTTTATTAGTAAAACTTTTGCATCATTACTGGGTTAGAGGTAGGACTTTTACCACGTGCACGAGAGGTTCAGATTCCCGATCACACTTTGCACGTGGAGGAGTGTTGTTGGTCCTGCCCGATGCAGATCGAGTCCTGGATTATGCCAGCAGACCTATTGGTCTTGAGACAGCTGAGGGACTTTGATGTGGTTCTAGGGATGGACTGGCTGGCTCGATATTTCGCGACTATTGATTGTGCCGCGAGGACTGTCACTTTTAGAGAGCCAGGCCAGGAGATGTTGGTATACCGGGGATGTCAGAGTGCTTTCTTGCCTCTATGGTTTCGACTTCCCGAGCAAGGCAGATGATCCATCGAGGATGTGTAGCCTTTTTTGGCTAGTATTGTTGAGGGGCCTACGGCGGCACCGGGACTCAGGGATATCCCTATTGCCCGCGAGTTCCCGGATGTTTTTCCACCTGAGCTAACCAGCATGCCGCCAGATAGGGAGATTGAGTTTGTGATTGACGTAGTTCCAGGAACTGCGCCAATCTCTAAGGCTCCTTACCGGATGGCACCGGCTGAGCTGCGAGAGCTTAAGACGCAACTCCAGGATTTAATGGATAAGGGTTTCATCAGACCAAGTGTGTCGCCTTGGGGAGCGCCGGTGCTATTTGTGAAGAAAAAGGATGGGTCACTTCGATTGTGTGTGGACTATAGGGAATTGAATAAAGTGACCATCAAGACACAAGTACCCTTTGCCGCGCATTGATGATCTCTTTGATCAGCTGCAAGGGTCTTGTGTCTTTTCCAAGATAGATCTGCAATCCGGTTACCACCAGTTGAAGGTGAAGGCCGAGGATGTTCCGAAAACGCATTCAGATCTCGGTATGGGCATTATGAGTTTACAGTTATGCCTTTGGACTGACTAATGCCCCTGCCGCATTCATGGATTTAATGAACCGAATCTTCCGGCCGTACTTGGATCGATTCGTGGTAGTATTCATTGATGATATTCTGGTCTACTCCCGAAGTGATGCTGAGCATGAGGAGCACTTGAGAATCGTGCTGCAACTTCTGAGAGAGAAGAAGTTGTATGCCAAGTTATCTAAGTGCGAATTTTGGCTTCGGGAGGTTGCTTTCTTGGGCCATGTGATCTCAGCCGCAGGAGTGGCAGTGGACCCGGCGAAGATTAAGGCGGTCCGGGATTGGCCCCGACCGACTACCGTTTCTGAGGTACGTAGTTTTATGGGCTTAGCTGGGTATTATCGTCGGTTTGTGGAAGGCTTTGCGAAGCTCTCCCACCCCTCACTCGCTTGACGCGTAAAGGAGTGAAGTTTATCTGGAGTGAGGACTGTCAGAGGAGCTTTGAGGAGCTGAAGAGTAGACTGATGACCGCTCCTATCCTTTCCCTCCCTGTTATGGGGAAAGGATATGTGATCTACAGCGACGCATCACACAGTGGACTTGGCTGTGTGTTGATGCAGGAAGGGAGGGTAATTGCTTATGCATCGAGACAACTCAATGAGTATGAGAAGAATTACCCTACCCATGATTTGGAGCTTGCTGCCGTGGTGTTTGCACTGAAGCTTTGGCGCCATTATCTGTATGGGGAGCATTGTGAGATCTACACCGACCATAAGAGCCTAAAGTATCTATTCACACAGAAGGAGCTAAACCTAAGGCAACGCCGATGGTTGGAGCTACTAAAGGATTATGATGTGGATATTCTCTACCACCCAGGCAAGGCTAATGTAGTTGCTGATGCATTGAGCAGGAGAGCGGTGCAGAGTTTGTCCATGTTGATCACAGACCAGACACCACTGTTAGAAGAGATGAGGCGACTAGAGATAGAGGTTGTGTCCCCTGGGGTCTCTGCTAGACTGACATCTTTAGTCATGCAGCCCACTCTACTGGACAGGATCAAAGAGAAACAGAGTGAGGACCCCCACTTGACCAGGATTAGAGATCAGATCCCGAGCGATCAGTCAGGGGACTTTACGGTGGATGTTTCGGGAGTACTAAGGTACAGGGACCGAGTATGTGTACCAGTGGATGCGGAGATTAGAGAGCAGATATTGCGAGAGGCCCATTATACACCTTATACCCTACATCCTGGTGGGACTAAAATGTATAAGGACCTCAAGGCACACTTCTGGTGGAAAGGCATGAAGAGAGATATTGGGAGATTTGTGGCTCAGTGTTTAACTTGCCAACAGGTGAAGGCTGAGCATCTGAGTGCCAGCTGGCAAGTTATAGAGTCTCCCAATTCCCGAGTGGAAATGGGACCACATTACGATGGATTTTGTGGTCGGATTGCCGAGGGCACAGGGAGGTGCTGATGCTATCTGGGTAGTTGTGGATCGACTTACCAAGTCAGCGCACTTTTTGCCTGTACAAACTACTTGGTCACTCGAGCGACTAGCCCAGTTATATCTAGATGAGATAGTAAGATTACATGGAGTACCAGCCTCCATAGTATCAGATAGAGACCCGAGGTTTGTTTCGCGTTTCTGGAGGAGCTTGCAGACAGCCTTGGGGACTCAACTTAGGTTCAGTACAACCTTTCATCCGCAGACTGATGGGCAGTCAGAGCGGACTATACAGATTCTAGAAGACATGCTGAGGGCTTGCGTCTTGGATTTTGGCGGAGGTTGGATTCGACACTTATCTTTGGCTGAGTTCGCGTACAACAATAGCTTTCAAGCGAGCATTCAGATGGCTCCGTTTGAAGCGTTGTATGGACGCAAGTGTCGATCACCGCTTTATTGGAGTGACGTGGGTGAGAGGCGGACCTTGGGGCCAGATGTATTATTAGAGGCAGAGGAGAAGGTCCGAGTGATTCGAAAGCATCTCCAGACCGCCCAAAGCCGACAAAGGAGTTATGCCATGTTCGGCGATGAGACTTAGAGTTTCAGGTTGGAGATCATGTATTTCTGAAAGTCTCGCCGTCCAAAGGGATCAGGAGGTTTGGCATTCGTGGAAAACTGAGCCCTCGTTATATTGGACCCTTTGAGGTATTGGAACGTATCGGGCCAGTCGCCTACCGACTTGCACTTCCTCCGAGACTTGCCGGTGTCCACGATGTATTCCATGTTTCTACTTTGAGGAGATATGTCTTCGACCCGTCGCACGTCATCGACTTCACACCACTTGAGATCAGCGAGGATTTGAGGTATGAGGAGCGCCCACTGCGGATTCTGGATCGAGAGGTGAGAGAATTGCGCAGTCGGACAATTCCCTATGTGAAGATCCTTTGGAGCAATCATGACGAGCGCGAAGCTACGTGGGAGCTCGAGTCAGAGATGAGGGATACCCACCCCTACTTATTTGAGACATCGGACTGAGGTATGATTCTCGTTTCGAGGACGAAACTCTTTTTAGTGGGGGAGGATGTGATGATCCGGATTTCCCCAGTAACTGTTGTAGCCTTAACAGTGACAATAGAAGGCTTATATGGTGTAATGGAGCTTGTAGTAACGAAATTGGACCTCAGAAATGGATCCGGCGCGGAAAACGGAGCAAGTGGGCTTTTCCGAGGGCTTTCGGCAAAATTTCGGATGAGAATTTGAAGAATCGGACGGCGGATTTGGACTCAGCGCGCGAAAACGATCAAAATGGCATATTTACTTTATTTTTTCGACACTGGGTTACTGTTCATGCCGGAATTACTGTTCCGGCCGCCGGAAACACTGTTCCGGCGACCGGCGGCGGCGGCAGACGGCGGCGCACGGCGGAGCAAGGCGGCGCAGGGGCGGAGCAGGGCCGCGGGCAGCGCGGGCAGGCGCGGGCAGCGCGCAGGCGCGGGGTCCACAGAATAGGCGTGCACCGGGTGCACCGAAGACTCAGAAGGCCACGTGGCAGCCTCTGATTGGTCCGGCGGCGTCAAGGGTGGCGGCTTGTCCCTGACACGTGGCGCGCTGTGATTGGCCGACAGGATCCGGAAGACCCGGCGCGTGGACCGGGCTCGTGCGCCCCGTGGACCACGTGGGACACGTGGCGGCTGTTCATTGGCGGGCGCACGGCCGCCCACGTGTGCCGGGCGCGTGAGAAACGTGGGCGGCGGGGGACACGTGGCGCAATTTCATTGGCCCGTACGGATGTTTCCTGTTTTGTGAGGTGTGGCGCTGTCTGATTGGCTGGTTTCGGTGTTTTGTGTTCGGGCCCGGATTCTTTGTGGAGCCCGAATAGTAAATTGGCCCATTATAAATACCCCTCCCTCTCTCTTTGCAAATTTCGAGTTTTAGAGAGAGAAAATGAGAGTGAGCCTTTAATGAAAGTTTTTCATTTCTCTGTCCTCTATCTACCATAGAAATTTCAGAATTTTTTAAGTTCCCGACAGAGAGATATCTGCGACGCATTACGCTCTGACGTTTCTCCTTTTTCGGCCCGTTATCGTCGGAGTTCAGTCGGAAAATTCCTGTGCACTAACCAGGAGGAATTTTTGAACGATTTCTGTGACAGCGCGACCGTAAGAGGTAAGGCTTCATTTTCCGTGTTGATCGGTTCACCTCATATCGCACTTTTGGCACGGTTCCCGAGGCATCTTTGACCCTCCTTTTTGCTGTGGTACTTTCTGGACAGCAGTAACTTCTCTGAATTATATCTGGAGCTAGGAGCATCGGATTAAGGCGTTTAAGTAGTCGATTTCGATCTACTCGTCGCGAGGAACGCAACCATAATTTTTCTGGATTTTTCAAAGCACTTTACAGAGGTGAAAATCCCTTCTTTTTGTGCTGTTTGGAAAAACAGCAAAGGCTGTATTTTTGGGATTTGTGTTTACTCTGGGTGTGTTATTCTGTACAGTTGTGCACTGTTCTTGACGAGTTGCTGGTATAGAGGACTGTGGACAGTAAGGAGACCTTTCTGGGTGTGGATCACGCTTTTCGAGGTGGGTGGTTGTTGCTTACCTCACGTCTGACTATCTCACTAGGAGTATTAGAGATCCCCTATTTTAAACTGGTAATCGGTATTTTTAATTGTGAATTGCATGAGTAAACCCCACAAATTATATGACGGCTTATTTATATTAAATTGGGACACTGTTGTTGGGACAAAGGCTATATCATAATCTCGCATGCAAAATGGCTTACTATGTTGGGACATTTAAGCCATCATTTTCTAAATAAATATCAAACACTTTTCTTCAGTTTTAAAAGAGGACAATTGCATGCTTGTATGGACATCTAGATAGGCCACTATTTATTGCTACACTATTATTGGGACTTGACTTAGGAGAAACCATGTTTTATTATTCTCCTTTGCATTCAGATGCATGTTGCTCAAGTTTGAGTAGGGTTTTGGGGTAGTGTAGTTGAGGCCATCGAGTCTGGGACAGGTTAGACTCGATTATGGGTTGTGGGGCATTGTGGTATCCGCGGACATCAGGCGGTTGGCCAGATGTTGATTACTTTATCAGGCTTTGGACTTATGGGGTATTGCGGCAACCGCGGACATTAGGCGGTTGACCGGATGTCGATCTTTGCATCAGATTGGGGATCGGGCTTTTTGCTAGTGGATGGAGTTTCCCACTTATTGAGTACTATTGCATCAGATTGGGTATCAGCTTTTCTTTAGTGGATGGGTTTTCCCACTTTGATCAGAGTCATGATCCAGTCCTGCTGTTTTATGATACTTATGATTACTGGTTACTGAGATACTTTACTCGTGTGGGTCGCTCCTCTCGAGTGCCACTCCGGAGTGCGCGACAGGCAGGCTTTGAGTCCTTGAGACTCCTTTTTACATCGGTGTTATGCGTGGGCTGGCATACCCGATACGGCAGGCACAGCAGGCAGTACCAGTTTTTACTGGTGATTAGATTGGGTTTATCCAGGCAGGCAGGGTAGATACTGATGCATACTTACAGTCATTTCCTTCGGCATGGCATTTAGAGGCATAGTAGTGGTAGTTTCCTCTTTATCAGCAGCCTTTATAGCTTACCACTGTCCTTTCCTTTTGCCTCTAGTAGTCCTAGTGGGTGCGTCAGCATTTGAGGTTTTACCCACTATGGGAGGCTACTGGTTTATCTAGTAGTTCTCACCCCCATTGTTGTTTCCTGTCTCTTCTTCTTTGTGTTGCAGAGTCGTCTGCAGGAGCTGCTAGGCCATCGGCAGCTGATCGAGGTAAGGGGATCGCTGAGTAGATAGATCTCCTGTGAGATTGAGTTGTTGTTAGACAGATGTTGTACCCTTTACTCAGACTGATGTATTTTTCTTATTTTGGGTCTGGCTTTGGCCAGCAGGTTGTACTATTTTGGTGAGTTGAGAGATTATTGTATTTATTACAGCTTTATTATTATTCCAGTCTGAGATACTATGTGGTTCTTCTATTTCAGCTCTGTATTATGCTCTTTTATTGTTTATATTATACCTGAGCAGGTTACCAGCGCTTCGTGTACGCGGGAAATTCCGTGTGCACGGCGGATCTGTAGACGGACCCGGGTTCTGGTTTACACCCGGGGCGTGACATCTCAAGCGGGCCACGACGCGATATGGGTGTTGGTGGATCGATTGACCAAAGCAGCCCATTTCTTGCCAGTCCACACCACGTGGTCGAGGGACAAGTTGGCGCAGTTGTATATCGACGAGATTATGCGCCTTATGGAGTGCCCATGTCTATTGTGTGGGATTGAGACCCCTGATTCGTCTCACAGTTTTGGAAGAGTTTCCACGAGACTCTTGGAACACGCCTAGATTTCACTACCGCTTATCATCCGCATAGCGATGGTCAATCTGAGAGGACCAATCAAATCCTCGAAAATATGCTTAGGGCGTGTGTTCTGGATTACGACGTGTGGTGGCAACATTATTTGCCTATGGCCCAATTCACCTACAACAACAGCTACCAAGCCAGCATAGGGATAGCACCATTCAAGGCATTGTATGGCAGGAAGTGCCGATCTCCGTTGCATTGGAGCGAGGTCGGCGAGGGATCAACCTTGGGCCCAGATGTTTTGCAGGAGGCCGAGGAGAAAGTAAGAATTGCGCGTTAACGTCTAATGACGGCGCAAAGCCGGCAAAAGAGTTATGCCGACAAAAGGCGGCGCGATTTGGAATTCGACGTTGGGGATCATGTGTTCTTGAAGGCGTCACCTGCAAAGGGTGTAGTGCGATTCAGAATGCGGGAAAAGTTAAATCCTCATTTTCTAGGCCCTTATGAAGTGTTGGAGCGGGTTGTCCTAGTGGCCTATAGAGTGGCATTGCCTCTAGATTTGGCAGGAATGTACGATGTGTTCCATGTATCACAACTCCGTTAGTATGTCCACGACCCGAGGCATGTGATTGAGTACCCATCGCTTGATCTACGGGAGGACATAAGCTATGACGAGTTTTCGTATAAAATTATCAATCGGTAAGAAAGAAAGCTAAGGGACCGTTCCATACCTTATGTGAAGGTGCTCTGGACTAGGCACAGTGTGTGGTGTCCCGGTTTTTCCGTACGACCTGTCCGGGTGGTCGGCGGAGAGAAAACACCTATTATTGGTGTATCGAGCCCATTGTGCATCAAACGGATGCCAAAAACGGACTCAGCGAGCGAAAACGTTAAAAATCGGCTATTTTCGGGCTAAATGGGCCAAACGGGCCGATTTTTCGGGTGGGCTGGTCCCCGGCCCACTTGGCGTGCACTGGGAGCAATCAACAGAAGGTTTCGCCACGTGGCAGGCCCCGATTCGCGGGTCAACGCACGCGCGACCGCGCGTGGACCGCGTCGGGCGCGGCGCACGGTGGACCCCGCCGGGCCACTTGTCGCCCGCTCATTGCCGGGCGCAGTGACTCGGGCGGCCCGCCGTGAACCGCGGCCCACGGTCCCCGCCGTGGACCGCGCGGCCACGCGGTGCGCCGTGATTGGCGGGCGCGCGTGCGCCGGGCTCGGGGAGCGCGGGTAGGACACGTGGCACCCTCTCGGTAATTCAGGCGCGCACAGTGTTGGGCCGGGCCCAACACTGTAGCCGCCCGAAATCAGCGGGCGCCCGGAAATTGGGCCCAAAAGCCCAATACTTGGATTTTTTTCGGGCTTTTTGGGTGAGGCCTATAAATAGGCCTCCTCCCCCTTCCTGTTTGGACTTTTTCCCGAACCCAAATCCACCTGAGCCCATTAGCAAAATTCTTCATCTCCCTGTGCTGCTTCTTGTGAAGGAGGCTCAGAATTTTTGGAGGCCGCGGCGTCGATGACTTCGGCATCGTAGCGCAGAGCGACGTTCTTTCATCGGAGGCCCGTTATCGTCGCATTTCGGTCTGCGAGGTCCATAGAGCTGCTCCGACAGTATTTTTGGACAATTTTCATGTCGTCGGATTCAAGAGAGGTAGATCTACGATTTTTGTATTGTCCACTCTCCTCAGATTTGAGCTTTTACTGGGGTTTCTGGTATGTTTTTGACCCCCTTTGTTGCTGGTGGATCTTTTTGGATAGCAGCACCTTGTCTGATTTTTATCTCTACATCCGGGTATCGGAATTCGATGTTTAAGGGCTTGATTGACATCTACACTTCGCGAGGATCGCCGTCATATTTTTATTGGATTTTTTGGAGTTTTCCTTACAGGTGAAAATTTCGCATCTTTGGGGCTGAAATTTCAGCAGATTTCTGTACACTTGGAATTTGAGTTATTTGTAACATTGGACTGTAATTTTGTATCCAGGAGGAGTTGTTCAGTGTTTTTGGACCGTGAGAACTGTGGGAATTGGAGGTTTATTTCTTGGTATTTTCAGTTTGTTGGACAGTTTAACACTTTCAGGTGGGTTGCCTCGCCTTCAAGATTGATGAACTGAACATTAACTCTATATTGTAGAATCATACATGATTGTGAATGTATTATGAAGCATGCTAGAAAGTGATAATTGATGTTCCTAGTGTTAATTGATGATCATGTGATTTACTGCTTCCTAAATCTGTTAAATTATTGTTATCTTTGGAACTTGACCTAGCACCCCGTCATATGCTTCATGTTTAACCAGACTAGTAGAAAACTCCAACTTGGGCTAGGTTATTTATATTTTAGACATTCCCACACTTTTATTCTTATTTCACCTGGACTTAGAGTTTCCTCGCCCGGATAGTGGGCCGAGTGGTCGGGTTGTCGTGGGATGCATGTTACACTCGCGCCTGGGGGCCGAGTGGAGTCTGGTAGCAGTGTTAGATCAGTGTTTATTTTGGGAGCCGTCTGAGTCGACGGTGGGTCCCGGCTGTGTGGTTTTCCAGCCTGTGAGAGAGAGTTAGTGTTGTTGGTTACTGTCGTTCTTGTTGATCGTGGATTTGGACTATAGCCTGCATGAGCCACATTTGAGCTCGACAGAGATGCGCGGATACTTTCCTCGGTAGGGTCGCGCCCCTCGAGTGCCACTCCGGAGCTGGGCTTGTTACTTGCTATCGCGACTTGTCGACGCAGTCCCTATGGCTGGGCCAGTTTTGGCAGCCACGGATGCCCTACGTAAGTCCGGTCCTTTTTGGATGTAACGGCAGTAGGTAGGCGCAGGTTTGACTGAACCCTATGTGGCAGTCAGTGTAGATTGGGTGATCTGAGTTGAGAGATAGTAGATGCATCATGTTCCCTTCTGTTTCACTTTTTGAGCATCTAGATAGAGGCATAGTAGCTGTAGAGTTTATTTTTTCAGTTTTTCCTTTCAGCACTGCATTTGTTACTTTATGCCTCTAGTAGACTTAGTGGGCAGACCGTCGGGCTTGTTGGCGGCACCCACTGAGAACTACTGTGGGATATAGTTCTTGTGGTGACCCGGATCTCGGCAGGGCTTCTACAGTGTGACCGGCAGCTTCTCGAGGCCTAAGTGGCGCGTCGGTGGTGTTTGTGCACCAATTGGACACTAGTGATGGACTAAGAGTGTTTAATGGATCACAAGAGTAGTCTGATGACCCCGTCGAATGCTTAGACGTGGTTTTGCGCGCAATGGATATTAAAATTGGGCTCAGCGCGAAGTTTGGACAAAAAAACACCTTTCCGAGAGCCTCCGGCAATTTATAGGATTGGAATTTGGCAAAATGGACGCCGGATTTGGAATCAGCGCGCGAAAACGGTCAAGATGGGCTATTTACTTGCATTTATCGGAGTTTGCTACAGTAATCTACTGTTCACGGCCGGAACAGTAATTCCGGCGATGGCCGGCGGCGGCGGGCAGCGGCGGAAGGCGGCGGCGCGCGGCCGCGGGCAGGCGCAGAGCGGCGCGGGCAGGCGCGTGGGGGCGCGGGCAGGTGCGCGGTCCACGCGGCGGGCGTGCACCAGGGTGGTGCCACGTGGCGGCCGCTGAGTGGGTGGTGCAGGAGGCGCGGTCCACGAAAAATTGTGGGTGGACGGTGGACCGGTGTGTGACACGTGGCAGCGTGTGGTTGGTGGGGTGTAGTGCGCGCGGTCCACGGAACAGTGTGCAGTTGGCCTCGGGATTCGTGCCCGACACCGCGGCGTGCGCGCACGCGGGCGCGCGTTGACGCGCGGTTCCCGCGCTCGGCGGGCCACGTGGCGGCGTCCGCGTCGGCCACGCGTCGTCCTGGGAGTGGCCAGCGTGGCTGTCCCCTGTTCGGCGCCACGTGGCGCGACGGGGAGGCCCCGGATTTCAGATGAACGGCCGGATTTAGCTGGACACTTTGGGTATTTTGGATTTGTTGGGGAAGTGAGTGTTTTTCTCCTCTTCGGCTGGCCATTTGAGGGCATTCTCGAGCCCATCTTCACAGGAGTTGTGAAGATGAAGTGTTCCTCTCCCTCTCCTCCACCCTCCGATGAAGTTTCAGATTTTTGGTGGTCTGGACATCCGCGTTTTCTGCGACGCGGCGCACTGCGGCGACTCTTGGATTTCGGCTTCCATCGTCACATTTCGATCAGAGAGGCACCCTGGATCACTCCGATGGTATTTTCAGCCGATTTTTACGGCAGCGCGTTCACGAGAGGTACGCCTTCGATTTTTGTAATGATTGCTTCGTCTCGATTTGAGCTCTTGGCATGGTTTACGATGCCTTTCTGAGCCACTATTTTGACAGTGGATTTTTGGACAGCGGAGGCTTGTCGGATTTTTATCTCTACAACCGGGCATCGGAATGAGGCATTTAAAGACTCAATTGATATCTACGCTTCGAGAGGATCGCCATCATATTTTTATTGGAATTTTTGAAGATTATCTTGAAGGTGATAATTAACCTTCTTTCGGATAGGTTCCCGACAGATTTTGGACAGTGTACATTTTGACTTGCCGCGGTGTTCTAATTGTATCTTGGTCTACAGGTGTCGGAATGAGATGTATAAACACTCGATGTGGATCTACTCGACGCGAGGATCACAACGGTGATTTTTCTGGATTTTTCTGAGGACACAATGCAGGTGAAAATATTGCTTCTTTGGGACTGAAGTTTCAACTTTGACAACACTCTTGGAATGTTGTATAAATTGTAGTTTTGGACTATATTTTGTATCTAGGGGTATTTGTGGGAGTTTTTGGAGCACTGCTTGGAGCCGAGGCTTGCGCGGCATGTACCGTGGATACGGGTTCAGCCGATATTGTTAGCAAGTGGCCACGCTCTTCACCGACCTCAGGTTTGCCATGGATTAAGCACTTCAGGTGGGTAAGCTTAATATTGGTTAATGTAAGTGCACCTGTGGGAATGTTACCCCTATGTGACTATTAGCATGCATGATTAATGTACGACTGATATGAGTGAGAGGTAAGCAGGGAATGGCCTAGATCATGTGGATTAATGCTTACCGGATTATTGTACATGTTTGGTGAATTGGAAACTTAGTATATGGTAGACGGTTATATTTATCCCACCCTTGATGACATAGAGATCATATATGTTGATTCATTGGCCTACTTATATGCGATTGGTATATCGTAGTATGAATATTTTAGCATGCCTTGTTATTATATGTTTCTTTCCCTTTTATCGTTTCTGAGGACAAAAGCATGCTTGTATGGACATATTGTTAGGCCACCTTTTCCTGCTACACTACTTATTGGAACTTGACGTAGGAGAAACCATGCTTTTCCTTTCTCCTTCTTTGTTAGTCAGGTGGTCAGTGTTGCTCGGGTTCGAGCAGGGGTCTGGATAGTGTAGTCGGGACTCTGTGTCTGGGACAGGTTGGATTACTTTGTGGGGTTTGCGGCGACCGCGGATATTGGGCGGTTGACCGGATATTTACTTATGCATCAGATTGGGTATCAGTTTTCTCTAGTGGATGGAGTTTCCTACTTATCGTTTAGTTGTATCCGATTGAGATCGGGTCTTTCTTTAGTGGATGAGTTTTCCCACTTTGATCAGAGTCGTGATCCAGTCCTGCTATATTGAGACACTTGACAGAGATACTTGTTACTGAGTTACTTTACTCGTGTGGGTCGCTCCCCATGAGTGCCACTCCGGAGTAGGCGATTTATACATCGGCCAGTGAGTGCCAGATATTGGTTATTGGCCAGTGAGAGCCAGACCTTCTTTATCGGTCAGTGAGTACCGATTTGCGAGCAGATACTTGAGACAGTTTGAGCAGGCAGTACCGGGCTTTATACCGGTTCATTCGATTGGGTTGTTCGGTCAGATACTTTTATTGTTGCACTCGTGCCTGGGGGCTGAGTGGAGTCTAGTAGCTGTGTTTAGACCAGTGCTGGTGTTGTTGGGAGGCGTTGGGTTTGACGGTGGCCCCAAGTTCTTTGTGAGTTGTTGACCGTTGTGCGTGAGGCTTGGTGATCTTGAGTTTATCCGTTCTGAGAGAGAGCGTGGATTTTGACTATAGCCTGCATGAGCCACTACTCGATAGCGAGTTAGTCCGTTTGGACACCCTATGTAATTCTTGCCCGGCAGTGGGAGGTGGTTGTAGGTGGGGCGCAGGTTTGACTGGACCATATGTGGCAGTCAGCGCGATTGGGTCGATTGTGCACTTCTTGTGCTAGTGGATACATACCATTCTTTGATTCTCCCCTCTTGAGCATTTAGATGGAGACGTGGTAGCTGTTGAGTGTCATCAGCGTTCTTGTTCAGTTCTCACAGCTTTGGTTAGTTTTTGTCTCTTGAGGACTTGGTGGGCAGACCGTCGGGTCTGGCGGTGGTACCCACTGAGAACTCCCTTTTTGGTGTAGTTCTCACACCCTTTGGGGGTTTTCCCCCTCCTTTTCCCTTCCTCTCCTTTGTTTTGCAGAGTCTTAGCGGGTGTTGCTGATTCTGCGGTGGTTGATCGAGGCGAGGGAGTCGCGTGATAGATCCCTACCCGTCGTTGGAGAGTAGCGGTATCCCTTCTGAGGAGAGCTTCAGTAGATTAGCTATCTTATTTTCCTCTTTTGAGAGACTGATGTTGTGAGGATATGATTTGTAGTGAGAGCCTGTACACTGTTGTATTTATTCAGGATTACCTCCCTGTTTGAGTTGGAGTTGGTATTTGAGGTTATTGTATGATTATCATGTATGGGAGATGGACTTTGTACCTTTATTTCCAGTTGTTCAGACCTTTGGTTTTAATTTTTCAGCAGTTTTATCTTTCAACTCTGATACCTGTTTAGCTGTAGCACTTTTCTTGCAGGTAGGACGCTTCGCCTATGCGGGTTTGGCATAGGTGGCGGATCTGTTGGCGAGCCCGGGTCGCAGTTTCGACCCCGGGGCGTGACAGTTCTCACACCCGTCGTGGTGTCTTTTTTCCCAGGGACTTCTACTCCTGTTCCTGCTGCTCCAGTTGCTGATTCTGCTGATCGAGGTAAGGGAGTCGCGAGCTAGATCCCTACCAGTCGTCTGCCAGAGAGAGAGTAGTTGTACCCTATTTTGGTGATGTATTAGTATTTAAGGTTTCCTTTTGGGGACTTATCTTGTATATTTCTTTTACAGTTTGAGAGACTCTTGTATTTGTGAGGACTTGGGTTGTATATTTGTGGAGTTGTATCTATTTATTTTCAGCAGTTTACTTTCAGGTCTGATATCTGTATAGTGTAGTTGATCTTTTGCAGGTTAGTCGCTTCGTCTATACGGGGCTTCCCGTGTGGGCGGCGGATCTGTTGGCGAGCCCGGGTCGCAGTTTCGACGCCGGGGCGTGACACAGTGAGCAAGAGGCTACATGGGAGCTTGAGGCCGTGATGTGGGAGCACTACCCTCGCCTATTTGAGGAGTGAGCATCAAGGTATGTGAGTTTTAGTTTCGCAGACGAAACTCCAAAAATGAGGGGGGAATGTAGTGCACCGACTCTGCGAAATAGCGAAGTGCGGTGAAAACACTCATGATGCATTTTAAATACGTTTATAGATGAATTCCGAATGTTTCGGTTCGAAGCGGGAGCCTTCGGACCGAAAATCGACTTGGCGGCTAGTAAATCTGAAGCTTCAGACTTGTGAAGCTTCAGGTGGCATTGGGTACCGGAACGCCATAGGGGGTACCGAAACCAATTAAAAAGAAACCGACAACAAGCTCTCGGGTTGGAAATCAGCCCGAAAATTTTTAAGTCCCTGAGTACATATACCAAATGTGGGGTACCAGTACCCCATATTAAACTGGGCTAACCAAGCCTCGGTTTGGAGTAAGGGGGATTGGGTACCGGTACCCTAAACTCAAAAGGGCTTGCGTATCGGTACCAAATGTTGGGTACCGGTACCCTATACTAAACATGGCAAAACCAGCCCTCGGGTTGAGGTAAAATGAGTGTGGGTACTGGTACCCAGAACCCGTGTACCGGTACCCAGCTTCTAGAATGCTGGGGCAGTGTGGTAATTTTTCTTTTTAAGTGGGGGCATTAGGGTAATTTCACCCACACCTGCTCCCCACCTACCCCTGACACAGGGAAAAGCTCTCTCCCTCTCTCTCCTCCCATTTGAACTCTCTCCCTCTCTCTCTTTTCTCCGAGTTCCAAACCAGAGACGGAAAGGAAGAGAATAAAAGAAGAAGAAGAATAAGTAGAGGAGGAAGAAGTGGCTGTGGAGGCATGAGCTTGAGGGATTGATCTCTTTGGAGCAAAGAGGTTGCCAAGGGGACTTCGAAATAATTAACCTTACAAGTGGAGTTTGGAGCCATTCCTCTTCCTCTCTTAGTCAAAGAACCCTCAAAAAGAGGTATGTAAATTCTAGGATTTCATCTTAAGTTTTTTTTTTTGGTTCTAATGAGATGAAATTCATCTCTAATGGAGTTTTTCTCCATTTTTAGGATTTTTCTTGGAAGATAATGATCAAACCACCTCCTCTTGTAAGAGCACTACAAGAGGTGGGGGATTCTATTCGAAAATGGGTGACCTCTCCCCTTTTCCTTTGCTTTTATGATTTAGAAGCATATTAATGGATTTTAGGGCTTGTGTATAGGAATGAGACTATAAGGGTTCTCTTGTACTAGTGAGATTATAGCAAACCCCTTTGTATAAGATTAGGGATTTATGGTTATTAAGTGTTGGAGCTTCATGTGCATAAAAATGAATGCAATGATTTTATCATATGTGGATAAGGTTATGTTACAATGCATGCTAAAAATGTAATGTTAAGAGTTTATATTGCAAGATAAACACGATGACATAGGAGAAAATCTAGAGTAAGATTATAATGAGTGGCATTAACCTTAGGGCTTCACAAGGGCATATGTATAAGAGTTAAACAAAGGTTATGCTAAGAGCTAGAGTTTTAACTTAGAGTCAAATCTCTAAGGGAAAAGAGTATTTAAGGTTGAGGTTAAAAGTGCAAAGCAAATAAAATCCCTAGAGTTGGTCTTAGAAAGTTGGGCAAAATGAACATTCACTTTAAATTCAACTTGAGCAAAAGAATGAATAAATAAAGTCTAAGGGACTTTTGGTTACCCTTGAGGCAAGGACCTAGAGTAAGGGATGAGTAAATGAAAGATAAGCTAAAAGTTTAAATGAAAGAGAAAGAGATTGCTAAATGGCAATGTGAGCTAAAGGCTCGAGTGAGAAAGAAAGGCAAATGTATAAAGTGCAAAAGAGGTTAAGTGCTAAAGTAAAAGCAAAGAAAAAAAAAGATGATCGTACTTTCGGAGGTAAAACGTAGATCTTGTGTCATAGAGTAAGCGCAAAGACCATCTCTCGGGCCGAGCCTGTATGAAAAAGTTCTCCATTGGGCGGGGTAGCACTTGCAGGTGCTATCGGCAACCTTGAAAAATCTTATCTTGTGGCAGCATGACTACCGGGCTGAGGCCCGATGCGTAAGAATTTTCGAGGGTTAAGTAACTTGAATTAAAGCACAACAAAGAATGTGAGTACTTGGTCAAGTGAACAGTGTGGCTAGAGTGGAATCTTGGGTAACGACATAAAGTCGCGTCATGGCAAATGGTAAAGTTATACATGAGCATGCTAGATAGAGATTTACATCTTTCAATATTTTATTATCATCTATTATATTACTTCCATTGGACTAAACGGTGTAGGACATTCTTTCTCGGCGGTTGAACCCACTGGAAACTTTAAGTAGTTCTTACATCCTTGGGTGACCATTTTTTCATGTACCACGAGCGAGGCACATGACAGGGGCAAGGGCCCGGTAGCTTAGCGACATAGCAGTTTAGAGTCGCCAGTTTATTTTGAGTTTTTATTTTGAGTGAAACATATATGTGAGAAAAAAAATATTGTAAACTTTAAAGTTTAAGCTTTCATTTTGTAGTTCTTCAAGGAAAGATATAATTTCTTAAAGGTTAAAGCTTTCACTACATAGTTGTCAAAAAAGAGTTGTAATTTAATTTAAGTTTAAAGTTTCACTCATATGTGTACTTTCATTGCTTTCTAATTTGTGGTTTGAATGAATGGAAGTTTTATTTATATAGTTTAGTACTCTGATTGTTACTCTTTCGCTTACATTAAACTGTGTTGAAATAAATTTTACCGTTCCTTTCGGATATAAAGGAGTTATGTCCGATTGGCGGATCTGTTGGCATATCTGAACTGTCCAAATTGGCGATCTTGAAACGTGACAAAAACTAACAAGATGTTGTACAGGAATAATAGTATGTTGTGCAGCTAAAAGAATCACATCAGAAATGAACAAAAAAATAAATAGTTTCATTAGTATTTCTTGAGTTATCAATCATCAATCACTGACCATTAAAACTACATTCTTTGCTTTCGTGGACAACTTTCTAAATAAAATGAACACAAATCTAGGTGAAATTATCCGAACAAGAAAACAAGAAAGCGGTAATGATTCTTAATTACTTTTCAAGTTACTGTGTGTTAATTTTGGCTAAATAATTAATGAGACCAATGATTTCGATGGTGCATGTATATATCTGCACCAATCAATTAGTAAGTAATTAATAACCTTACATCCTTTAAGTAAGCAGTAATAAAGATTTACCAATCAAGATATTCATACGTACAAATAATTAAATATAATTTAAAATAGTTAAAAAATAATTTAATTAAATTTAATTAAGATATTAAATTAAGGTATCTAATTAAGATAATTATATTAAATATAATATATTTAAAAACGTGATAGAAAATATTCCTTATGTTAGCAAACTACCCTTTATTTGCAAATTAGAATATTTTTTTGTCCGAGAGAAGAGTGGTTACAAAATCAGTGAACTAAAGAACCTCATAGATCTTCGTGGTCACCTGAGCATTAGAGAACTTGAAAATGTGAGGAGTTCTGAAGAAGCTATGGTGGCCAAGCTGAGCGAGAAAGAATATCTAAAATCATTGTTATTGGGGTCGTTCAAAGACCGCTCCAGTTGTGTAGAGGCAGATGAGCAGCTTCTCGATAACCTCCGTCCTCATATCAATCTCAAGAGTTTGTGTATTGCAGAATACCAAGGTGCTAAATCTCCGTGTTGGATGACAGATCTGTCTCTCATCAATTTGACATCCATCGATCTGTGCGACTATAAAGGATGGGAGCTGTCACGCCCCCGGGGGTTTTTGAGTCTATCAAAGCGGAAATTCGTGTGTATCTTTTTTTTTTCTTAACAAGGTACATTAAACCTCATCCCCGGTGCGTGCCAGACCGCCACATACACAAAATTCTCCCTGTCCGCGGACAGAGTCTCCTTTGTATATGCACGGCGTCTCATTTACAACAACATACATCAACCACCAACCATCAACCATACAATAGACATTCAACATCAAGCGGAATATTAAAGCGGCATCAATGTTTAGAAAGGATAAAGCCAGCAATTGCAAAACCCGTGCCCACACGGCACTTCGTTTTGAGAAAACCTTTTCGAAGTCATTTGGTTTATCATGAAAACATGCCGCATAAGAAAACATCACCAAAAGAACCAAACTATAAAAGTACAACTCATCCACAGTGCCAAGTAATACATGTCCACGAATATTACTACTCACAAGCAAATTAACTAAAATGCGTAAGAGAGATGAGATAATGATAATAACCAAGTGTTCTGACTACGGCCCTCGCGACGCAGTCTCAACAATCTCCCGGCTAACGCCCCTCGTAGCGCCTGTCACGGAGTGGGTAATGTCAGTGACAAACAAAGTAGATGTCTAACAACAATAAGGAATAAGGAGCAAACCGGAAACACCGTAACCATTTCGCTAAAACCCTGCACATATTAAGCTGGGCCCCAACCCCAGATTTATCAATTTAATTGGGCACCAACCCCAGATTATTTATCGGAGAGACCAAAGTCTCCCCTCGTGCGCAAACACTTCTTTGATGCATTTTGTTGGGTTATTTGTAATAAGGATCTAAATAGGGGAAAAAACACCTAGAGGGGGGTGAATAGGTGTAAACGTATAAACACTCAAAAATCGTTGCGATAAAAACCCAATGCGGAAATAAAAATAATACGCAAGATTTTTACGTGGAAAACTCCATCACCGGAGTAAAAAACCACGGGACCGATAACACGGCAGAAATCCACTAGAATTAAAACACGTACAAGGTGATTTACCGTACACACTTACGACTCAACCTTTTCCATACGCTCCTAGAGGATCTTCTCCGCTCGCTCCACGACGCTTCTCGAATCCACGATCTGCGCCCAACGCCGAATCCACGGCGTCCAACGTCGAATCCACGACGTCCGACCGAATCCACGGTCTTCACCCAATAGCACCCTTCGAATCCACGAACGTGCCTCGCTCCGAATCCACGAGAGCGGTTGAACCTTGAATCCACAAGGACACGCGAATCCACGCGCCGATTTTTGGGGTAAATCGTTGTTTTTGGTGGTGATGATCCGCCGAATACTTAGATCAAAGATAGATCGGAAATACCATCTAAGTATTCATTAGTTTGATTCAACTCAAGATGTGAGTATGAAAACCTAGAATCAAACTAATCAATATAGATGAAGAAACATAGAGTATTCTCTAATGATTTCCTTTCTTCTCTATATGTGGATCTAGAGCCGTATAAGATGATATATGAAAATGACGGCTATTTAGATTTTCGGCCTCTTTTTGGATTAACCCTAGAAAAAGAGTCATAGGGTCTATTTATAGGTTAGAAACCCTAGGAAGGAGATAAGAATCAAAAACCTAACATTTCTGGAAAATTTACGGACGGCGATCCGGATCGGATTAGCTGTGATCCGGATCGTCGTAACGAGTCAGGCAATTCCAGAAAAACGAAGGTTCAGGATCCGGATCGAAGTGCTTGATCCGGATCGTTCATACAGTTCACCAAACATCAACGTTCGGGATCCGGATTGCGAAGCCTGATCCGGATCGTTCAAGGAAGATGGTAAACTCAGTGTTCGGGATCCGGATCAAGAGAGGCTACGATCCGGATTGAACTGGTGTATGAACGAACCACCTTCGGGATCCGGATCGAACAACCTGATCCGGATCCTGAACATGTCCCAAGTCCAGTTTTTGATTTTTATGCAATGAAAGATTCTTCCAAGTGTTTCTACACTACAAGAAGTATTCGGATCACACAAAATCTTTAGTTAAACATACCTGATCCTTTTGAATTCTTCTTTCTTGAGATTGAGTTAAATGATCCAACTTTCTTCACCTTCAATCTTCAAGACATGAGACTTTCACGAAACTACGCCAACTCAAATTCCGTAACAATCTCCCCCTTTGGCGGTTTCGTGACAAAACACAGATCCACTAAAGAAAATTCAAAAAGATATTTTTGTTGCTATCACAAAAATTTACAATGGAGATCCAAAAATTTAAAAACATGAGATAAACTCCTAAAACAGACTCTAGACTTAGACATCTGTACTCTCTGTACAAAGAAATCATTCTTGACAAAAAGAGATCGTTAGATACCTCAAGAATATTTAGCATACAAAACCTAGTACAGAGATAGAGTTTATCTGATCATCATGACATTTGAGAATTCAGATATGTAAGAGAATCATAGTCAAAAACCAACATATCTTCTATGCAATCAAAAACCAAATGTCATAAAGTGTTAGTCCAACATCAACTTGTTAGTCATATTACATGCCCAAATAGTTAGTCGAATAGTTAGTAGAGACATGCAAACAATCACAAGATAAAAACCAAAGTTGAAGTTGAAGTGATACTTACCTTGATGTATACAAAATTTTCACATCAGCATTGTTCATCATTGTTCAAGTTCCCTTGATGTTCACTTACCTTGATGTTCACATCACATCATTGTTCAAGTTCCCTTGATGTTCACTTACCTTGATGTTCACATCACATCATTGTTCAAGTTCATTGTTCAAGTTCTCTCTAAACTCTCTCCCCCTTTTTGTCACAAACAAAGCCAAAATTACCAAAACTTGAAGGAGAGTTAAAAATTTCAAAGAAAATGTTTCGAAATTTAAGAACTAGAACTAAGATTAAGTCCTAAACTGAAAAACCTGCACAAGAAAAGGTTAAAAATGTGCAAAAGAATAAAAAGAAAGGAATCAGTCATCAGATTCGGAGTCTTCAGAGCTCGTGCAGCCCATCTTAGAAAACATCTTTTTCACCAGCTTGGTCATTGAATTGACCTTCTTAGTTATGGTAATGTGAGCTGCCGTGATGAGCTCGAGCTCATTGGAGATTCTCGTCTGTGCCTTGGAAATCTGTTCCTGCTCAACAGATAATCGTTGTTGTTCTTTGTAGATGGATGAGACTGATGCTTCATCCGCTGGTGTGGGTGCTGGTTGTGATGGTGACGCGGAAGTGCCGCTACTAGGTTTCGTTCCGCACGGAGGGACTGGAGTGACATGGGGCAATTTGTGAAGTGACTTCACAACGGTGGACTCATCGATCATACCCAAACATTGATGATAAGTCGGTGAGGTAATGTCAACCTGGAATTTCTTCAAGATCCTCATTATAATCAGTGGAAATGGAATTCTTTCTGTGGGATGAGGGTGCTCAACATATCTTGTCATTCTATTCCAAATAATGTATGGAATGTTGATATTCAATCCCATTGCCTCAGACGGATGTCCTAAGAGATACAAAAATAGCATTCGATCCCATCTCAAGACTTTCGTCTGCATATTTGGAAGGATATTGTAACATGTGATGAAGTTTAGAAATCGGTACTCAAGACGAAGTTCCTTGGATCTGATCGATTTCTCTGTTGATTGCGTTCCTTCCAAACAAATTCCCTTTATAACCATTTGCCACACAGTGTTCGTCAAAACCTTTCCCTTCAAGTAATTAACTCCTGTCTTGCTGGCAGGCATTCCCAAAACCTCGCCAATCAATTGTGGAATAATTTTGAATCTTGTGCCTTGGATGTTCGTGTAAAATTCCATTGGACCGTTTTCAATTTCACGAAGGTGCCGTGCATTTGTATAGAAGGCCCTTACAAGATGCAGACAGTATCCAAGCACTTCTGAAAATCGACAAACTTGAATAAGGTTTGCTTGTTCAATCAGAACGCCAAACTCAGGAGAGTGATCTCGTAGAGCCTCAATATTGACATGCCTCTCACCAATGCATTCACGATTCTCAAATGCCCTTAGGCGATCCGCATTAACGAACACTTGTTCCTCCCGAGGTGGAGAATCCGGAGTAATCGGTTCGTTAGACATGAAACCTCGTGCTCGTCCAAACCGTCGAGCGAGTCGTTTCCTTTTCATCGAGATGGTTGGTGCAGTCATAGGTGCTTTACCTTTGTCCATGGGTGTTTTTTCTTTCGATGCATCGGACGCTTTTCCTTTTGAACCATCAGACGCCTTTTGTTCAGGCAATGAGTCATCATCATCTGTCAATTCAGTCCAATCTACCTCGTGACAATCTACTTCTGTGTCGCTGATCACATGAAACTCACCCTTTTGTTGTGTTTTCTTAGCTCTTTTTAACTTGTTTGTGGCCCGAGTGTGCACCATAGTGACCAATAAAAGAATGATCCATGAGAATCCCATTGATCCAAGTGCTTTAAGAAGATTAAAATCCTGTGAGCAACAACTCAAGAACACATGAGAAAATTGTTAATTTTCAAAGATTTGAAAAATTGTACCCAAACAATCATAATCATGTAGAGAGACTAAGAATCAAATTAGTTTTGCAAAAGGACTTTTAAAAATAGATCAATTGCATGATTTTCGAAAATCCTTATTATATGCCCTAAAACCGAAATTTTAGAAATCGAAGCCTAAAAAATCCGTTAATCAGGAGAATACCTAGCATATAATCAAAACTAATCTACCCAGAGTTCTTATTTCAAAAGAAATTTGGTCAAAAACCATCCACAAACAAAGTTGATCCAAGAAATTCATCACGTTTGAGGAGGAAAAGAGAAAAACGGTGAAAAACCGAGATTTTGATCAATAAAACTTACTTGGAGTTGAAGAACTTGAGTTTGAAAGCTTCCAGGAAGGATGAAATCTAGAGAGAGAGTCTCTGGAAACTTTGGAACAAAAGATTGGAGTAAAAGAAATCAAAACCCTTTTGTTCTTTATAAAACCCTAGCCGCGATCCGGATCAGTTCATGATTGCGATCCGGATCGGCTACCCGCAGTGAGAAACTGCGTTCGGGATCCGGATCGGCAGGTCCAATCCGGATCGTCAGCCCGCAGAAGAAAACCTGCGTTCGGGATCCGGATCATCTTGCCCGATCCGGATCGGCTCCAACTTTTTCTTTAGAAAATTTCAGAGAAATTCAAGAAAAACCAGAAAAAGATTGTAAGCACAAATGTGTATCAACTTTAAACAAAAATTATCGTTTCATACAACAAGAATTAGATTATGCCAAATCTATCAATAATATCCAAAAATGAAACAAAAATTTACACAAATTAAATCCCTTAAAGTTGAACACTTTCAATTACATCTAACTTGATCTTATGAGTAATGCCTTTATCAAATCATCAATTCAGTAAAGAAAATGAAATACAAAGATCAATAGATGTTTGAAATCCCAAATATAGTAGATAATGTATCTAGACAATCTGTTGAAGAGAGTGGCTCTTTGAGCATCTTTCTTTAAAAACCCACCTTATACCAACCTTGAAATTTGACGGAGTCAAGTATTTCAACATGCATTATACTTAATCAAAATTTGAACAACCATGCTTGGTATACATGTGGTAGCTGCACACAATACTCGGACGACCGAGGTGGTAGCTCTTTCCTCCATGTGGTGGTAGTTTTCACACTCCTCATTGGGATGTAACTCTTTCCACATCTTTTGAGCATTTTACTTTTTCTATGACTCCCCCTCAATTGGCTATCAATTATTTAAGATATAAAGTATTCAACCAAATATTGATCTCGATTTCATACTCGACTAAGCAGTCAAATAAGATAATGACTATACCAAGAGATCATTGAGAGAGAGAAATTGACTTTGATCACTTAGAAGATGATTTAATTAACATAAATGATCATTGCAACAGTGAAATATTATGATGGCAAAAGTATAATAAATTTCTAAATGTGCGAAAAGATGCAATTAAAGTCAATTATGATCTATGCTCAATTAATGTCCTATGTACAAACATAGATAATGAACAAAACAAAAATAAATACAAAACCTATCCTAAGCAAAGGTTTCAAAAAGAAGTTTATTTCAAGGAAAGCATTCCAATTGCTTTTCGTAAATGAATAAAACGTTTTTGATCCAAAGGTTTTGTTAGAATGTCAGCTAATTGATCCTCAGTTGAAATATATGAAAGTTGAAGAGTATTTGATTCAACTAGCTCTCTAAGAAAATGATATCTAAGTTCAATATGTTTTGTTCTAGAGTGCAACACAGGATTTTTTGAAATGTTAATTGCACTTGTGTTGTCACAAAGAATTGTTACCGAAGATGCTGAAATGCGGAAGTCGCTCAATACGCTTTTCATCCAAATGAGTTGAGTTGAGCAACTTCCAGCTGAAATGTATTCCGCTTCGGCAGTCGAGAGTGCTATGCAATTCTGCTTTTTACTGTGCCATGCAACAAGGCAATGGCCAAGATAGAAGCATGCACCACTCGTGCTTTTCCGATCATCCACTGATCCTGCCCAATCGGCATCTGAGTATCCAACAATATCCAGACTTGTTCCCATAGGATACCAAATTCCGAAATTAATTGATCCTTTGATATACCGGATGATCCTTTTCACCGCTTTCAGGTGAACCTCCTTTGGTGCAGATTGATATCTCGCGCAGATCCCAACACCAAAAGATATATCCGGGCGACTAGCCGTGAGGTAAAGTAGACTTCCAATCATACTTCTATACAGTTTCTCGTCTACATTCTCACTATGTGATTCACTTCCAAGTCCCTTGTGGCTAGTTCCCATTGGAGTTGGAAAATCTTTACAATTTTCTAGATCAAACTTTTTGACCAACTCCATTGCATACTTGGATTGACTCAAGTGAATACCTTCATCATTTTGTTTAATTTGCAATCCAAGGAAAAAAGTCAATTCGCCCATCATGGACATCTCAAATTCGCTTTCCATGGTCTCCGCGAATTTAGAAGCATCATTATCTCTTGTTGCGCCAAATACTATGTCATCGACATGTATTTGTGCTACAATGAAATTGTTTTGATAATGCTTCACAAAGAGAGTCCTGTCAGCTCCCCCTCGAGTATAGCCCTTCTCCAAAAGGTGCTTTGTTAACCTTTCGTACCATGCTCGCGGTGCTTGTTTCAGACCGTAAAGAGCCTTTTTCAAACGAAAAACATGGTTAGGTTGTTTATGATCTACAAAACCTTTCGGTTGAGCCACATAAACTTCCTCATTTAAAAACCCATTTAGAAAAGCGCTCTTAACGTCCATTTGAAATAATTTGATTTTAAAATGACAAGCAATAGCAAACAGTATACGAATGGACTCGAGTCTAGCTACAGGGGCGAATGTTTCGTCAAAGTCTATACCTTCTACTTGAGAGTAGCCTTGAGCAACTAATCGTGCCTTGTTCCTGATGATAGTACCATCCTCATTTTTCTTGTTCTTGAAGATCCATTTGGTACCTATCACATTATGTTGCTTTGGAGGCTTCGTTAATTCCCAGACTTTGTTTCGCTCAAATTGATGGAGCTCTTCCTGCATTGCTTTAATCCAGTAGTCATCCTGAAGAGCTTCATCTATGTTCTTTGGTTCGATTAAAGATACGTAGCAAGCGAATCCACAAACCAACTGCCTCCGAGTTCTGACTCCTTCTTGTGGATCTCCAATAATATTCGATTCCGGATGATCCTTGGAGATTCGTAACGTTTGTTGAAACGGAGTACTCGGAGATACATGAGATGATTCCTGCACATCAGATAAACTAGAAGAGCCATTAGATGCATCATTAATATTGGAAGTATTATCATGAGAAGATGCACTAGCAGGAGAATCATCATCTAGAGAGATATCGAGGGTAGATTTTCCAGATCCAAAGTGAAAAGCTTCATCTACTTTAACATTTATAGATTCTACGATCGTCTTAGATTCAATGTAAAATACTCGATATGCTCTGCTATTCGTAGAATAACCCAAAAAGATCCCTTCGTCACTTCGTGAGTCAAACTTTCCAAGGTTTTCACGGTCACGTAAAATGTAACACCGACTCCCGAAGATGCGAAAATATTTGATGTTGGGTTTTCTACCACACCATAGTTCATATGGTGTATTTAACGTTCCCGGGCGCAAGAACACTCGATTAATGACATAGACAGCGGTGTTCACAGCTTCAGCCCAAAAATGTAGCGGTAAATTCCGGCTATGAAGCATCACACGCGCCATCTCTTGAACAACCCTGTTCTTGCGCTCGACAACACCATTCTGTTGAGGTGTATAGGGTGCAGAGAATTCATGCTTAATACCGTTTGAAGTACAAAAGTCAATGAATTTTGAATTAATAATTCTCCACCTCTATCACTTCTAACACGAATGATCTTTTCATTCTTTTCAATCATAATACGAAGGCAAATCTCGTGAAAAGAATCAAACGTATCAGCTTTCTCTTTTAAAAATGCTACCCAAGAAAACCTAGAGAAATCATCAACCAATAAGAAAATGTACCATTTACCTCCCAAAGATGGTTGACGGGTCGGCCAAAAGAAAAAGAAGAAAAGAAAATAGTCTACATAAACTACACAAGATTTAATCGTAGAACGATTAAAGACAAGGAGGGGTTTCACCTTTGCATACCCAAACCTTTTGAGTTTTGGAGTATGTTGGCAATGGTTGAGAAGTTTTCCTTGATGAAGACGTCTTGCATGATTGGTCTTTTTCTTTTGTCATCGTCTTATTTGAAGTACTACCAATGTCCTTTTCTTTAGGAAAATCCTTCTTTGAATTCCGGGGAGTGAACTTATTGGTAGTAGTTGCAAGATGTGGTTGATTTGATCTTTGAGCTCCAATCTTGCAATTTCTTTCAATGTGCCCTGCAAAATTACAACGAAAACATACCTTTGTGCTTGACGATTCTGAAGAGGATGAAGTAGGCTTGTTGTCGTTGGTTGTCATGATTTCCGGTGTCGGAGGAGGAGATACCGACTGAGGCACAAAGACTATCCCAACCGAACTAAAATTGTCTTCAGTTCGATTGTATCCGAGGCCGAACTTGTTTGTTTGACCAAGACCAAGAAGTTTATCCAACTTGCTCATTCCAAAAGAAAATTGCTGTAAGTCATCCTTGAGTTGGCAAATGGTCTCTGTCATTTCCAATTTTTCCCGTCGGCCTCGCCGTAGAGCTTCAAGAAATAGTTCGCTTTGTTCACCATATCTATATAGTTCTTCTCGAGTTGCTCATTGGACTCTTGAAGGGAAACATTTGCCTTTATCAGATTATCCCTTTCCACTTCAAGATCGGTCGAGAGAGAAGTTACCCTTTTTACTTCTTCTTCGAGATCCTGCAATCTCCCTCTCAACCCCTTGTTTTGCTTAGCCGGTTTCTTTAAATCCCGTAAAGATCTGTGGTAGGCTAGAGCAAAATCTTCACCTTCCGAATCATCCGATTCATTGTCCGTTGCATTCTTTTCAACAGTGGAGTTGGACAACGACTCGGATGTACTTGCCATAAAGCACATGAAGGGTGAAGATACGGACGCGTGGAATGCGGTGGAGCTCTTTTCTTCATCACTCGAAGACGACTCATTTGACGTTGAGTTGTCATCCCAAGTGATGACTTGCATCGCCTTCTTCTTTGCCGGATACTTGTTAGGACACTCCGTTGCAATGTGGCCGTAGCCTCGACATTTGAAGCATTGTAGTTGTCCTTCTGAACTTTTCTTATCCTTTTGAGAAGTTCTCTTGCTTTCTTGACTTGTAACTTGAAGTACCCTTGCCTTTGTTCGACTTTCCGAAGGATGGAGATTTGCTTGAATTACCCCTTCGAAAGTTGCGGCGAAACTTCCTTGTCAAGGAGAGCGAGCTGCTTCTCAAATTCCTCCATAGAAAGGTTCTCGTCATCGTCTGAGGAGGATGTATCCGCGTCTTCTTCCTTAGTTGTTTTCAACGCATAACCTGAAGACTTAGAAGTGGATGCCTTTCCAGAAGAATTGTTAGTAGTAAATGTCATTTCATAAGTTTGTAATGAACCAACTAATTCTTCTACACGTATTTCGTCCGGGTGTTTAATAGTTTCAATGGCAGTAACCTTTGGGCGAAATCGTTCAGGAAGAGTTCTTAAGATCTTTCTTACAATCTTAATTCTGGAATCTTCTCTCCCAGGTTAGCACATGAGTTTACGATATCTTGCAATCGTGTATAGTAGTCCTGTGAAGATTCATTTTCTGCCATCAAGATAGAGTCAAACTGCTCGTAAGCATTTGCAGTTTCTGAATCTTCACGAGGTTAGTTCCCTCATGTGTAACCTGAAGAACATCCCAGATTTCTTTCGCAGTCTCACATGCCGAGACGCGAGAGAATTCAGTTTGAGATAAGGCATTAAAAATAGCATTAATTCCCTTGCCATTGTAAGAAGATGAATCTAACTCTTCCTTGGTCCATTTCGACCTAGGTTTTAAAGTGTGAACATCACCAATAAATTCAGTTGGATTAGACCATCCTAATTCAATTGATTGCCACACCCGTTCGTCGATGGAAATTAAAAAGGCTTTCATCCGTACTTTCCAGTACGCATAATTTGTTCCATCGAAGAACGGGGGTCGGTTGATGTTTCCACCTTCAACCATTGTTTACAACCCTATTCCCTCTCTGATACCACTTGTTGGGTTATATGTAATAAGGATCTAAATAGGGGAAAAAACACCTAGAGGGGGGTGAATAGGTGTAAACGTATAAACACTCAAAAATCGTTGCGATAAAAACCCAATGCGGAAATAAAAATAATACGCAAGATTTTACGTGGAAAACTCCATCACCGGAGTAAAAACCCAAGGGACTCGATAACACGGCAAAATCCACTAGAATTAAACACAGTACAGGTGATTTACCGTACACACTTTCCAGATCAACCCTTTTTCCATACGCTCCTAGAGGATCTTCTCCGCTCGCATCCACGACGCTTCTCTAATCCACGATCTGCCGCCCAACGCCGAATCCCCGGCGGTCCAACGTCGAATCCCGACGTCCGACCGAATCCACGGTCTTCACCCAATAGCACCCTTCGAATCCACGAACGTGCCTCGCTCCGAATCCACGAGAGCGTGTAACCTTGAATCCACAAGGACACGCGAATCCACGTGCCGATTTTGGGGTAAATCGTTGTTTTTGGATGGTGATGATCCGCCGAATACTTAGATCAAAGATAGATCGGAAATACCATCTAAGTATTCATTAGTTTGATTCAACTCAAGATGTGAGTATGAAAACCTAGAATCAAACTAATCAATATAGATGAAGAAACATAGAGTATTCTCTAATGATTTCCTTTCTTCTCTATATGTGGATCTAGAGCCGTATAAGATGATATATGAAAATGACGGCTATTTAGATTTTCGGCCTCTTTTTGGATTAACCCTAGAAAAAGAGTCATAGGGTCTATTTATAGGTTAGAAACCCTAGGAAGGAGATAAGAATCAAAACCTAACATTTCTGGATAAATTTACGGACGGCGTATCCGGATCGGATTAGCTGTGATCCGGATCGTCGTAACGAGTCAGGCAATTCCAAAAAACGAAGGTTCGGGATCCGGATCGAAGTGCTTGATCCGGATCGTTCATACAGTTCACCAAACCATCAACGTTCGGGATCCGGATTGCGAAGCCTGATCCGGATTCGTTCAAGGAAGATGGTAAATCAGTGTTCGGGATACCGGATCAAGAGAGGCTACGATCCGGATTGAACTGGTTGTATGAACGAACCACCTTCGGGATCCGGATCGGAACAACCTGATCCGGATCTGAACATGTCCCAAGTCCAGTTTTTGATTTTTGTATGCAATGAAAGATTTTTCCAAGTGTTTCTACACTACAAGAAGTATTCGGATCACACAAAATCTAGTTAAACATACCTGATCCTTTTTGAATTCTTCTTTCTGAGATTGGAGTTAAATGATCCAACTTTCTTCACCTTCAATCTTCAAGACTTGAGACTTTCACGAAAACTACGCCAACTCAAATTCCGTAACCACATTTAACCCCTTCCACGTGCTGGTGTGCTACTTCCCAGCGGGCGCGAAGGGGTCCTCACGGCTCCCAACCCTTGTGAGGAACACGGGTCATACAAGACCCCGCTTCCGGAAAAGTACACCCATGCGAGGCCAATCCGCCTGTGTACGGTGCAGCATCCCAAAAACGGATTTGCCGAGATCGGCGGTGTCATGAACATTGGCGACCGCAGCCGCTTCAATTGTTAGATAATAACACCATTATGCGAAAGGTTAAACTGTCCATCTACTTTGTTAGATAAATTGAGAGCACTTTAATGACGATAGATGCACTTACTGCCCTGGTGTATTTATAGCAACCGTACCACCTATTGGAGAGAGATCGGAACACCACGAATCTTTCGAGCACCCCCGCTGCGCGTCTGGACCTAAGAAAGTCCGCAAGGATAACTTAGCAAAAGCTGGTACTTACATCCGAAAACACAAGACCCAATTTACTCTTTTTGACGGAAAAGTCCAACATTGTCCGGTTGACGAATAACGGAATTTCCCGAGCCGCCGTCGCCGCTGACGAAGACCCCGCGCGGTTCGAAACCGCGCGGCGTATCTCCGCGGACGATGCCCTCGCGGCGCGGTTGCCCGCGCGGGTTGCCCGTTCGACGGCCGCACGGCGCCCGCGCGGGTGCGGCCCGGCACGGCGCCCGCGCGGTTGCGGGTCCGTGCGGGTCGCCCGCACACGCGCGGCCCCGCACCGGTTGCCCGCACGGTGCGGGCCCGCGCGGGTGCCCCCGCGCGGCAGACGTGTGCGGCGCCCGCGTGGTGCCCGCATGGATGCGGGCCCGCGCGGGGGCCGGCACGCGCGGCAGCCGCACGGCCGCGCCGCGCGGTGCCAGCAAGATTGCGGGGCCCGCGCGGGTGCCTCCCGCGCGGCAGTCACGTGCGTCCGGCGCGGCGGTGTCGCGCGCGGTACCCGCCGGTGCCGCGCGCGGTGGCCGCGCGGCGCCCGTGCCGGTGCCGTACGTGACCCCTCCCGCGCGATGCCCTAGCGGCACCGCGCGCCTCCGCCGTCCATTCCGCGCCTTTTCAAGGAGACGATGTCGGCGACGGTGACGGATACGACGGACGGAGAAAACAAGAAACCAAGAACTCAACGAAAGAGACAACGAACAAAATCCCAAATAATTTAAATAAATTATTTTACTAACCGAAGATCGACGGAAAGGGTGTCCGGGTCGCGTTCTTGTCTTCGGTTCGGCGTCCGGGAAGATCGGGCTCCTTCTCTTTCTTCTTTCCCTTTCTTCCGCGTCTAGGGTTCAGTCTTTTTCTTTTTCCCTTCTCTCCGATTAGGGTTTTTATTTTCACTTTCTTTTCCTTTCCGATAATCGGGATCCCTTATATAGTCGTACTTTACTTTAATTAATCCTTTTAATTCGTACGTAAGAGAATTAATTAATTTTCCGTCTGGGATAATAATTAACTATCCCCACGAGATAAACCACCTTATCTCTACGGGTGCAAGATATTTAGCATGGATTCCGATGCACGACTAATTACCGTATCACTTTGATATCCCGTTCAGGGAGTTCCCGATATCGGATTTCAGATATCTGATCGCCCCGTCGGTCTTTCTTTTCCGCGCACAATCGCGGAAAAATACTAGCGTCCCACAAGGCCAACTTCAAGAATTGAATAATTCTATTTCACTTAAAGACTTAAATGACTACACGAAGTCAAAAAATACCCCCGAAAGGCCGGATCACTACACCACTCACACTTTATAAAAAGTTTCGTCCCGAAACTTAAATACAAACCCCACTAACAATTCGGGAAAACATTCCCTCATCTTTTGATTCCAGTTCCCACGTCGCCTCGCGCTCTTATGTGGTTGCTCCACTGGACCTTCACATAGGGGATAGTTCGATTGCGCAACTTCTTGTCCTCTCTTGCCAAAATCCGCACACCGGCGTCTCCACGACGCTTAAACTCTCGCAACTCGATGGTGGAGGCATCCAAGGCTGAGAGGGAGTCAGCTAAGTATTTCGGAGCATTGAGAATGGATACGTTATGGACTCTGCCTCGAGACGGCCGGCAGGGCTAATCGGTACGCCATAGGTCCTATGCGTTCTAAGGATCTCGATCACGGTACTACGACATCGCGGCTTAACTTCCCTTTATGCGAAGCGTGTGTTCCATTGGAGGGCGGAAACTCGGTAGGCAACGCTGTGACCCTCATGGCCCACCATGAACTCTAAGTCTCGACGTTGTTGTCCGCGTAGCTT